>CM065591.1:270102133-270702133 GCA_033119425.1 Bufotes viridis
AAGACAAGAAACACAAGACAAAACAAATACGTTTATGTGGCCTAAAATCAGTGAATTGCTCCTCAGTATATGACGAGACGCTGTCCTCGCTCCCAGTCGATTCTGAAGAGAAAGTTCCAATCCTAACTGAATGTGCAGGTGCCAGGTAGTGACCAGTAACTGACAATCATATGCCGCATGCCAGTCACATGACCTCATTATTGGAACCAGTTGCTTTCAAGGACATGGCTAGGATGTGCCATCACTTACTGATCTGGGGAAGGCTAACTCCCTGGACGCCTATCCATCCTGAAAATGGCTGACCACTGTGCAGGGACAGAATATGAAGGGGTGACAGGGCTAACCAGCACCGTGGCCCTTCCTTCCCAGTGTTGACCCTGCACAGGGGCCCTCCCAGAAAGACGCTGTCAGGAGACCCCAGCACTGCTTCATTCCCACCAGTGCTTCACAATCTTTACATTAGGTTTATAGCACATTGATGCCTGTAGTGTTTGAGGCTCATTGAGTGCTCCTGTGCCGTTCACACTTTCAAATTTAGGAAATGTTTCACTCAATACAATGGATGTCTCTTTAACCACTTCAGCCCCTACCTTAAACACCCTTAAAGACCAGGCCACTTTTTACAATTCCGCACTACGCTACTTTCACCGTTTATTGCTCCGACATGCAACTTACCACCCAAATGAATTTTACCTCCTTTTCTTCTCACTAATAGAGCTTTCATTTGGTGCTATTTCTTTCTTGCTGACATTTTTACTTTTTTGATATTTTACTTTTTTGATGAAATTTTTGCAAAAAATGATATTTTTCACTTTATGTTGGAAAATTTGTCAAATAAAACTACATTTCTCTAAAAATTTTCTCTAAATTTATTGTTCTACATGTCTTTGATAAAAAAATGCAATAAGTGTATATTTATTGGTTTGGGTAAAAGTTATAGCGTTTACAAACTATGGTGCAAAAAGTGAATTTCCGCACTTTGACTTTCTGAGCACCTGTCCTGTTTCCTGACGTACTACAATGCCCAGACAGTAGAAATACCCCATAAATGACCCCATTTCCGAAAGTAGACACCCTAAGGTATTCACTGAGGGGCATAGTGAGTTCATGGAAGTTTTTATTTTTGTCACAAGTTAGCGGAAATGGATTTTTTTTTTTTTTTTACAAAGTCTCATATTCTACTAACTTGTGCCAAAAATACAATTTTACATGAACTCACCATACCCTCACAGAATACCTTGGGGTGTCTTCTTTCCGAAATGGGGTCACTTGTGGGTATTTATACTGCCCTGGCATTTTAGGGGCCCCTAAAGCGTGAGAATCCAAATGCGTAAAATGCCCTGTAAAATCCTAAAGGTACTCATTGGATTTAGGCCCATTTGCGATCTTGGATGCAAAAGTGGCACACATGGGGTATCGCCGCACTCAGGAGAAGTAGGGCAATGTGTTTTGGGTGTATTTTTACATATACTATGCAGGGTGTGAGAAATATCTCTGTAAATGACAACTTTTTAAAAAATTTATACAAAGTTGTCATTTACAGAGATATTTTTCACACCCAGTAGGGGTATATGTAAAAATACACCCCAAAACATATTGCCCTACTTCTCCTGAGTACGGCGATACCCCATGTGTGCCACTTTTTGCATCCAAGATGCGCAAATGGGCCCTAAATCCAATGAGTACCTTTAGGATTTTACAGGACATTTTTACGCATTTGGATTCCAAACTGCTTTTGACGCTTAGGGGCCCCTAAAATGCCAGGGCAGTAAAAATACCACACAAGTGACCCCATTTCGGAAAGTAGACACCCCAAGGTATTCGCTGATGGGCATAGTGAGTTCATGGAAGTTTTTATTTTTTGGCACAAGTTTACGGAAATTGATTTTTTTTTTTTTTTTTTTACAAAGTCTCATATTCCACTAACTTGTGCCAAAAATACAATTTTACATGAACTCACCATACCCCTCACGGAATACCTTGGGGTGTCTTCTTTCCGAAATGGGGTCACTTGTGGGGTATTTATACTGCCCTGGCATTTGAGGGGCCCCTAAACGTCAGAAGCAGTTTGGAATCCAAATGCGTAAAAATGTCCTGTGAAATCCTAAAGGTACTCATTGATTTAGGGCCCCTTTGCGCATCTTGGCTGCAAAAGTGGCACACATGGTATCGCTGTACTGGAGAAGTAGGGCAATGAGTTTTGGGGTGTTTACATATACCCCTACTGGGTGTGAAAATATCTCTGTAAATGACAACTTTGTATAATATTTTTTAAAAGTTGTCATTTACAGAGATATTCTCTCACCCAGCATGGGTATATGTAAAAATACACCCCAAAACACATTGCCCTACTTCTCCTGAGTACGGCGATACCCCATGTGTGCCACTTTTTGCATCCAAGATGCGCAAATGGGCCCTAAATCCAATGAGTACCTTTAGGATTTTACAGGACATTTTTACGCATTTGGATTCCAAACTGCTTTTGACGCTTAGGGGCCCCTAAAATGCCAGGGCAGTAAAATACCACACAAGTGACCCCATTTCGGAAAGTAGACACCCCAAGGTATTCGCTGATGGGCATAGTGAGTTCATGGAAGTTTTTATTTTTGGCACAAGTTTGCGGAAATTGATTTTTTTTTTTTTTTTTACAAAGTCTCATATTCCACTAACTTGTGCCAAAAATAAAATTTTACATGAACTCACCATACCCCTCACGGAATACCTTGGGGTGTCTTCTTTCCGAAATGGGGTCACTTGTGGGGTATTTATACTGCCCTGGCATTTGAGGGGCCCCTAAACGTCAGAAGCAGTTTGGAATCCAAATGCGTAAAAAATGTCCTGTGAAATCCTATAAGGTACTCATTGGATTTAGCAGGGCTGTGGAGTCGGTAGATAAATTTTCCGACTCCGACCGACTCCTCAGATTTTGAAACTTCCGACTCCGACTCCTCGACTCCGACTCCTCTGTATTTAATATGCAAAGACGAAGCTGTTCCACCAAGTTCTTCTAATCTCCTCTAGCACAGAGAGCTAGTTGAGCAGAAGCTGCTGCCTTCTCCTTTGTGTGCTGATCTTCTGCTGAAGATAGAGCAGTGGGAGGATCCAGGAAGGGGCAGGGAAAGGGGCATTTATTTTAAAACATGATTTTCCTAGTAGAATCCCAGTGTAAGTATTGCCGCTCCTTAAAGGGACACTGACAGGCTGATTTTCCAGCTAAAGCTAAAGATATATATATCTACTGGTATTCATCAGAGAATTAGGAATAAAACTATACTAATGTTACCCCCAGTTAAGCTGTACTTGTGTTTAAAAAACATTTTAATCTGTATGCAAATTCACTATCTTTGTGCCCAATGGGGCAGCATCTCCAGCGGCTTTGTGCCCAGCCATGCCCGAAGTACAGCTTCCCAGCGCTGTTCCCCTCGTTATTATTCACTGCACTGGCCTTTTTTTCAGGCTAGCGAACGCTGAATTCCTGCGCAGGCGCACGTGTAGAGTGCTGGCAGCAGCCTCGTCTGGCTATGCTGAGGCTGTGCCAGCTTTCTCTTCCTCCTCGCTACCTAGTCCTGTCTAGTGCTGCCAGTACTCTACATGTGCGCCTGCCCCCTTGGGCACAAAGGTAGAGAATTTGCATATTGATTAAAACGTTTTTAAACACAAGTAAACCTCAACTGGGGGTAACAGTCGTCTAGTTGTATTCCTAATCCTCTGATGAATACCAGCAGATATATCTTTAGCCGTAAATCAGCCTGTCAGTGTCCCTTTAACTGCATAGTAAAGCATATGAAAAGCATGCTTCTTCACGGTCACTTAACGCCTTTGTTTAGCGGTAACATGACGCACTGCATGCATTGGCCTTTATTCTTACAGTAGAGAAGTAATTAATTATAACTTTATCTGAATTGGGACATTTAAACTTGCTTTTTTTTATTCCAATTTTTTTATATCCAATTTAAATCTAGTAGGAGTCGGAGTCGGTCCATTTTTGCCGATCCGACTCCGACTCCAGGTACCCAAAATTGCCTCCGACTCCGAACTCCGACTCGACCCGACTCCGACTCACAGCCCTCGGGATTTAGGGGTCCTTCGCATTTGGCTGCAAAGTGGCACACATGGGGTATCGACGACTGGAGAAGTAGGACAGTGTTTTGGGGCGTATTTTTACCTATACTCCTACTGGGTGTGAAAATATCTCTGTAAATGACAACTTTGTATAATTTTTTTAAAAAGTTGTCATTTACAGAGATATTTTTCACACCCAGTATGGGTATATGTAAAAGTACACCCCAAAACACATTGCCCTACTTCTCCTGAGTACAGAGATACCACATGTGTGCCACTTTTTGCAGCCAAGTTGCGTAATTCGGCCCTAAATCCAATGAGTACCTTTTAGGACGGTATTTTTACGCATTTTTCTTCTCACGCTCAGGGCCCCTAAAATGCCAGGGCAGTATAAATACCCCACATGTGACCCCATTTTGGAAAGAAGACACCCCAAGGTATTCTGTGAGGGGTATGGTGAGTTCATAGAAGATTTTTTTTTTGCCCAAGTTAGCGGAATTTGATTTTTTTGTTTTTTTCACAAAGTCTCCCTTTCCGCTAACTTGTGACAAAAAGTTCAATCTTTCATGGACTCAATATGCCCCTCAGCGAATACCTTGGGGCGTCTTCTTTCCGAAATGGGGTCACATGTGAGGTTTTTGTACTGCCCTGGCATTTGAGGGTCACCGCAATCATTACACGTATGGCCAGCATTAGAGTTTCTGCTATTCTCCTTATATGGAGCATACGGGTAATGAGATTTTTTTCCGTTCAGCCTCTGGGCTGAAAGAAAAATGAACGGCACAGATTTCCTCATTCGCATCGATCGATGTGGATGAAAAAATCTCTGCCAAAAATATGCAAGAAAAAGAGGGGCCTGGCGATTGCCAGGACATAGGGGCTCCGCCCAAACATCCATACCCACTCAGCTCCTATGTCCTGGCAAACGTGATTTCTCCATTCACATCGATCAATCCATCGGTGTGGAGGAAGACATCTTTGCCAGATTTTTTGATACAAAGTGTTTGCCAAAGCATATGAACTCCAACACCTCTCCTCAGCTCACATGCCAGGGCAAACGTACCTGTCCTGCAGAGGAGAAATCTCGCCTTGCAGCGCCGCATACACTGACTTCACGTGTCTTCTGATAGCAGCAATGCTTCTCTCAGAATTCACATCAGTGCTGCGGCGTTTTCGTCGGTTGGTCCGTTGGTCTGTTGGTATACCTGGAAAATAAAGGGTGGTTATGGGGAAAAAAAAAAAGAAGAAAAACAGGCAGCAGGCACATGACTTGAACGTTGCAAACTTTATAAAACCAGAACATTTTAAAACTTTTATAAAACATGAACATAAAAACCTGAACTAACTCAAGATTTTTTTTCTTGCTACCTGTTTAATTTTTTATTTTTTTACCATTTCACTCTTTATTTTCCTAGCAGAAACCTCTCCTTTCCCATGGGACAATGTGTAAAGTGTAAATCACACAGAGATGGTGCGAAGTACATTATACGCAGTTATCCCAAGTGAAAGGAGAGGTTTCTACCGCTTCACACTTCTGCTGTAGCACACCAGCACCGTCCCTATGTGTTAGGGTCTCTCAAAACCTAGTGTCCTGAGAGACCCTAGAGCCTCAGTGGAAAAAAACTACCTGTGTAGTGCTGTCCCTAGGTCCCTAAGTGTACCTGAGTGTGGTACTTCCGGAAACACTCTCCAAGGCATAGGGCAGGGTGGTCAGGACAGTCAGGACAGAAATAACGGGTGTCACGCCTTATTCCACTCCTGCTACAGACACGACATTTTTTTCGGGTGGCGGTTGGTTTGAGGTACCCGGCACAACGCTAGGGAAGTGCCGCCGTGTAGACGGCTAACTACACTGGTGGATGGGGCCACGGAACCTCCTGGGTACAGGAGGTTCTCGACGATCTCTTCCTGGAATTTTAGGAAAGATCCAGTTCTCCCAGCCTTACTGTAGAGAACGTAACTATTATATAGAGCCAATTGAATCAGATAAACAGACACTTTTTTATACCAGCGTCTGGTCTTTCGGGAAACCAAATAAGGGGCCAACATCTGGTCGTTGAAGTCCACCCTCCCATGTGGAGGTTATAGTCGTGGACTGAGAGGGGCTTTTCAACGACACTGGTTGCCCGTTGAATTTGTACTGTCGTGTTCTGCGTGAATGGAGGAGAGCATGTAAACGTCACGCTTGTCTCTCCATTTCACCGCGAGCAGTTCGTCGTTACACAGTGCAGCCCTCTGCCCCCTTGCAAGTCGGGTGGTAAGAAGCCGTTGGGGGTAGCCCCGGCGACTAGGTCGCGCGGTGCCGCAGCAGCCAATCTGTTCTAGGAACAAATGCTTGAAGAGGGCCACACTTGTGTAAAAGTTGTCCACGTAAAGATGGTACCCCTTGCCGAATAAGGGTGACACCAAGTCCCAGACTATCTTCCCACTGCTCCCCAGGTAGTCAGGGCAACCGACCGGCTCCAGGGTCTGATCTTTTCCCTCATAGATCCGAAATTTGTGCGTATAGCCTGTGGCCCTTTCACAGAGCTTATACAATTTGACCCCATACCGGCGCGCTTGCTCGGGATGTACTGCTTGAAGCCAAGGCGCCCGGTAAAATGTACAAGGGACTCGTCTCACGCAGATGTTTTGAGCAGGGGTGTACAAATCTGCAAATTTCTGGTTGAAATGGTCTATGAGGGGCCGAATTTTATGGAGCCGGTCAAAAGCTGGGTGGCCTCTGGGACGGGAGGTGGTGTTGTCACTAAAGTGCAGGAAACGCAGGATGGTCTCAAAACGTGTCCTGGACATGGCAGCAGAGTACATGGGCATGTGATGAATTGGGTTCGTGGACCAATATGACCGCAATTCATGTTTTTGGTTATGCCCATGCTGAGGAGAAGGCCCAGAAAAGTTCTAAGTTCGGAAACTTGGACTGGTTTCCACCGGAAAGGCTGGGCATAAGAGCTTCCCGGGTTGTCGGCGATAAATTGAGTGGCATATCTGTTTGTTTCTGCCACGACTAAGTCAAAGAGCTCCGCAGTGAAAAACAGCTCAAAAACCCCAGCGCCCGATCCTATCTGAGCTGTTTCCACCCGAACTCCTGACTGGGCGGTGAAAGGGGGAACTACTGGTGCGGCTGAAGATGGGGGCTGCCAATCAGGATTTGCCAGCACCTCAGGGACTCTAGGGGCTCTACGGGCCTGTCTGCGCGGTGGCTGCGACGGGAAACTACTGCACGTGCCACCGTACCAGCTTCTACTGCCCTTCTGGTGCTCGCCACTTCACCATGTTCTACGGCAGTGCTGGTAGAAGGTCCAGGGCGGGCTGCGCTGCTGGTGTATGCCTCACCACGTAATCCGGCAGCGCCAGCCCCACTCTGCTGCCCTTGAAGCGGATCCTGCGCAACCTGCGGTCTAGCAACACGGGGCCGGGTACGCCTGCTTCTATCAGGGACCTCCACCTCCTCGTCAGAACTTTGGGTCAGAGAGCCACTGCTTTCTACAGGTTGGTATTCTGACCCGCTGGATTCGTCAGATGAGGGTTCCCACTCCTCATCCGACTGGGTCAGAATCCTGTAGGCCTCTTTCAGAGGAATACCCCTTGTTTGACATTTGGCCGTCTAAATTTAGGGGGTATTCCCTGAGACTACCCAAGAAAAAAGCAAGCCTGTCTTACAATTGAGAGGGTAGCGAAGTACAGAAGCCGCTGCGATTGATAAAAAAGATCAAAACTGATTTTTATCGCCGCAGCGCTTGTGAAGGATTGTGCAGTGATTACAAAAAAATTTTTTTGTCACTGCGGCGGGTGGCGTGGGTGAACGCACGTGTGGGCGACCGATCAGGCCTGATCGGGCAAACACTGCGTTTGGGGTGGAGGGCGAACTAAAGTGACACTAGTACTATTATATATCTGACCGTGATCAGTTCTGATCACTTACAGATACTATAAAGTACAAACGCTGATTAGCTCTACGCTAATCAGCGAACCAGTGACTGTGGTGCGGTGGGCTTGGCGCTAACGCTAACTACCTACCAAAGGGGACTAAACTAAGCTAAACCTAACAGTCAATCTTAGTGAAAAAAAAAGTGACAGTTTACACTGATCACTTTTTTCCCTTTCACTGGATGATTGACAGGTGCTGAAAGGGGTGATCAAGGGGTTAATTTGGGTGATGGGGGCTGATCAGGGGCTATGTGTGGTGCTTGGTGTACTCACTGTAGAGGTGTGCTCTCTCCTGGGTCCAACCGACGAAAAGGACCCAGGAGAGAGCACAGAAGCCATTTAATCCATCATATTTACTAATATGATGGGTTAAATGGCTCCTGATTCGTTTTTTTGAATGTCATCAGCCCGCCAGCGCTGCCGATTGGCTGGCAGGCTGATGACCAAGTTCTTCTGTATTCACTGCTATGCGCGATCTGCGCATGCGCGGGCGCTTGTGCCCGAAATCTCGCGCATCGCGAGAGGACGCCCCGATGCGTCCAAACAGAAGATCCCGGCCGCCAGCAGGACGCAATCCTGCGTACGGCGGTCGGGGACTGGTTAAAGACATTTGTAGCATTGTGTAATGAGGGAGATATGGTTCTGCTGGATCACTTGAACAAATCTGACTTTGGACTGCTCCTAAGTCTTTATTCACACATCAGTGTTCGGTCAGTGATTTCCATCAGTGATTTTGAGCCAAAACCAGGTGCAGCTCTAAACACAGAACAGGAGCAGATCTTTCCATTATACCTTATGTCTGTGGAGGCTCCACACCTGGTTTTGGGTCATAATAACTGATGGAAATCACTGACGTGTGAATTAGGCCTCATGCACACGACCGTTGTTTGATTCCGTGTCCGTTGCTCCGTTTTTCGTGATTTTCTGCGGACCCATTGGTTTTCAATGGGTCCGTGGAAACCTCGGCAAATGCACTGCTTGTCCTCCGCGTCCGTGGTCCGTGATTCCAGTCCGTCAAAAAAATATAACCTGTCCTATTCTTGTCCGTTAAAAACGGTTCACAGACCCATTCAAGTCAATGGGTCCGTGAAAAATGCGGATGGCCATCCGTGTGTCATCCGCGTTCCGTGTCCGTTTTTTTTGCGGATCCCTTGGCAGGCACTTGGGAAACATTATCAGCCTGTCTTTTGGTAAAATCTTTTGGGTCATGTCCGCTAAAAAAAACGGAAGACACACGGAAACACAACGGAAGGCAAAAACGGACACGGATCACTGAACAACGGAACCCCTTTTTGCGGACAGCATAAAAAAACGGTCGTGTGCATGAGGCCTAAGGCATAAGGCTGTTATCTAAGCAGCTCATCTGGTCTTCACCCTATAACTTCTACACAGCAGGGGCAGACTGAAAGTTAAAGTGGCCCTGGAAATAACTAAAAGTGTCCCATACAAATTGGCAGAAGGTGGGAGCAACACAAGTAGGCGGCTCAGCTCTCCCATCTGCAGTGCAGGACCAGGCCTCTTCCAGCCTGGTACCCGAGATACCTGCATTCCTCTGCTGTTTATACGCTGCCTCATAGCTTCACGGCTAGTGGCCTGTTTCCTATGAGGGTGAATGGCAGAACAGGAAGCCATGGGAGGGCTCATGCACACGAACGTTTCTGTTACTTTTTTTTGCGGACCGTATGCGGAACCATTCATTTCCATTCTGCAACATTTTGAGTCTAGTCCTATTATTGTCCGCAAATCACGTACTGTGGCTCCATTCAAGTCAATGGGTCCGCAAAAAATATGGAATGCATAGGGAACACATCCTTATGTCATCTGTATTTTGCGGATCCATGCCCACTTTGCCCATGTGTTTGTAGTTTACAAACATTACAGTACATTATAGTAAGGGTCCATTCACACGTCCATGTGTGTTTGGCGGATCCACAGATCCGCAAAACGCGGACATCGGCGGACCGCACATCGCCGACACTACATAGAAAATGCCTTTTCTTGTCCGCAATTGCAAGAGACCGCCAGAGACCTGATACAACAGAGCAGGTGAGCAATTGTAATGCTCTGCTAGGGGGCATTACCACTCTTTTTACCCCTCCACTATCCTTAATAGTGTATACTGTATCATCTGGTGTATTTATTCCTATGTCCTGCACCATGTGTAACTGTATTTCTGATTTTGTAATGGTTTAATATGAAATGTGCCTGGTTCACCAGCAGATGGTGGCACTTCTGGCGGAGCTGTGTTAGCTACAATGGAACCCTTCTTCCATTCTAGCCCTCTCTCTAGAGAGGAGGAGTTAGTTAGGAGTTAGTTGAGAGCAGCCCCTGCAAGGGAAAGGTTGTGTGTCCGCCAGCAGAGCACTGTCTGCTCTGCTTGGCCCGAAAGGCCAAAGCTACAAGCCTCAGAGGCCAAGATTAAAGGTTTTACAATATATAGAACAAAAGGTGGGGCACTCATATATATTGGGAATCACTGGGTACTATTTAATAGTTCAAAACAATTCACAATAATATAAAACACAAAAAAAGGGTATAATGTAAAATCTCCCATTCACATCACATCGAATAAATGTCCAGTTGTAACATGATTACATGTGGTAAAAAATCGATATATTTAGACGTGAGACAATGTCCTTAATCTGATGCGGCACTGCTGCAAAACGTCTCCTCTAATCACGAGGAGATATATTTAAGACTTCGATATAAGTGTATACTTGTATCCTTAATGAAAAAGGAAAGTTCATACAGTCTCTATCTCCAAAAATTGATATCTGCCGGCAGAGAAATTGCAGATGGTAGCAGTCGGTGCTCTTAAACATTTATAATAGCGCTTTCCTTGAGAGATCCAGTGTGAAAGTTTTTGCATAAAGTGCATACGAGCCCAAGTTTTGATACAAAGTCCCAAATGAAAATCACTACAATATTCGTACTCACGTATCAAGCTGCTGCGGCGTCCCGCGTGTGCTCCCTTATTGGCAACTTACGTGAAGTTAGCGAGTCGGGACTGGTGTACACTCCTTACCGGAGTTGGGCATGGACGTTATGTTGCTGCTGATATGTTCTCGGTGTTCTTGTTGTCCACGTGTCTTCCTCGTCTTCCGAGGTAGTTGTGCACGCCTCCTGATAGATTTGTAGCTCTTCTTTCTTTCATAGATTTTGATTATTATCTCGGTCTTGGTCCACATGTGGTTTTACTTTTAATAAGGATCATCTACCAAACGCGTTTCGGGATTTGCATATCCCTTTCTCAGTGGTTTGATGTCCTCCATGTTGGAATCTTTATTTATAGGGTTGTACAGTTGTATTCAAAATTATTCAACCTCCAATGCTGTAAAGGGTTTTAGGGAATTTAGTGTACATTTGTAATTGTGTTCAGAATGAAATCTTACAAGGACTTGTTAAAGAACCAAATGCAACTAAAATGACATCAATTGTTTTCGTAATACATTATTAAATGTTTTTTTGTGATTTCTTCATTGACACAATTATTCAACCCCTTAAAGACTACCACTCTTAAGAACAGAGGTTCATTCAAGTGTTTTCGATCAGGTATTGAAAACACCTCTGGATGTCAAGGAGCAGCAATCAAGCATAATAAGCACCAATTAGGCAGATGTAAAATGACTGTGATACTCAGCTCCTTCTAGACATTTACTGGTGTGTTTACAGACATGGTGAAGTCAAGAGAATGGTCCAGAAAGACAAGAGAAGAGGTGATTTCTCTTCACAGGAAGGGCAATGGCTATAAGAAGATTGCAAAGATGTTAAACATACCAAGAGACACCATAGGAAGCATCATTCGCAAAGGGCACTGCTGAAACGCTACCTGGTCGTGGCAGAAAGAAGATGCTGACTTCGACTGCTGTGCGCTACCTGAAGCGCAAAGTGGAGAAAAGTCTCCGTGTGACTGCTGAGGAACTGAAAAAAGATTTGTCAGATGCGGGTACTGAAGTTTCAGCTCAGACAATAAGGCGCACACTGCGTAATGAAGGCCTCCATGCCAGAACTCCCAGGCACACCCCCTTGCTGTCTCCAAAGAATAAGAAGAGTAGACTGCAGTATGCCAAAAGTCATGTGGACAAACCACAAAAGTTTTAGGATAGTGTTCTGTGGACTGATTAGAACTTTTTGGGCCCATGGATCAAAGCTATGTTTGGAGGAGGAAGAACAAGGCCTATGAAGAAAAGAACACCTTGCCTACTGTGAAGCATGGCAGGGGGTCAATCATGCTTTGGGGCTGTTTTGCTTCTACAGGTACAGGGAAGCTTCAGCGTGTGCAAGGTACCATGAATTCTCTTCAGTACCAGGAGATATTGGATGAAAATGTGAGGCAGTCCGTCACAAACCTGAGGCTTGGGAGATGTTGGACTTTTCAACAGGACAATGATCCCAAGCATACCTCCAAGTCCACTAGAGCATGGTTGCAGATTAAAGGCTGGAACATTTTAAAGTGGCCATCGCAGTCACCAGACTTAAATCCGATTGAGAACCTCTGGTGGGACTTAAAGAAAGCAGTTGCAGCGCGCAAGCCTAAGAATGTGACTGAACTGGAGGCTTTTGCCCATGAAGAATGGGCGAAGATACCCGTAGATCGCTGCAAGACACTTGTGTCAAGCTATGCTTCACGTTTAAAAGCTGTTATAACTGGAAAAGGATGTTGTACTAAGTACTAAGATTGAATGTCACTTGGGGTTGAATAAAACTGATAATGATGTGAGCACAGAAAAGACATTTGTGGTTATTTCATTATAAATGTTATGTTATATTTGTCTGACTTACAAGTGCCTCTTTGATTTAATTGTAAACAAGATGACTGAAATGATCAAAATCAATGTCAAACTGGCCAAAACACTCAATTTCAGTGGGGGTTGAATAATTTTGAACACAACTGTACATTACACATCGATACATTACACCCTGCGCTGTCACCTTCTTCTGCAGGTCCATCTTGATGTCTAGGCTGTAGGCTTCAGCTCCTCCGCCGCTATTCTTCTCGGGTTGCTTGCGCAGCGCACCTGGCACTCCTTGCTTCAGGCACCCCCGGGAGCCGGCCCCTCCTCCTTCCAGCTCCCGCCGGCTTCCCCTGCTGCAGGGCGCTGTATCGCTCTGGCGTTCGCCCAGTCTAACCAATAGCAAAGCTCCTTGCTGTCCGGAGCTTTGCTATTGGTTATTGCAGGCACAGGCAGCACAACTATGTCCACAGCTCACCCTGCGCTGATAAAAAGCAGGGAAAAGTCTAAGGCCTCTGGTCACTGCGTGGGTCGCATGACACAGCTTCGCAAGCCGTAGGTTGGGCATCACTGCATTAGAGGATTCTTCTCTCAAGTTCATCATTTTCAAGATCTTCTTGATAGTTGTCACCTATACAAGGCATATTAGTGATCTACAGGATTTGTCATACAAGGAACCTTATCTCAGAGATCTAAAATACACAAGGTCAGGGGAAGGAGGAATGGCACTGCCTTGATGTCATAAGGACTGTTAATATATACAGTATTTTATCTTATGTATAATTCTTATATATTGTATCCTGTTTTGTGGTAATGACCTGGGATTCCATATAGCCCTCCTATTTTGTATCTGTTTGGACAGTTTTTGTGAATCACACATGCCAATTAACCCTTTATTCTTTAATTTTTTTTATATTTTCTCTTTACCTATTCTTTTTGTATATATTGTACTTAGCTTTCTCTTCTGTTTTCCAGTCAGTGACTCTGTGACTAAAGTCCATTGCTGGACTGAAGCGTCAGGCTTCAGTCACTAATTCCAGACATCACCACTGCCTTTGAAATTTTTGTTAAGGCCTCATGCACACGACCGTACATGGACCCATTCACTTCAATGGGGCCGCAAAAAATGCTGAGCATGTCCTATTCTTGTCCGTTTTGCAGACAAAAAAGGCATTTCTACAATGGGCCGCGTTCCGTTTTGCAAATTGCGGAACGGAACGCGGAGCAGCTTCCGTGTTTTGCGGATCCGTCGTTTGCGGACCGCAAAACACATACGGTCGTGTGCATGAGGCCTAAGCTTGAGTTGTCAAATAAACGTTCTAACTGAACCAGATTCTTCACTCAGGTGTGCTGTGGTATTAGCTTTATGTGCTTTGGGACCATGTTGCATACAACTCCTATTTATCACAAAGTGCAGGCCTTATTATCTTCAAGTGTTGATCACTGGTGACTAGGGATCTAATGTTTTCAAGTTCGACGTACAAGGTTCTGGTTATCTAAAAATTCTGTTACCGCGTACCAAAAGATATGGTCCATAACTGAATTCTTAGATAACCTGAACCCGAACCTTGTACGCTTGAAAACAGAGGTTCGCTCATCACTACTGGTGACTGAACAGGACTCGGCATAGTGCTGTTCTGTGCATGCTAGCGAGAGTACTCCTGCTTCTTTCAATGGGCCGTCAGTTGTGCGGGCTCTCCTTCTACCTCTATACCCGGCTGCAGTCATACCTTCTGGAACTCAGATCGTTAAGGACACAGCAGTGCTTTTTTAACCCATTTTGCCCCTTGTAATAAAGTTAAATAAATAATATCAGATACCAGTTCAAACGCTTAAGTACTGGGCCATTTTTGCATTTTCATTTGGCCTCCCCACGTTCAAGTAGCCATAACTTTTTTATTTTTCTGTTCACATAGCCACACATAGTTCACATGGGACAAGATGCATTTTTAAATGGCACCATTTAATTTAATATGTCTGTTGAAATAAAAAACAGACATCACAGAGTTTATTGTCAGCTAAAAATGACATGAAGTCCTTATTCTGCGGCTCAATATGAATCCAGCGATACCAAACTTTTATCAGTGTTTTGTTGTTTTGTTTTTTACTACTTTAAAAAAAATAAAAACCTTTGAAAAAATCAAACTTTTCTTTGCATCTCCATTTTGTGACAGCTATAACTTTTTTATATTTCCGTCCACAGAGCTGTATGAGGGCTTGTTTTTTGCAGGACGAACTGTAGCATTCATTGGTGCCATTTTTGTGGTACGTACAACATTTTGTTTACCATTATTAAAAAATTTTTTGGGGGGGACAGGTGACTAAAAATAGCAAATCGTGTGGCTATAGTTCAGGCATTTTCGGACATGTTGATACCTGATATGTTTATTTTTCATTGTTAATATATTTATATATATAAAATTGGTAAAGGGGGTGATTTGAAGTTTAAATATTTTAATGGGGTTTTTCATTTTTATTTATTTTTACGCTTTTTTAAAAAGAGGGCTACAACTCAGGATCTTTTGATCCTTTGTCCTATTCACCCTAATAGAGATCTATTAGGGTTAATAGGATTTTTAAACTGTCCCTGCTGTGCTTTGTGCACACTGCAGCAGGGAGCTTACCATGGCAGCCATGGAAGGCTTTAGCAGAGTCGAGGCTGCCATGGTAGCCAATCAGAACCCCGCAATTTTACTGCGAGGACTTAGATTGGAAGGCAGAGGGAGGCCGCATCCCTCTGCCTTACTCCACAGGTGCCACGATCAGCATTGATCAACTTGCAGGATAACAAGCTGAACAGATGTCTTTTTTCAGCCTTATAAACTATGTTACCTGAGCGGTTAAATGAAAGGATTCGGCAGGATCGCCGTTCCCCGTCATTGCGGCCGGGTGCTGTCTGTATGATCACTTTGTTATGAGGTGCTGGCTAGCTTTCTTCTTACTAAGGGCTCATGCACACGACCGTTGTTTTGCGGTCCGTTTTTAATGGATCCATTGTTCCGCATCTGAAGTTTTTTTTTCTCTGATTTAAGTCCTCTTCAGTTCCGTTTTTCCACCAAATGCCTATGGTTACCGTATGCGATCCATTTTTTGTGGATCGGAAACGGAAACTTATTAATCACCAAACACATGAGCAATATGGGCTGAGCATAGCATTTCTACAGTATGTATCCGCAAAATGTGTGTGTTCCGTATGTTTTGCAGACCCATTGACTTGAATGGGGCCTTGGACCGTGATTTACGGACAATAATAAGACATGCGGACAAACGAAACGGAATGCACACGGAGTAACTTCCGTATTTTCTACAGCCCCATTGAAGTGAATGGTTCCGCATACGGGCCGTTCAAAAAACAGAACAAAATCGGAAAGAAAATACTTTCGTGTGCATAAGCCCTAAGGGCTCGTTCACACGACCGCATGGTTTTGCGGTCCATTTTTAATGGATCTGTTTTTTGTTTCAGTAGGTTTCCGTTTCCGTGCTGCTTCTGTTCTGTTCCATTTCTATATGGTTTCCGTTTGTAATTAGTTTTTGCGGATCAAAAATGGAAATGGAAGGATATAATAATGTTTTAACAGTAAGTACATTGAAAAATTGGGCTGGGCGTAAAATTTTCAATAGATGCTTCTGCAAAAACGCATACGGAAGACATATTGATGCATTCCAATTTTTTACAGCCCCATTGACTGGATGGAGCCATGGAACATGATTTGCGGGCAATAATAGGACATGACAAAATGTAGCCAGAACGGAAATGGAATGCATACTGACGGTATACTGAACGCAAAAAATGGCCCGTATACAGAACCAAAAAAACATTAGTGTGAACGAGCCCTAACTTTGTCATTTCCATTGTCCATCAAAACCAAACATGAAAAATTGCACGTGGTTTTGCCACAATATCACAGTGCAGTAATTGGCTGCATGGTGCAGTAGTGCGTGTCTGCCATTGCTGCCTCAGTGCTGTGCTGGTGGGGCGGTGGGGCCCAGGGCCAAGGAGGCTTTGCAGCAGTGGGGTCGCTGTGTGGCTTCTGGGTCCCGCCGTCTGCTGCTGGTGCGGTGCTGGGGCGCCGGTGGTCGCCGCGCACGGCTGCGCCATTATAGGTTAGAGTAGTTTCCCACTTGTAGAGGCTTCCTTGTCGTGGTAAGTGGGCCTATGCTCTTTGATCAAACTGTATACTAATGCCTCTTTTGCACAGCATACTATGTATTACAAATTGGGCGGATATGCCACGTAATTATGCTGAGACAGTCGTTATATCAAAAGCATAGTTTTGGGGATGTGCGATCCAGATGCACTCTCCAGTATATAACATTATGAAAACTGACGGCGCCAGACAGATCCAGTAGAATATGAGGTATGTTGGGTTTCTGTTAAAGAGGACCTTTCATCAGGCTAAAAAATGTGTACTAAGTATGCTGACATGTAGAGCGGCGCCCAGGGATCTCCCTGCACTTACTATTATCCCTGGGCGCCGCTCCGTTCACCCGGTATAGGCTCCGGCATCTTCTTGGACTTGGTTATACTAGGAGGAGCCTAGTATTACTTGGTTATAGTAGGCGTATCCCAGGCTGTAGCGCTGGCCAATCGCAGCGCACAGCTCATATCCTGGGAGGTTTTTTTTCTCCAAGGCTGTGAGCTGAACGCAGCGATTGGCCAGCACTACAGCCTGGGATACGCCTACTATAACCAAGTGATACTAGGCTCCTCCTAGTAGAACCAAGTGCTAGCAGATACCGGAGCCTATACCGGGCGAACGGAGCGGCACCCAGGGATAATAGTAAGTGCAGGGAGATCCCTGGGTGCCGCTCTACATGTCAGCATACTTAGTACACATTTTTTAGCCTGATGAAAGGTACTCTTTGAGGAGTAATTTTACAGGACAAAACAGTCCTACATGGAGGCTTTTCGTGTCCAATATTTTTGATAGAATCTGTAATGGAGATTTTTTATTTCAATATTCCAAAACCATCTGTAAAAAATATTTCAGTGTTTTTGTAACAATGGGGAATAAAACTTTAGGCCTTTTGATGGCATTTTCTATATCCTTCTGGTGTAATCTAAGGTAGTGGGAAATTTGTAGATATATATCACATGCTGGTCCTGGATTACATGGGGTGCTGGTGTACTGAACTACAGGGCAGAATAGGGCAAAAAATATTTCTATGACCAAAGCATTTTTATCTGCTCTAAAAGTAACAGACGTTAGGACAAACAATTTATCACCAAAGTATAGAGGATTTCACAATGATGTACGCCACACAGAAAAGAGGACACGGACACAGGGTATAGATTAAATAATGGTTTTATTAATGACTATTATATATTTTGCCAATTTTACCATCCAGTACAATTAGAGGATTTACTGCATAAAAAGTGTGAACCAGAGGAAGGCAAACAAAACCCCCATGTAGGGGGAAAAAATTCCTTCCTGACCCCAAGTACTGGCGATCGGCTACTCCCTGGTTCACTGCAGTGATATTACTGGATGGGGCCCTGTCACATGTACATTACTTAGATTTCTTTATACTTCTATTGTCATATATCTTACTTCTAACTTATCTTATAACTAATACAGACCTTATAGCTCTTATTCCTACATTATATTATATCTCTATCACATATCTATCCTTATGTTATATCTACATTAAAGGGGTTTTCTGAGATTTTGATACTGATGACCTATCCTCAATATAGGTAATCAGTATCTGATCGGTGGGGGTCTGACACTGGGGGCCCCCGCCGATCAGCTGTTTGAGAAGGCACTGGTGCTTCTGTGAGTGCCACAGCCTTATCTCTGCTTCTCCTAGGCCAGTGACATCACATTCATCATTAACGTGGCCTAGGAGCAGCTCTGTCCCATTCACTTGAGCTGCAATACCAAGCACAGCCGCTATACAATGCACAGTGCTGTGCTTGCTGCGAGACGGCAGCGGCACTCACAGGAGTACTGGTGGCTTCTCAAAACAACTGATCGGCGGGGGTCCCGAGTGTCAGACCCCCAGTGATCAGATACTGATGAACTATCCAGATAGGACATCAGTAAAAAAAAAAAAAATCTTAGAAAACCCTTTCAAATCTTATCTAACTTATTCCTCTCCTATCACCTCACTTATATCTACCTTATATGTAACATTTGTTTTTATACTTATCCTATATGAAATTTAAAGGGGTTTTCCACATTTTTGTTGTAAAATATGGTAGACAGGAAATATGACCATAAAGACATGAGCAATTGTAAACCCAGTGTAATATTAATGATCTGATGCTGTATTGTTGGGTCCTGACGAGCAGTAATGGCTTCCAAAGCCAAAGGGTGTTTTTCCATCAAAGCCCAGATCTTATTGCACAGTGCAGAATGGTTGTTATAAGAATATGAGAAATCACTGCACATACACCACATCTATTATGTCTAAAATATTAATGTTAAATAATATAAAGGGATAACCTCTCTACCTTCCCCATAAGCCGTGCCTGTCTGTAGCACTGTGGAGTGGAGGAGCAGTCTCATACAGTATGTCTACCAGTGGGCTCTATTCTTTAAGGGTATATTAGGCGGGCAGATTTTCTGCCCGATAATTGCTAACAAGCATTCCTATGAACACTCGTTAGCGATCATCTGGCAGTCTGTTACTGCGTCCAGACGAGCTTCATCGGGCAATTCATATATTTCATCATGCTGAAAGACCTGGATTTGCCGGCGGCAGATTGTGCTGTGTAATCATGATCTGCCGCCTGCACACTGCTGTCCTGCATGGGGATGAGTGACAGCATAGCGATCGCTCCTCCCCATGCTGCTGAAGACATCGCTGCATGTAATAGCAGCGCTGTCCCCTGCTAGCCATCTGGTGACTGCCGAGAGGGAACGCTTCTCTCCCGACAATCGCTTGCAGCATCGGGGTGTCCCTTAGACTCTGTTGACCTCTAGGATCTTGGCGCCAGCAGAGTCAGCCACAGCTTAGACTTTAAGGCTAGGGCTAAAGGGTACATCTACACTGCTACATGTTGCAACATTTTTTGTAATGATAGTCAATGGTGTTGCACTGCGATATGCGGGTCGCAATCGCAGCATGTTGCATGTTGCAGTGTGCCATCATTGATTATCATTAGAAAAAATGTTGTGCGACTTCTGTGCGACAAGAAGTTGTTTGATACATGTCACTGTGTAGCCCTAGCCTTAAGGGCACCTGTCAGCAGATTTGTAGCTATGAAACTGGCTGACCTGTTGCATGTGCATTTGGCAGCTGAAAACATCTGTGTTGGTTCATATATGTCCGCTTTGCTTAGAAAAATAATCTTTTAATATATGCAAATGAGCCGATAGGAGCAACGGAGGCGTTACCATTACACCTAGAGGTTCTGCTTTCTGTGTAACTGCTGCGCCCTCTGCACTTTGACAGGGCCAGGCAGTAAAAACGTCACCACACCTGCCTGGCCCTGTCAGAGTGCAGAGGGTGCTCCTTACAACTCCTGCCAGCTTTCTCTGCTGCAGGACACTGTACTGCCCAAACTAACCAATAACAAAGCTCCCTATTTCAGGCACAGGCAGCACTGATGCACTTCCATGCCGTTCAGAGCCCCCTGTGCTGATGAATGGCATGGAAAAGTCTACCGTGTATTGGTACACCTTAAACTTGTTTCAGAGAGTAAAACAGCCTGAACAGGCATCTATGACGCTTGTACAGGCGTTATTGCGACCTCTGGTCTGAAGTCATCCCAACATTCCCATATCATCAATACAGTGTAAGGCTCCATGCACACGAACGTATGAGTTTTGCGGTCCGCAAAAAAAAGAAATGGATGATGTCCATATGGTATCTGTCTTTTTTGCCGATCCATTGTAATAATGCCTATCCTTGTGTGCAAAACGGACAAGAATCGGTCATTTCTTTTTTGGCGGGGCTACGGAACGGACATACGGATGCGGATAGTACACGGAGTGCTGTCAGCATTTTTTGCGAACCCATTGAATTGAACTGGTCCGCATCCTATCCGCAAAAAAAACTGTGACGGACAACGAAATAAAATAACTTTGTGTGCATGTAGCCTAATACTGCCGGTAATAACACGATAAACAAGCAAACGAAAGATCATGCTAATTACAATCTGCCGCTGGCAAATAACTGTACAAGCGTCATAGATGCCTGTTCAGGCTGTTTTACTCTCTGAAAAAAAGTTCAAGGTGTACCAATATGCGGCAGACTTTTCCATGCCATTCTTCAGCGCAGTTATATATTTGTAGAGGAAACCACGCACACTCTGGAAGATTCTGATATGTCAAGTGGATTTATTGTGATACAGACAATCCAAAATGTGAAGAAGGTGCCAAAAAATAACGCAAAATTGAAAGCTTAGATTACGCCGTATGTTGTCCGGTAGAACTGTGATATTTCAGTACGACGTTTCGGTCACGAGACACCTTTTTCAATAAATCACAGGCTAGTGGTATGATTGGCGTCACGGCTGTTGGCAGAGAGAGATGCAGTTCATCGGCGCAGGACGCTCCGATCGGCACGGAAGTGCATCAGCGCAGCCTGTGCCTTAAATATAGCATATTGTGTTGATGATTATCACCATATATTCATGTAATTTTCTATTCATATTTATTATTGTGGTCGTTATATTATGTAATGTCCTTATTATCACAATTAGTCATGTCTATCTTATTACACAATCCCTGCGCCTATTACGTGTGGCAGTAGAGCACGTCAGCTTGTCAATTTATTATTTTGAACATCATGGCAGGCTTGTGCATGCGCTATTCCTGTGAGATTCCGCTGACATTTGTCCTGAAACATTGCGGGACTTGCCGGCGGCATCGTGTGACTAGATGATGGGTCACGTGACACGCTACGGCACGCATATGCGCTCATATATTCTATGGTCCAGGTGTGTAATTAATGGCAATTGCAATTGAACTCCATGATTGGATGTTATGGGCAATTATTGTGCGTCCTACGATGATGACGCCACCCCCAGACTAAGGTTCGCCGAAACACGCGTCGGGGGTTGGTGCCATGCGGGAGGAGACACATTAGGGGTATTTGAGTCTGCCTTACGATCTGTAGCACTTTTGAAATGGCACTTGCACTTTATTTATTCTTGAGTATTGGAGCAGTATGAATTATCACCATTGTGTCCTTCCTCTGGTTGATGTCCTCTTTTCCCTGCACTGGTTTATTGCAATCATTTTGCTAAAATAAAATATATATACTGATTTCATGCGGTCTGGTAGTCTTTTATAGGGGATTGCAAATAACTGTACAGCAGACAAGCGATGGTACAACGATCGCTCCTCCCCATACTGTGGACAAGATGGCTGCATGTAATAGGAGCGGTCTCCTCAGCAAGCGATTCCTTCCTTATCGCCTGTAAAATCTGCCTATGTAAGCGTGCTTTCACACTGGGGTTTTTACTTTCCGGCGTAGAGATCAGTCGTCGGGTCTCTACGCCCGAAAGATACTGATCAGGATTATCCTAATGCATTCTGAATGGAGAGAAATCCGTTCAGTATGTGAACGTTTTTTGGACGCTGACAAAACCGCAGCATGCTGCGGATTTGTCTCCATCCAAAAATCTAGAAGACATGCCGTAACGCTGGATCCAGAATTAATGCCCATTGAAAAGCATTAACCCGGATCCGGCTTTAAGCTAAACGTCGTTTCGGCGCATCGCCAGATCCAACCTTTAGCTCTGCGCATGCGCAGCAGCAGTTCCGATTGGGGCCCCAGTGTAAGCTGGGGCTCCAATCGGTTACCATGGCAGCCAGGATGCTACTGAAGTCCTGGCTGCCATGGTAAGTACTCCGCAGCAGTGTACTTACCTGCGCTGCAGCCTCGGGGACCTGCGCCTGATCTATGCGCCACGGGTACCTGTGACGTCATAAAGGAGCGCCCAGCAGCCGCAGCACAGGTAAGTACACTGCTGCGGAGTACCATGGCAGCCAGGACTTCAGAAGCGTCCTGGCTGCCATGGTTACCTGAAAGCATATTGAAGACTGATCAGTCTTCAATATGCCTTCAGTTGTCTTGCGTTGTGACAGATCCGACGGGCATTTCCGGCAACAGAAGTGCACGCCGGATCCTCACAACGCAAGCGTGAAAGAGCTCTAAGTACTCTGCAGCAGTGTATTACCTGGCTGTGGCCTCGGCGCTCCTTCATGACGTCACAGGTCTGGGCGGCGCATTGATCTATGCGCCGCAGGGACCTGTGACGTCATGAAGGAGCGCCCGGAGACCGCAGCGCAGGTAAGTACACTGCTGCAGAGTACCATGGTAGCCAGGACTTCAGTAGCGTCCTGGCTGCCATAGTAACCTGAAAGCATTTTGAAGACTGATCAGGATCCTGATCAGTCTTCAAATGCTTTCAGGCGACTTGCGTTCTGACGGATCCGGCGGGCCTGAAGTGCCTGCTGGATCCACAGAACGCAAGTGTGAAAGGACCCTAAGGCTACTTTCACACTCGCGTTTTGGCTTTTCGTTTGCGAGATCCGTTCAGGGCTCTCAGAAGTGGTCCAAACGGATCAGTTTGCATTCTAATACGTTCTGTATGGATAAGGATCCACTCAGAGGGCATCAGTTCAGTCTTTATTCCGCTTTGGTGTCCGTCTAATGAAACTGAGCCAAACGGATCCGTCCTGGCACACAATGTAGATCAATGGGGACGGATCAGTTTTCTCTGACACAATATAAAACAGATCCGTCCGTCATTGACTTTCAATGGTATTCAGGACGGATTCGTCTTGGCTATGTTAAAGATAATACAAACCGATCCATTCTGAACGGATGCAGACAGATCATCTCAACGTCCATGACGGATCCACACAAAACGTGAGTGTGAAAGTAGCCTAATACAGCCTTTACACACACTACCATCATCATACAATCCCACACAGCACCCCACCCCCAGGACACCCTCCTCAGCGCGCACACACAGCTGCCCCCATTTCAGTGTACAATCCCCTTCACATAAAACCCACAGGCAGCACCCTTCAACACAACCTCTAATCTCAGTATACAATTCAACACAGCCCCCCTATACAACCAGATACCCCCCACAACCATCTCAGTGTACAAGCCCTCATACACAACCTACAGACATGATCATACTACACAGCCCCCCCCCCCCCATATACAACCCAGCCACCTTCTTACAACACAGCCCCCACCCCCCATACAACCAGACACCCCTCTCTTATCCATCACCACCATCTGTGTACAATCCCACATAGACCCCCTAACATACAACCCAGACACCACCCTACTACACAGCCTCCTATTTCAGCATACAATCAAACACACAGCCCTCCCTACCAGATACCCCTCCCTCAGCATTTACACAGCCCCCACCATCTCAGTAAACACTCCCTCACAGTCCCCCCATACACCTCTCTAGAACACAGACCCCAGTCTCAGCATAAAATGCAATACACCTAGATACCCCTCCCTCAGCATCCACAACCATCCCCCTACCATCTCAGTGTACAATCCCTCACAGCACACCCCTAGCACGCTCACAGTATAAAATCACACTAAAATAACGCACGTGTACTACACAGCGCGCCATTTTCCTAACCACGAGCACCACACAGCAGCCCCCCACACCTCAGTGTACAGCCCCTCACAGCACATCCCCTACAGCTTCACAGCACAGAGTGAGTTAGTAAACTAGCAGGGTTCCGCGTACTTCTACTGTGCTGCAGGGGGTTTTAGGTAACTCCATGTGAAACCTTCAGACTCTGGAAAAAGCGCGCGGCTCTCCTGTTTCCGATCTACGTGATCTAGGAGTGCCACGTGATGTTGTGACGTCAGCAGGTCCTTACCGGGTATAGTATTTAGCCATTACCGCGGCGGGAACCCAGAGGAGCGACCTACTCAGCCTAGAAGGCCGCATAAGTGCTTACAGTGCCATGGCGGATAAGGAGGGTAAGTGTGGAGAAAGTTCACGGCTCGTGTGCTGCGTGTTCTATACTGTGTGTGTACTCTGTGCGGCTCACACCCGTCCTTACCCTGCGTTTTCTCGCATTGTGTTTCCCGGGCACAGCTGCGTTTGACGATGCGGTGGAGGAGAGAGTCATAAACGAGGAGTACAAGATCTGGAAGAAGAACACCCCTTTCCTGTACGACTTGGTAATGACCCATGCCCTGGAGTGGCCTAGTCTCACAGCACAGTGGCTTCCTGATGTCACCAGGTGAGTGGGGACTTCACTAAGGCTACTGTCACAATAGCGTTTTAGTTTTCCGGTATTGAGATCCGTCATAGGGTCTCAACACCGGAAAAAAACCGCTTACGTTTTGTCCCTATTCATTGTCAAGGGGGGCAAAACTTACCATAGTTCATTTAGTTCCATTGCGTCCCCATACCGGAGAGCAAACCGCAACATGTTGTAGTTTGCTTTCCATCCTGAGATGCGGAGCAAGACGGATCCGTCATGAGTGACACACGATGCAGTCAATGGGGACGGATCCGTTTAAAGGGAACCTGTCAGCAAAAAATAGCATAGTAAGCTGTTAACAGTACCTCCTAGTGCCAGATAACAGTGCCAATGCACTTTTTCTTCTTTTTGCAGCACTTGGCCTCACTGAGAAATCGAAGTTTTATTCAGCTGCGCCCGTGCTTCAAGTCAGGCTTGAAGTCATGGGGGCAGCGGCCTAAGCGTCTCAATAGTGCTCTCCCGCCTCCTGCCTCCTTGATTGACATCCTGAATCGCAGTGCCGGGACCGCGTTCTAAGCCTGCATGCGCAGTAAGGGCGGCTGGAGCGCGGTCCCGGCTCTGGCGCTGTACATTGAGCCGGCTTAGTTTTGGCTACAGCGCATGCCCCGACACCCTGTTCCAATCGGCTCGATACGCATAGATGGCGGGCGCGATGGAACTGGGTGTCGGGCGCATGCGCTGTAACCAAAAATAAAGCCGGCTCAATGTACGCAGCCAGAGCCGGGACCGCGCTCCAGCCGCCCTTTACTGCGCATGCAGGCTTAGAACGCGGTCCCGGCACTGCGATTCAGGATGTCAATCAAGGAGGCGGGGAGAGCACTATTGGAGACGTCTAGGCCGCTGGCCCCATGACTTCAAGCCTGACTTGAAGCACGGGGCGGCAGCTGAATAAAACTTCGATTTCTCAGTGAGGCCAAGTGCTGCAAAAAGAAAAAGTGCATTGGCACACTGTTATCTGGCACTAGGAGGTACTGTTAACAGCTTACTATGCTATTTTTTGCTGACAGGTTCCCTTTAACTCTGACACAATAAAAAATGGATCTGTCCTCCATTGACTTTCAGTAGAGTTCATGACGGATCCGTCTTTGCTATGTTAAAGATAATACAACCAGATCCGTTCATAACGGATGCAGGCGGTTGTATTATTAGTAATGGAAGCGTTTTGATGATCCCTGCCGGATCCAGAAAAAACGCTAGTGTGAAAGTAGCCTAACTCTCCTCCCCTAGTGGGAAATCTTCCGCTCTCTAACGTTTATGACCTGTGTGCTCACAGACCGGAAGGGAAGGATTTCAGCATTCACCGATTGGTTCTGGGGACCCATACCTCCGACGAGCAGAACCACCTGGTCATTGCCAGTGTCCAGCTCCCCAATGATGATGCCCAGTTTGATGCCTCTCATTACGACAGTGAGAAAGGAGGTGAGTGCTACGGTGATGTAGACACGCTGAAAGATGACCTGTCTCCTCTCCTGACTTGTCCGTTTTAAGAAGTCCTTGCAGTAATGATTCTGTTAATCAGTTCCTCAGTTATTGCTCCAAGAAGCCTATTGGTGGATCTGCGACTGGGTGTTTCCAGTTGGTAAGAGCGTGTCCCTGCACTGTCTGACAGTGTGAGAAACGCATAGATGCTCCAGAGTTATTACACTGGGGATGCAAGTAGTTACTACAACAAGCACGTCAGGGACGGGGGACAGGTCCACTTTTAAAGAGAGAAGTTTTAGAAACTATATGCATTCTCCATGTAATAACAATTCAGCGGCATCTATCGTGTGCCATTCCTATGTTATTTCTATTAGAAGTTATAAATCAATTGTCAGAAGCTTGCAGTAAATGTACAGATGGGTGTTACCAGTTAGGGGTGTGTCCCTGCACCCATGCTGGCATTGGCAGCACTGATTGGACCGAATCAGGTGCACCATCACCCAGCAGTACCTTTACTGCAGACTGTTTTTTTTGTAAACTTCTAGAAGGAATAACACGGGAATGGCACAGCAGAGTTGTAAGAATAGATGCCCCAGAGTTGCCATTACATGGGAATGTAAGTAGTTACTAAAACTGACATGTCAGAAGAGGTTCTCTTTGAAGGAACATACCCACAGATTAGGGATGAGTGATCGTCAGGGATCTGATTGCTGGGGACTCCGTCGATCATTAGAATGGGGGGGCCTGTGTTCCCCCATTTCAATGGTCATGGCAATATATCTATGGATCTGACCATTTTAAATCTTCAGTATGATCTGTGTAGCAGTACGTGTGGTACACATCTCATCATAGACCCATGATGGGTTTCCTCAGCTCCTAGGATCCTTTCATATGTTGGCGAAGCATCCTTCAAACTGTCCCACAGACCCTCGTTATACAAAGTTCAACATGTGTTCCAGTAAAAAGCATGCCACCCACCCAGTATACCAAAAACAAATTTGATCCCGTGCTGAGCCACGCCCCCTGCACTGATCACATGACGGTGACGTCACCCCAGGTCCTTCGGCTGTTCAACAGTTCGGGTTCGTGGAAGCCGCCCCTTATGGATTCCATATGCCGGGATAGTTCGCTCATTTCTATCCGTGATCTGTCCGTTCCGCAAAAAAGTATTGCATGCACTACTTTTTTGCGGTGCGGAGGCACGGCCAGAAACGCCACGGAATCACTCTGTAGTGCTTCCGTGGTGCTCTGTCCTTCCGCACCGCATGTCCCGGATCAAGTGAACGGACACTGGTCGTGTGCATCCCAGGCCCATGTATTGCGAACCCGCTGTATGCGGGCGCAATACGACCACGGCCGGCACACGGTCATGTGCATGAGCCCTTAAACTGTGTCTCTCTGCAGGACCTTGCATCTACCGAATTATAGTAACAGCATTATGTCAGTATGATCCTGTAGAAGAAAGGTCATACAGAGACGCACAGTATTATAAATCGGTAGAATGTCGTGTGCTCCTATGAGATGAGCAGTGTCCATAACTGGGAATAACGTTCACATGTGGAGTGTTCTCTGCACTGGGCACACTTGTCTGAAAGAGGCCTTTCTCTGAACCAGCTGACTGATTTTAGTAAGGTATCAAAAGCAATGCAAGTTTCTGAAAATCATATTGGTAGGTGCCAGCCAATATGGCTGCCTTTCCTCTTGTCACTGTAAAAAAATATATATATTAATTTGAACAGAAAATTGCCAGTATATATGGCAGGAAATACACTTTCACGATCATTCTAATGTCTGATATAAGACTAGTTTTACGTTTTGGGTAGACTTCACTAAGTATTTGGAATTTTGCAAATACGTCTGTTTAGTTTTAGGCCTCATGTACACGAACGTATTTTCTTTCCGTGTCCTTTCCGGTTTTTGTTTTTTTTTTTTGCGGACCATATGCGGAACCAAAGTACCCTGTGTGCATTCCGTTTGTCCGTTTCCCCAAAAAAATAGAGCATGTCCTATTTTTTTCTAGTTTGTGGACAAGGATAGGCATTATTACAATGGAGCCGCAAAAATAACGGATCCGTAAAAAAAACACGGATGCCATACGAAACACCATCTGTTTGTTTGTTTTTGTTTTTTTTTTTTGTTTTTTTTGCGGACCGCAAAACGCATACGGGTGTGTGCATGAGGCCTTAGTGGTGTTTTTAGCTTGTTCTGTATAATCTGACTTTAAAAACTCTTTGTTTCACAGAGTTTGGAGGATTTGGCTCAGTAAGCGGGAAAATAGAGATTGAGATAAAAATAAACCATGAAGGAGAAGTGAACAGAGCTCGCTATATGCCCCAGAACCCATGCATCATTGCAACAAAAACACCATCTAGTGACGTTCTTGTGTTTGACTACACCAAACACCCATCCAAACCAGGTAAGCTGAAATCTTTCTGGCCGTGATCAGATTCGTGCATCCATACCACGACTACACCAAAACACACATAACGCATGCAGTTAATTTCTTGCCGTCCTGGAATTTCATACATTTCCCACTTGTGTCATTGGGAGACACAGAAGATCAAAGGTATAGCTCAGGGATGGGCAAACTCGGGTAAAACTACAATTCCCACCATGCCCTGCTGTAGGCGGATAGCTGTAAGCAGTCTTTTCATGCTGGGAGTTGTGGTTTTGCAACAGCTGGGGGGCCGAGTTTGCCCATCCCTGGTATAACTGCTGCCACTAGGAGGCAACACTAAGCAGAAAAGTGTTGACTCCTCCTCTCAGCTATACCCCTCCTGCAGACACTGAGCTACTCAGTTTTAGCTTAGTGTCTGTAGGAGGCAGACTTCTTGACACCCACACACACACTTTTTTTTTTTTTTTTTTTCCTTTTCATTTAGTCGGGAGGACAAATTTTGTCAGTCCTCTTCACCGTTCTGTCTTCTCCCAAGAAGACAAAGCGGGACAGAGCAGCCATGGCCCACTGCAGCCTGCTACCACCCTGCTAGGCTGGAAAGGGTGACTCTGGGGGGAGCCGAAGTGAAGAGGACTAAGCCTGGATGAGTATGTCAGTATTTGGGTAATTATCCCCTCAAACACCCCCCTCTCACACACCTTCTGTTGCTTCAGGGGTTCTCTGGCAGACATTTCCCTCTGAGAACACGGCACTCTGTCGTGATTCTTAAGATATTGGGGACTACAGAAGCTCACAGTTTTATTATGTTTAGGGCCATATTTTCTCTGTTACTCCCACCAGAGGATCCACTACCTCTCTTCCTGTCATGGACCCTAGACTATAGCCTGCCTTCTGGTTACCCTGCAAACTTTGGGACCAGGCATGATCTTTTTTCACCCCAATCCCTGGGTCTCGCTGTTCTCCAGTACTTCTGGATCTGACCACTTGGCTCAGGCTTCCTCTTTGGTCCCTGCCGCAAGCTTCATTTGCCAGGAGGAGCAGTCATCGCCTCGTGGCTCTCTGCTCTCCTCCGGTGGTTAGTGCAGGCCAATACTCTTGGGCCTTATTCACACGTCCGTGGTGGTTTGCGGATCCGCAAAACACTTTGCCACCAGCCCTATAGAGATGCCTATACTTGTCCGCAATTGTGGGCAAGAATAGGACATGCTCTATATTTTTGCGGAGCTGCCGTCCGGAAGATCAGCAGCGCCCTCCGCAAATGCGGAGAGCACAGTGTGTGCTCTCCGCATCCATCATGTCCCCATTCAAAATGAATGGGTCCGCACCCGTTCTGCAAATTTGCGGAATGGGTGCGGACGTAGATTGCGGACATGTGAATTAGGCTTTAACCCTGGCTTCAGTGTCAGATATAACCCTATGAGGGCTGGACTTTCTGGGTCAATCTTCTCTCTGGTGGGAAAACTTCCTGCCTGTCTCTGCCTCTGCCCACTTTTTTAATCCTTTAGCCATCCTTTGCTCCTGTAGATTGACAACAGCATCTGTTGCCCCAGGCCCCTACAGTTTCCTGGTTTCTTTTCATATGATTCAATGAGGGGGGAGGTTGTGGCCTTATTTTCTGCGGTTGGGGTGTGTATTTCATGTTATTTCAGGCACTCGGTCTTGAATTCTGACTTGCAAGCTACACCCACATTTCCCCCTTTAGTCATAGGAGTGTCTGCGCTTGTGTAGATGCTCTGTTTATAAGCCAACAGAAGTCTTCCATATACTATTCATACTTCCCTCCTCTACGGACGGAGTAGTTGTGCCATAACCAGGCCAGCTGACCTAGTACTGCTGTGCATCAGGCACCAGCTTTACACCATTTCAATGCCCCATGTGCATTTGAGGTTTGGTTTGGGGATTTATACAGCACTGGTTGACAACTGCAAAGACTCGGAGATGAAATGTAAAGAAATCTCCCAAGAAGTGACCTCATTTCATAGTGGTCTTTTGACGTTTTCATTTTAGGGTACATATGACTTTTTGATCACTTGATATAATGTTTAGTGGGTGAAGCGACCGAAAAATGGCTGTTCTGGCAGTTTTTTATTTTTATTTTTTACAGCATTCACTTGACTAGGTAGATCATGTGGTAATTTTATAGAGCCACTTGTTATAGTCCAAACAATACCTAATGTCCCTTCCTCTTAGATGTCGTGATCAGCATTCACAGTATCTAAGGATGCTGATACTCTGCCGGCATTGGCGTTTTCAGCGATTCTGGTGAATACCGCATTGGCTTTTGGTAATAGCCAGGCCCCTGTACTGAACTGTGCCCACTTGATCAGAGCACCATACGTGTACGGCATATTGCATGAATGCTGTTTGCTGCGCTGTTCATGTTTGGCCCTCATCTTTTTGGTGTTAAAGGGCATGTCCAAAATAGTTTTAGTGGTGCTTGAAAGTCTGTGAACCCTTCAGAATCTATATTTCTGCATAAAGTTGGCCAGACTTTCAAGTCCTAAAATGTTTAGTTGCAGTTATTGCTGCCTAAAGGGTTCACACCAGATGCTGAAAGTAGTGATTCACATACTTTTTGCCACTCAGACATGTGATATTGGATAATTTTCTTTAATAAATAAATGACCGGTCGAATATACAATTTAGTGGAAAGCGGGAAAACATTCCAAATGTGGTGGAATTGGGAAAAAAAAACTCAATTCCTCCACCGTTTTACAGGTTTTGTTCCTACGGCGTTCCCTTTGCGGCAAAACTGACCTGTGCCCTTCATTCTTTGTGTGAGTACGATTACAACGATGCCACATATGTATGGCCAAAATAAAAATTGCAGCTTCAATACCCTGGGTCTCTTGGGCAATGAGGATGCCAGTAAGAAGTTTTTAGATGCTGTGATCACACTTGATCGTGGCATCTAAAGGCTTTAATGACGGCGTTTGGCATTATTGCCGATCGTGGCCATTAGCCGCAGGTCTCTGCTGTTTGAAACAGCTGGCCATGGCGCCTGCTGCACGTGCGAGCAGGCGCCATGTTTGCCCATTGCTCCCGTGATAAAGGGTTTAAAGGCACCTGTCAGCAGATTTGTGCCCAATAAACTCACTGACCTGTTGCAAGTGCAGTTGGCAGCTGAAGGCATCTGTGTTGGTTCCATGTTCAGATGTGTTCTTATTGCTAAAAAATATGACGTTTTAATATATGCAGATGAGTCTCTAGGCGCACACTTGTCTGCTATCCGCCTCTAAGTCCGTTCCAGCTTTATGGATCCACCACATGTGCACGTCTGAATGGCCTCAGTGGTGACTGGTTACTGCTGGCTCACCTTCTGCTTGAGGACACCACCACAGAGACCTGTCATTGGCTGCAGTTGTGCATGCCAAAAGTTATGGGGGGACTGAAGCACAGTGCAGATAAATATGGGTGGGGCACTATTTAAAAACATCAGTCTTGAACAACCCCTTTAACTTGGCTTCACAATCTAGGTTTACACAAAGAAATGGTTTTGTTTTTTAAAATTTATAAGTGATTACTTGGCTGGGTATTGAAGAGCATGTTTAGCGGTCATCTGAGATAACATTCTGGTTGAGTAGTGTAGAGCTCGTGGTGGATGCTTTAATGTATTTTACTATTTACTGTAGTTTCCGCTTCAGATACCTTGCCTATCTCATTGTGTAGATCCCTCTGGTGAATGTAACCCTGATCTCCGGCTTCGTGGCCACCAAAAGGAAGGATATGGATTGTCCTGGAATCCTAACCTTAGTGGAAACCTACTTAGTGCATCTGATGACCATGTGAGTTTAACTCTGATTTTAAATCTTACTGCTATGTGCAGAGGCCGCTAACTATTGTTATCCGTCCTTTTTTATTGTAGCAGATTTGATTGCAATGTATTTATATTTTTCTCTTCTTTCTTCCCATTACATTCAGACAATTTGCTTGTGGGATATCAGTGCAGTGCCCAAAGAGGGCAAGGTGGTTGATGCAAAGACCATTTTCACGGGACATACTGCAGTGGTGGAAGATGTTTCCTGGCACTTACTACATGAATCCCTATTTGGATCTGTAGCAGACGACCAGAAACTTATGATGTAAGTATTGTGCTCATCTGGTATGTCGGTTGACTTAATATATCAATGCACTTTTAGGCGGGAAGAAAAAAAAAAAAGTAGATTTACTTTACATGCTGAGCGAGTGGCCAGGCCAGTGATGTGTTAAGCATTATGATCAAATCAAATGTCTCTCAATTTCTGGTCCCTTTCAAAATGAACATGGAGCTGCATTCCTCTCCTCGCTGTCTATGTACAGGTCGATACTGAGGAGGTTTGTGAATCTCCGCATACAAGCAAAATACGAAGCTGTATTTTAGCGCATAACTGATGGAAATTACTGAGCAAACACTGAAAGCAGCCTTACAATACAGCCGGCCGGCACCCCCCATAGAACTGCCTACGGACAACAATCGGACGTGTTCTATATTTTTTGCGGAGCCGCGGCCTCGAATTTTGGGGCCACGCTCCGGAAATGCGGATGCAGAGATCATATGGTGTGCTCTCCACATCCATTCCTGCCCCATAGAGTGTAAATGGATCTGCGCAACGGCTGCGGACATGTGAATTGGACCCTAATGTCTGGTAATTCTTTCTCTTTTGCTCTACTAGATGGGACACCCGATCAAACAACACGTCAAAACCTAGCCATTCTGTGGATGCTCACACAGCTGAGGTCAACTGTCTTTCTTTCAACCCCTACAGTGAGTTCATCTTAGCTACTGGGTCTGCAGACAAGGTAATTTATTCTTGTCTGGCGCACAGTCATTCTTTCTCATGGTGATATTTGGTGCAGGAGTGGATGTTGAGCATAAAAATCATTATTGTCACCATGGTTTTACAGCAAATCTTATTTACAGTATTTGTAGTGTTCTACTTTTCCATTTAATAGAATAAGGCCTCTTTCACACTTGCATTCTGAGGATCCGGCAGGCACTTTAGGCCGGCTGGATCCGTCAGAACGCAAGTCGCCTGAAAGCATTTGAAGACTGATCAGGATCCTGATCAGTCTTCGAAATGCTTTAAGGTTACCATGTCAGCCAGGATGCTACTGAAGTTCTGGCTGCCATGGTACTCTGCAGCAGTGTACTTACCTGCGCTGTGGCCGCTGGGCGCTCCTTCATGACGTCACAGGTTCCTGCAGTGCATGGATCAATGCGCCGCCCGGACCTGTGACGTCATGAAGGAGCGCCCGGGGGCCGCAGCGCAGGTAAGTACACTTCTGCGGAGTACTTACCATGGCAGCCAGGACTTCAGTAGTGTCCTGGCTGCCATGGTAACCGATCAGAGCCCCAGCTTACACTGGGGCCACGATCGGAACTGCTGCTGCGCATGCGCAGAGCTAAATGTCAGATCCGGCTATGCGCCGAAATGACGTTTAGCTTAATTCCAGATCCGGATTAATGCACTTCAATGGGCATTAATTCCGGTTATGGCAAGTCCTCCAGATTTTTGGACTGAGACAAATCCACAGCATGCTGCGGTTTTGTCAATGTTCACATACTGAACGGAAGACATCCTGATGCATCCTGAACGGATTTCTCCCCATTCAGAATGCATTAGGATAATCCTGATCAGTAGTTTTCCGGCATAGAGCCCCGACGACAGAACTCTAGGACGGAAAGCAAAAACACTAGTGTGAAAGTACCCTAACTATTAACAAGGTAAAGGAACCGTGCCAATTCTGCTGCTTAAAATAGTTTAGAAATGTATTTAAATCGTAGAAATGATTAGACACCGAGGAGTAGTTCAGTACAGGCCTGATATACAAGTAAGTGGCGAAGGGCATTGCACACTACATCATATTTGTGAAGCTCGGGCCTATTTATTAGAGGCTATATAGCACCAGAGCATGATTGTTTATCTCCGTCATGTCAAGATTGAATCTGCAATATGTCAGTTGCCTGACCTAGCTTTGAATGTGTTTTCTAGGATTGTGGGTTTGTTTTCTGTAACTGACTTTTTGGGGTTTAATTCGTTGCTACTCATTTACGCCTGTCTTCTCTCTATCAATAGACTGTGGCATTGTGGGATCTGCGGAATCTGAAACTGAAGTTACATTCCTTTGAGTCCCATAAAGACGAAATTTTCCAGGTAGAACAAAAAAAAAGTAATCTTGCAATATAACCCTAAGATTGAATTTGATCTGGTCTTAACAAAACCGGGTGGGCATCATTTTATTAAACTCAGTGTTACCTGGCAAATCTAGAAGTGAAAGAGGCGATTCAAGGAAGAGTATACCTGATGACAGAATCTCATTGATCCTGTTGTTGTCCACGTTTATGCTTCATTTATGGGACAACTTAATGGCAGCAATTCAATTTACCTGCAGGTACAATGGTCCCCACACAACGAAACTATCCTGGCGTCCAGTGGTACTGATCGGAGGCTGAATGTCTGGGATTTAAGGTAATTTGCAGACCTTATGCATTTGCACATACATGTAATATTGAAGTGCAGTTATTGTAGGTGAACATGGTGATTTATGAAGTTGTACAGAGTGGAAGTCACTATGTTTTATATGCAGTTTTGTTTTTCTACATGTGTGGTGCACTGAGTTGAAATCTTGTATTGTTGCTGCATATGTCGTAGTTTATGGTGTCTAAGTGCATAGAGTACATGTTTGTAGTTATAACTGGGATGCCAAAGGAAATTTCTTTTCTTCATTCTGCTGCTGCATTTCCAGCAGGGCATTGCTGCCGGTATTGCTTTCTGTTCTTTTCAGAATTTGTATTGCAAGGTAAAACTAACAATGCAAGTCGTTATACTATAGCTTGTTTTGTTTTTTTTCTCGTACATTCCATTGGGGGACACAGACCATGGGTATAGCTTGAGGTATTAGTAGGAGGGACACTATGCAAAAGAAAGAGCTCCTCCTCCTCGGGCTATACCCCCAGGCTCCAGCAGGAGAAACTCAGTCTTTGCTTGGTGTCCGGTGAAGGAGGTTGACACGCTCGCTATCTACTCCGGTTTGTTATTTTCCTTTCTAGATGGGGACACAGGTCAGCATGGCGCTTTCCTGGTCCCTCATGGAGTGCCCGCCGCCGTTCTTGGGACGCTGCCTGGCTGCCTCCATTTTCCCCCAGAAGACAAGTGGATCCGGGCTCAACCTGTTAGGTCTGGTATCCCACCAGCCCTTGGGTCACCTATGCTGCCCTCCACCCAAAGCACTGCACTCCTGGAGTCAGACATCTGAAGGGTTGAACCCTGCTGGTACCACTCAGAGAAGAAGACTGCAGGACAGATAAGTACTGATCTTCCCCTCTGCCGCCCGCCTAAGCTCTCCACCATGGTGGCTGACTTAGTAGCGGCAGTCCGTGACACCTTTAACCTCCAAGGGGATTCTCCTCCTTCCACTAGTCGGGAGTTCCCCCTTTTTCCGTCTAAAAAGCCTGAGACTCCTGTCCATGGGGAATTTTCCACGGTCATTTCCAAAGCCTGGGACCTCCCTTATGAAAAGTTCTCTGCCATCGAACGCATGGATATGCTTTTATCCTTTTCCGGCGGATAGTGTGGAGAAGTGGTCTCTCCCGCTAAGGTGGATCCCCCGGTAGCCAGATTAGCCAAAAATACGGCCCTTCCTGTCTTAGACGGCTCTTCTTTGCAGGACGCGGTAGTCAGGCGTCTGGATTCTCTTGCCAAATCCATTTTCTCTCTGGCGGACACGTCCCTGCGGCCTGCTTTTGCCTCAACATAGGTTGCTAGAGCCCTTTCAGTGTGATTACAGCGCCACCACCAAGAAATGGCAGGACAAGATGCGTCTGCTGACACGCTGGACTTGATTCTCCAAATGTCTCAGGCTTCCATGTTCCTATGCGAGGCTTCCTTGGACATTAGTTCCCTCTTTGCCCGCATTTCTGCCCTCTCGGTCATTCAGTGCAGAGAGGTCTGGTTGAAGGTGTGGGACGCTGACGCTTCTTCTAAGCGTTCCCTTGCTAACCTTCCCTTTGGGGGGGCTCAGTTGGACGAATCCATATCTGCCGCGACAGGAGGAAAGAGCACGCATCTTCCCCAGCCCAGATCCAAGCGCCCCTTTCGGACCAGGTTTTCCGGTACCAGTCCTCTCGTCGCTTCTCTTCCAGCAGGGCGTTGCCTGCTTCCTCCGCTGGGGGGTCTCAGGACTCCCGCAAGAAGCACTCCTTTAAGCCCTAGCCTTCCTGGCGCCCGAAGGCGGTCGGCCCGTCCTGCTGCTCCCAAGCAGGCCTCTGCAGGAAGGGACCCCCCCACTCCTTGCGGTGGGGGGCCGCCTGCTCTCTTATCAACAGGTCTGGAGGACTCGCGTTCAGGACGCTAGAAGTTGTAACGTCTGGTTACAAGATGGAGTTCGCGTCCAGACCGCCGGAACGTTTTTTTCCCTTCTCACGTTTCAGGGGTTCTGGCCCGTGCCTCAGATCTCTTGAGGGCAGTCTCTTCCCTTCTAGACCGGGGGGTAATTGCCCCGGTTCCCCCAGAGGAACAAGGCATAGGCTTCTATTCAAACCTGTTCGTGAGGGGTCGGTGCGTCCGGGTTTCGGGTTAGCAACTGCACCTCGGGTCTTTACCAAGATCCTCGCGCCGCTCATGGCGCTTCTTCGGTCTAGGGGCATTACTTTGCTGCCTTATCTGGATGACATTCCGATAAAAGCCCACTCGCTTCCGCAGGCTGAGGACAGCGTCCGGATCACCGTTTGGACTTTGGAACAATTTGGTTGGCTGATCAACTTCCCGAAAATCTCTCCTTCCTGGGGATGGTGCTGGGTACCTCAGCTGCCAAAGTGTATCTTCCAGATCCATGGGGCGGTATCGCTCCTCCTGCGCTCCCTGTGCCTCTCCATCCGGGAGTGCATGCGGGTCCTGGGTCTTATGGTAGCCTCCTTCGAGGCCGTGCCATATGCCCAATTTCACACCTGTTCGCTACAACAGGAAATCCTTTACTTCTGGGACAAGACCTCTCTGGGTCTGGACGCTCGCGTCCGCCTGTCTGTGCGGGTTCGGGCAGCTCTTCCTTGGTGGCTGTCCCCTACGACTCTGACGTCGGGGAGATCCTTTCTCCCGGTCTCTTGGACGATAGTCCCCACTGATGCCAGTCTCCTGTGTTGGGGCGGCATTCTTCGGTCCCTCGCTGTCCAGGGGGTTTGGTCATCGGCGGAATCCCGCCTCCCGATCAACATCCTAGACCTGAGAACGATTTTTCACTCCCTCTCCCATTGGACTCCTCTCCTTGCCGGCCGTCCGGTGCGGATTCAGTCAGACAATGCCACGGCTGTGGCTTGCATCAACCACCTAGGTGGGACCCGCAGCCGGGTGGTGATGCAGGAGATGAGGAGGATCCTGCAGTGGGCACAGTCTCTCACATTCCGATGTCTGCGGTGTACATCCAAGGAGTCGACAACTGGAGCAGCGGACTTCCTAAGCCGCAACAAATTGGATCCGGGCGAGTGGTCTCTGCATCCGGACGTATTCGAAGACGTCTGTCACCAGTGGGGCCGTCCGGACGTGGACTTGTTGGCATCCAGGCTCAACAACAAAGTTCCGGTGTTCCTGGCTCACTCTCGGGATCCGAAGGCGTACGGGGTGGACGCGCTTGTCTCTCCGTGGCAGGACTTTAGCCTCCTCTAGGTCTTCCCTCCACTTCCTCTGCTGCCGAAGGTTCTGCGCAAGATCGAGGCGGAAGGGATTCCAACCGTTCTCATCACCCCGGATTGGCCTCGTCGCGCATTGTTCTCGGATGCTGGCGGATGCCCCATGGCCTCTTCCCGACAGAGAAGACCTCCTGTCTCAAGGACCGCTCTTCCACCGGAATTTACGGTCGCTTTGTTTACCGGCGTGGCTGTTGAAACTGCCATCCTGAAAGAGAGGGTTCTCGGATTCTGTAGTTAGAACCATGATCAGGGCAAGGAAGCCGGATTTCTCCAGGATTTACTACCGTACCTGGAGGGCCTTCCGGGTTTTTTGTGTGAACTCGGGGGTTCCCTCCCCCTCGTTTTTTCCATTCCGGTGATACTTGCTTTCCTTCAGTCCGGCCTTGAGCTGGGGCTGTCCCTGAGCTCCCTGAAGGCCAAGTTTCGGCCTTGGCAGTCTTCTTTTTTTCAGAGCTCTCTCGCTCTCCTGGGTCCTGTGAAGACCTTCCTGCAGGGGGTGGCACGTTCGGCCCCTCCGTACGTCCCCCTTTTGTCTCTGTGGGATCTCAATTTGGTCCTCTGTGCTCTCCAGTCAGCTCCTTCGAGCCTCTGAGGGAGGTCTCCTGACTCTTCTTACCTGGAAGGTGGTCTTCCTTGTGGCCATAACTTCCAGTATCGGAGCTGGCTGCTCTTTCCTGCCAGGAGCCTTTTCTGGTTTTTCACCAGGATAAGGTGGTGCTCCGTCCTGTTCCATCCTTTTTGCCCAAGTTGGTGTATCCCCTTTCCACCTTAATGAGGATCTTGTTCTGCCCTCCTTTTGTCCTTCTCCAGCAAATCCTAAGGAGTGCGCTCTCCATTCCCTGGATGTTGTCCGTGCCCTGAAGGTGTATCTGAAGGCTACTGTCTCCTTTCGCTGTCCAGACTCCCTCTGTGATTCCAGAGGGGCCTCGTAAGGGCCTGGCGGCCTCCAAGGTCACTGTGGCGAGATGGATCCGCTCGTCTATCGCCGCGGCTTATCGCGCTCGTGGCGAGGTTCTCCCGTCGTGGATTCTGCTCACTCCACTAGGGCAGTGGGAGCTTCCTGGGCAAGGCGCTATCGGGCTTCTGCGTCTCAGTTGTGTAAGGCGGCTACCTGGGCGTCCTTGCATACCTTTCCGAAGTTTTGCCAGTTACATTCGCTGGCCTCAGCTGATGCTGTCTTGGGCCGCAAGGTTTCGCAGGCTGTGGTTCCTCTTTGACAGTTGGACGTTACTCCTGGCGGTGTTGATAATTTATTTTTATTTTTTTTTTTTTTGTTAAACTCACCTGTAAAATCTTTTTCTCGTTGTTTCCATTGGGGGACACAGCTCCCGCCCATTCTGCTTGTTACAGGAGGGGTTCTGTTCTGTTGTGGTTGAGCCTCTTGGCCTTGGTTTGATGGTTTCCATTATTGGTTCTTCTCCTACTGCTTTTGCAACGCCTGAGTTTCTCCTGATGGAGCTTGGGGGTATAGCCTGAGGAGGAGGAGCTCTTTCTTTTGCATAGTGTCCCTCCTACTAATACCTCAAGCTATACCCATGGTCTGTGTCCCCCCTCTCCTTTTTTCTTGCAGTGTGTGGATATTTCTGAAATTGTATTCACTTTGGCACTGTAAATGCTGCAAATTTTCCACAGGTGAATCTGCAGTATTTACGCCACATGGAGCCGTGACGTTAGTGAAATTGCTAACCTTTGATGATGTCAGTGTCACATTTTTTTTATTTTTTTTTATTCTGGAGTTTTTACACAGAGTAATGTAGTCAGTGGGGATTGGATGAGAATCTAACTTGTAATACCAACCTGGCGGATGCCCCATGGCCTCTTCCCGACAGAGAAGACCTCCTGTCTCAAGGACCGCTCTTCCACCGGAATTTACGGTCGCTTTGTTTACCGGCGTGGCTGTTGAAACTGCCATCCTGAAAGAGAGGGTTCTCGGATTCTGTAGTTAGAACCATGATCAGGGCAAGGAAGCCGGATTTCTCCAGGATTTACTACCGTACCTGGAGGGCCTTCCGGGTTTTTTGTGTGAACTCGGGGGTTCCCTCCCCCTCGTTTTTTCCATTCCGGTGATACTTGCTTTCCTTCAGTCCGGCCTTGAGCTGGGGCTGTCCCTGAGCTCCCTGAAGGCCAAGTTTCGGCCTTGGCAGTCTTCTTTTTTTCAGAGCTCTCTCGCTCTCCTGGGTCCTGTGAAGACCTTCCTGCAGGGGGTGGCACGTTCGGCCCCTCCGTACGTCCCCCTTTTGTCTCTGTGGGATCTCAATTTGGTCCTCTGTGCTCTCCAGTCAGCTCCCTTCGAGCCTCTGAGGGAGGTCTCCCTGACTCTTCTTACCTGGAAGGTGGTCTTCCTTGTGGCCATAACTTCCAGTATCGGAGCTGGCTGCTCTTTCCTGCCAGGAGCCTTTTCTGGTTTTTCACCAGGATAAGGTGGTGCTCCGTCCTGTTCCATCCTTTTTGCCCAAGTTGGTGTATCCCCTTTCCACCTTAATGAGGATCTTGTTCTGCCCTCCTTTTGTCCTTCTCCAGCAAATCCTAAGGAGTGCGCTCTCCATTCCCTGGATGTTGTCCGTGCCCTGAAGGTGTATCTGAAGGCTACTGTCTCCTTTCGCTGTCCAGACTCCCTCTGTGATTCCAGAGGGGCCTCGTAAGGCCTGGCGGCCTCCAAGGTCACTGTGGCGAGATGGATCCGCTCGTCTATCGCCGCGGCTTATCGCGCTCGTGGCGAGGTTCTCCCGTCGTGGATTCTGCTCACTCCACTAGGGCAGTGGGAGCTTCCTGGGCAAGGCGCTATCGGGCTTCTGCGTCTCAGTTGTGTAAGGCGGCTACCTGGGCGTCCTTGCATACCTTTCGAAGTTTTGCCAGTTACATTCGCTGGCCTCAGCTGATGCTGTCTTGGGCCGCAAGGTTTCGCAGGCTGTGGTTCCTCTTTGACAGTTGGACGTTACTCCTGGCGGTGTTGATAATTTATTTTTATTTTTATTTTTTTTTGTTAAACTCACCTGTAAAATCTTTTTCTCGTTGTTTCCATTGGGGACACAGCTCCCGCCCATTCTGCTTGTTACAGGAGGGGTTCTGTTCTGTTGTGGTTGAGCCTCTTGGCCTTGGTTTGATGGTTTCCATTATTGGTTCTTCTCCTACTGCTTTTGCAACGCCTGAGTTTCTCCTGATGGAGCTTGGGGGTATAGCCTGAGGAGGAGGAGCTCTTTCTTTTGCATAGTGTCCCTCCTACTAATACCTCAAGCTATACCCATGGTCTGTGTCCCCCCTCTCCTTTTTTCTTGCAGTGTGTGGATATTTCTGAAATTGTATTCACTTTGGCACTGTAAATGCTGCAAATTTTCCACAGGTGAATCTGCAGTATTTACGCCACATGGAGCCGTGACGTTAGTGAAATTGCTAACCTTTGATGATGTCAGTTTCACATTTTTTTTATTTTTTTTTATTCTGGAGTTTTTACACAGAGTAATGTAGTCAGTGGGGATTGGATGAGAATCTAACTTGTAATACCAACATTTTGAAAGGTATTTAAAAAAAATCTTGACCTCTGCTCTAAGAGAACTAGTTTTCTTAAATGACCCTCTGTTCAAAGTTGTGTAGCTCTTAAAGGGGCACTTCCGTCCCGCCGGATCCGTCAGAACGCAAGTCGCCTGAAAGCATTAGAAGACTGATCAGGATCCTGATCAGTCTTCGAAATGCTTTGAGGTTAGCATGGCAGCCAGGACACTATTAAAGTCCTGGTTGCCATAGTAGTAGTGGGGAGCAGTATACTTAGTCCGTGCGGCTCCCGGGGCGCTCCAGAGTGACGTCAGAGCGCCCCATGCGCATGGATCACGTGATCCATGCGTGTGGGGCGCCCTGACATCACTCTGGAGCTCCCCGGGAGCCGCACGGACTGTAAGTATACTGCTCCCCCGCTCCTCACTGCACTTTACCATGGCAACCAGGACTTCAGCATCCTAGCTGGCATGGTAACCATTCAGAAAAAGCTAAACGTCTGATCCGGCGATGCGCCAAAACGACGTTTAGCTTAAGGCCGGATCCGGATTAATGCCTTTCAATGGGCATTAATTCCGGATCCGGCCTTGCGGCAAGTGTTCAGGATTTTTGGCTGGAGCAAAAAGCGCAGCATGCTGCGGTATTTTCTCTGGCCAAAAAACAATCCAGTCTTGAACTGAAGACATGCTGATGCATCCTGAACAGATTTCTCTCCATTCAGAATGCATTGGGATAATCCTGATCAGGATTTTTCCGGCATAGAGCCCCAACGACGGAACTCAATGCCAGAAAACAAATACGCAAGTGTGAAAGAGCCCTTAGACATTGGGGGCATATTGCTAGGATATGCCCCCCAATGTCTGATAGGAGCAGGTCCCGCACCTATACTTAGAATGGAGCCAAGGTGCCAGAGGGTGCATGTTTGGCTACCCTCCATTTCTATGGGACTGCTGAAAGAAGTGAATGGAGGGGTGGCCATGCTTGTGCAGTGCGCTTCATTTCAATGGGACGTTGAAAATGGCCAAGCTCCAGTTCCATAGAAATGAATGAAGGGTGGTCACGCATGCGCTCTGTTCTAAATATAGGTGCAGAGCCCCAAGGTCCAAGATGGGTCAACCCCTTTAACACCTATTTTCTTCTTTTCAAGTAAAATTGGAGAAGAGCAGTCTCCAGAGGATGCTGAAGATGGCCCTCCTGAGTTGCTGGTATGTACCCATGTGCAAGTTTATCAAGAATTCTGGTTTTGTATGATATTTTATTTTTATTTGTTTCCCAAATAACATTTTTTCTTCATGTGTTCCTTAGTTTATCCATGGAGGTCACACAGCAAAGATCTCAGATTTTTCATGGAATCCTAATGAGCCTTGGGTTATATGTTCAGTATCTGAAGACAATATCATGCAAGTTTGGCAAATGGTAAGTTCTAACTTTTTGATTCAGTTATAGTTGCTCATTCGAGATCTCCTAGTAATACACTGCAAACTTGTGGTGGCCCTTGTCACCGCATTCATCTGGTATTGCTGGGGAAATTACATCAGACCATACACTTTAACTGCGGGCATAACGCAGCCTCGAATGCCATTCTTATTTTGAAGGGTAGTGGCGAGCTAAGGGAAACCCCTGATGTCCATATACCCTAATAGGACCTGTGGACTGGCGTTGTCCTGATTGGAATGGTATTGGGCCCCTTCCGTTGCCTTTATGGCAAATTCTGTGGTTCCATGGTTTGTGGACAGACATACGGATCTGGTTGTGTGCATGAGGCCTAACTGTTGGCTGATAGTCGTCACATCTAATTATTATGCACTTGTAATATGGAGATGTATTATGTACTGTTATTGGGGTAGACTTTGACTCTCATTTCCAGCAGGGAAACAAGGATGTGACATGTATTTTAACATGCCCTCTTGTTTCTCTTGACTGGCGCTTTTTTGACAATCATTAAATTGATCACATCAAACATCTAATGTCTGTAGTCGGTTTCAGAGCCAGTTTATAAGAAATCTGCAGTAACCTGAGTAAGACGCTACAGCTGATATGCCCCTTACCTTTTTTTTCTTTTGCAGGCAGAGAATATCTACAATGATGAAGACACAGAGGGTGGTGTAGATCCAGAGGGGCAAGGCTCCTAGTTGTAACTATGCTATAAATACCTCTTTTGTTCCCATTTCCCCTGGTGCAATCTAGTGGCGTCTCACTCCAGATATGTCTCTTTATCCAGCACTTGGACAATGACCTTCCTGTGCTGCAAGCTATCAGTCCTCTCATTCACCTCAACTTGCTTTTATTCATCTTAGTCAGAAAATTCACTTCCATTTTATTTTATATATAAATATTTTATACAAAAATGTCATTTTTAACTGTTAAGTACAATGGCGGTTTTGTTTCTTTTTGATTTTAACAAAGCAAGGAGAGGAGTAAATGAGACAGCTTGTCGGGCACTGTGCCTTCAGGTGCACCTCCTTCGATTTGGAGAGTCTTGGACCAGGCAGCTTCATGCAAACATTCCTTATATTTTTCCACTGGAAAAGTCAACTTTGCTCCTATTACTATCTAGGATGAGCTCTTTTAAGCCCTTTCCCCCAGTGCATTCTTTTGTTTAAAGTATGTAGTGTACTTTAGACTTGTCATCCACTACTTAGTTGTGCTTAATTTTTACGGGGGCACTGTAATATCCTTTTGTATTTGTGTGGATTTGCTGTCTGTGTTGCACATCTCCTTTTACAGTGGATGAGCACCTCATATGAAATAAATAGATTTAAATTGTTTTCTACATGGTTTTATTTTTTTTGTGTGTGTGTATAGATGATGGGTATGAGTGGAATTTCACACAGATGTCCACTAGAAATGGTTTAAAAAAAATTCCCAGCATCTGTATTGTAAAAATCGCTGCATTTCATTCAACATGACTGGTGGTAAGGAAGTTTGGAGCTGCACAGTCAAGTTACCACGAAACTCATATTGGGCATTTCCACAAGCACTGTACAGAAGTATTCATCTTCGACTTCCAAGGACAGCCACTCTGTTTCATCCACATGAAGAATGTTACGGATTTGGACTGGTCATCGTCTTCTAGGGGTCATTTTTTGGTAACAGACTTAAATAGTTGTCCATATAGTTCAAGACAACCTCTGTGTAAGAACACAAATAAAAACATTCAATTAATACACAGCCATTTAGTGATCAGAAATTTGTGATGGTCAGTCCTCACATTGGCCACTAGATGTCACACATCTGCATTTTAGATAGATATATCTATAGCTATAATCTCTCCTACAATCTGAGCTTTGCTCCCTGCCGCTCATGCGTCGGTGGCTATGTTTCCCTGCAAAACGAATTGAAGACTCTTCCTGCAGCGGAACAGGTTCAGGAAATGTTTTTTTACAGTAGAAATTAATGACTTTATTATGCAAAGTCTCGTAATAACTTCGGCTCATAGAAGCCAATATATTCTAATACTGTATAGACGCTCGCTCCCTACAGTATCCAAACGAGGTATTATGCGAATCGACTTCGGATGTTCCATTCGAAGTCGATTTGATTATCCCTAATGACCATATCCTGGTGGTAGCCTTAGAAGCAGCTGATTGACATCGTATGCTGTTATTTAATCTACCATCTACAACAGGGATCAGCAACCTCTGGCACTCCAGCTGTTGTGAAGCTACCAGCATGCTTAATTCATTTCTATGAGAGTTCTTAGAAGAGCAGATCAAGTATGCATGCTGGGAGTTGTAGTTTTGCAACAACTGGAGTGCTGGAGGTTGCCTACTGCTGATCTACAAGAACACCCAAATCCTTCTCTATGAGTGACTCTCCCAGTGTTACATCCCCTAGGACAGTGATGGGTAAAGTGCTGCTCTCCAGCTGTTGCTAAACTACAACTCCCACCATGCCGTGCAGTAAGGCTGATAGTTATAGACAGGCTTTGCATGCTGGGAGTTGTAGTTCTGCAACAGCTGGAGAGCCGCACTTTGCCCATCACTGCCCTAGGACATATGAAGCACAGAGATTATTACTACCAAGATGCATAACTTTACATTTATCCACATTGAACCTCATTTGCCAAGTTGATGCCCAATCACTTAGAGTGTTCAAGTCAGCTTGTAGTTTATGGACATCTTCCATAGACTGTACAGTACTACATGGCTTAGTGTCATCTGCAAAAATAGAAATGGTGCCATTAATCCTGTCCTCGATATCATTAATAAATAATAGAGGACCCAGCACTGAACTTTGGGGTACACCACTTATAACCCCGGACCATTCTGAATAGGAATCATTGACCACGACTCTCTGGACACGGTCCTTCAGCCAGTTTTCAATCCAATTACAGACTAAACTTTCTAAGCCTATAGACCTCAAATTACCTATTAAACGTTTATGAGGGACAGTATTAAAAGCCTTTGCAAAATCCAGAAACACTACATCCACAGCTGCCTCTCTGTCCAGGCTACTACTCACCTCCTCATAAAAACAAATCAGGTTAGCCAGACAACTTCTGTCCTTGGTAAACCCATGTTGGTTATCGCCTATAATATTATTTACAGTCACATACTCCTGTATGTGTGTGTGTATATATATATATATATATATAATATTAGTCCCTTAAGAGTCCTTCAAACATTTTTCCACAGACATCAGCTCCTTTCTCTTCTTTTGTATATACAGAGCTAAAAAAAACTATTTAGTAACGCTGGCTTTTCCTTATCTTCAGTGACTACCCCCCCTCCCTTACCATTATTTAGGGCAGTGTTCCTCAACTCCAGTCCTCGGGGCCCACCTGCCAGTCATGTTTTCAGGATTTCCTTAGTATTGGGCAGCTGATATAATTAGTGTCCATCAATCAGGATTTACCACAGGTATTCATTCTGTGGGATACTCCTAAATCCTGACCGGCAAGTGGGCCCTGAGGACTGGAGTTGGGGAACCCTGATTTAGGGGATCTACCTGCTCAGACCTTGGTTTTTTAGTATATATATATATGTAAAGATTTTTTGGGGGGATTTGTTTTAACTTTTGCCACCTGTTGTTCCTTTTGTAGTTTTGTAAATTTTATCTACTTTTTACAAATTTTATTAAGCTCTTTGTAAAAGGCTACAGCTGACCCCTCTGTATTTTTTTAAAATGCCCTTTTTGACACTTATTGCCCTTTTTACAGTAGCTGTAAGCCATGGGGGGTTTAATTTTATCCTCGGTATTATTATGTGACAGTAGCTGCTCCCAGTCTATGCCCTGAAATGCTGCCCTTAGCCCAGGGAAATTAGCCTTTTTGAAATTTAGTGTATTTGCACTGCTTGGCAGAGTTTGCTTCTTATAGTTCAGGGGGAATAAAATTATATTGTGGTCACTATTACCTAGTGTTTCTCGAACAGTAACATTTCCAACAAGCTCTGTATCATTAGAAATTACCAGATCCAACAGATCATTGCCCCTAGTGGGAGCTTCTACAAACTGGCCCATCAAGTGGTCCTGCAGTAAGCTGAAGAATTTTCTCCCATTTGCGGTTGAGGCAGAACCATGACCCCAGTCAATGTCTGGGAAGTTAAAATCTCCCATTAAGACCACTGTGCCAGCCTGTGCAGCCCACTCTATTTGGTTATACAGTTGTGTTTTTATCTCTTCTGTGATGTTAGGGCAGGGGTAGGCAACCTTTGGCTCCCAGCTGTTGTGAAACTACAACTCCCAGCATGCATAGTTGCTCTGCTCTTCTAAGAACTTGCATAGAAATGAATGGAGCATGCTGGGAATTGTAGTTTCACAACAGCTGGGAGCCGAAGGTTGCTGATGCCTGTGTTAGGGGGTCTATGGATTACACCAAGTATTATTTTTTCAGTGTTTATATCCCTTTGAACTTCCACCCATAAGGTTTTCACATCCTCACCCACAATTGCCTCTTTCACACTTGTCTTCATATCACTCCTCACATACAGGCCCACGCCACCGCCTTTTCTATTAACCCTGTCTTTTCCAAATAGTGTAAAACCCCCAATATTTACAGCCTAGTCATGCAAAGAGTATAACAATGTACTTGTAATTACACTATACATCTGAGACGATGGGCAATGTAATGAACAGGAAGCAGTGCTCACATGGAGTGCCACCTCCTCTTCGGACAGCTTATCGGTAGGGCTTCTGGGTCTCGGACCCCTGCCCAGTGTCGTACCTCTAATAAAGGTAGACCATGTAGTTGCTATGGGGCCTGTGAAGGAGGAAGGGGCCTGGCCCTGCAAGAAAGCCCTACCCCATATCACATTTACATAGCTAGATGTGAAAACCTAGGTAGCTGTGCAGAAGGACCTGCGATGATGTCATCAGCCTTACAGAGTCAGTAGTTTTACAGCTGAAGAACCTGTGATGATGTCATTGTCAGACGACCAGCTCAGCCATGGAGAGGAAAATGTAGTGAAACTACATGGATAGGAACTTCTGTGTGCGCCTGGAGGAGCGGTGAGTGGTGTCCTGGGATAGCGCGTAACATCCTAATATTGGGAGTAGTAGTTTGTCCTAGTAGGTAATGTTCACTGATGCCCTACAATAAGTCTGGGCATGCTGAGAGTTGTAGTTCTCCTTTGCCCCTCCATGTATTGCCCACTAATTTTCACCTGTTTTACACTGCTGGCAGTACTTCCGGCAGAAAACAACCTGCTGAAGCTCTCTGGATCTGGTATTGCTGGAGGTTAAAGGAATGCCCACTGGCCCATTGTACCCAGAGAGCCCGACAGACTGTACTCTGCCGGAACAGCTTGCTGGAACTTCTGCCGGCAGTGTGAAATAAGCCCAAACTGGTCATGATGAAACTTGTAGTTCTGTTATCACTATTATGATGATCTGCAGCAGCTGAGCTGTATATTAGGCTTTGTTCACATCTGCGCTAGTGACGTTCGCTGTGCTGCTCTGTCATAGGAGCACAACAATGAAAATCACGGTAGTGGCGCATCTAGACATAAGGGCCCAATGATTTTTATTTACGCCCTGGCTAATCTGATATTGATGATCTATATCCTGACGATAGGTCATCAATATAAAACCCCTTCATAACACCTTTTAGGTTTTGTTTGACCCCAGTGAGTTAATTTTGTGATGGCGTTTGCCAGACTCTTCTGCTCAGACCCAACTAATTATGTGTGTCAGGCTGGAACCAAAAATTTGAGACCAACAGGGGATTGTGAGGATGACTATCCCTTCTTTTAATTCTTTAAAAAAAAAAATTTGTACAACTGAGCTGTATCTAAATAATTCATATGGTGCATTTAAATTAATAGAACTCATCCTGCCAAAAACAAGTCCTCATGGCTACATTAACTGAAAAGTTATGGCTCCTGAAAAACAGGCAGGAAAATAAAAAATTTCAGCTTTGTTGTTACATATCTGGAAAATCGGCTGGTTTTATAAAATAGATGATACGCAATACTGATCCTGCTTTGTACATAATTGCATGCTGAGGGCTCTTTCACATCTGCGTTTTATCTTTCCGTCCTAGAGTTCCGTCCTCGGAGCTCTATGCACGGAAAGATACTGATCAGGATTTATCCCAATGCATTCTGAATGGAGAGAAATCCGTTCAGGATGCATCAGGATGTCTTCAGTTCAGTATGTGAACGTTTTTTGGACGTTGACAAAACTGCAGCATGCATCGGATTTGTCTCCGTTCAAAAACCTGGAAGACATGCCGTAACGCCGGATCCGGCATTAAGCTAAACGTCGTTTCGGCGCATCGCCGGACCCGACGTTTAGCTTTTGTGAATGGTTACGATGGCAGCCAGGACGCTAAAGCCCCGGCTGCCATGGTAAAGTGTAGTGGGGAGGCAGGGGAGCAGATTACCGTCCGTGCGGCTCCCGAGTCTCGGGGCGCTCCACAATGACGTCAGAGCGCCCCATGAGCATGGATCACGTGATCCATGCGCGTGGGGCGCTCTGACGTCATTGTGGAGCGCCCCAGGAGCCGGACGGACTGTAAGAATCTGCTCCCCTGGCTTCCCACTACTTACTATGGCAACCAGGACTTTAGTAGCGTTCTGGCTGCCATAGTAACACTGAAAGCATTTTGAAGACTGATCAGTCTTCAAATGCTTTCAGTTGTCTTGCGCTGTGACGGATCCGGCAGGTATTTCCAGCGACGGAAGTGTGAAAGAGGCCTGAGTTTTGCATCAATCCAACTTTTCTATCTGGATGGATTTTTTTTTTTTTTTGTTCATTGTGTATTTGCACGATGGAAAGTGTAATCATACGAGTAACTTTAACCATATAACCTGTTTCTTCCTTTCTTATAGCAGGGCATTAAGTTGAGTTTGGTAACGTACTTGTAGATTGCAAGCTCCTGGGCTAAACTTTTCCGTAATTCTTCCATCTCTGTATTCTTATGCTGCTGCTGCTGGACTGAGATCTTAATCTCCCTCCTCGTCTCTTCGAGCTCTTGCAGCTGTTCCTGGATGGAGCATGAGAAAATTTTCAGTCATTAGTTCCAACAAATGCTGTATCCAAATCATCCAACCACACAGACTGTAAGGAGCTATCAGCATGTAAATCCTTGTAAGGGAACCTGTGACATTGCAAATGCAATGCAATCTGCAGGCAGCATGTTGGGTGTGCCCTCACCCGTTTACAAAAAATATGCAGGTGCAGGTTACATTGTAATGAATGGAGACAGTTTACATCAAAATCGGCAACACATCATTTACACAGAGGAGTGTCAATTCCACAGTGGAACACAACTCAGGGATTCGCACTTTTCAGGCTCACGCACACGACCGCTGTTTGGGTCCGCATCTGAGACGCATTTTTTGCGGCTTGGATGTGGACCTATTCACTTAGATGGGGCCACAAAAGATGCGGACAGCACTCTGTGTGCTGTCCGCATCCGTTGCTCTGTTCTGTGGCCCTGCAGGAAAAAAAATAAAAATAGAACATGTCCTATTCTTGTCTGTTTTGCTGACAAGAATAGGTATTTCTATAATGGGCCGCCCGTTCCACAGATTGTGGAATGCACACGGGCAGCATCCGTGTTTTGCAGATCCGCAAAACACAGCACGGTCGTGTGCGTGTAGCCTAAGCAGTCATGCACACAAACATATTTTTTTTCCGTTTCTTTACATGTCTGTATGTGGAACCATTCACTTTAGTGGGTCCGCAAAAAAACAGAAATGACTGTGCATTTGTATAAACACTCGTTCTTGAAAATCTGACAGTCTATGATGTATGAAGAAGCTCGATCATTCAGTGATCGCATCATTCTGCCGGCAGGGACAGTCATCATTCCTGTGCAGCAGATTGTGATGTATAAAGAACGATTTGCGCTGAAGCAATGATTTTCTATGGGGACAAGCGAATTGTTCCCATACAGCAGAGGTGATTGCTGCTTGTAAATGCAGCCCTTCTGATATTTAGCACATGTACTATGTTCTGAGAAAATACAGCTCCTGATCGCTGTTTAAAGGGAACACGTCACCATTAAAATGCAAATTAATCTGCAGATAGCATGTTATAGAGCAGGAGGAGCTGGGCTGAGCTAATATATAGTTTTATGGGAAAAGATTCAATATAATGACTCGGATGGCCGCAAAACAAGATACCGGCCTGTGTGCGTTCTGCAATTTGCAGACCGTAGATGACGGGCACTATGATAGAAATGCCTATTCTTGTCTGCGATTGTGGACAAGAATAGGACATGTTCTATCTTTTTTGCGCGGCCATGGAACGAAACTACGGATGCGGACAGCACACAGTGTGTTGTCTGCATCTTTTGCAGCCCCATTGAAATGAATGGGTCCACACCCATTCCGCAAAATTGCGGAAAGGATGTGGACCCATTCATACAGTCGTCTGAATGAACCCTAGGGCTGTTTTCACACTTCAGTTATTTGGTCAGTTATTTCCATCAGTTATTGTGAGCCAACACCAGTACCAAAGCTTTCTCCTAGATATGCACCTGTTCTGTGTTTTTAACTCGCCAAATAACTGGTGTGAACTCAGCCTAAGGGCTCATGCACACTAAGTAAAAAAATTTAACATGTCCTATTCTTGTCTGTTTTGCGGACCAGGACAGGCATTGTTTCAATGGATCCGCAAAAAAAAATAATGCAATATGTACGTCACATGGATGTCATCCGTTTTTATTGCGGACTGCAAAATACATATGGTCATGTGCATGAGCCCTAACTTGTATTTCATTCATTTAAATTTCTACTGATAGGACCACCTCTTTGACTTTAAAGCCCAGAATCAGGGCTCATCCACACAACGATATGTATTTTGAAATCTGCAAAAAATACGGATGACATCCATGTTCATTCCGTATTTTGCGGAATGGAACAGCTGGCCTCTAATAGAACAGTACTGTCCTTGTCCGTAATGCGGACAATAATAGGACATGTTCTATTTTTTTGGAACAGAAATACGGAAATAGGAATGCACACGGAGTAACTTCCATTTTTTTGCGTACCTCATTGAAATGAATTGTTCCGCATGCAGTCCGTAAAAAAAACGGAATGGAAACAGAAAGAAAATAAGTTCATGTGCATGAGCCCTTACAGAATTTTTCCAATTAAACTCTCAATCTGCTCAGCTCCTCCTGCTCTATAACATGTTTCCTTCAGCCCAGACATCATGTTAAACCTGACCGGTTCCCTTTAAAATAGTTTTATTGGGAGACTGTTCTCTCCACTCCGTTATAAATAGACTTGGCATGAAGTACTTTTTTCAGGGATGTGTTGGCACTTAATTAAATAGGGAATATAAGGAGTCAGTACTTGGGCTTTCCTGTGTCATTTAAGCTGAACTCCAGGCAAATGGCGAGTAGGCAGGGGGGAAAGAGTGTGAAAGAAGAGTTTCAGATCTGTGCCTATGAGTAACACTGTCCTATATATAGACTATTCTGCCAAAAGGTTTCCCGATAGAAGCCCTTAGTGTCGGCACTAGGTGACATGTACACACTAGGCAATGTTTAATTTTATCCATTTTAAGAAATGCTAAAAACAAGTTTAAAGGGATTTCCAGGATTTTTATACTGATGACTAGAGATGAGCGAATCGACTTCAGATGCTTCATCCGAAGTCCATTTGCATCAAACTTTACTAGAATGTATTGGTTCCTTTGAGCCAAAGTTATTACTTTGCGATGTCTCACGAGACTTTGTGTAATAACTTTGTGAATTAATTATTACTTTAAAAAACCTTGATACCGAACTCGGGCTTGGTTCCAAGGTACCACTTATGACCTATCTTCAGTATAGCGGCTGTGCTTGGTATTGCAGCTCGGCCCCATTTACTTCAATGAGGCTGAGCTGTGATATCAAACACAGCCGCTATACAATGTACGGCGCTGTGCTTGGTAAACGTAGAGAAGGCCGAAACGCTCACAGGAGCCCCAGCGCCTTCTCAGAGCTGATTGTCAGGGTTTTCGGACCCCACCGATCAGGTACTGATGACCTATCCTGAGAATAGGTCACCAGTATCAAAATCCTGGAAAACCCCTTTGAAAAATTGGGAATTAGCTCTAGTTCTAACATCTAGCTGTAGAAAGAGCGGGTGCTTCTGTTCCCTGGAGCCTCTGCTTCAAAGATCCTATTAGTAGCAGGATATGGAATATCACACACTTACTACTTTCTGCCCTGTGGCACGTTTAAACTTCAGGCTGGGGCTACAGTATAATACATTTTCCACCAATTCATGCTTTGTTCGTGCAGCATTTGACAAATACCATTGCGAAATGCAAATATTAAAGCTTGATATATTTTCATTTCAAGGGGTTGTCCCATGAAAAATATTCTGTATTTTTCAAACCAACACATGGATCTGAACCCTTTTGTAATTGCATGTAATAACAACGTAGTATCGCCACTGAGATATTCAATAACATCTATCTGTATGGCGCCACCTGTTGTTTGCCCATTTGCTAATTGTTTCTGCCCTGCTTACTAAGATGGAAACACATGTTCAGTTCCATAGTTCATCTTTAACCACATGCAGTAGAAAGGACACACCCCCTAGAAAGGACATGCCGCTTAAGATGCCAGGTTGAAATAAATCTAGCAGAACAATGAATGGGGAGATCTCTGGATCCCTGTGAGGTACAGAGCTGGTTCTAAGCTTGTTAGAAAGAGAGAGGCATGTACTATATGGTATCTGATTTTAATTTTTTATATTAATCATGGGATAACCTCTTCCCAAACAGTGGCATACTAGTACTGCGCTGGCTGGATTTTTAAATATGGCAGCATAGCTGCGGGGTGCCTGCTATTTCATACAGCAGACACCCACTGCTCATGTCCGCGACAGGCAATAATGCCGGTCGTGGACATTTAACACTTCAGCTACTGTGGACAATCCTGACCATGGAATCTGAGTGCGTGCAAACCCAGAAGTGCACACTTCCAGGTATGTTTCGCTCCCTCCGGCAGCGTTCAGAGGAGCCAGAGCTTGTAGAGAGAATGACAAGAGGCTGCTGCATGGTGTTTTCTATGGAGCCCTTGTCTCTAGCAGGACTCCATAAGGAACTAGTACATTTCTCATAGACATTTCTCTAATGCATTGGAGTCTATGGATAATAGCCATCTAATGATTGCTTATTATAGTTCCCTATGGGAACTATAAAAAAAAGTGTTTAAAAAAAATATTATAGAATTTCTATAACAGATCGACGGGCACCCCGACTGGGAACCTCCGTTGAAGGATGCTCCTAGCGCTTCTTGAGGATTCCAAGCGCTCTAGCCGACACCACAACCACCAAATCGGAGAAGCATATGAATGCTGTAAACAGCCAAATAGGAAAAACCATACGAATAGGTTTACACTCCTAGCAGTCAAACTGGAACAGCATACAATAAATCCCGCCCAATAACGAGACGACACTTCGTTTTGAGGGTCAAGCAGGAACTGACTGTACTGGCACATACAGCCTCTTTTATTCACAAACCACAAACATAGTACGGCCCACAGGGTTTTGAAATACAACCAATCAATCCGAACAACACACACAGACACTCACCTCTGCATGTGATATGATTACTGAACACAATGGTTAATATAATTATCACAGGCAGAGTTAAACAGGTGAGTTAAAATGGCTGCCATCCATTGTTCACTCCACAGTATGTCCCCAGATGGTTCTTAAAGGGCCAGCAGCAGCATAATAAAATACAATATGCCCAAATGCTGGTTTAAAGGGTACAATCTCCCAGGGGTCATAGTCGCAGGGGAGGAGGTGGGCAATCAGTCTTCTCCAACGCCCAGTGGCGAGGTTGGTTTCGTCACAATTTCAAATCACCCCCCTTTCCCCCCAAAAAAATACACATCATTGGTATCACCACGAGCAAAAATGCCCCTACTATAAAATATAAATATCTTTAGCAAGTGGCAAAACAGACAAAAAAGATGGCCGATTCACCATTTTTGGTTGCTTCATTTCACACAAAAAAATTAAAGAAAAAGTGATCAAAAAGTCGTACACACCCCAGAATGGTACCAATGTAAAGTACAGCCCCGCAAAAAATGAACACACAGCTCCGTACACATAACTCCAAGACCGTATAGTCCCTTCTTCCTGCAGAAGGTGTCTTCTCAGTACCTTACAGAGGCTTTGGTCGTTCCCTTACAAGCAGGGCAGAAAGCTATTTCTATTGGCTGCTCTACAATGTACAGACAATCACTATGCTGGCTATGGGGAGAGGGACGGAGGATCCACTAGCGCCCAGCAATAGATGGATGTGCACATTGCTATACATTTTGAACATCAGATGGCTCCATACTATGCAATAACTCTAAGGCCCCTTTCACACGGGCGAGTTTTCCGCGCGGGTGCAATGCGTGAGGAGGACGCATTGCACCCGCACTGAATCCGGACCCATTCATTTCTATGGGGCTGTGCACATGAGCGGTGATTTTCACGCATCACTTCTGCGTTGCGTGAAAATCGCAGCATGTTCTATATTCTGCGTTTTTCACGCAACGCAGGCCCCATAGAAGTGAATGGGGCTGCGGGAAAATCGCAAGCATCCGCAACCAAGTACGGATGCGTTGCGATTTTCCTGCATTGTTGCTTAGCAATGGGACCCAATCTCTATTATTTCCCCTTATAACATGGTTATAAGGGGAAATAATAGCATTCTTAATAAAGAATGCATTGTTAAATGAAGAGGAAGGGTTAAGCATAATAAAAGTTAACTTACCTTAGCCACTTGATCGCGTAGTCGCGATCTGTCCTCTCTTTCCTGCAGCATCTATGATCTAAAGGACCTGTGATGACGTCACATCACATGGTCCAATCACATGGTCCATCTTACCATGGTAATGGACCATGTGATTGGACCATGTGATGTGACGTCATCACAGGTCACTTTAGATCATAGATGCTGCAGGAAGAGAGGAGAGATCGCGACTCACGCGATCAAGTGGCTAAGGTAAGTTAACTTTATTATGCTTAACCCCTTCCTCTTATTTAACAATGCATTCTTTATTAAGAATATATTATTTCCCTTATAACCATGTTATAAGGAAATATCAATTCTCAGTAGACCCGAACCGGACTTCAGTGATGAAGTCCGGCTTCGGGTTGGGTACCAAACATGGCGTTTTTTCTCACGCGCATGCAAAACGTGTTGCAAACGTTTGCACCCGCACGGGAAAAACGCACATATTCCCACAACGCACCCGCCTCTTATCCGGGCGTCAAACATGACGCCCGTGTGAAAGAGGCCTAAGGGTACAGGTACAGTTTTTTGGATGAGGTTTTGAGGCTTTTCAACCAAAGCCAGAAGTGGATCCACCAGGAAGGAGAAGTATAAATCCTGACTTTATGTTTCCAATCACTTCTGGCTTTGGTTGAAAATCCCTGGAACTTTTTTCAAAAGCATGTAAAGCTGGTTTCACATCACGTTTTTGCCATCCGTTTAACCTATACAAAAAATGTATATGTTGATGGATGCCTCAGATCCGTCCTAGAGTTCCGTCCTCGGGGCTCTAGGACGGAAAGATACTGATCAGGATAATCCTAATGCATTCTGAATGGAGAGAAATCTGTTCAGAATGCATCAGGATGTCATCCGTTCAGTATGTGGACGTTGACAAAACCGCAGCATGCCGTAACGCTGTTATGGCAAGACATGCCGTAACGCTGGATCCAGAATTAATGCCCATTGAAGTGCATTAATCCAGATTCGGAATTAAGCTAAACGTTGTTTTGGCGCATCGCGGGATCCGATGTTTAGCTCTGCGCATGAGCAGTAGCAGTTCCGATTGAGGCCCCAGTGTAAGCTGGGGCTCCGATCGGTTACTGAAGTCCTGGCTGCCATGGTAAGTACTCCGCAGCAGTGTACTTACCTGCGCTGCGGCCTCCGGGTGCTCCTTCATGATGTCACAGGTCCGGGCGCGCATTGATCTATGTGCCGTGGGGACCTGTGACGTCATGAAGGAGCGCCCGGCGGCCGCAGTGCAGATAAGTACACTGCTGCAGAGTACAATGGCAGCCAGGACTTCAGTAGCGTCCTGGCTGCCATGGTAACCTGAAAGCATATTGAAGACTGATCAGGATCCTGATCAGTCTTCAAATGCTTTCAGGCGACTTGCGTTCTTACGGATCCGGCGGGACAGAAGTGCCTGCCGGATCCTCAGAACGCAAGTGTGAAAGAGGCCTAAGATTGCCAACCGTATCCAGGTAAAGTAGAGTTTAGCATCTTTGAATTGGCTTCATGCACATTAGTGTATCATGGCTCAGACAAACCTCAAAATTTTATGGAGCCAACTGTAGAAGATTATGGGGCCCTACTGTACACTGCTGAGATGTCCGAGTATTTCTGTAGGATTCTACATGAGGGAAGAATATCTCTATAAGGCCTCTTGCACACGAACATAGTTTCATTCCGTGTCTGCTTTTTTTTTTGTGGACCGTATACAGAACCATTCATTTCAATGGGTCTGCAAAAAAACAGGAGGTTCTCCGTGTGCATTCCGTTTCTGTATGTCTTTATTTCCGTTCCGCAAAAAAATAGAACATGTCCTATTATTGTCCGCATTACGGACAATGATAGAACTGTTCTATTAGGGGCCAGCTGTTCCATTGCACACGGATGTCATATGTATTTTTGTGGAACGCAAAATACACACAGTCGTGTGCATGAGGCCTTATATGGTGCCATATGAAAGCACCATACATTTATCAAGTGTGTACCGCTCTCCAGTGCTTGATCACTGGACTGCTCGTGCTCCATATCCATAAGGACTTCATTTGTGGGAGATTTGTCAAAACTGGTATAGAGGAAAACTGGCTTAGTTGCCCATAGCAACCAATCAGATTTCACTTCACTTTCCAAAGGAGCTCTGAAAAATGGAAGGTGGAATCTTATTGCTTGCTATGAATAACTAAGACAGTTTTCCCTTTTGATAAATCTCCCTAGTAGTATGCATGTATCCCTGTACCAAATTGCATTTCACATTTTACCTCACGTATCTAGGGTTCTCAGAACTCACAGAAACAGTTACATACATACAGTATCCATATTTTATATTAACAGCTCTTTTTACGAGCAGCATTTTTATAAGCTCTATCCTAAATTCAGTCATACCCTGTAAAGTTGCACTTCTTCTCCTCTTTTCTTCGTCAGGAGCTGGATTTGCTCTTGTAGACTGAATTTCTGAACCTGCAGTTGGCAGGTTTCTGCTTGGAGTGGCCTTATTTCTTCTCTAAGCCTTTGCAACTCTTCCTGTGCCTTCCTTAGGGCCCGTGCCCCTTTTTCAACGTGCTCGAGGAGTTGAAGAAATTTGGGTTCATAATGGTCTTGTAGAGTACTGTGTTGTTCTTCAGTTAGGCTTTGTAGCTCCGCAGAGAGTCGCCTTCTTTCCTGAAGTTCACGTGAGATTCGCCTCCGTTGCGGAGCTTTAAGTCGCTGTTCTTCCTCCTGTCTCTGTTGAGTTAAGACATTCCGCAGTTGGGAAAGCTCCTCTGTCAGTCGAGCTGCAACAGTCTCTAGCTCTTCTTGTTCTGCAGTTTTCTGAACAAATTCCTGGCGTCGATTTTCTAGTTGGTATTGGCATGCTACACATTCTTTAGTCACTCGGAACAATTTGCGGCGTATTCCTCGTATCTCTTCCCTTAAAGTGTCCCTCTCAAGCTCTGCTTGAGCCTTCTGTCCATATGCCTGCACTACCTCCTCATGTGCTTGTTGTACAGCTTCCAATGAGGGCTCGCGAAGTAAGGCCAACTCACGTATGAGCTCCTCTCGTTCTCTTTCCAAGTCTTCCACAGCTGCGATACAATATTGGAACCTTACCCCTATGTCCTCTAGGGACAAAAGTTCTGGAGTGACTGGTGAAGAGGGACTCGACTGTGCGTGTACACTGGAAAGACAGGAAAAGGCTTAATTTAATAAAACGGCAAACATTTTTCTTGGAATGGATATGTATTTCTAAATGTAGTACTCTTAAAACGATCTTTTTGTAGGTACAAATGTATGATATAACCCCCTGGCCAAATTGGTAGGAATGGCAGAAACGGAAATGCTAATTACATATATACCACAAACAAATGCCTGTGATGTGTAGTATCTGTAGTAGGCACTTAGGTGGGGGCTGCAGTGGCTGAAGAGTGAGAACAAATGCTCGTTTGCCTTTTGAAAAATTGAGGAAGGGTGGATTAAGGGTACTTTCACACTTGCGGCAGAGTGATCCGGCAAGCAGTTCCGTCGCTGGAACTGCCTGCCCGATCCGTCAATCTGCATGCAAACGGAAAGCATTTGAAGACGGTTGTCATGCTGAGAGACGGATCCGTTATATAGGACGGAACTCTATGCCGGAAAAGAAAAACGCAAGTGTGAAAGCACCCTAAGAGGTAGAAACCATACAGAGAGGAAAAAAGGTTGTGGAAAATATAGGTATTGGAAGTGGAGGGAGTTGCTTGAGGCCCCACAGAATGTGGGTAGATGGACTCCAGCGTTGTAAGGGCTCATGCACACGACTGTTGTTGTTTTGCGGTCCGTTTTTCACGGATCCGTTGTTCCGCATCTGAGGTATTTTTTTCTCTGATTTAAGTCCTCTTCAGTTCCGTTATTCCACAAAACATATCCCTATGGTTTCTGTATGCAATCCTTTTTTTGCGGATTGGAAACAGAAACAATAACTTATTAATCACCAAACACATGAGCAATATGGGTTGGGCATAGCATTTCTACAGTATGGATCCACAAAATACGGATGACATATGGATGTGTTCCGTGTGCGTTCCGTATTTGTGGACCGTGATTTCTGGACAATAATAGGACATGCACTACTTTCTTGCGGAACGGCCATGTGGACAAACGGAAACGGAATAACTTCCGTATTTTTTACAGCCCCATTGAAGTGAATAGTTCCGCATAAGGCCCCGGAACAAAAAACGTAACGGAAGCGGAAAGATAATACGGTTGTGTGCATGAGCCCTAAATCTAATCCTGCAGTGGTTTTACATTTGTTCTATTCTATATCACAGCGGAGCAATACTGTTTAGGAGGATTCTCACTGAAGCTTAAACAATAGCTTTTTTTTTTGGTCTAGAATCATTCAGAACTAAGGCCCCTTTCACACGAGCGAGTTTTCCGTGCGGGTGCAATGCGTGACGTGAACACATAGCACCCGCACTGAATCCTGTCGCATTCATTTCAATGGGTCTGTGTACATGAGCATTATTTTTCAAGCATCAGTTCTGCGTTGCGTGAAAATCGCAGCAGGTTCTATATTCTGCGTTTTTCACGCAGCTCTAGCCCTATAGAAGTGAATGGGGCTGCGGGAAAAACGCATTGCATCCGCAAGCAAGTGCAGGTGCGATGCATTTTTCACTGATAGTTGCTAGGAGATGTTGTTTGTAAACCTTCAGTTTTTTTATCAGGCGCGTGAAGAACACATTGCACCCACGCAAAAAAACTGAACAATTTAATGCAATCGCAGGCAAAACTGAATGGCTTTGCCTGCGAAATTGCACAGTTTTCACTGAACGCATCCGGACCTAATCCGGACACGCTCGTGTGAAAGATGCCTAAGGCTCTATTCACACGTCCGCAATGTTCATCCGCACACACTGTGCTCTCCACATCCGCATTTGCGGAGCGCGCTGCCGATCTTCCGGACAGCGGCTCCGCAATAATATGGAGCATGTCCTATTCTTGCCCGCAATTGGGGACAAGTATAGGCATCTCTATAGGGCTCTTGGCAAGGTGTGTTGCGGATCCGCAAAACACTACGGACGTGTGAATTAGGCCTTAGTGTTCAGATATGACTAGCTAACCCCAGCACCCCATAATGGTTCCTACACACAGAACATTTGGTCTGGCATTTTTCGCTGCCAAAAAACGCCATGTCACATGTTTTTTTATGGAGATTTTCCACTAGCGTTTTTTCTTCACATATTCTTCACATAGGTTATGGGAAAATGGCTGGGAAAAAAAAGCAATTGCTACAATGCTGTGATTTAAAAAAACTGCAATGGACACAAAAATGCACCGCAATTATAAAAATGCCACTATAAAAGAATGCATGCTTGTGTGTACTGTGTTTGGTAATTCTAGAGTTGCCATATTTTTTTAAAAAGCACAATATGAAAACATGCCATAAAAACGTGTGAACCCAGCCTAAAGCTTTTTATGATTCCTTAACCTCGGGGTGAGGATAATCAGTGACCACCAGCTCTCCAGTGTAAGAACACTTGTCTTCCTAGACAATTTAGTGAAGGGTGCAGGGGTTAGCTGGCGAAAGTATCTTTTAGTATTCCTTTTTCCTATAGTTCGATTTCTTATCAGTTTTTTTTATATTAATTTTATACAGAGAAGCCCATCTTTCTATACCTAGGATATTATACATACACATTTATTCATTCTCATAATTAGAATTTCTTCTGTGCTGATGTCTGGGCGTGCTGCTGTTCCTGTACAATCGCATCTCTTTTGTCTGCATGCCATTACATGAACTATTAGTGTGTCTGCTTATTAGTCAGTCACACGCCTCGACCACAGTCATGTCATTTCATGCATTATCTTTATCTCCCAACCGCTACACTGTTAGCCCATGTGGCACTTTAAATCATGTCTGTCTATGCTGCTTCAGTGTCTTGTGTACTTCTACGTTCCTTGCCCCTGAACATCTGAAATACTTAATTTTTGGCTATGTGTGGTTCTGTCTGGTGTCTTCTACTCCTTGACCCTCAACTACTACTTCTTCCCATATCTAGAAAAGTGTCTTCTTTGTTGATGTGGTCCTATTATATGTAGGATCTTACCTCCCTTCTTGAGAACGTTCCCCTTCATCCTCTGGACTGGACATTTCATCTGCTCAAACTGACTCCTTTGGTATTAATAAACGACGCACAAGAGCCTGTGGGTAATGTTTCCCCCCCTTCATAGGCAGGGTGAGACTTGTAAGCTGTCACTTTATCTTCCACATGCTTCACACAGAACTTGGGCCCTTGAGTCTAGCTGGGCACGCCTGAGATGACACTGCAGCTCTTGCTGGCAGTGATATAGTTTGCCAGGGGTTAATTTATACAGTGCCAGAACTGCAAGGATTGGCTAATGCAATATAAGTCTGTCAGCTGCGCCCAGTGTGCTTGGTCAGGCCCAGTGAGTTGCCGTCTCTACAAGCAAGTACCAGCTACGGCATCATTTCACGTAGACATAGCTTTTCAGTAAAACTGAAAGAAAAAGCTGAGCTATTTTAAGGATAAGTTTCATAAATATGTAACATTAGTTGAGGCTCTATCTACATTAATGCTAAGCTTTGGCATTAGTAGTAATAGTGGGAGGTATAAGCAGGGCTGGTGCAAGGATTTTTGCCAACACAAGAGAAGCTACATTTTGGTGCCCCTCCCCCCCCCCATGATCACATTATGACCCCTTATTGTGTCACACTTCTTCCCCACCCCCTACAGCACATCATCCCTCCCATGTCACATTTCTCCCCTCCATGGCACAGACTACGGACATTTGATTTGTTGTCCCCCCCCCCTCCCATCACCCCCCCCCCTATTAATGTTGTGTAATAATTATAAACATTATGCGTTCTGCGCTCATCACCTACCACCTACCCTAAGGCAGTCGACAGTCCGTCTGGGCTGGCTGTGTGAGTCACAGTCACCAACAGCTGCTCCAGTCCCTGCTGCTGTCCGCCACGGAGCCACTCGCCAGTCGCACACCCCCTGAGTGACCGCGTGACCGTGCTGCCACTCTGTGAGTGAGGGCCGGGGCCTCACAGGCTGGGGTGGGCGGCCAGCGGCGCTGCGGCACAACTCGCCGCAAGTGATTTAAAAAAAAAAAAAAGGTTCATTTTTCCGCCCCCCTTCCCTGCACTCTAAGGCAGCCGCTTGGTCTGCCTTATTATAGCACCCGCCCTGGGTATAAGTGCTATACCATCCAAACAGTAAAAATCCTTTGATCTGCCATCTGATCATACGGAAAGTCTGAAACAAAAACTGGAGGTTCACAGACGCATAACATTTAGAAAAAAAAAACTAATTTAGAGACAAATGTGATAAAAATATATAATAGCAGTATACAGTGTCTACATTGTAGGAACTATAGGGGTTAATATTAGAGGAAGTCCAGGCAGCATGCTGAAGGTAGGGTTGGCTTGGTGCTATGGCCCACATCTCACCTCCTAAGCCCCCCTGCTCCATATCCATATTAGAGGAGGAGGAGAACAGAATGTGAAAGCTATTAATGGCCACCACAAAGGGACATCTTTTGGGGAGGTATTTTGTGCTGCACTATGGTTTTGCTGACCCTGCCAACTTGTATTCGCCCCATCTACTTGTGTTGCCTCGCCTTTGTTCATTTTGAACCCACTTACAACATTGGGGCCACTTTAAAGGGGTTTTCCAAGACTTAAATGTGGATGACCTATCCTCTGGGGTGTGATTGGAGATCTGATCAGAGGTCTGATTAACATTTGAGATCTGATCTGAGGTCTTATTAACATTGGGGGTCTTATCTGAGGTCTGATTAAGGCCTCTTTCACACGACCGTGTGTCCCCTGTGGCCATGCTGCAAATTGCAGTCCGCAATGCACGGGCACCGACTGTGGGCCAGCCGCATGCCGATCGCAGACCCATTCACTTGAATGAGGTCCGTGATCCGTCCGTTCCGCAAAAAAATAGAAAAAGTTCTATCTTTTTGCGGAACGGAAGCATGGAACGGAATCCCACAAAAGCACTCCGTAGTACTTCTGTTCCATGTTTGTGTTCCGTTCCGCACCGCTTGTCTGGATTTGCGAACCCATTCAAGTGAATGGGTCCGCAACCTGTGATGCGAAATGCACACGGCCGGTGCCCTGTGTATTGCGGACCCGCCATATGCGGGCCGCAATACGGCCACGGGGGACACACGGCTGTGTGAAAGAGGCCTAACATTGGAGATCTGAGCTGAGGTCTGATTAACATTGGGGTCCGATTGGGGGTCTGATCTGTGGTCTGATGAACATTGGGGGTCTGATCTGAAATGTGATTATACTTATTCTTATTCTTATTATTTTCCTCCTCTTAAATGTGCATTTTAGGGCCATTTCCGACTTGTAGGATAAAAAATACGGTACTGGTGACTCATGCTTCAGTCATGGAGGTAATATGTTCATGTTCATATCATCTGCATGACTGAAGCTGTTAGACAACTGAAGCTATTAGACAATAGATATCACACTTCTCCACCTCTGTTCAAGCTTAATTTCTCCAAATTAACAAAAATAGCTGCGGGTGCAATACGTGATGTGAACACATAGCACCCGCACTGAATCCTGTCCCATTGATTTCAATGGGTCTGTGTACATGAGCATTATTTTTCATGCATCACTTCTGCGTTGCGTGAAAATCGCAGCATGTTGTATATTCTGCGTTTTTCACGCAGCTCTGGCCCCATAGAAGTGAATGGGGCTGCGTGAAAAACGCATTGCATCCGCAAGCAAGTGCAGGTGCGATGCTTTTTTCACTGATAGTTGCTAGGAGATGTTGCTTGTAAACCTTCAGTTTTTTATCAGGCACGTGAAGAACACATTGCACCCGCGCGGAAAAAACTGAACAATTCAATGCAATAGCAGGCAAAACTGAATGGACCTAATCCGGACACGCTCGTGTGAAAGATGCCTAAGGCTCTATTCACACGTCCGCAATGTTCGTCCGCACACACTGTGCTCTCCGCATTTGCGGAGCGCGCTGCCGATCTTCCGGACGGCGGCTCCGCAATAATATAGAGCATGTCTTATTCTTGCCTGCAATTGGGGACAAGTATAGGCATCTCTATAGGGCTGGTGGCAAGGTGTGTTGCGGATCCGCAAAACACTACGGACGTGTGAATTAGGCCTTAGCGTTCAGATATGACCAGCTAACCACAGCACCCCATAATGGTTCCTACACACAGAACATTTCGTCTGGCATTTTTCGCTGCCAAAAAACGCCATGTCACATGTTTTTTTATGGAGATTTTCCACTAGCGTTTTTTCTTCACATATTCTTCACATAGGTTATGGGAAAATGGCTGGAAAAAAAAAGCAATTGCTACAATGCTGTGATTTAAAAAAACTGCAATGGACACAAAAATGCACCGCAATTATAAAAATGCCACTATAATTTTCAATAGTTTTTATTGAAGTTTATAAACCAAATTACAAAAGACAGTAATAGAAGGCGGCATTAGGCGGATGCAACCGCCTTAGAGAAATAAGGCACAAGTACAACTAAGTGCAGTACAGCAAATATGAGAATAGGGTAAACCAGGGCACCCGCTCGGATGCTGCCAACCTGGTGCAGGGTTAGGAGCAGTCAAACACGCATAGTATGAAATCTCACATAAGCTGAACTGTATATGCGTTAATCAGGGAATACAGATACAAGTACCAGCATCGTGTGGCTGAGATCAACAAGATAACCAAAAACGTGGGCATACACGTAACAGAAAAATAAAAGACTAAACAGAACAAAAGAGAACAAAACAAAACTGTTGGTCTGAGAGTGCTTAAACAGCAGGCAAGCGCAGGGTGTCAGGAAGAGTGGGGGAGGCTTAAACAGAAGCCACTTATGCCAAGATCTGTGAAACCTTCCCGGGTTGTGGTCTTTATAAGCCATGATTCTTTCAAAAGAGCAATTTTGATTCACTCGATCAAGAACTTCAACCATAGAAGGGACTCGGTCAGACTTCCAATATTTAGTCAACAGGAGCTTGGCTACAAGGAGTAGATGAGCCGTAGGAACTCTATATTGGCTAGGGATGTCGGACAGATCTATGAAAAGCAGGGCAATTAGGGGCGAAGGAGATATGTGTTGGTTGCAGAATTGTGATGCCAGAGAGAAGACAGCGCGCCAGTATGCAGTTATGAAGGGACATTGCCAGAGAATATGAAGTAATGTACCTCTAGCGCCACATTTTCTCCAGCATAGGTGAGAGCAAGAGGGGAACATAGTGTGTAACCTGTCTGGCGTATAGTACCACCGTAGGGATGTTTTCACAGCCGCTCGTAAGGGAAATACTAAGGAAGGTCTGAGTCGTGAATTTCAGTGCACGGGTCCATTTCTCAGAGGAAATGGAGGCACCCAATTCCTTATCCCATGAAGTGTAGGGAGTTAGTTTCACGAATTTAGATTTGTCCCCCAGGCACAAGTACAGAGACCGAAGGGCAGGGGTGCGGGACAAGTGAAGTTGGAGAGTCCAGTGCTCCATAACCACTTTATTTGCTAAGATCTCACATGGGTTGTAGGCTTGAAGAAAGTGACGGACTTGCAGAAATTTATAGAAGTCCTCTACAGGCAGCGAGAACTTATCTCTTAGATCTTGAAATGATAGAAGTATGTTTTTATCGAATAATTGGGAGATCACGGAAATACCCAAAGATCTCCAGTTAGATAAGTTAATCCCTGGGATTTTCCCCTCTATCAAATGGAGGAGAAGCCGCTAGGATTTGCATCTTTTCAGGGGTACCTCGGGAATGAAAGGAGCGCCAGTGATAAATGGCGGAGTCGAGCAGGAAAGCCAGGTCTCTGTACACTGTCCCCGAAGGATGAAGGCTGTCTAATAAGAAAGCTCTAAGGTGAGTATAGGGAGATAGCTTTGACTCAATTTGGATCCAGGGGACAGACATATTACACTTCCACCAATTAAAAAAAAGGTTAACTTGTGTAGCTAAAAAATAGTCGGCAATATTAGGGAGGCCTAAGCCACCACTCCGCTTAGCCTTACACATTAATGCAGAGGAAATTCTCGGTTTACAACCTTTCCAAACAAATGTATTTATGAGGGATTGCAATTTAGTGAGGAAGTTAGCGGGAATTTTGATAGGAATACAGCGGAAGATAAACAATAATTTAGGTAATGTCATCATCTGAAAAGTTGCAATAAAAATGCCACTATAAAAGAATGCATGCTTGTGTGTACTGTGTTTAGTAATTCTGGAGTTGCCATATTTTTTTAAAAAGCACAATATGAAAACATGCCATAAAAACGTGTGAACCCAGCCTAAAGCTTTTTATGATTCCTTAGGCCTCATGCACATGACCGTTGTTTGATTCCGTGTCCGTTGCTCCGTTTTTCGTGATTTTCTGCGGACCCATTGGTTTTCAATGGGTCCGTGGAAACCTCGGCAAATACACCGTTTGTCCTCCGCGTCCGTGGTCCGTGATTCCAGTCCGTCAAAAAAATATAACCTGTCCTATTCTTGTCCGTGAAAAACGGTTCACGGACCCATTCAAGTCAATGGGTCCGTGAAAAATGTGGATGGCCATCCATGTGTCATCCGCGTTCCGTGTCTGTTTTTTTTGCGGATCCCTTGGCAGGCGCTTGGGAAAAATTGTCAGCCTGTCTTTTGGTAAAATCTTTGGGGTCCTGTCCGCTAAAAAAACGGGAGACACACGGAAACACAATGGAAGGCAAAAACGGACGCGGATCACTGAACAACGGAACCCCTTTTTGCGGACAGCATAAAAAAACGGTCGTGTGCATGAGGCCTTAACCTCAGGGGGTGAGGATAATCAGTGACCACCAGCTCTCCAGTGTAAGAACACTTGTCTTCCTAGACAAGTTAGTGAAGGGTGCAGGGGTTAGCTGGCGGAAAGTATCTTTTAGTGTTCCTTTTTCTTATAGTTCGATTTCTGTCTTGAAGATCAGTTTTTTATATATTAATTTTATACAGAGAATCTCATCTTTCTATACCTAGGATGTTATACATACACATTTATTCATTCTCATAATTAGAATTTCTTCTGTGCTGATGTCTGGGCGTGCTGCTGTTCCTGTACAATCGCATCTCTTTTGTCTGCATGCCATTACATGAACTATTAGTGTGTCTGCTTATTAGTCAGTCACACGCCTCGACCACAGTAATGTCATTTCATGCATTATCTTTATCGCCCAACCGCTACACTGTTAGCCCATGTGGCACTTTAAATCACGTCTGTCTATGCTGCTTCAGTGTCATGTGTACTTCTACGTTCCTTGCCCCTGAACATCTGAAATACTTAATTTTTGGCTATGTGTGGTTCTGTCTGGTGTCTTCTACTCCTTGACCCTCAACTACTACTTCTTCCCATATCTAGAAAAGTGTCTTCTTTGTTGATGTGGTCCTATTATATGTAGGATCTTACCTCCCTTCTTGAGAACGTTCCCCTTCATCCTCTGGACTGGACATTTCATCTGCTCAAACTGACTCCTTTGGTATTAATAAACGACGCACAAGAGCCTGTGGGTAATGTTTCCCCCCCCTTCATAGGCAGGGTGAGACTTGTAAGCTGTCACTTTATCTTCCACATGCTTCACACAGAACTTGGGCCCTTGAGTCTAGCTGGGCACGCCTGAGATGACACTGCAGCTCTTGCTGGCAGTGATATAGTTTGCCAGGGGTTAATTTATACAGTGCCAGAACTGCAAGGATTGGCTAATGCAATATAAGTCTGTCAGCTGCGCCCAGTGTGCTTGGTCAGGCCCAGTGAGGTGCCTGCTCTACAAGCAAGTACCAGCTGCAGCATCATTTCACGTAGACATAGCTTTTCAGTAGAACTGAAAGAAAAAGCTGAGCTATTTTAAGGATAAGTTTCATATATATGTAACATTAGTTGAGGCTCTACCTACATTAATGCTAAGCTTTGGCATTAGTAGTAATAGTGGGAGGTATAAGCAGGGCTGGTGCAAGGATTTTTGCCAACACAAGCGAAGCTACAATTTGGTGTCCCCCCCATGATCACATTATGACCCCCTATTGTGTCACACTTCTTCCTTCTTCCCCACCCCCTATGGCACATCAGCCCCCCATGTCACATTTCTCCCCCTCCATGGCACAGACTACAGACATTTGATTTGTCCCCCATTAATGTTGTGTAATAATTATAAACATTATGCCTCACAGTCACCAACAGCTGCTCCAGTCCCTGCTGCTGTCCGCCACGGAGCCACTCGCCAGTCGCACACCCCCTGAGTGACCGCGTGACCGTGCTGCCACTCTGTGAGTGAGGGCCGGGGCCGCACAGCACACACAGGCTGGGGTGGGCGACCAGCGGCGCTGCGGCACAACTCGCCGCAAGTGATTTAGAAAAAAAAAGGTTCATTATTCCGCCCCCCTTCTCTGCGCTCTAAGGCAGCCGTTTGGTCTGCCTTATTATAGCACCCGCCCTGGGTATAAGTGCTATACCATCCAAACAGTAAAAATCCTTTGATCTGCCATCTGATCATACGGAAATTCTGAAACAAAAACTGGAGGTTCACAGACGCATAACATTTAGAAAAAAAAACTAATTTAGAGACAAATGTGATAAAAATATATAATAGCAGTATACAGTGTCTGCCCTTCAGGCTTTATACCTTCAGCGGTAAATTTTATATACTTTCAGGCGGACTGGCTATAGATACTACAGGGCATTCTCCAAGTGGGCCAATGCCTCCTCACTGCCGTTGGCCAGATGCATACTATTGTGGGAACTATAGGGGTTAATATTAGAGGAAGTCCAGGCAGCATGCTGAAGGTAGGGTTGGCTTGGTGCTATGGCCCACATCTCACCTCCTAAGCCCCCTGCTCTATATCCATATTAGAGGAGGAGGAGAACAGAATGTGAAAGCTATTAATGGCCACCACAAAGGGACATCTTTTGGGGAGGTATTTTGTGCTGCACTATGGTTTTGCTGACCCTGCCAACTTGTATTCGCCCCATCTACTTGTGTTGCCTCGCCTTTGTTCATTTTGAACTCACTTACAACATTGGTGCCACTTTAAAGGGGTTTTCCAAGACTTAAATATGGATGACCTATCCTCTGGGGTGTTATTGGGGATCTGATCAGAGGTCTGATTAACATTTGAGATCTGATTTGAGGTCTTATTAACATTGGGGGTCTTATCTGAGGTCTGATTAAGGCCTCTTTCACAGAACCGTGTGTCCCCTGTGGCCATGCTGCGAACCGCAAATTGTGGTCTGCAATGCACAGGCACCGACTGTGGGCCAGCCGCATGCCGATCGCAGACCCATTCATTTGAATGGGGTCCATGATCCGTCCGTTCCGCAAAAAAATAGAACAAGTTCTATCTTTTTGCGGAACGGAAGCACGGAACGTAATCCCACGTAAGCACTCCGTAGTACTTCTGTTCCATGTTTGTGTTCTGTTCCGCACCGCTTCTCTGGATTTGCGAACCCATTCATTTGCATGACTGAAGCTGTTAGACAACTGAAGCTATTAGACAATAGATATCACACTTCTCCACCTCTGTTCAAGCTTAATTTCTCCAAATTAACAAAAATAGCTTCTTTCACACCTCTTTTGGACAAGTCTTCCTCTGTGTCTATGATGCAAACCTTGCTGTCATCAAACGAGTGTCCTTTGTCCTTAAGAAGATGTAGGTACACAGCTGAGGTCTAACTCCAGGTGTTGGCTCTGTGCTGGGCGCTGGGGTCCTATGTTCTAATCTGACCAAGGACAACATCAGCATGGAGTTTGTATGTTCTCCCCATGTCTGTGTGGGTTTCCTCCCACTGTAAAGATATACTAATAGGAAGCTTTGTGAGCTCCATTGGGGACAGCGAGAGACGATAATGTCTGCGCAATATGTCAGCGCTATATAAATAAGTAAAATAAATTTTAAAAACACAAAACGTCTTTAAGACAAAAAGTTCAGTTGTTCTGACTTAGGGTACTTTCACACTTGCGGCGGATCCGTCTAACCGCATGACAACTGAAAGCATTTGTGCTTTATACCGGAAAAAAACACTTCAGTCCGCCTCACAAATGCATTGCAAGTGCGGATCCGTCTCTCTGTTTGTCATGCGGAAAGACAGATCCATCTATATTTTTTTTCACAGTTTTAGGCCTCATGCACACGGCCGTTGTTCGGGTCCGCGTCCTAGCCGCATATTTCGCGGCTCGGCCGTGGACCCATTCACTTCAATGGGGCCGCAAAAGATGCGGACAGAACTCCGTGTGCTGTCCGCATCCGTTGCTCCGTTCCGTGCCCCCGCAAAAAAAATAGAGCATGTCCCATTCTTGTCCGTTATGCGGACAAGAATAGGCATCTCTAAAATGGACCGCAAATTGCGGAACGGAACGCATGCGCAGACCAGATTGGCCGATTCATCGTTCCGGTATTTTTAATGACGGATCTGGCACTGATGCATCTCTATGAAAATGAATGCCGTTCAGTGACTGGACTGAAGACATCCTGATGCATACTGAACGGATTTCTCTCCATTCAGAATGCACAGGGATGTGACTGAAGTGTTTTTTTCCGGCATAGAGCCCGACGACAGAACTCTATGCCGGAAAAGAATAACGCTAGTGTGAAAGTACCCTTATTACTACTGATATACCATGAATGTCATGAATGATGATGAATGCCAGTTACAGTAAATTATCATTTTTGGGATCTAATCAGCATTAGTTTGCTATATTCCCTCACAGATGTTTTGTTGGTATCTCTTTTTAGTTTCTCATTGTCATGTTGCGCGACAAATGTTGCAGTGAAGTTGTGCCCTATTTGTTGCGCGACAAATGTCGTCGTGTGAACGTACCCTTATAAGGGAGAATTTTGTAGGCATGCCCTATGACCTGTGCAGAGGTCAGGAGTCAGGTGATATCACCAAATGGGAATGGTGGATTCTGGTTTATCTATACAATGGTGGTACTTGTCATTGCAATTCTGCCTGTAATAAAAGGATGGCTATTAAAAAGTTACCTGTATAGAACAGAAAATTATGATCTATTAGGCCTAGTGGCATGAGTGAAAATTGCAGGGTTATATATATTTTGTAAAGATAGACTGTGACATGGAAAATTATTTTAAAAATCACCAAATTTCTATAAAAATATAAAAATATGTTTAGCACAAAAATGTGATTTACTAATTTTTCATTTTCTGATGACATATTTCCTTTAAATTATATGCATCTGTAAATGTTTCTTGACCTTGACACTATAGTTCCTAGTAAACACTGGACGCTTTTGGTAAGTTATGATCCACACAGGGCGCCAGAAAAATGGAGAAGATGCCCATTGCAACCAATGAGGACACTGCTTTCAGGTTTTACAAAAAATGATAGCTAGTTTCGGACACTAGCATGTTTCCTATGCTAGTTTTGATAATGTGATAATAATTTCACCCTTTGTTCTCAGTAGTGTATTCAAAACAAATTGTAGTACATGGGATTTTTAAAAACTTTAGTATCCCTTGTGAGTTTTGTCATGGTTTCCTTGGTTAACTGATGCAAACTACCGAATACAAACCTGCATGTAGAAGTCACATATGTGTATAGCACTGTGCATATACTTATAGAAAAGTATCATTAAACTGCTACATTGCTGCATTTAGAAAAAAAAGATTAGCAACATCACGCTCTTGCCTTAGGCCTCTTTCACACGACCATATGGTTTTGCAGTCCTCAAAAAACAGATCTGCAAAAAAAACTGGATGACATCTTTGTGCATTCCGTTTTTTGCAGAACGGAACATCTGGCCCCTAGTAGAACAGTACTATCCTTGTCCGTGATGCGGGCAATAATAGGACGGAATGTTGGATGTTCTATGTTGGAACGGAAATGCGGAAACAAAATGCCTTTTTTTTGTGGGCCCATCGAATGAATGGTTCCGTATACAGACCGTATATAGAACGCAAAAACGGCCCGTACACTCGCAAAAACCGTTCGCGTGAAAGAGGCCTTAAATTGTATTATAGTAGTCTATGCAGGTTATAAAAGCTGCTTCTGCTACTGGCAGTTATTATAAATGATTGACATTTATAAAATAATATCAGAGATTTTTATTTTTTTTGGTGCTAGAGGATCAGGAAGGAACTTTCTGTGCATAATTTATTTTTTTTAAATCCAACAACTATCTTCATATGTCTCTGCTCACAGAACCTTCAACATGATTATTGCATGCTGTCGTTTCTATGTGGTTTTTGTGTCAGCTGTTTCTTTATCCCTCTCCAAAGGTCATATTCCATAATCCTCATTTAGGTTCTGATTACACGAGAGGCTGGCATGCATGCAGATAAACAGATACACAAATGGAAAGAACCTCCCAAAGACAGAGCATGTATACATGTTTAGATTTTATTTAGGTATTATTTAATATGATACCACTTTATTGATCGCAGGGGGAAATTGCATTGCTATTACAGCAGCTTACACAACCAATTGTACACATAATTACACAATTACATACGATCAAGGGCTCATGCACACAAACAATTTTTCTTCCCTTTCCGTCCTGTTTTTTTACAGGTCTGTATTTGGAACCATTCATTTCAATCGGGCTTGAAAAAAACGGAAATGACTCGGTGAGCATTCTGTGTCCGCATGTCCATTCCGCAAAAAAATAGAACATGTCCTATTCTTGTCCGTCTTACGGACAAGGACATGCATTGTTATAATGGATTCACAAAAAAAGATCAAACACAGATGTCCTCCTTTTTTTGCGAATCCGTGTTTTGCGGACCACAAAATACATACGGTCATGTGCATGAGCCCTAACACAACAACACAGAGGAGACATAGGAGGAGTAGAAGTAACGCCCTTCTTTCCTATTATCTTCTGTCTAATTGTAGAAGGTGATTTATTTATATGGAAATTGCCGTTGATAGAAATTATGTCCTGTATTGATCTGTGTTGCATTGCAGTTGAATAAACCTGTTACTAAAGGAACTGCATTGACCCATCACTAGTTGGTAACGTCAAGTGGTTCACATTTCCCCTATAGTACAAAGCTTTTTCAGCATTATTTTTCCACAACACTGTCGAATTTCTCTAGATGATGACCCACCTTGTTCTCTATCTTTCTAACATAGTAAAATATAGGGGACATTTATTAAGACCAGGGTTTTAGATGCCAGTCTTAATACCCCTTGTCCTGGTGCATGATACGCCTAAGTTATGTTGAGGCAGAGGAAAACAAAGAAACCCTGTGAGGTAGAAGATAATTTTCCTAATTTTAAGGGAAAAAATTATTTCCCGACTCTAATTAGGCAGTCAGAATACTCCCTGAATCAACGACCTCTCCAGAAATCTAATAACTATTACCTGTAATATTATTACACTCCAGAAATACATGCATTCCGTTCCGTTTGCTTGCGTTCCCATGCAAAACATAAAAACGCTGTACGCAGCATTTTTGACTGCGTCATGGGATGCGGAGCAAGACGCATCCGGCACCATTGACGTACATTGTGTTTCATGTCGGGTCCGTCTTGCTCCGCATTCCATAACACACTCAAAAATGCTGAAAACATCATGGCTATATTAGAGATAATACAACCAGATCCGTTGTATTATCCTAATGGAAGCATTTTTGCTGGTCCATGATGGATCCAGCAAAAACACAGATGTAAAAGTAGCCCTAAAGGGGTTGTCCAAATTATGGAAAAAAAAATATATAGCACTGTAAATCTGATGGTCAGCAAGATATAACTAAGCTAAGCAAGTTTTAGGCAAAAAAAAATTCTATTTTCTCATTTCCCCATTTTCTCTTTTGGCCCTTTGTTTACCTGCAATAATTACAATCTCTGCGGGTTTCCTCATGAATATTTTTGCCCCTTCCCCTGCTCTGCAAAAGGAAGTGAATACAAGTGCTGCCCTCAGTGAAATGCCTGCTGGGATACTCAGCAGCATGTTGTATGTGTAGTACTACAAGTCCCAGCTGTACAATGACACTCCTGATACAGAAAAGGATCTTCCCTCTACTTGTTCTTGTGCAGTGCCCTGCAGAACTCCTCCAGTCTGTTAGCTCTGTGTCTGCAGGATGAGGAGGGAAGATCCTGTGTCTCCTTACTGTCTTCAGCTGCACAGCAAAGCCTCCAGCCCTGAGTCTGTGCTGCAGAAGGGGTTAAGGTTTCCTGAAGAATCCAGTGCAGTGCAGGGGGGCATGGCCAGCACAGTGACGCCTTGTGTACAGACACATATCTGCATTCTCAGGCTTGTGCACGAAACATCATCATAGCAGGGAGAGAAGCTGACATCACAGGTCATGTGACCCTCAGTGAAATCTAAGAAAGGAGCCACTGCAGATGAAGTAACTAAATGCGCTTACATTTGCCTAGTTAAAAACTTACAAAGAACAAAAAAATAACTCAAATAACCCCTTTAATTACTTTACACAGTTTAGTGTTATCTGCTAAAAATTTATATTTTACTGTACAAGCCTTCTACAAGATCATTAATAAATATACTGAAGAGAATAGGGCCCAATACTGACCCCTGTGGTACCCCACTAGTGACAGTGACCAAATCTGAGTATGTACCGTTAATAAACCACCCTCTGTTTTCTATCTCTCAGCCAGTTACTTACCCACTTACAGACATGTTCATCCAGTCCAAGCATTCTCATTTTATATACTAACCTTTTATGTGGTACAGTGTCAAATACTTTGGAGAAGTCCAGATATACGACATCCATTGACTCACCCCTTTCAAATCTCGAACTTACCTCCTCATAGAAACTGATTAAATTGGTTTGACATGACCGATCCCTTATGAAGCCATGCTGATATGGTTTTATACACTTATTTTCATTGAGGTATTCCAAGATAGCATCTCTTAGAAAACCTTCAAACTGTTTACCCACAACTAATTTTAAACTTACCAGCCTATTGTTTTCAGGGTGTTTTTTTTTTTACCCCTTTTTAACAATGGAACCACATTTGCTAAGAGCCAATCCTGTGGAACACTCCTTAAATATCAGAAATAAGGGTCTGTCTATGACATTACATAATTCTCTTAGGATACGGTGGTGTATGCCATCTGGTTCTGGCAATTTATCTTTTTGAATCTGTTTAAGACACTCAGGGCCAGCGCCACCCATAAGCAAAGTACGCCACCGCGTACTTTGCTTAGAGCCAACTCGTTACTGCTACTCTGTGGTGGAGCCCGTGTATGTCACTATGGCAGTATGTCCTGAGCAGTGTTGGTATGTAAAGGGCATATCCTGCCGGATATCAGATTCCTGTACTGATTACCCCCCCCCCCCCTCTCCAGCTGTATTTGGAAGCCCATCTCCTGAAGCCCCCAGGCTGTGCAGTGTCGTGTTCAACTAAATGGAAGATGAAGCTCTGTAATTACCCTGCACTCTCTGCTCCTGCCTGATCTATGGGAACAATCAGGGAGATTTTAATGTCTTCACTTTGCAGGCAGCGTCTGACATTTTATTTTCATCAGTGAATACAATGGAGAGAAAAAAATATTTAATAGCTTTGCTTTCTCCTCATTACTCACCACTATGTAAAGAGCCAACACCTTCAGATTTATACTTTATACCATTTATATAATTGAAGAACCTTTTATGGTTAGTTTCACTCTCTTTGGCAATGAGTCTCTCTGTCTCCAGTTTTGCTGCTTTTATTTGTCTTTTGTATATTCTATTTTTTCCTTATAGTTTTTCAATGCTTCCTTGCTGTTATAGTGATTTAAAGGGGTTATTCCAAGTCTAAAATATTTTTACCAATGCCCAGTCCCCTTGTATACATTATACTTACCTGCTCCACGGCACCTGCGTCGCTCTGGATCCCTGCACGGCCACTGCTACATCTCCCCACCACGTGGCGACAGCCAATAGCAGGTCGCGACGGGAGTGAGGGAAATGCAGTGACCACCATGCAGGGACCCGAAGCAATGCGGGTGGCAGGGAGCAGGTAAGTATAATGTATAAGCGGCCCGAGCATTGGAGCATTAGACTTCGGATAACGCCTTTAAATGCTTTCTTTTTGTCATGTATTGCTTCCTTTAGATTTATATTTATCCATATTGTTTTTTTTTTATCCTTACCCTTTTCTTCTCATAAGGTATGTATCTCTTATAATTAGAGTTTAGAATAGTTTAAAAAATATCCCACTTTGTGGCTGCATTTTTATTTTTTAGTTTAGTTTATTAAATATTTTATTAAAAGGTCACATAAATGTCAGATCATAAGATTGCCAAATACAGAAATGTGCACCTAAACAAAGGTGCATGAAATACTGACATACACAAATATTTGTAATAATGGTAATTTTTTAGATTGACAGGAGAATACAAAAGAATTGACATAGATTTGTACATAAAAACCAACATAAATATCTGCAAGAGTTGTGTTTATTAATGGTCATGCGCGTCGAAGGGACCTCTGAACGCCCCTGGCCTTGTGTTCACTCATGGAAGATTCCTGTATTTTCTCCAAACCCCCCAAATTCTCTCAAACAATGGGGAGTTATTAAACTCCTAGTGCGCAATCTGTTCTAATCGGTACACCTGATTGCACCGAGACAACCATTATGGGATAGTTGGTACCACAGTTGATTTCCAATTAGCAGCAATCAAAACCCTTGCTACTGCCAATAGTTGTTGTTGAAGGCGAAATCCATGGCATGGGTTGCTTCGCTGGGACTGTAATCGCAGTAGGCAGGAGTGTGGTAGGAGTGAAAACTCACTGCCCTGCAATTTGGTCAGGACCTCACATACATCTACCCAGAAGGTTTTAACTAAAGGACACGACCACCAGATATGCAAGAAAGAGCCTTCAGCACTGGAACATCTCCAGCACAGTGTCGAGGCCGAAGGGAACATCCTGTGCAGTCGCACCGGGGTGTAGTACCATTTAGTAAGCAACTTGTAATAGTTTTCCTGGGGGCGAATGTACCTCGAGATTTTGTTAGTTTGTGATAGTAAGGTTCTTATCTCAGCCGAGGAAAATGTGACATTTAAGTCCCTTTACCAACTATCAATAAAGGACGGTTTGTGTAAAATGGGCGTCTCCAAAATCGATGAGTATATCTTAGAGATTTTTTTTGTTGGGTCTTTGTGTCCCATAACCATTTATTCGAAGATCGTGGGTGTGCTGTTACTCTGCATTTTTATTTTTTAGGACATTGTACCAGTTAGTGAGACCAATGGCCTCTCTTAGCTGGTCAAAATTTGCTTTTTTGAAGCTTGGTATTTTTGTACCTCCCTGAAAAAACACTCTTTTGAATGACAATTGGAAGGTTATTATTTTATGGTCACAATTTCTCCGGTGTCCCCAACCTGCATATGTGTTGTTCTGTCAGGTCTATTGGTTAGTAGACCCTCTAGTCAAGTCTTGAACCAGTTAGGAAAGGTAATTGTCTTTGGTTATTGCCAAGAACATGTTTCCTTTATGAGATCTACAGCTTTTAGTTTCCCAGTCTATATCTGGGTAGGTAAAGTCCCCCATAATAACAACCTCATTATGATTTGCCGCCTCGTCTATTTCCCTTAGTAGTAGATTTTATGTGGACTCTGCTATATTAGGTAGCTTATAACAAACTCCTATTAGTATTTTATTATTGTTTTTGCCTCCGTGTATTTCTACCCACAGGGACTCCACATGTTCATTTCCCTCACTTATATCTTCCCGGAGTGTGGGCTTTAGACAGGTTTTACAAAAAGGCAAACCCCTCCCCCTCTCCGGTTTTGACCATCCTTTCTAAACAGACTGTAACCTTGTACGTTAAAGGGGTTCTCCGTGAATAAAAAAAAAAATGAAAATACTTAAATATTGCTTTATTATAAATATATTCCCAAATACCTTTCATTAGTTATATTGGCTTGTTTTGTCTAAGGAGCAGTCATTAAGAGAAATAAAATGGCCACCGTCCTATTAGTACACACAATACCTGTCCTCCTAATCATACAGGACAAGTTACCTCACAACACTGAGCTAAAGAGATTATCATTGTCAGAGATTATGATCCTGAATACAGCTGATAAGAACTTCAGTTGTACTTCATGTCTCCTCATGAACTCCATTCCCACAGAGATTCCGCTGAAAATCTTATAAGTATTCAGAATCATAATCCCTGACATGTAGAAGAGAAGGATGATGCAGTTCTTTCACTCAGTGTTCTGAAATAACTTGTCCTCCTGTGTGATTAGGACAGGTTTTGTGTGTACTAATAGGACGGCGGTCATTTTATTTCTCCTTCTGATTGCTCCCTAGACAAAAAAAATACATTATAGCTATTAAAAGGTATTTAGGAACACAATTTAGGATTATGCACAATGCTATATATGCTTTTAATCTCCCCCTTCAGTAGATAAGCCAGACAGGTTAATTCACTGTCCGAAATGCCAAAGACAGGGCACTGATTTGTTTCATGGACTGTGGACCTGCCCCAAAGTCACCGAAGTATGGAAACAGGTAGCGGCCTTTGTTAAGGAAATCTGGCGGAGGGAGATTCCACTTGCCCCTATTACGTATTTGTTTCATTACAAAGAGCCAGAGGCAGTGGAGGGTCGGGGGGATTCTCACTTACCGATTTTATTCCATGCGATTAGCATGGTGACAAAGCGGTCCCTATTGGCACAGTGGCTGCAGCCTACATGTCCTACCAAGGAATCTCTGATACAAAATTTGAAAGATCTACTGTTTTTGGAACGGAGGGATGTGGAGAAACATAAGGAGAGGAAAGTGGGGAAGTTTGTGAAAAGGTGGCGTGGTTTTATGTTACATATCCTGTCGGACAGGGAGATTGAAAATGTTATGAGACCTTTCACTCTGACGAAGTGGTACCTGACAGAACAACTTAAGAATTCTCGGGGTAGACTGCAGCAAAGATCATAAAATATTAGTCTTATTATTATAAGGAGTCAGGCGATCTAAATAGGTTTTGTATCACAATTGTTATATCATGCATGTTTAATTATAAGGATCGTCTACATATGTGATCTATGGGTGGGAATGTTCTGTGTGGACAGCCAATTGTATTGTTAGTTATTTCTGACAAATTAGATTTTTGTTTGGAAAATGTTCATTGGATGTATTATGTGGTCACTTTATGTAAAACTGTACACTTGATTGTTTTATGAACAAATAAAAATTTTTTTAAAAAAAAAAAAAAAAAGGTACATTTATGATAAAGTAATATTTAAGTATTTGCATTTTTAATTCCTGGAGAACCCCTTTAACTGCCCAGTCATAGTGATCATCCAGCCATGTCATAAAGGGAACCCATGGCAGAGAGAAGAATTCTTTGGTAATCATATCTGGAATGCAGTAATACAGCAGTGTGAATGAGAACCAATATTATGCTATGGTGTTATAACCACCCCTAAGTGTGTATATACAAATGGGGCTGTCATGCAAGCCTTCTTTATAACACCTCTTAAGTGTTATACGTTAAACCAGTTTTTGTGGGGGGAAAAAAACTGGTGCATTTTTTAATTCACGTCACCTATTCTAGACCCTTTTGAAAAGTGTCGTCCATGGCACAAGCATCTGTTCTTTTTGTTGCAATTTATTATTTAATTTGTCAAAAAAGATGTGCACAACAGAGATAGTAAATTTGCCTCATATACACTACTCACAAAAAGTTTGGGATATTTGGCTTTTGGGTGAATTTTATGGAAAACGTAAAAAGTTCATGCTGCAATGATATTACTTAAGGCAGGCATGCTCAACCTGCGGCTCTCCAGCTGTTGTAAAACTACAACTCCCACAATGCCCTGCTGTGGGCTGATAGCTGTAGGCTGTTCGGGCATGCTGGGAGCTGTAGTTTTGCAACAGCTGGATGGCCGCAGGTTGAGCATGCCTGACTTAAGGCATTTAAGTAGAAGCATGGAATGGCGATTTCCTCATCTAAAACAATTTATTGAAACAAAAGATAACAATGGTGGGTAAACCCCCACAAAAAATGTCAGTTTCTCAATAACTTGTCTTGTGGCCTTGACCATTAATTAAAGCTTGACAATGACGTCTCATGCTGTTCACAAGTAGACTTATTGTCTGCTGAGGCATGGCATCCCACTCTTCTTGAAGGGTCATTGAGGTTCTGGGGTAGCGAGTTACGAGCCTCTACACGGCAACTCAGCTGATCCCATAGGTTTTCAATGTAATTCAGGTTTGGAGAAAGTGCAGGCCACTCCATTTGAGGTACCCCAATCCCCAGCAGCCGTTCCCTAATGATGTGACCTCGATGAGCTGGCGCATTGTCGTCAATGAAGATGAAATTAGGCCTGTGTTGTTCATGCAGAGGCACAATGACTGGATTAATGATGTTATTCAAGTAGTATGGGCTTGTCACTGTACCATTCACAAAGTGTAGGGCAGTTCTGTATTGACTAGGACACACCTGTCCACACTGTAACACCCCCACCACCACCACCAAAGGCTCTTCTGGTGACAACAGTGGCTGATGCATAGCGCTCTCCTTGACATCTCCAACATTGTTAGCGGCCATCATTTCTGTATTCAATCAAACTGCTCCCATGTGTAATCCACCACGGTCTGACTTAGAGTCTCACCTAGACTCTGTATTATCAGTCTCTATAATCAATTCAGCCAGATTATTCTTCAAATACATTTACAGGTGAGAAAATAGATGCTAATCACTCTTCTGAAGTACAATTGGCACTTTCAATCCTTTATTATGAATTAAAAACAATTCATGGCTCGCAGGCCTGTTTGTTTGAGAACGCTGAGTTGTATCCTATCCCATAATGTGCTTTATAAGTTAGGATACAACTCAGCATTCTCAAACAAACAGGCCTGTAGGCCATAATTTCTGCTCAGTGTGAATCGACTTTCATCAGTGAAAATCACTGAGGCCCACTGGTCCCTCGTTCAGTGTAGATGTTCCCTGGCCCAGGCAAGACTATGACGCCTGTGGTCAGGTACCCTTGCAAGTCATCTAGCACGCAGACCACGCTGATGAAAATGGTTTTGATAGTCTGACCTCTATTAAATGTGTTTGGGGTTGTGTGGCATTCATTATCTGGTTCCACAGGGCATTGTTCACAATGAAGCAATCATCAGTGTGGGATGTGGCCAAAGGATGTCCACTTCTATGCATTTCTGTGACTTCCAGTCTCTCTGTATCTCTGCTGAAACCTGCTGATAACACTCTGTGACACTCTAAGCTCAGTGGCTACTTCCGTCTGAGAACATCATGCTTGAAGCTTCGCAATGGCGAGGTACTGTTGACCAATTGTTAGGTGTCGTCTTGGTCTCATGATGTCAAAATGTGAACAGCATGAGGAGGAGGACTGTGTAAATAACATTTCTAATTGAACCAGAAATGGACGATTCATGGATCAAACACCTGTTGTGAATTTTGCCATTAAGCTCCTTGTTAGAGAACAACAAGTTGTGCAAAAAGTACTGAAATATTGAACAGTTGGACATGTGCATTCAAAAGTTTAGAGAAGGTCACATTACATTTACCTGTAAAGATGGGGGTGCATATTAGGTTCATCCTGAAATTTTGCCCACAAGCCAAATCTCCCTAACTTTTTGTGAGTATTTTACATATTTTTATGGAGCCCAGGAATTTCTAGCTTATTGTACATGGAACGGGTTAGGACAAAGATGCCAGATGTATCATCTGCAGAAAAAGATTCTCGATACTGTGCTATGTACTGTGTCAGAATCATTGCAGGATAGTCATACACATAACAACATTGTCAAGTTTGGACAAACAATAGCAATTTTTCCATATACATTCTAATTTTACACCATAAACAGTCATTTTTAGAGGTCTGCTGAAGGGACAGACAATCTGCAGCAATATCCTTGGTATAAATTCTATAATTTAGGATTAGAAATAGTTACACTAATCTTCACGTGTATGCAGTTAGGTATTGGTTTATTAGGCCACCATCTCATATGAGAATATGTTTACATTGTCGGTTATTATATTGGCTCTACCACATGAGCCTGAATGAAACCTTATATGCTATTCAGTCGGTTAAAGGCTGGTCATAGCACCCAGGAATGAGGTTTTGGGTAAACTTTTTAAGAAGGATATTGTTCCCCTGCCTTTGCAAAGTGAATATGTTCTTTTTCATCTTTAGGACTTTTAATTCCCTCTACATTGTCACATAAACCTCTTCAAGTCGTGTCTAACACTTTTGAGTCAGTGTCTTTGGAATGCAATTAACTTACAAAAGGCAGCGCTCTGTTTAATTGAGAGAGAAGCTGGCAGGATACACTCACTTCCATTTATGGGATAAAAATGAGTAAAATAAGGTCACTTTTTGTGCCATGTGGATTAATCTGTTACATGCCAGAATAATATTAAATTGAATAGGAGTGTGTTTTCTAAACCAACTAACGAAGACGCTTTTGGCTATTAAACAACTTTGCCTGAGACATAATATAGGAAGACATTTTGTAATATACATTGCATGGCCAAAGTAGACACCCATATGGTATAGTCACACATTCAGGTTTTATTCATTTTTTTTAATCTAAAAAAAGATGTGGATTGTAAAAAAAAATAAGAGTAGTATCTATCGTTAAAGGGGTTGTGCACAGGATTGGACAGGCCATAGACCCTGGAAATCTCTGCCTGGATAGAACGTTAAAACAAAAAAAAAATACTTTATTAATTGCTTCTACACTAAAATCAGGGCCACTAAACCCACATACATTATACAGGAACAGGCTATCAGAATGCTTCAGATGGTGATAAATATTGAGATGCACAATCCCCACACACCTTGCATCCAGTTCTGGTTGTATTATGGTATTGCTGGCTCCGCCTACTTAGTTGCCCTGCTTAATTGTGTTGGCCCTGCTTTCTGTCAGTTTGGACCCATCTACAACATAGGGCCACATTTAGTTTTTTTTTTCAGGGCTACTTTTAATTCCCAGTCACCCTGGTTGTGCAAGAATTAGGGGTGTTTAAGGCAAACCTCTCCACTTGCTACGTTATAAATGTGAGATTCTCGGCAAATACATTTTGTACAAAATTATTTGTGCCTGTCCGCCAGTGTCAAGGCGATCTCTTTAGGGCAGGAATCTAACACTAAATACTACCTCCACGGGTGCCATACCAGAGGCCAGTGTTTCACCAAAGGAGGTATAATATAGTGTGGGCTCAGCATGCATGTGGAACTAGTGGAGATAGTATTTAGTGTAGATTTCTGTTCTAAAGGCCTTGCTGTTGGCGGCGATCTCACAAATAATTGTACAAAATGTACAGTTGTGTTCAAAATTATTCAACCCCCAATGCTGTAAAGGGTTTTAGGGAATTTAGTGTACATTTGTAATTGTGTTCAGAATGAAATCTTACAAGGACTTTTTAAAGAACCAAATGCAACTAAAATGACATCAATTGTTTTTGTAATACAGTATTAAATGTTTTTTTGTGATTTCTTCGTTGACACAATTATTTAACCCCTTAAAGACGACCACTCTTAAGAACAGAGGTTCATTCAAGTGTTTTCGATCAGGTATTGAAAACATCTGTGGATGTCAAGGAGCAGCAATCAAGCATAATAAGCACCAATTATGCAGATGTAAAATGACTGTAGTACTCAGCTCCTTCTAGACATTTACTGGTGTGTTTACAGACATGGTGAAGTCAAGAGAATGGTCCAGGAAGACAAGAGAAGAGGTGATTTCTCTTCACAGGAAGGGCAATGGCTATAAGAAGATTGCAAGGATGTTAAACATACCAAGAGACACCATAGGAAGCATCATTCGCAAATCCAAGGCAAAGGGCACTGTTGAAACGCTACCTGGTCGTGGCAGAAAGAAGATGCTGACTTCGACTGCTGTGCGCTACCTGAAGCGCAAAGTGGAGAAACGTCCCCGTGTGACTGCTGAGGAACTGAAAAAAGATTTGTCAGATGCGGGTACTGAAGTTTCAGCTCAGACAATAAGGCGCACACTGCGTAATGAAGGCCTCCATGCCAGAACTCCCAGGCGCACCCCCTTGCTGTCTCCAAACAATAAGAAGAGTCGACTGCAGTATGCCAAAAGTCATGTGGACAAACCACAAAGGTTTTGGGATAGTGTTCTGTGGACTGATGAAACAAAATTAGAACTGTTTGGGCCCATGGATCAACGCTATGTTTGGAGGAGGAAGAACAAGGCCTATGAGGAAAAGAACACCTTGCCTACTGTGAAGCATGGCGGGGGGTCAATCATGCTTTGGGGCTGTTTTGCTTCTACAGGTACAGGGAAGTTTCAGCGTGTGCAAGGTACCATGAATTCTCTTCAGTACCAGGAGATATTGGATTTAAATGTGATGCAGTCCGTCACAAACCTGAGGCTTGGGAGACGTTGGACCTTTCAACAGGACAATGATCCCAAGCATACCTCCAAGTCCACTAGAGCATGGTTGCAGATTAACCTCCTGCCGACCGCCGAACGCAGGATTGCATCCTGGCGGCAGGTCGGTTTATTCCTCCTAGACGCACAGGCGCGTCATCTCGCGTGACGCAAGATTTCCTGTAAACGCGCGCACGCGTGTGCGTGCGTTCACAGGATCGCGTCGGGGAGAACTTTAACTACAGCCTACCAGCGCTGATCATGCGCTGGCAGGCTGTAGAAGGTAAAAAAAAATGGCATATCAGACACTGTTTTGTTAACAGAGTCTGATATGCTTGCTGTTCGTTCCTTTGGTGGTCCCTTTTGCTTGGGACCACCAAAGGAAACTTTTGTAAGTGCACTAATCACCACACAGACCCCCATCCATCCCCCGTCACTGATTAACCCCTGATTAACCCCGATTAACCCCTGATCACCCCATGTCACCCCCTGATCACCCCCTGTCACTAATCACCCCCTGTAAGGCTCATTCAGACGTCCGTATGTGTTTTGCGGATCCATAGATTCGCGGATCCGCAAAACACGGACACCGGCAATGTGCTTTCCGCATTTTGCGGATCCGCACATTGCCAGAACTATATAGAAAATGCCTTTTCTTGTCCGCAATTGCGGACAAGAATAGGACATGCTCTATCTTTTGCGGAGCTGCGGCCGGATGTTTGGGGGCCAAAACCCGGAAGTTTATTGCCGCAGTTCCGCAAATGCTGATGCGGCGAGCACATAGTGTGCTCTCCGCATCACCGCCGGCCCCATTCACACTGAATTGCAGAATAGATGCGGACATTTTTGCGGACGTGTGAATGGGGCCTTACTACTTTTTTTTTTACACATTTTTTGGCAGAGATTTTTTCATCCACATTGATCGATGCGAATGAGGAAATCTGTGCCGTTCATTTTTTTTTTTTCAGCCCAGAGGCTGAACGGAAAAAAAAAATCTCATTACCCGTATGCTCAATATAAGGAGAATCGCAGAAACTCCTAATGCTGGCCATACATGTAATGATTGCGGAGACCCTCAAATGCCAGGGCAGTACAAACACCCCACATGTGACCCCATTTTAGAAAGAAGACACCCCAAGGTATTCCGTGCTGGGTATGGTGAGTTCATGTAAAATTTTATTTTTTGTCACTAGTTAGTGGAAATTTGAGACTTTGTAAAAAAATATATATATATATCAATTTCCGCTAACTTGTGCCAAAAAAAAAACATTTCTGTGAACTTGTCATGCCCCTCACGGAATACCTTGGGGTGTCTTCTTTCCACAATGGGGTCACATGTGGGGTATTTATACTGCCCTGGCATTTTAGGGGCCCTAAAGCGTGAGAATCCATATGCGTAAAAATTCCCTGTGAAATCCTAAAGGTACTCATTGGAATTTGGGCCCCTTTGTGCATTTTGGCTGCAAAAAAGTGTCACACATGTGGTATCGCCGTACTCAGAAGTAGGGCAATGTGTTTTGGGGTGTATTTTTATATATACCCATACTTTGTGTGAGAAATATCGCTGTAAACGACAACTTTTTAATTTTTTTTATACAAAGTTGTCAGTTTACAGAGATATGTCTCTACCCAACATGGGTATATGTAAAAATACACCCCAAAACACATTGCCCTACTTCTACTGAGTACTGCGATACCACTGTGTGTACTTTACAACTTTCAACGAGTACCTTTACCCTGGGTTCAGACCTGAGCGTTCCAAAAGCGCGCGTTTCTGCAGCGTTTTTGGCTGCAGCGTTTCTGAGCGTTTTGCAAATAGGAAGCTAGCGTTAGATGCTGCAGCGTTCTTGTGATTGCTACTGTGGTGTCAATCACAAAACGCAGCGTCAAACGCCCCAAAAGAAGCTCAAGTACTTGTTTATGCGTTGGGCGTTTTACAGCGCGTTCAAACGCGCTGTAAAACGCTCAAGTGTGAACCACTCCCATAGGGATGCATTGGTTTTAATCTGTTGAGCGTTTTACAGCGCGTTTGAACGCGCTGTAAAACGCTCAGGTGTGAACCCAGGGTTAGGTTTTACAGGGTTGCTCACATTTTAGCCCCGCCCAAAATGCCAGAACAGTACAAACCCACAAATGACCCCATTTCGGAAAGTAGACACCCTAAGGTATTCACTGAGGGGCATAGTGAGTCTGTGGGAGATTTTTTTTTTTTGCCAGAAGTTAGCAGAAATGGAAACTTTATTATTTTTATTTTTTTCCTCAGAAAGTGTCATTTTCCACTAACTTGTGAAAAAAAATGAAATGATACATGAACTCACCATGCCCCTCTGCGAATACTTTGGGATGTCTTCTTTCTAAAATGGTGTCATTTGGGGGGTATTTATACTATCCTGACATTCTAGCACCTGAAGAAACATGACAGGTGCTCAGAAAGTCAGAGCTGCTTCAAAATGCCGAAATTAACTTTTTTGCACCATAGTTTGTAAACGCTATAACTTTTACCCAAACCAATAAATATACACTTATTGGATTTTTTTTTTTATCAAAGACAAGTAGAACAATACATTTTGCGAAAAATTTATATAGAAATGTAGTTTTAAAAAAAAAAATTACAACAGAAAGTGAAAAATGTCATTTTTTTGCAAAAATTTCGGTCATTTTTGATTAATAGCAAAAAAAGTAAAAATGTCAGCAGCAATGAAATAGCACCAAATGAAAGCTGTATTAGTGAGAAGAAAAGGAGGTAAAATTGTAAAAAGTGGCCTGGTCATTAAGGGTGTTTAAGCTAGGGGGGCTGAGGTGGTTAAAGGCTGGAACATTTTGAAGTGGCCATCGCAGTCACCAGACTTAAATCCGATTGAGAACCTCTGGTGGGACTTAAAGAAAGCAGTTGCAGCGCGCAAGCCTAAGAATGTGACTGAACTGGAGGCTTTTGCCCATGAAGAAGATACCTGTAGAAGATACCCGTAGATCGCTGCAAGACACTTGTGTCAAGCTATGCTTCACGTTTAAAAGCTGTTATAACTGGAAAAGGATGTTGTACTAAGTACTAAGATTGAATGTCACTTGGGGGTTGAATAAAACTGATAATGATGTGAGCACAGAAAAGACATTTGTGGTTATTTCATTATAAATGTTATGTTATATTTGTCTGACTTACAAGTGCCTCTTTTATTTAATTGTAAACAAGATGACTGAAATGATCAAAATCAATGTCAAACTGGCCAAAACACTCAATTTCAGTGGGGGTTGAATAATTTTGAACACAACTGTATTTCATAAGAATCTCACATTTATAATGTACCATTAGCATTTTACATTTTCTATAGTGAGTATGGCACTATTGTATTTACTTTATTATTTGTGTTTGCAGAGTGCTGTTGCATTTTTGTTTCTTGCTATTGTGCTTCTAGCCATGGCGACATGCACCTGCGCACTGGGATGTGCTGACTAACCACCTTTTTTCTTTTCTTTTCAAAACTCTCCACTTGGCTGGACCTCTAAAGGAAAGCTAACTTATCTGCTTTCTGGTGCTAGCTCTCCATCTCCTCCCCAGCATGCTACACTCTGCTGCTCTCCCTCGCTGAAAACATTCGGTTTGATGCTGCCAGCATCCAATCACTGGCTACAGCGGTTACTGGCTTCCCTTACGCCATGACAAATTGTCACATGACACAAGAAGAACGACACATAATTTGCATTGTGTAGCTACCCTAAAGTTGGAAAAGCCCTCCTGAAAATGTCACTTTTTTTATTTTAGACTTTGAATTTATGTTTTATCTAAAACAAAAAAAAATGAGGATAACACTCCCAAAGAATTCCAGGCAATTGGGCAAAAAAATAATGGGAGTACCAGAGGATGTGTACCTATATCCACCTGGGTGTTGTCACGAACAGTGTGTGTGAACCCACTGTGCCATGTAACCATGTAACGTAAAGTGAATTCGAAAGATTTAAAAATGAATAAGCTTAAGCAGGCTATGTGAATAAATATATTTACTAAGTGATTAAATATACAATAACACAAAGAAATCACATACAGAATAATAAAAAGTAAATAAACATCACTAGCCTGAAATGAGGTGGAGACTTTGTCGATCATGCTATAACCCATGGCTGTTTACCCCGTTATAACACATGACCAACACCCCAGGGTGTACAAGAGAGATAGGGCAATCATACTCACATCCTACATAGAATGGAGGGCCTGGTGGAGTCTCCCGAGTGAATGTGTGTCATAATATTTTAACCTGTAAGCCCCTCCTCCAGTGTGCAGCATGCATATCTCTGAAATCACTCAGGAATGTGGTCTTATCAGCACAATGGGGGATGGGTACTATCTCTAACCCACTTTATTACAAGGGAAACATAAACTATTACACAGAGTATTTAACAGAATTAAAGAAGGAGAACCAATCAGTCACTTAAAAATACCCTTACAATACAGACCAACCTCCTCTAAGGGTGTTGTCTAAGTGAACCCCTCATTCTTCTCAGTACCCTTTATGTTGGGTATAGACTTTCCTGAGGGGAACACCAGGTCGCTACCTCTTGAGGAAGATTAGCACACTAGACAGAGGTACAGACATAGTCAACTGGCAAAGTTGTAACCAAAAGCAGTGCAGGACCGAAGAATGAGGCAGAGGCGAAGTGAAACAAGCAATAGGTCAGGGCAGGCAGCACAGGTACAGGTCAGGCAATCCGGGTCGGGAACAGGAGAGTCGAGGCGAGCAGGTAGAGATCAAACAGGTAGGGGAGTCCAGAAACGCAAGCATGGGGTTTGAGAAACTTATATATGTGCAGGAGGAATAGGATTGGTCAGCACAGTCACATGTGCTAATGCATAAATCACAGAAAATTACCGGCATCGGCCCTTAAAGGGTAATTACGCCTTTGGGGACAATTTTTTTATTATTGCATTGTACTCATTTTGAGCCAAGATAAACAAAAATTAAATTGGTCCCTATAACAAATGTGGAATCCTTTTTTCTGTACAGAGCTGAGATGCTCTAATAGAGGAATCAAAATTTTCTCTCTTTTCAGCTAAGGCTACTTTCACACTTGCGGTGTGAGGATCTGGCAGGTAGTTCCGTCGCCGGAACTACCAGCGGGATCCGTCATACTGCATGGCAACTAAAAGCATTTGGAGACGGATCCGGATGCGTCTCACAAATGCATTGCAAGTGCGGATCCGTCGCTCCGTTTTCAGAGGCAGAGACGGATCCGTCTTGATTTTATTTCACAGTTTTAAAGGTCTGCGCATGCAGACCAGAAGAACGGATCAGTCGTTGCGGTATTTGTAATGCCGGGTCGGCACTAATACAAGTCAATTGGAATTAATGCCGGATCCGGCATTCCGTCAAGTGTTCCGGAATTTTAGACTGAGATAATACTGCAGCATGCTGCAGTATTTTCTCAGTTTAAAAAACGTTCCGGTCCTGAACTGAAGACATCCTGATGCATACTGAACGCATTTCTCTCCATTCAGAATGCATGGGGATGATCATACTGATAAGCCCCAACGACGGAACTCTATGCCGGAAAAGAAAAACGCTAGTGTGAAAGTACCCTAACCAGACGGGCTCCTTATCTCTGCTCTCTGACATTATAAACACTCATTATATCTCAGTTCTTATCTTACTGATAAGAATGGGGTTTAAATAAGTGTTTATGAACTCCTACTAAATTAGAGATTATTAGAGGTTGTTAGATGATCAGCACAAAGTAAAAGTATTGTCAACACAGCTAGACAAACAGTTAACCCTTTGTGACAGAAAAGGCTCAATAATTTTAACCGCTTCAGCCCCCCTAGCTTAAACACCCTTAATGACCAGGCCACTTTTTACAATTCCGCACTACACTACTTTCACCGTTTATTGCTCCGTCATACAACTTACCACCCAAATGAATTTTACCTCCTTTTCTTCTCACTAATAGAGCTTTCATTTGGTGGCATTTCATTGCTGCTGATATTTTTACTTTTTTTGCTATTAATCAAAAATGACCGAAATTTTTGCAAAAAAATGACATTTTTCACTTTCTGTTGTAAATTTTTTTTAAAAAAACTACATTTCTATATAAATTTTTCTCTAAATTTATTGTTCTACATGTCTTTGATAAAAAAAAAGTCCAATAAGTGTATATTTATTGGTTTGGGTAAAAGTTATAGCGTTTACAAACTATGGTGCAAAAAAGTGAATTTCGGCATTTTGAAGCAGCTCTGACTTTCTGAGCACCTGTCATGTTTCTTCAGGTGCTAGAATGTCAGGAAAGTAAAAATACCCCCCAAATGACACCATTTTAGAAAGAAGACACCCCAAAGTATTCGCGGAGGGGCTTGGTGAGTTCATGTATCATTTCATTTTTTTTCACAAGTTAGCGGAAAATGGCAAAAAAACTTCTGGCAAAAAAAAAAAAATCTCAGACGGACTCACTATGCCCCTCAGTGAATACCATGGGTTGTCTACTTTCCGAAATGGGGTCATTTGTGGGGTGTGTTTACTGTTCTGGCATTTTGGGCGGGGCTAAATTGTGAGCCGCCATGTAAAACCTAAAGGTACTCGTTGGAATTTGGGCCCCTTTGCGCACCCAGGCTGCAAAAAAGTCTCACTTATGTGGTATCGCCGTACTCAGGAGAAGTAGGGCAATGTGTTCTGGGGTGTATTTTTACATATACCCATGTTGGGTGAGAGAAATATCTCTGTAAATTGTCAACTTTGTATAAAATTTTTTAAAAGTTGTTGTTTACAGAGATATTTTTCACACAAAGTAATAGGTATATATAAAAATACACCCCAACAATGCCCTACTTCTCCTAATCGGCGACTACTATGTGTCCACTTTTTGCAGCCTGGAATGAAAGCCCTAAACAATGAGTACCTTTAGAATTTCACAGGAGCATTTTACGCATTTGGATTCCAGACTTCTTCTCACGCTTTAGGGGCCCCTAAAATGCCAGGACAGTATAAATACCCCACATGTGACCCCATTTTGGAAAGAAGACACCCCAAGGTATTCTGTGAGGGGTATGGTGAGTTCATGTAAAATTTGATTTTTGTCACAAGTTAGTGGAATATGAGACTTTGTAAAAAACAAAATTAAAAAAAAAAAAACAATTTCCGTGACTTGTGCCAAAAATAAAAATTCTGTGGACTCACCATGCCCCTCACGGAATACCTTGGGGTGTCTTCTTTCCGAAATGGGGTCACATGTTGGGTATTTATACTCACCTGGCATTTTAGGGGCCCCTAAATTGTGAGAATCCAAATGCATAAAAATGGCCTGTGAAATCCTAAAGGTACTCATTGGTTTTAGGGCCCCTTTGCGCACCCAGGCTGCAAAAAGTGTCACTCATGTGGTATCGCCGTACTCAGGAGAAGTAGGGCAATGTGTTTTGGGGTGTATTTTTACATATACCCATGCTGCGTGTGAGAAATATCGCTGTAAACTGACAACTTTGTATAAATTTTTATTCAAAGTTGTCAATTTACAGAGATATTTCTCACACCAAGTATGGTATATGTAAAATACACCCAAGCTGCGCCTACTTCTCCTAATGCTGGCATCTACATGTGCCACTTTTGCAGCCTGAGATACGCAAAGGCCTAAACCAATGAGTACCTTTAGGATTTCAGAGAGCATTTTACGCATTTGGATTCAGACTTCTTCTCACGCTTTAGGGGCCCTAAAATGCCAGGACAGTATAAATACCCCACATGTGACCCCATTTTGGAAAGAAGACACCCAAGGTATTCTGTGAGGGGTATGGTGAGTTCATGTAAAATTTGATTTTTTGTCACAAGTTAGTGGAATATGAGACTTTGTAAAAAACAAAATTAAAAAAAAAAAAACAAAAAACAATTTCCGCTGACTTGTGCCAAAAAATAAAAATTCTGTGGACTCACCATGCCCCTCACGGAATACCTTGGGGTGTCTTCTTTCCAAAATGGGGTCACATGTGGGGTATTTATACTCACCTGGCATTTTAGGGGCCCCTAAAGTGTGAGAATCCAAATGCATAAAAATGGCCTGTGAAATCCTAAAGGTACTCATTGGTTTTAGGGCCCCTTTGCGCACCCAGGCTGCAAAAAAGTGTCACTCATGTGGTATCGCCGTACTCAGGAGAAGTAGGGCAATGTGTTTTGGGGTGTATTTTTACATATACCCATGCTGCGTGTGAGAAATATCGCTGTAAACGACAACTTTTTACATTTTTATTCAAAGTTGTCAATTTACAGAGATATTTCTCTCACCCAATATGGTATATGTAAATACACCCCAAACTATGCCCTACTTCTCCTGAGTCAGCATACCACATGTGTGACTTTTTGCAGCAAGATACGCAAAGGGCCTAAATTCAATGAGTACCTTTAGAAGAGCATTTTACGCATTTTTCTTCTCACGCTTTAGGGCCCCTAAAATGCCAGGGCAGTAGAAATACCCACATGTGACCCCATTTTAGAAGAAGACACCCCAAGGTATTCCATGAGGGCATGGCGAGTTCATAGAAGATTTTTTGGCACAAGTTAGTGGAAATTGATTTTTATTGTTTTCTCACAAAGTCTCCCTTTCTGCTAACTTTTGACAAAAAGTTTAATTTTCATGGACTCATTATGCCCCTCAGCGAATACTCTTGGGGTGTCTTCTTTCAAAATGGGGTCACATGTGGGGTATTTATACTGCCCTGGCATTTAGGGGCCTAAGCGTGAGAAGAAAAATGCGTAAAATGCCCTCCTAAAGGTACTCATTGGAATTTGGGCCCTTTGCGCATCTTGGCTGCAAAAAGTGTCACACATGTGGTATCGCCGTACTCAGGAGAAGTAGGGCGATGTGTTTTAGGGTGTATTTTTACATATACCCATGCTGGGTGAGAGAAATATCTCTGTAAATTGACAACTTTGAATAAAAAAATGTAAAAGTTGTCGTTTACAGCGATATTTCTCACACCCAACATGAGTATATGTAAATACACCCTAAGCTATGCCCTACTTCTCCTGAATGCAGCGATACTATGATGACTTTTTGCAGCCAAGATCGCAAAGGGCCTAAAACCAATGAGTACCTTTAGAATTTCTGAGGCCATTTTACGCATTTGGATTCTCACGCTTTAGGACCCTAAATTGCCAGGGCAGTATAAATACCCACATGTGACCCCATTGTGGATAGAAGACACCCCAAGGTATTCCGTGAGGGGCATGGCGAGTTCACAGAAAAAAAATTTGGCACAAGTTAGCGGAAATTGATTTTTATTTTTTTTTTACAAAGTCTCATATTCCACTAACTTGTGACAAAAATAAAATTTTGCATGAACTCACCATACCCCTCACGGAATACCTTAGGGTGTCTTCTTTCTAAAATGGGGTCACATGTGGGGTTTTTGTACTGCCCTGGCATTTGAGGGTCTCCGCAATCATTACACGTATGGCCAGCATTGGGAGTTTCTGCGATTCTCCGTATATTGAGCATACAGGTAATGAGATTTTTTTCCGTTCAGCCTCTGCGCTGAAAAAAAAAAAATGAACGGCACAGATTTTTCATTCGCGTCGGTCAATGTGGATGAAAAAATCTCTGCCAAATCAGTGACTGTGGTGCGGTGGGCTGGGCGCTAGCTACCTAACAAGTAGCTAACTAACTGGCGGTGATAGGGGACCCTTATGCCCCATTCACACGTCCGAAATTCTGTTTGCAGAGCGGAGTTGCGGACCCATTTATTTCTATGGGGACAGACTTTGTCCCGCTCGGATCGGAATTACGGATCCGCGCTCCGAGTCTGCACTTCCGTTCCGCAAAAATATAGAACATGTCCTATTCTTGTCCACATTGCGGACAAGAAAAGCATTTTCTATATAGTTCTGGCAATGTGCGGATCTGCAAAATGCGGAAAGCACATTGCCGGTGTCCGTGTTTTGAGGATCTGCGGATCGGATCCGCGGATCGAATCCACGGATCGGATCCGTGGATCCGTGAATCCACGGATCCGTGAATCCACGGATCCGCAAAACACATATGGACGTCTGAATGGAGCCTTACAAGGGGTGTGATCAATGACAGGGGGTGATCAGGGGTCTAGATGGGGTGATCAAGGGGTTAATAGGTGAGGGGGTGGGGGGTTTAGTGTAGTGTTTGGTGCAACTTTACATAGTTACCTGGTCCTCTGGTGGTCGATCCCAGCAAATGGGACCACCAGAGGACCAGGTAGCAGGTATATCAGACGCTGTTCACAAAACAGCGTCTGATATACTGTTTGATGCGATTTATATCGCATCTACAGCCTGCCAGCGATTGATCATCGCTGGCAGGCTGTAGTACAACTCTTCAGGCAGCGACGCTGTGAGCGCGCGCGTTCACAGGAAGTCTCGCGTCTCGCGAGATGACGCGCCGCCGCGTCCGATCAGAAGAACAGGACCGCCCGCAGGACGCAATCCTGCGTACGGCGGTCCTGAAGAAGTTAATAAAGACCAATTAATTGAAAAAAAAGATTTTCAGACCGAAATCATAAAAAATTGCCTCCAAAGGTGTACATAGGAAGTGCTAAAGGGAACAAGCTGAAAGCATGCTGAGCCCAGGGCTGGAAGGAAACCGTAGAGCGGATTCCAGGACGGATAATGCCTGTAAGGTCAAAGCCCAGGACTGCGACAGTGAATGGGGAAACACCGGTAGAAGATCACCACCAATCATGAAGCCTGGAACCACGGCAGTAAGCAGGGGAATGTCGGCAGACAGCAACCGCTGTTACAGGAGTATCAGGGCATGTGTATTATCTCCTCTACTCTATATATTCACCATTCAAGCAATATTATAGGTGAATATGATGTGGTCTCACTATACGTGTAGGCGTGATGCCAACGTGTGGGTCAGCCCTTGTTAGGATACGGCCACGTGGTCAGGTTTCTGCATGTAGTTTTGGAAGCCAACACCAGGAGTGAATTCAAGAAGCAGGAGAAGTCATAACTGTCCTGTATACTTTCTCTTCTTTTATGATCCCCAGCCAGAAAGTGACCAACGACTTTAACAATTAATGAAAATGGAGCAGTCACATACAACTGTGGGCTTTGGTCGTACTACAGCCGTGTTACTACTCCCCCCTTGACCTCACCCTAATAATTAACAATGCAATATAAAGTCAACAGACATTTGAATAAATCCCTGAGAATGCTCTGATTGTCATATGATTTGCATACAAGAAAATCACAGAGCTAAAAAGCCTCTTTATAAACATAGTGGGAGATTTTGAGTTTTTCAGTAATTTGAGCTTTGCCGTAATTTGCACTAAATTTATCAAATGTTGCACAATGTTTAATAACTTTGCTGCATCTTTAAGTCTAAGGCCCCTTTCACACTTGCGTTGTGTGGATCCGTCGTGCACTACCGTCCTGCTGGATCCATCACAACGCATGACAACTGAAAGCATTTGTAGACGGATCCGGATTGCGGATCCGTCTACAAATGCATTGCAAGTGCAGATCCGTCTCTCCGTTTGCCATGCGGATAGACGGATCCGTCTTGTATTTTTTTCACTGTTTTAAAGGTCTGCGCATGCGCACACCTGAAGGACGGATCCGTCCTTCAGTCTTTTTTTAATGCTGGATCCGGCCCCAATGTAAGTCAATGGGGCTTAAGGCCTGATCAGGCGTTCAGTCATGTGTTCAGGCTTTTCAGGATGGAGATAAAACCGCAGCATGCTGCAGTTTTATCTCCGTCCTGAAAAGTCAAAAAGACTGAACTGAAGACATCCTGATGCATCCTGAACGGATTTCTCTCCATTCAGAATGCATTGGGATAATCCTGATCAGTATCTTTCCGTCCTAGAGACCCGAGGACGGAACTCTAGGATGGAAAGCAAAAACGCTAGTGTGAAAGCACCCTAAGGCCTCTTTCACACTAGCGTTTTAGCTTTCCGTCCTAGAGATCCGTCCTCGGGTCTCTAGGACGAAAGCTACTGATCAGGATTATCCCCATGCATCCTGAATGGAGAAATCCGTTCAGGATGCATCAGGATGTCTTCCGTTCAGTATGTCAGCGTTTTTGGGCGTTGACAAAGCGCAGCATGCTGCGGATTTGTCTCCGTCCAAAAATCCGGAAGACATGCCGCAGCGCGGATCGGAATTAATGCCCATTGAAGGGCATTAGTCTGGATCCGACCTTTACTAAGCGTCGTTTCCGCGCATTGCCGGAACCGACGTTTAGCTTTGTCAATAGTTACTATGGCAGCCAGGGCGCTAAAGTCCTGGTTGCCATAGTAAGAATAGGGGAGCGGGGAGCAGCATACTTAGATTCCGTGCGGCTCCCGGGGCGCTCTAGGATGACGTCAGGGCGCCCCAGTGCATAGATCACGTGATTGCACGGATCACGTGATCCATGCGCGCGGGCGCTCTGGCGTCATTCAGAGCGCCCGAGGGCCGCACGGAATGTATGCCGCTCCCCCGCTCCCCACTGCTACTATGGCAACCAGGACGCTAGTAGCGTCCTGGCTGTCATAGTAACACTGAAAGCATTTTGAAGACTGATCAGTCTTCAAATGCTTTCAGTTCACTTGCGTTGTGCAGGATCCGGCGTGCATTCCGGCGACGGAAGTGCACGCCGGATCCTAACAACGCTAGTGTGAAAGAGGCCTAAGACTTCTATCTTGAGATTTTACTACAATATCTACGCTACCCCTTTACTGAAGTAAGATTGCAACAATTTTAACCACCCTTAACTTTTCCACCCACTTTTCAAGAATGGAATAGCAAAATGTCATGCAGCAGCAGGGGGCCCAGGTCAGTATCCTACAGTCTGCTCTAGACAGAGGAGTCTTTTGATAATTGCAGGAGCCAGGAAGCAGTCACATCAGGCCACACGGGTCCCCTTCCTCATTCACTAAGGCCCCTAGCCCATGACCTATAAAGGTGCAGCTTGTAAAGCACCTTGAGCTTCAGCCCTAGTCACAGGATGTCCTGCACCCCACCAGGCAGAGTCTTTAGCCCAGCAGGTAACATCTACTATCTGTATTTAGATCACTGTGTTATCTGTGGATTCTAGATCCAAAGTCGATTTGCTCCAAACTTCGTTTTAATGCTGTACGGTGAACAGTTATCATCAAAATTTTGCGACATTTCGGTTAATCACTTTGGCCATCAATTTCTAAACTTTAAAACCATTTGAAAACATTGATCCAACTTCAGATCCATGTTTCAAAATGGCTTTAAAGTTTAAAAATCAAATCCCGAAGTTATTCACTGCAGTCCTAGGAGACTTCAGTGATAATGAATTTGCCTTGCTGGAGCCTATACATTTGAATGCTGTATAGAGGCGAATCTCTGTACAGCATTTAAACAAAGTTTTGAACGAATCAACTTCAGATCTAGGATCTGAAGCTCCATTCGCTCAACACTCATCACGCCAATTAACATAGGTGTGCGCAGCCAATTGCATTAGGGTGTGCACCCTAAAGCAAAAAAACACACGCACGCGCGTATGTATATATATATTATACACATATATATACACAAATACACTAAGGGGTATCAGGGTACATTATTATACAGAGGTAATATAACTAAGGGGTATCAGGGTAAATTATACAGGAGTAAGGGCCCTTTCACACTAGCGTTTTTGTTTTCCGGCATAGGGTTCCGTCGTCGGCGCTCTATGCCGGAAAAATCCTGATCAGGATCATCCCCATGCATTCTGAATGGAGAGAAATCCGTTCAGGATGCATCAGGATGTCTTCAGTTCAGGACCGGAATGTCTTTTGGCCGGAGAAAATACCGCAGCATGCTGCGCTTTTTGCTCCAGCCAAAAATCCTGAACACTTGCTGCAAGGCCGGATCGGAATTAATGCCCATTAAAGGCATTAATCCGGATCCGACCTTAAGCTAAACGTCGTTTCGGCGCATCGCCGGATCCGACGTTTAGCTTTTCTCAATGGTTACCATGGCAGCCAGGACGCTAAAGTCCTGGTTGCCATGGTAAAGTGTAGTGGGAGCGGGGAGCAGTAGACTTACCGTCCGTGCGGCTCCCGGGCGCTCAGAGTGACGTCAGGGCGCCCTACTGCATGGGGTGCTCTGGCGTCATTCTGAGCGCCCGGAGCGCACGGACTGTAAGTCTACTGCTCCCCGCTCCCCACTACTATGGCAACCAGGACTTTAATAGCGTCCTGGCTGCCATAGTAACCTCAAAGCATTTCGAAGACTGATCAGGATCCTGATCAGTCTTCTAATGCTTTCAGGCGACTTGCGTTGTGACGGATCCGGCGGGACGGAAGTGCCTGTCGGATCCTCAGAACGCAAGTGTGAAAGAGGCCTTATATAACTGAGGAGGGCTATCAGGGACATTATACAGGGGTAAGATAACTTATATTATATTAGTTATATTACCCCTTTATCATGTCCCCTGAGATAGCCCTCCTCAGTTATATTACCCCTGTATAATAATGTACCCAATAGCCCTGCTCAGTTATATTACCCCCTGTAATTTACCCTGATACCCCTCAGTTACACGGTATCATATAACTGAGGGGTATCAGGGTACATTTGTAGCATCCCCAAGTCAGGGCAATGTATGGAACTAACCTGGGGAATGCCAGTGATGGAGAGGCCGGCACGCTGTTCCTCTGGGGCACTCTCTGGGTTCTTGCGGGACACAGCCAGGTGGAATGTGAGGTGCCCTTGGTGTTGTAGTTTAACGTGCCTATGGCTAAGTCCCTGATATGTCGTGACGCCAGTGCCAGTAAACGGTGGCACACCGTATTTATAGTAGGAATAACAGAGGTGCAGACTTGTAACTTGAAAACAGAATTCCAACTTTACTGAAAACCGTAGAAAATACAGCAGGCAACCTCTTAACACAGTTCTTGTTGCAGAGAATAGACGTTTGTACAGTCGCAGTTACAGCAGGCTTACATCCAGCAAGGTATAACAGAGGGAAAGACAACAGGACTTAGAATTGCAGGTGAACCTTACTTTCTTCCTGACTTGTCCTGACTGGAATTGATGCTTCAAGGCCCCAATGCCCTACTTCTGGCTTATATCCTTGAATCTCCAGTAGACAGTGTACCTCCTCTTGGCATTTAGTACCTCTTGCTCTAGGGATTGCCTCTGCTTGACTTCTGCTGACTCGCTTAGGCCTGAGACATGTGGCCTTCACAGACTCCAGGGTCTGCACTCCTTCCCAGGCCCAGGGCCTGGTGTAGACCTCACAGGCTCATGGCCTGGAGTAGACTGAGCTGAGCTGACTGACTGAGCTTTCTTTCCCTGACTGGGCCTTATATAGACTAGGGCTACCTAGCTCCCTCTAGTGACTAGAGCTGGAATTACGTCCTAGCCGGCCTGCACATAGCACATTTCACAGTAACAGGGAATTAAATACAATAAATTACATTGCATTGTACAAATAGGACCTTTACCAGCCTCCCCATAAATGAGAGGAGCGACAGCAGCCAAGTGACCCTTCTGTAGTGACGGGCAGTACAACTCCCGTACACTACATACCCCGCTGCTTTAAGCTGAGTACGCCCTCGTACTCTACCAGGGTACCGCCCAACTGGAATTTTCACCTGAAAGAGACAAAAGAAAACATGCAGGGATACATACATATCAGTAATCAATTCCATCTGCATTGACAATTATGATCAGGTCCAGCTGGTAACGGAGAAGTGCGGTGACAAGGGGCGTCGCTCTCTTTCTTCAGGATAAGGAATGGAACTGGGGCGCTGACCTGGCACAGCGGATGTTAGGGAATACCAGGATAGTCCATGACAATGAATGAGTCCACAATAAAAGCAACATCACAGAGGCTCACACATAGGGAGTCCATATCTGGGCACATAGACTTGGATAAAAATATTTCTTGAGTAATAAATACGGTCAGCAGCACATACATAAAATGACAATACAGGACTCTGACAATACCAGGGAAACACCTTCCTGGCAAGTCCTGCGTATATTTAAAGTGCTGACATAAAAGAACCCTTTTCAACCTGAAATGGGGGTTAAAAGGGGATAAGGTGCAAATATAAGCACAACTTGGAATTAAGAAAGTACTTGACACCAAAATGGTAGCAGCAGGCAGGATGTCCCGGAACAGGAAGAGGCAGGCTGGGAGCAGTGGTTCCACAGTGGCAACTTATCTTCACAAACATGCCACCGGCCGTGGGGAACTGGCAGCAAGCTCCACCAGCCTGGCAAACTTAAAGGAACAGTTCCTGCAACATGTATGATGTCCCTGTGAGGATGAGCAAAAATGGCCTAGCAGGCCTGCTCACAGAGTACGTATCAAAGGATCCCTGTTCATCAGAGGTAGTGCAGCCCTGTGCTGCTGGTAGTCTGGGCCATGCACCAGGGCCACTTGGAGGGGGTGCCCACCAAAGAGAATGGGCTGGAAACATCACCGGTATTGGGCCGACCAACCTCACTGGCCCGCTGGGTTGCGGACACATAGGAGCTGCTGGTCTCGGGACACGGGCCGGCGCTGGGGTAGGTACTTCCTCTGGCCGGGACATAACGCTCCCGTCAAGGCGGACTCGGCTCCTGGCATAAGTCAATTTATCCGCTTTACACGGACCTTGGGTGGCTCAGCGTTAGCGGTAGGACCTGGTACTACGGGTTCAGGATGCACAGGGGGCACAGGTAACTCACCACCGCTGGACTGCTGCGCTGTCTTCTTAGACTCGGTCACTTGCCGCAGGCCATCCAGGTAAGCCTGTAAGGAAGCGATCCGCTCCTCCAGGGCGGAGATCTCACTGCTGGATTCCGGCACACTTGCAGCAGGCTCAGATGAGGTTCTATCATGGCGGTTCTTCCGCAGGTCATCCATCGCTTCACTGAACTGGGCCATCCGCGCCCGATCAGCGGCTGTCTTCTCTCGTCGCGGCAGCTCTGGAGAGGATAAGGACTGGGAGGCTTGTCCAGGATCGTTGGCTGCCAGAAGATGTTCGGGCCGAGAAAGGAACTCTTCTCCTGGTATGTATTCCGGATGGGTCCCGGCGGGTCCTCTGCCTCCACCGGATCTTCTGTTTCTTCCCAGTCCTCCGGTACGGGTCCTGGACGGGTCACCGCAGTGGCATATGGGCCTCGCAGGCCCTCTGCGGGAGTGAACTCCACTTTCTCTCCGACCGCTAGATTATGCAGTCGCCCGGGAGATAGCTGCGCTTGACGGACCGGCGATTTACGTAATAGTCCCGGTTGGTGCCGGTTTCTTGGATGAATCCAAATCCTCTGACCTTGTCAAACTCCAGTACCACTCCGGTGCGGCGTTCGAGCTGGGGCTTGCTGTCCCTGGAATCCTCATAGATCCGCTTGGTGACTTCCTCGAAGTATTTCTTCTGAGTGGTGGTTTTTAAAGTTGCCGCCACTCGGATCTCGGCCATCAGGGCCGACCACGCGAGGTTCCGCGGGAGGAAGCCTTCTCGCTGCGGGTGGAAACGGCAGGGCTCGGCTTGTGGCCATGGACAGGTCTGGGCCATGTCGCTGGGAGTATACGCTGGGGCGCAGGGCGCTCCTTAGTTGCTCCTGGGGTCGCCTCCATTGCACCAACTACGGCTCCGGATCCCGCTGACATCACAGGTAGGAAGCCCCGTAGCAGGGTGAGCCACTGTTCCTGCAGGCTCCACCCCGTCGTTTCTTGCACGCCCCTAGGTATTCCAGTATAGGGTAGGCGGTGTCCATATTATAATCCTCAAAGGAAGGCGTTACCTCCAGGTCGTCTTCTCCTCCCTCTTGGAGGGTTTTGGCGCCAAATTTTCGCGCCACTGAGGACAGTGATGGCGCAAGAAGAAGTCCAATGGCGCCGGCGGTCATCTTGGACGCCATGATGCATCAATTCAATGACAGCAAGCAGTGGTAGTAAAACAGCATAAAAGTCCACAAAAATGCACTTTGAAGTGGCGATTTTCTTCCTCTTGATAGCGCAACACTGCACAGCGCTTTCTGGAGGTTTTGGGACACTTTTCTGTACGTTTTAGGTCCGCAAAGTTCACTTCAAATAAACAGGCGTTTTGTCACTTGGCAAACTGGTTAAGGCACAAAGTTCACGTTTTTGCTCACAGTCCGTAAAACGTGCGTATCCTGTTCGTGACGCCAAAATGTAGCATCCCCAAGTCAGGGCAATGTATGGAACTAACCTGGGGAATGCCAGTGATGGAGAGGCCGGCACGCTGTTCCTCTGGGGCACTCTCTGGGTTCTTGCGGGACACAGCCAGGTGGAATGTGAGGTGCCCTTGGTGTTGTAGTTTAACGTGCCTATGGCTAGGTCCCTGATGTGTCGTGACGCCAGTGCCAGTAAACGGTGGCACACCGTATTTATAGTAGGAATAACAGAGGTGCAGACTTGTAACTTGAAAACAGAATTCCAACTTTACTGAAAACCGTAGAAAATACAGCAGGCAACCTCTTAACACAGTTCTTGTTGCAGAGAATAGACGTTTGTACAGTCGCAGTTACAGCAGGCTTACATCCAGCAAGGTATAACAGAGGGAAAGACAACAGGACTTAGAATTGCAGGTGAACCTTACTTTCTTCCTGACTTGTCCTGACTGGAATTGATGCTTCAAGGCCCCAATGCCCTACTTCTGGCTTATATCCTTGAATCTCCAGTAGACAGTGTACCTCCTCTTGGCATTTAGTACCTCTTGCTCTAGGGATTGCCTCTGCTTGACTTCTGCTGACTCGCTTAGGCCTGAGACATGTGGCCTTCACAGACTCCAGGGTCTGCACTCCTTCCCAGGCCCAGGGCCTGGTGTAGACCTCACAGGCTCATGGCCTGGAGTAGACTGAGCTCACTGACTGACTGAGCTTTCTTTCCCTGACTGGGCCTTATATAGACTAGGGCTACCTAGCTCCCTCTAGTGACTAGAGCTGGAATTACGTCCCTAGCCGGCCTGCACACAGCACATTTCACAGTAACAGGGAATTAAATACAATAAATTACATTGCATTGTACAAATAGGACCTTTACCAGCCTCCCCTAAATGAGAGGAGCGACAGCAGCCAAGTGACCCTTCTGTAGTGACGGGCAGTACAACTCCCGTACACTACACATTATACAGGGGTATTAATGAGGAGGGGTAGCAAGCAGCAGGGAACATGCTTTATGCATTAACTTAATGTTATATAACTAACTTATATGGGGAGTGACTCTCAGCCAGAGCAGAGTTCCAGTGGTGTAGCATGGGTCACCAGCACCCGGGGCAAGCCAGATATTGCAAATAATGCAGTACATGTCACCTGCAGTCCTATGTAACACCACAGATAACAGTGATAACTGAGTACAGATAATGTAGGCTATATTAACTGCAGTCCTATGTAACACCACAGATAACAGTGATAACTGAGTACAGATAATGTAGTCGATGTCACCTGCAGTCCTATGTAACACCACAGATAACTCTCTGAGTACAGATAATGTAGTAGAGGGTGTGAGGCCCCAGAATTCAGAACACTTACAGTGTGACTTGAAGTCTGGGGCCATGCTTCGGCAGTGTGGGCCAAATCCTTCTTTCAGCCACGTCTCTGCAGAGTTTCACAGAATTTTTCTTAGATTCATCACTGTACTATCATCCTCAGATAACAGACCTCCCCTCCCTCCGTAGTGCCCATAAGTATAATGCCCTGGCCCCTCTGTAAAATTATAATATATAATGGCCCCGCTGTGTTATTATTATTCTTAATATTATAATGGCCCCCTCTGTATTAGGCTTCATTCACACGTCCGCAGAATGTGTCTGCATATGTTCATAATTGTGCAGAACGGGTGCCGACAGGGAGCCGACTATGGCAGCCAGGACATCAGTAGCGTCCTGGTTGCCATGGTAACCGATCTGAGCCCCAGCATTACACTGCTGGGGCTCCGATCACTGCCACCAATGATCGGGGGCAGTCGTATAGGACCTTTCATTAGTTTGAACTGTATTACTTAAGTAGCGGCACATAGGGCATATATGGGGCACTTACTATTATATCTGTGAGGGCCCCGTTCGCCCGCTCTGGCCCCCGTTACATGGTGGGAACACCAGGGAGGAGATATCAGCCTCTGTCCCTGGGCGTTCCTTCTCCCTGCCTGTGACGTTCTGTGCTGTTATTGGACAGTGCTGCAGACAGGGAGAAGGAACGCCCAGGGACAGAGGCTGAAGTCTCCTCCCTGCTGTTCCCACCATGTGACGGGGGCCAGAGCGGGTGAACGGGGCCCCACACAGATATATAGTAAGTGCCCCATATATGCCCTATGTGCCACTACCTAAGTAATGAAGTTCAAACTAATGAAAGGTTCTATATGCCTGCATGTGTCGGCCATATCACATGCTGGGCCTCTATGAACCTGAGGGGTTAATTGCGGTGGATCGCAGCGTGCAGTCATAGAGGCCGGGTATGGGATATGGCCAGCACATGCAGGCTACGTTGCTATTCAGTCATTCATTGGTGGCAGTGGCCACAGTCCCGCCCTTGATATGCTCCCATTGGTTGCAGTGGCCGCAGTCCCTCCCCTCCCGGCTCTCATTGGTGGCCAGCGGTAGTCGCACGCAATGGGGAGGGAGGGACTCCCTCCTTCTCCACTGTGCCGGCTCAGTAGAACATGGTATGCACCGAGAGTGGCGCATACCATGTTCTACCGCGATATAGACGAAATCGATATCGTGGCACAAATTCATATCGCATATCGTCTATATCGCCCACCCCTAGAGCAGACCCATTCATTCTCTCTGGAGACGGAATGGATGTGGAAAGCACACAGTGTGTACTTCGCAATCCGTATTTCTGGAGCGGCCTGCTGAACTTCTAGTCCGTGGCTCCAGAAAAAAATGGAAGATGTCCTATTCTTGTCCAAAGCTGGGGTCAAGAATAGGCTGTTCTATTGGGGTGCCAGCCGGGTGTACTGCGGATCCGCAAAACACTACAGACGTGTGAATGGACCTTAATAATAATAATTATGGCGCCCTTCAGCCCCTCCAACATACAGTCCCATGTAAAATACATCACTCCTTGCCTTCAGCCCCTCCAACATACAGTCCCATGTAAAATACAAAACTTCCCCTGCCTTCAGCCCTTCTAGCATACAGTTCCATGAAAAATAATATCACCCCTCCTGCCTTCAGCCCCCCCAGCATACAGTCCCCATGTAAATAATATCACCTCCCCCTGCCTGCAGCCCCCATGTAAATAATATCACCCCCTGCCTGCAGCCCCCCCAGCATACAGTCCCCATGTAAATAATATCACCCCCTGCCTGCAGCCCCTCCAGCATACAGTCCCAGGTAAATAATATCACCTTTCTCCTGTCTGCAGCCCCTCCAGCATACAGACCCATGTAAATAATATCACCCCCCGCCTGCAGCCCCTCCAGCATACAGCCCCATGTAAATAATATCACCCCCCACCTGCAACCCCTCCAACATACAGTCCCATGTAAATAATATCACTCCCCACCTTCAGCCCCCAGCATACAGTCCCATGTAAATAATATCACCTCCCCTGCCTGCAGCCGCTCCAGCATACAGCCCCATGTAAATAATATCACACCCCCACCTGCAACCCCTCCAACATACAGTCCCATGTAAATAATATCACTCCCCACCTTCAGCCCCTCCAGCATACAGTCCCCTGGAAATAATATAACCCCCTCTTCAGACCACTCTAATATACAGCCCCCAGCAAACATAGCAGTCACTTTTATCCTCCACTCACCGACCTGCAGCTTCTGCTCCTCTCTCCTGCAATGGGCTCTGTAGAATCAGTCACATTGTGAGGCCCCGCCCCCTGGATAACGAGACTCCGCCTCTTCCTGCGACATCATACCTCCCTGGAGCAACTCCATTCTAGCGCACTGTTGTCTCATAGGCTTCAGACCACTAGCCTGAAGCCTATGAGAACGGTTCGCTTCAGGAGTTGTAGATGGCAGTGCAGCATGGAGGTGATGATTAGGGTGTGCCCAGGCACACTCGGCACACCCCGTGCGCACGCCTATGCCAATTAAGGCACCCTCCCCAAGGAAAGAAAGTATGCCCAAATCCTGACAGGTCACTCACCCAGTTAGGCCAGTAATCTCTGCTCTTCATTGATGAGGGGCAATCACCCCGAAACAGCTGTCTGCAGATGAGATGCTGGCTTATTTAATATCCAAGTCATGTCTCAAGGCCTATTATAAAGGGTCGAGCATTGACTTATAGGATAGCTGCCTTACATCTGGTGGCATTGGAGGCAGAGCTTGTTAAGAACTCATTTGCATCCCTTTCTTCATATGACTGCAGGTAAAATCTACTACATTATCTGTACTCACAGTTATCACTGTGAGTAAAAATAATGTAGTAGATGTAACGCCACAGATAACGCAGTGATAGCTCTCTGAGTACAGATAATGTGGTAGGTGTAAAATCACAGGCAACAGAGTTATCACTGTGTTACATAGGACTGCAGGTAAAGTCTCCACCTTTCCCCTCTGCATTGCTGTTTCTCTCAAATTATCATATTTTGCCTGTGCAGCATATCAATCCCTGCTAGAATTAAGGCCATCATTTTTTGATAAGTGGGGGTCGAGTGCCACAGCTGATCATGACACTGAAGGGACCATGGCGCTCTTCTGAGTTCTGCATCCACTTCAGCCATGTACAGTACATAGTGCTGTCTCTGCTTTTTCACTTAAACAGGACAAGATGCATTGTTCAGCACAGTCGTCATATGGAGGAGCCCTTGTGTCTGTGTAAACAACAAATACCCCAAAAATCCAACTGGTTATTTTATTTTTATAAAATAAAATATGGACAAGAATAGGACATGTTCCCTTACGTCCTACCAGCAGCACAGATGGGGGTTAACTACCCCCCGTGGACTGGCAGGACCAGCGGAATGTTTAATGAGCCCAAGACTAATAACTCAATTTAACAATTAAGTATCTCCTTAAAGGGATTCTGTCACAGCATTTGACCCTATAGAGCTGCGGACTTGCACGGCTAGATCGCCGCTAGCATGTCCGCAATATAGCAGTAGAATAGCTCTGGGTGCTTTTATTTTCTTTAAAAAATGATTTTATTGATATGCAAATTAACCTGGGAAGGTGCCCAAGGGGCGGTACTAACCTTCCTGGTGCCCAGCCACGCTCCCATGTGAAGGAGCCCAGCACCACCTGCATCCGCCAAATCTCCTCCTTGCTTCAGTGAGATCGCCATAATTCTCGTGATGCGCAAGATCGTGCATGCGCAGTTTATTCCCTGAGGCTGATGCCAGCACAGGGAAGGAACACTATGTTGCAACTGCTTATGCGCAATCTCGCGTATCTCGATATTTACGGCGTTCTCACTCAAGCAAGGAGGAGATTCGGCGGACGCAGGCGGTGCTGGGCTCCTTCATATGTCCGCCGCTTTATAGGGTCAAATGCCGTGACAGAATCCCTTTAAAAGGAGGAAGTCAACCCGCCCCCCACTGTGTTTTTTTCTGTCCTCCTGGACAGGTGGACTAGGCGGTTTGTTCCCCCCTTTCTTATGGAAAGTGCGGAGAGCCTTCTTTTCGTTTGGGTAACGGCGTTGCCTTTTTCCTAGGTACCTTGTCAGTTTGGCCGGCAGCTTATTTGCTGCCGGCCCTGCGCAGTTGCACCTGGCTGGGGTATTTTGGCGGCATCCTTGGTCCAGGATTCTCGGTCCCTGTGCGCCGCCATCTTCCGGAGGTGACGCGGGGACTCTCCTTTTGCGTCACCTCCGGGTAATCCGGCCGTGAGTTTTTTCACGGGCACGATCTAAAATTGGTGTTGTTCCACTTGTGGTGTTTTTTTCCTCAGCTGCCTCCGGTCTGTTTTTCTACCTTTCCTGCGTAGATAGGTGGTTTACAAATGTTTTATTTGTCCCTTTGTTTCCCGCAGTGTTGTCTTCTCCGCGGGATTCGGAAGGCAGGAAAGTGGATTCCAAGAGGAAGCATCTATCCTGCTACAATTGCAGCAGTCAACGGTTATTGTAAGCTGATCATACCTGCACTCGTGAGATCGCAGAAGCTAAACAGCTTAGGGCTGGGCTAATACCAGCTTGGGAGACCGGTTTGGAATCCCTGGGTCCGTTGACTTAACCTACACCAGATGTTACAGCTGCCGTTAGAGGGTTCTGCCCTCTAGTGAACCTATGTTGCAGGATATGTATCAATGGCTCTATTAAAGGAGTTATAGGCCTGCTGGATGGAAAGGCTTCCTATTCTTGCCCAGGCCCCTATGGAGACCTCTGTCCCGGTAGAGAGACCTTCTTGGTCTCCTTAGTTTCTTCCTCCTCCGATGAGGAGGAGCTGACGTGTTTTCTCCCATGGAAAGACACAGAAGTTGTTTAAGTCCATCAGGTCGGGGGACCATGATGTTGACTGGGGGAGCCTCCCGCTACTCGGGCACCTCGTGTCTTAAAAGCGGATGAGACCCTCCTCTCTGTCATGATATAGAGTGGAAAAAACCTGGAAAAGGTCCGGTTTTAACAAAGAAGTTTAAATCCATGTTCCCGATGGCTTAACCCTTGGTGGATTCAAGGGGATCCATTCCCAAGGTGGACATGGCTATTGCCAAGTTGTCCAAGCGCACTCTGGTTCCTGCAGACGACGGGTCTAGCTGCAGGACGCCCTTGCAGAGTGCACACTAAGACGGGGTGTTACGGCAGCTGCGGCTTCCGCTTCCACAGCTATAGCGGCTTTTGAAGTCTTTACGTTCCTCCGGTCTCGCCTGGATCAAATTCAAGTTGATGTGAACCAGAGGGTTTTTCCAGGACGACATACTGGCTGCTTTCAAGACCATCAACCTGGCTACGGACTTCTTGTGCGATACTGCACAATTCCAGTTGAAGCTAGCGAGGGAGCTCCCTGCTAGCAACGCAAGTCCTGGGAACGAGGCCAAACACAGATCCTTGCTCTCGAAGCTAAGCAGCAGGTCTGTTGCTCATGGGAGACCAAGTGCGCCTTTGGCACCCTGTAACAATACTATTAAATAACGTTCCCCGGCGAGTTCCAATCCGGACTCTCATGAAGATGTTGGGGCTCGTGTCAGCGTCTGCGGAAGCAGTCCCTTGGGCTCTATGGCACCTCCGCCCTCTACAGTCGGAGGTCCTCTCCTAATGGAATGGCAGCCCTGCTGGGCTAAACTCCCTGTGCTCCCTGACTTGGCAAACTCGGTATTCCCTCAGATGGTGGTGCCATCTTTTAGACGGGAAGTCTATGACCGAGCCAATCTGGGTCATATTGACTACGGATGCGTCCCAAGTAGGCTGGGATGCTCACCTAGACGACACTCCAGTTCCTGGATGGTTTCCTCAGGAGTGGCTTCTTTCATCCAATCTCCACGAGATTCAAGCTATCCGGCTAGCCCTCCTTCACTTAGCCCCTCAGATCCGGGGCAAAGCTGTGAAAGTCCAGTCAGACAATGTGACTGTGGTACTTTACATCAACAAGCAGGGAGGCACGAGATCACTTCCCCTCCTGTCAGAGATCGGGGTGATTCTGGATTAGGCAGAGTTGTACCTTTCCCACTTATCTGCGATCCACATCCAAGGCTCCCTCAATATGATAGCGGCTGAACCGCGGTCTTCCGTCGGTGGAGTGGTCTTTACATCCGGAGATATTCAAGCAGATAGTCCTCAAGTGGGTATGCCAGAGGTGGATCTCATGGCAACAAGGTTCAATGCCAAGGTGGAGAGGTTCTTCTCCCTTTACAGGGAGGACAACCCTCTGGCGTTAGACGCTCTGTCAATATCCTGGAGGTTCAGGCTGGCTTACATCTTCCCTCCCTTTTCCATGATACCGAGGGTATTGATGAAAATCCATCAGGATCAGGCCTCGGTGATAGCCATCATACTGTTTTGGCCAAAGAGATCCTGGTTTACCTAGCTCACCCAGTTGAGTCGAGGACAATATTGGAGGCTCCCCCCACAGCAGACCCTGGTGTCGTGGGACACTCACCTCTGCTCAGATCTGCACAGATTCAACCTGACAGCCTGGAGGTTGATCAGTCCCTTCCTAGAATAGAAGGGCTTTCAGAGTCGGTCCTGAGAACGCTGTCTCATTCTAGAGCGGACTCTACCAAGAGAGCCTACTCTTGTATTATGAGGATATTCTCATCCTGTTGTACCTCAACTGAGGTGGCGTCTGCAGATCCGCCCCTCTCCGCTATCCTTCAGACGGCCTTGATAGAGGCCTTGCCCTTCTACTCTCAAGGTTCAAGTTTCAGCCATCTCAGCTTGCCTTAACAGGCTTTTTTCTCAGGACCCGCTGATCAAATTGTTCCTTAAAGGAGCTGAAAGATTAAAGCCTACAGTACTGAGACCCCTTTTTTTCAATGGGATTTATCAGTAGTTCTCAGGGGGTTAGCATCTCCCCCCTTTGAACCGTTAGAGGAGGTGGACATCAAGTTCGTCACTTGGAAGTTTGTGTTTCTCCTTGCAGTGACTTTGGCCAAGAGGGTCTCTGAGCTTCAAGCTTTCTCAGCATGAGCCCTATACCATTTTCTTACATGACCGGGACCTTCTTAGATTCCTCCCGTATTGTAGGCCTAAAGTTTCTTCCTTCCAGAACATCAACCAGGTGATATTCCTCCCGGTTCTGTCGACATCTACCACCTCCTCCTAGGAACCTGCTAGACATCCTCTGGACGTCTCAAGATGTCTCCGGATCTATTCGATAGATCAAGGAGTTCAGGAAAGATGAGAATCTGCTAATCCTGTTGCCGGTAAGTTTAAAGGCTGTAAGGCATCCAAACCTTCCATCAGTCGGTGGATTGAGGAGGCTTTTAAGGAATCCTTGGTTTCCACAATCTCTGGAGCCTCCGGGATTCGTGAAGGCCCACTCTACTAGAGTTGTGGCTACTCCTTTTGCCGAGAGGAGGCTTCTGCCTCTCAACATGATTTGCAAAGCTGCCTCCTGGAGCTCTGAATCAACATTCATCTCACATTATAGACTAGATGCCAGTCTAGCTGAGTTTTCGGCCTTTGGGCAGAGTTTTCTTAGTTCTGCCAGGCAGGGAGGCCCTCCCTAGGGGTTTCTTCTTGCTATCTCCCCATCTGTGCTGCTGGTAGGACGTAAGGGAATCGTTAATTTCTAACAATAATTTGTTTTCCCTTAGTCCTAACAGCAGCACACAAATTTCCCACCCTAGTAAGTCTAGTTTTTTTCTTACTATAAACACAGTGGGCTGGGGGTTGACTTCCTCCTTTTAAGGAGATACTTAATTGTTAAATTGAGTTATTAGTCTTGGGCTCATTAAACATTCCGCCGGTCCTGCCAGTCCACGGGGGGTAGTTAACACCCATCTGTGCTGCTGTTAGGACTAAGGGAAAACAAATTATCGTTAGAAATTAACGATTCTATAATTTGTGCAGACACATGGATGCGGCCAGCACAAGGCTGTTCATGTTTTTTTTTGAGGACCCACAGAAATGAATGGGTCTGTGTGCAGTTCAGACACAGACATAAAATATGGTCGTGTGCATGAGGCCTTAAACAAAACCCAGCCGTAGGATAGGTTTCCATAACATAATATCACTTTTGTTAGTGGCTCAGCTGAGAATTATTCATTGGGCACAGTATACCTCATTTCACACAGATTCGGCATTAGACCAAAACCCTATTCCCTGATGTTTCATTTTTTATTTTTTTTTGGGGGGTACTATCTCTCTTGGGGAGATAGCGCCCTATTCGGCGTGAGGAGACTTATAGGCTATACATGCTCCTCTGGAATTCTGGGAAGAAGGTATGCAAATGAGTTCTTAATGGGGTTATCCAATGTCATAAACTGCCCCCCCATACGCAGGGCCCCTCACAGGGAATATACTCACCACGCTCCCTGTGCCGTTCCTGCTCCCCGCACCGCCACTGCTGCTTCACACTGTACACGGAAGAAAACATAAGGTGTCGGGGGGGGGGGGGGAGTGCAGCCAATAGCAGGTGGAGAGGGGGACGAGCCTCCCTAGTGTCACTTGCGATGTGTCACCCACTCTCCATTTCATGCTCCGATGCTCTCCCTTGCCCTGTGCTGTATCATGCAGGGCAAGGACTTTTTTGTTTACATTTCTACATTGCTAGGCTACATGGCCGTCACTCTCATAGAAAATGCCTATTCTAAATTGTGGAACGGATGCGGACCCATTTTGCGGACGTGTGAATTGACCCTTAATGTGGGTCACTGTTGCCTGATGTGTTGGATCGCTAATCCAATCCAATCCAATCCAAAGCCTTCTCTCTGTTTCTCTCAGGACCAGTGACGTCAGAACTAGTATCACTGGGCCAAAGGATAGATCATCAGTAAAAAGAACTGCGGAACCCCTTTAATTTTGGCTAGTTGGTCAAAGACTGGGACTGGTAACCAACACATCAGATTACGTTGTCTTCACTTATTAGTTTGGAACCAGTTAATTGGAAAAAAATGCTAAAATACATTTAAAAAAAATCTCATCCACTTTGTAGTATAAATGCTGCAGATTTGATACACACAAATCCATAGTAGCAAATCTGAAAATTTCTGCCATGTATAAACATACCCATAAAGGCTATGGACAACGTTTCATTTATTTTTTTATTTTTCATTTTCTTCCTAAATTAAAAAATCTGTGGCCTCACCTGTGCTGATGTACTTCTATCTGAGCTTTCACTGCTGAGTGGTGTTTCCAGTTGTATGGCACATGACCACTGAGGGCACTGATTGACTACAGTGTTCATGTGCTCACTATTGGCTAACACAGATCGGGGGAATGCTGGAGCCTCAGTGCTGGATCGGTGGGGGACAGAAGTAAGTAGTGTTATTTTTTATTTGGGAGTATTAGCAGCATTTTTTTTTTAAAATAACCCCTTTAACATTGATGTACTATCAATTAGGATTGCCAACCAGAATTTTTCTTTTTTCTGGACAACTTATCCCAAAATCACGGACTGCCAACATTTTTTTACGGACAAATTTGAAAACCATACTGAATGGTAACGATTGTAAGTACCGTATTTGCCGGCGTATAAGACGACTGGGCGTATAAGACGACCCCCAAACTTTTCCAGTTAAAATATAGGTTTGGTCTATACTCGCTGTATAAGACTCCCCCAGCCTCTCATCAGCCCCCAGCCTCTCATCAGCCCCCCTAGTCTCTCACAGCCCCCTAGTCTCTTATCAGCCCCCCTAGTCTCTCACAGCCCCCAGACTCTCATCAGCCCCCTAGCCTCTCATCAGCTCCCAGCCTCTCATCAGCCCTCCTTACACAGGAGCAGGCAGTATGAAAACTTGGAGGTGGAGCAGGCATGTGTGGCAGCAAAAGCCTGCCCCACCCCTCATCTGCCTGCTCCTGCGCTCCCATCAACATCTCCCTGCAAATCTGCCGGCCGGTCCCTGTCAAAAAGCACCAGACAGGGCCGGCCTGTCTATTACTGTATGTGCTGTGGCCGCCGGGCTCTCCCTCTTCCGGTAAATCACATGTCTGTGCGGCGCATTGCTTATGCTTAAGCAATGCGCCGCACAGACATGTGAGGTGCCGGGTGCCAGCAATGTATAAAACATTTGTTGTCATTAGAGTGCAGTGCGCCCGCCCCTCCTCCTCCGCCCCTCTCTCCTCATTGGTGGCAGCAGCAGCACAGGGGGAGGGAGGGACTGCTTCCCTCTCCCTGTGCTGCCTTACACCCGGCGTATAAGACGACCTCCGACTTTTAAGAAGAATTTTAGGTGTTAAAAAGTCGTCTTATACGCCGGAAAATACGGTAATACATGTCTATAAAACAGGCATAGAAAATGGTAAATGAGACAAGTCTGCCGCCCCGTCCCCTTACCCACCCATGCCACGCCCTGGCATGAGTGGGGAGAAGTCGCAGATTATAACCGTTGCACCGCAACCTGTGCCTGAAATACGCCTAATTTAGGCATATTTCAGCTTGATAAATGACCCCCTTGTCTACTGCACAGAGATGTATTATGTGTGGATGCAGCTTTACACAACAATTAGTTACTAATATGAATATATCAGTAATTCAATCATTTTAAAAGGATGGGGCATGCTCCAAGTACTTCTGTGTATGTTTTCTTATCTACTTCTGCGCGCATTGATATGTGCATCTGTCTTTATGTTGCTGAGGAAACCATAATTAGACACTATAAGACAGCAAATGTTTACATTACTTTCTATTGGCACTCTTCTTAGCAAGCAGACCCTGCATTTTAGAGAGCAACCACTTGAGGGCACCCTACTCATTTGCAGAAATACTTGTTTGCCTTGGCACAGTTCACTGACCACTCCCGAATCTCAAGAATTAGTCACTGCCTGTAACCTGGTGGGGGTAGATGTGTTAGGTGACATCCACCTCTAACTGGTTGTACCGGGTAAAACTGCCTTTTGCATTGGGGAAGGAGCGTTTTTAGTTTATTAAAGCAAAACAGAAACTAAGGCAGTGTCTAGTAGTTTAATAAAACTTACCTTTAACAAAGACAAACCTACCGTACATATCTTATTTATTGGAAGAGAGATCTATGAAAAAAATGCAGTATGAAATAATAATAATTACTTAGAGAAGAGACAGGTTAAGGCTTTTGCATCATTTTGGCAGAAATTTTTACATTTGTCTTTATGTTGGTGAATAAATTAATCGCTGCCAGAACTTTTAATTAGATTTGTCATTTACATCGGGGTGAACATTGACCACTGTGCAAGAACAGTATATGGGCCCCTCGCTATCCAAAAAAGTAGGGTATAGACACCTTGTGTCCCATGTGGTTTATATGTATTTTTTGTACTTTCATGCATATTTACCAATGTATTGTTTTATCTTAGACCCTATTACAGCTGAGCGCTGGTAAACGATAACACATCCATTGGTGCAGACTGCAGACCCATTGAAGTCAATGAGTCCTCAAAATCCTGATGAACGATGCCCATCAACCGACAAATGAGCATGTGCTTCTTTGAAAGAGCTGCTGTGCTTCAGAGCAGACACCAGAACAGTGCAGCTCTGTATGCTGAGTAATGGCAATAAATGGTACTACAGCACTGCTCCCAACCAGGGGCAGATTAAGAGCATGGTAGACCCGAGACTAGCCAACTTGAGTCCCCTCCCTCTATTTTACCCAGACATACCCCCGTCCGTGTGCTGCACAATCGTTTTTTTTCTGTATGATGGGGCTGCAGCAATCTGTCAGCGCCACAGCCTCTTCCTAGGGCATATGACATCACATTCATCTGTCACGTGGCCAAAGCGCAGCTCAGTCCCATCCAAGTGAAAGGGGCTGAGCTGCAATACCAAATGGACGATGCTGTGCTTGGTAAGGAGGAAAGAGGCCGCGGCGCACACTGGAAGCCTTCTCTAACAGCTGATCGGGGGGGGGGACAGGAGTCGGACTCCCACAAACATACAAACATTATATTGATTACCTATCCTAAGGATAGGCCATCAATATGTAAATCTCAGAGAACTCCTGTACCTTATGGAACTCTCTGCCTGAGGAGGTGGTGATGGCGAGTACAATAAAGGAATTCAAGAGGGGCCTGGATGTATTTCTGGAGTGTAATAATATTACAGGCTACAGCTACTAGAGAGGGGTCGTTGATCCAGGGAGTTCTTCTGATTGCCTGATTGGAGTCGGGAAGGAATTTCAGTGATAACTCTCTGGGTACAGTCAGTTCATGGTACCTGCAGTGATCTGCTGCTCAAAGCTGGCGCGCCCTTGTTGTTCTTACTGTGCTGCTCTCTGACCTCCTCCTCTTCTGGCTAGGACGTGGCAGCATTCCGTGGCAAGTGGGAGAAGGCGGGGACTGCAGAGGATACCCTGCACTAGCTGCGGATAGAAGCTGTACGGCTGCCGTGCAGCTTAGGAGGACACTGCAGTGCTTAGCGCTGCTGAATATATTCTTCAATGTGTTCGTTTGGGTTGGCATTGGGCCTGGGGCTGCTGACCCAAACGCCCCCATTATAATCCGCCATTGCTCCTAATCATTTAAGTGGGAGCACCGCTGCAGTGCGTAACTTGGAGTCAGATAATTCCTCAGTATTATAGTCCCTGAAAACCTCTTTGACCTCTAAAGTATGGTATGGTGTAGGGCAAAAGTATTATAAATTAAGTTTGGTATGAAAAACCGTGTAAACCTGTGGACTGTCTTATATCTCTTGCAGCACCTACTAAGACATGGATGGGAATACAGTATTCAGATAAATAATCTAATAATGTGATAAAAATGCTTTATTCTTGGGCTTAAAATTCAAGAATGCAGAAAAAAGCACCACATGTTTCAGACCTGTATAAGGTCTTTTTATAATTTATTAAATCCCCAGATACATACGGACCCAATAAATTGTGCATAGTGTCCAGATAAATACAATATACAACATTCAGATGAATACAGAGACCGAGCTAAATGAGTAAAGGCCCCTTTACATGAGACAACAGAGCAGCAGATAGTCGGGAGGGAAGCATTCGTTCCTGACAATCTGCTGATCGCTGGTGGAGGAGCCTGCTGAATATACATGCAGCGATCTCCTTCAGAGTATGGGAAAGAGCGATTGCTGATACCATCGCTCTTCCCCATACTGTCTCCTTGTGTGTATCGTATTTACACAGCACAATCTGCTGCCAGTAAATGATCATTTTTGTGTGCGCACAAATGATTTAATTACCCTAAGAACGAGTGTTTTGATCGTTCATTGGGTAATCGGCCGCACATTTACACCACCGATTCCTAGGAAAAGTTTTGGTGATTATCTTTTAGATTCTCACCCCGTATAAACAGCTTTTATCAGCATGTCTACATCTTCAGCCGCTATACCACCAACAATGACTGAATCTATAGTGTGGAGGGGGGTGGGAGAGGGGGTGAGTATTTGGGGAAATCAAAGATAAAGATTTCATCATTTAGTGGTGGAGGGTATGAAACTACTATGCGGCTTAGGCTACTTTTACACTAGCGTAAATATTTTCTGGTATTGTGATCCGTTTTGTCCCCAATCATTGTAAATGGGGAAAAAGCGTAACTGAACAGAACGGAATGCTCCAAAATGCAATCCATTCCATTCTCATACTGGAGAGCAAACCGCAGCATGCTGTGGTTTTCTTTCCGTCATAGGATGCGGAGCAAGACGGAGCCGTCACGACCCACAATGCATGTGAATGGGGACAGGGCCATTTAACTCTGACACAATCTGACACAATAGAAAATAGATCCATCCCCCATTGACTTTCAATGGAGTTCATGACGGATCTGTCTTGGGTATGTTAAGGATAATACAGCTGGATCTGTTCACAACGGATGCAGATGGTTGTATTATCAGTAACGGAAGCTTTTTTACTAAACCCTGCCGGATCCAGTAAAAACGATGTGTGAAAGTAAACTTACTAGGAACAATAGTGCCACCCTGAACTTTGTGAAGAACACTTTTTTAGCATAAAACTTAAGGCTTTTTCTATAATTAAACCTAGTAATATGAAATATGTATTTAAATGCATCTATTAAACTCTAACCACTCATATAATAGAAACACTACGAGCCTTGAGGAGTAAACATTAAACTCTGCAGGCTCCAGTTTGTTTAATCTGTCAGCAGTTGATTTAGAAACCAAAAAGGATCAAGGGATAAAAGGATGTGTGATCTAATTTACTTAAAGGGGTATTCCGTTGGTTAACATTTATGTCATATGATGGGGAGAATGGAAGATGCCAGTTTCTCCTCCCTATTCCTGCTGTTAAAGATAATTTTCTGCAGGTGGTACAGGGTGCCATTGTGCTCATTGGGGTAGGACCCACCTACAGATAAAATGTCATTAAAGAGAACCTATGCAAATGAGAATCTACCTGCACCTTGTAATGCCAGCCCTTCCCTCTTCTTCTTAAAGGGTTTCTGTCACCAGGATTACACATTATAAGCTGTCTGACATTAGCTATGTGCTAATGTTAGATCAGCTTGATAATGTGCTTTATATGTATTTCTGATGTATATTTAGGCTAAAAAACGTCTTTTTATAATATGTAAATTAGCCTCTAGGAGCAGGGGGGGCGTTGCCCCTGCTCCTAGAGGCTCCGTGCGCCAACCTGCTGCCACGCCCCTTCTTTCTTTGATTGACAGTGCCGGGCAGCGATCCTCTCCTGCCTCCGGCACTGTCTCCCTGCTAAATCCTGCGCCGCCGCTCTGTATTCGGCACAGGCGCGGTGAGCTGAGGACAGCAGGCACCAGCGTCCTCAGCTCACCGCGCCTGTGCCGAATACCTGGATCACCAGGTTGTAGCTGGAAGCCCCTTTAATGAATTTCATTAGCTTATCTCTGTGTTATCGTTGGCATTTTTTATTGACATATTTTGTGAGAGTTTTCTTTTGGCCAGATGTTAAAGTCTATAATAAAATATTAAATGCAGTACATACAAATCATTTTGATTAAAACAATTTCTGACATTTTTTGAGTCAGTAATGTTTTTTTTTTTTTTCAAAATGCAGCATTCTCTGGATATAGTATTTTTTTCTTTCACATATGGAAAACATACATACAAGATGATGCTATGAAAAAATTTCACCAAAAAAGAATTGAGAATGCATTGTTTTTGTATGTGTTTTTTTCATGCAGAAACCTCCTGAGGTAGTAAGCCTGGTATATTAAACTACCTCTTTGTGCTTGAAAACAAAAACTGCCTCTTCATACCTGCTGAATTCAATGAGGGTACCATACCATACATAGATGCTGCTAGTTCTACAAAGTAAAAGCTTAAAAGCTTTAAGATAAAATAGAGCTGGGATCCCAACTGAGGGACCTGTTCAATTCTCGTGTCAGATGTAATAGGAAAGCTATTTTGCTCTTCAGTGCATAAAGGAGATCATTGGACTGGTGAAATGCAACAATCATTTACCAAACAGGACTATGCCAGAAACTGCTTGTCAGGGCCTTAGTACAGTGTCATGTAACTTCCCTCTATAGCAATGGCACTGTATAGTCTGACTCAAAAAGCTTTGGTTACATTGATGTGTATAATTTGCTATTTTACAATAATTTGAGGAAAGATTAAGTGACATATTATCAGAGCAATTGGTTTACCCTTTGAAGTGCACATTGCACGTTTATTTTTTTCGCACATTACACAAATTCTAGTTTTTTTGTGTGGTTTATAAAATTTTGAACATGCAGTAATTATAATACTATTATTTTTGTATAATTTCTCAATAGATTATATTGGTTTCTCAGACATTAAAGGCCACAAAGTTATTTCCCTGTCCGTACTGACTGGGAGTACACCGGGGAACAAAACTAGTTAGGTAAAGTGCACTTATAACTGCAAGACCTGTCCAGAATTAAATTGATATGGACACATTTGCACTTTGTAATTGAAAAACCGATCAACTAAGCACTGTAGAGAAAGTGTAACTGCTTCACATAGTTTGTTGTCCTGCTGTTTCTAATATAGATCAGACAACACACTGCTTCTGGATGTGCTGACTTCCGCTCCTTTCCCTCTCCCTTCTCTTGGTATTAGAAATACCACCAAGGAGAGAGAAGGCTATACATGGCACCTGAGGGAATAGAGATGGGGAAAGGATCTAAATTGTCAGGAAAGTCAGATCACCAGCTGTACAGTATCACTTTAGATATAGAGTAAATCACACACAAGTCTACATGGAGAGGGATCACAAAAGGTGTGTATGAGTCCAGAGCAGGCTTGGACTGGCCCACCGGGGAGGCAGGGAACTCCTCGGTGGGCCCCTGCACCGTAAGTGAGCCTTCATGTTTGAAAGCTCAATGAGCTGTGTGGAGGGGCCCGCCTCCTGTCTTCATGGGACCCGTCCTCTGAACATATCCATGATCCCCTGCTGCAATCTACAAAGATGTCAACCACTGGGGGGCCCACCATGCTGCCTCAAGCTATAGCACAGGCAGTGCTTCCTTCCTGAATAGGAAGGCTGATAAAGCAGAGGAGAGCCTGTGAGTACTTTTAACGGACAGGGGTTCCATCAATCAGCACTCCCTGTCAGTGAGCTAACAAGCTTATATCCACATGTTCTGATTTTCACAAAAATCGTGGCAAAATGCTGCATCTTTGGCGTGATTTTTGTGAAAATCAGAACATGTGGATATAAGGTCACTGACAGGAAGTGCTGGCTGGATGAACCCCTGTTAATTAAAAGTACTCACAGGCTGTCCTCCTATTCAGTATGAAAGCACTGCTGACACCACTGTGGAGCACTGCTGCTATGAGAGGAGGACACAACAGGATGCTGCAGCCACAATACACATGCCAGAGAGGGCCACCATATGAAGTAGGTAAGGGAAATCTTTACTGTCCAGTAGGTAGTGCAGTGTTAAAGGGTGCCTTTATATGTAAAAGTGTGTATAAAACCATGCCTTCTTGTGTAAAAGTGTGTATAAAACCATGCCTTCTTGTGTAAAAGTGTGTATAAAACCATGCCTTCTTGTGTAAAAGTGTGTATAAACCATGTCTTCTTGTGTAAAAGTGTGTATAAAACCATTCCTTCTTGTGTAAAAGTGTGTATAAAACCATGCCTTCTTGTGTAAAAGTGTGTATAAAACCATGCCTTCTTGTGTAAAAGTGTGTATAAAACCATTCCTTCTTGTGTAAAAGTGTGTATAAAACCATGCCTTCTTGTGTAAAAGTGTGTATAAAACCATGCTTCTTGTGTGAAAGTGTGCCTGCCTGTCAAGTGTGTTAGAGCTTGCGCTACACACCAACTTTGGCTCACAACACACACTGTGCGGTCAAAAATTGCAGCAACACAAAGCTACATTGTAAATAATGAAAGTGAATGGTGTTGTGACTCGACAGTCACCCCATTCAATTAACTGTAGCACCGCATTGCTGTGCAACATGTGTCACAGGCCAATGATGCTGTGTAGCCCGAGCTTTAATGTGTGTCTATGTGGGTAAAAACGCCTGCCTGGGCATTTCGTATATAAAAGTGAGCCTTTATGTGTAGAAACATAAATACACTACCATAAAATAGTAGTGTGCTACACTGGGTTTCCAAGTTATATTTCTTTTTGGGGCAATGGCAGGAACATGAATAAAATATTAAAATAAACTCACCTTCCCACTTCTCTCCAATCTAGCACTACCACTTCCTATTCTTCCCCAGGCTACAACACTGATATACTGTTGTGGTTGCAGTGGTGACGTCCCATATACCGCTGCAGCCAATCACTGGTCTCAGTGGTGTATTCCATTGGACAGCTGCAACCACAAGAATATGCCACTATTGCAGCCTGGGGAAAAATACAAATTATTGCATATTAACGTATGCTTGTAAAAAGAGAGCATGAAAGTTTGCTTATGTGTGTGAAAACATGCATCTTAGGGTACTTTCACACTTGGGTTGGTGCGGATCCGTCTGTTTATTTGCACAGACGGAAAGTAACCTATAATGCAAACGTTTGTATCCGTTCAGAACGGATCCGTTTGCATTAGTTAAAAGAAAAACGACAAAGTCCAAAACGGATCCGTTTTGAATTACATTGAAAGTCAATGGGGAACGGATCCGTTTTCAAATGCACCATATCGTGTCATTAAAAACAGATCCATCCCCATTGACATACATTGTAATTAGAAACGGATCAGTTAGGCTCCGCCATTTCAGACGGACACCAAAATACTGCATGCTGCGTTTTGTTGTCCGCCTCCAAAACAGAATAGAAGCGGAACAGAGCCTAACTGATGCATTCTGAACGGATCCTTATCCATTCAGAATGCATTGGGGCTTAACTGATCTGTTTTGGACCGTTTGTGAGAGCCCTGAAACGGATCTCACAAACGGAATCCAAAACGCTAATGTGAAAGTACCCTTAGGCCTCATGCACACAACTGTATTTTTCATTCGTGTGCTAGCCACATTTCATGCAGATACAGTAGCACACAGACCCTTTCATTTACACAGATGTCATCTATGTGCTGTCTGCATTCCTATGTCCATTCTGCGAATTATAGAACATGTCCTATTCTGTTACGTATTGCGGCCGAGAATAGTTATTTCTAGTGGGAGTGAGAAAAATGTGGAGCACACACTGAAGGTATCTGTATTTTTCAGTTCTGTAGTTTGCGGGAGGAAATATGAATACAGTCATGTGTATGAGGCTGTGTGCGCTATTGTCTGTACGCCTGGATGGAGAAGATCCTATTAGGACCCTGAGAGATCCGTTCTTCCCTAAATCAAAAGAAGCATCTAAGTGTGACTCAAAGGGGAAAGGAAGTGTTCGCTAATATTTTCTTAGGAATGGTTTCTCTTTTTTTTTTAAACACACTCCAGTCCTCCTTTTGATCTAAAAACATGTAAAGGAGAATAATCTCCCAAATGTGAAGTAAAAGGGAATGTATTTTGGGGATAGACAGAAGCTGCATGCAACTTAGTTATTTCATAAGAAACAAAACTGCATATGAGTTGCATGGAACAGCTGATAAATTTCCCATCAAAATGAGAAATTTCTGTGGCAGTTGCCTGCAATGTAATAGAACACATGTAATCACTGCAGTATCACTATTTTTTATGTGCTGGTTGGTGTGATTGTCTATATATTTAAGTCTGACTTCTTTTGCTTTACCTAAATGATCTTTGTTCTGTTACTGTATCGAAGCAAAGAGCTTGATTCCATTACCGTATACATGCACAGGCCTGGTTCTTACTATATCTATGCACAAATCTTGGTTTTGTTGCCGTCTCTATGCACAGATCTTAGTTCTGTTACCGTCTCTATGCACAGAGCTTGGTTCTATTACCGTCTTTATGCACAGAGCTCTGTTCTGTTACCGTCTCTATTCACAGAGCTCGGTTCTGTTACTGTCTCCATGCACAGACCTTGGTTCTGTTACAGTCTCTATGCACAGAGCTTGGTTCTGTTACCATATCTATGCACAGAGCTTGGTTCCGTTACTATCTCTATGCACAGAGCTTGGTTCTGTTACTGTATCTATACATGCAGCTTGGTTCTGTTACTGTCTATATAGACAGAGCTTGGTTCTGTTACCGTCTCTATGCACAGAGCTTGGTTATATTACCGTCTCTATGCACAGAGCTTGGTTCTGTTACCGTCTCTATGCACAGAGCTTGGTTATATTACCGTCTCTATGCACAGAGCTTGGTTCTGTTACCATATCTATGCACAGAGCTTGGTTCTGTTACTGTATCTATACATGCAGCTTGGTTCTGTTACTGTTTCTATGCACAGAGCTTGGTTCCGTTATTATCTCTATGCACAGAGCTTGGTTCTGTTACTGTATCTATACATGCAGCTTGGCTCTGTTACTGTCTATATACACAGAGCTTGGTTCTGTTACTGTCTATATACACAGAGCTTGGTTCTGTTACCGTCTCTATGCACAGAGCTTGGTTCTGTTACTGTATCTATAAATGCAGCTTGGTTCTGTTACTGACTATATACACAGAGCTTGGTTCTGTTACCGTCTCTATGCACAGAGCTTGGTTCTGTTACTGTATCTATGTACACAGCTTGGTTCTGTTATCGTATCTATGCACAGAGCTTGGTTCTGTTATCGTATATATGCACAAAGCTTGGTTCTGTTATTGTATCTATGCACAGAGCTTGGTTCTGTTATCGTATATATGCACAAAGCTTGGTTCTGTTATTGTATCTATGCACAGAGCTTGGTTCTGTTGACTTATCCAAGTACAAAGCTTAGTTATGATGCCATCTGTTAGTGTATGATAGTTCTGAGCATGGTTCTATTAGCATTTCTTAGTGCTCATCTTGGTTCAGATATTGTATGTTAGTACTGAGCTTGGTTATATTACTGCATCTAAGTACTTGGCTCTTCTGCCATATTTATGTTTAAAGCTTATTTCTGTTACCATATCTGAGCATTTCTTATTGCTGAGCTTAGTTTGGTGAGCATATCTAAGTAGCAGTTTAGGATAATATAGATAATTTAGTGTTTATATCATATGGATATGTTGCACTGCATTAACTTTACTAAAATGTACTCCTTTCAAAGACAAAAACTTATATGTACCTCAAAATGGTGGTAACAAAAACTGTAACTCATCTTGAAAAAAAAAAAACAAGCCCTCATTCAGCTACAAAGCTAGAAAAATAAGATTATGGCTCTTGGAATACAAAGACATAAATTAAATGACTCTTTCTCCACAAAACATGCTTTTACAGTCCAGAATTAGTAAAATATGAAATAATCTATGCAAATCTTTTTAATAATGTTATTTATACTGCACTGTTCATGCAATAAAAAAGCCACGTAATGATAGCGCTTTACTATTCAAAAAGTTATGTGTCCTGGCATTCTGTGTAAAATTGCTGTGTCATAAAGGTCTAACAATGAACTAGCAATATTTTCATGCAACTGTAGGGTGGGCCCCCAAAGTCACTTCCACTGGTGGGCCCTAGGGTTCCCAGTTCGACAGTGGTCCAGAGAGAAAGGATTGCACCCAAGACAGACTCTGCAAGGTGGGAAAGGGAAATGGCACATTCCTAAGCATCACTATCTGTCAGTAGAAGTTAGAATTAAAGGAATTAAGCTGTACAGATACATGAGAGCTAGTAAAGCCAGCTTCATTCTGACCTCACATCCAGCATATATTTACACCTAACAGGTGAAAATTCTTAAAATAGGGGCAAGTTGAAAACTGCAAATCAGGAAGTCTGAAAATGAATAAACAAATGTAGATCGCAGCCTAAAACTTAGTACAACTTTTAAAATTATTTTTTCAATGTCAAAAGGGTGACACACAATTCATATATGCCATATGCATCAAAATGCATACTATTCAATATTAATTGTGGATATTATTTAACCACCTAACTGTTCTGCCCGAGCTGAGCTTGGTCTGTAGGAAAAGTACTTAATTGTTCTGCCAGAGCTGAGCTTGGGCAGAAGTGGAAGGGGGAGAGCTGCTTTAGCTATTGATATCTCCAGAATGGTAGCAGCTAGAAGCATGGAATTTTAAAGCTGGCATTCTAAACAGGAGATATAGCTATTAGAAATTGAGTCGGGAATAACCGCGGGTAAAACCTGCTTTTACTTTCAGCTGTATTCACTGCATCCCGATTTCTAACAGTGATATCTTTACTATATATCATGTACTAAAGATGATGCTGCCATTCTGGCATTGTTTGAAAGCTTGGAATGTCAGCTTTCAATACAACAGCTTTTAATTCAACAATACATAGCCCATATCTCTAGTTGGTACCAAACCAGAGATAAATGAGCAGCTAAAGCAGCTGCCCCCCCCCCCCCATCCCTGTCAGTCTGGAGGAGAATGAGAGAGCAGTTTCAGAGCTGACAGGCTGCAGGAGGAAAGGAAAAATAGTAAAAATATATAGAAACACGACATTATCATCACTGTAGTGACCCACATAATAAAGTTATGTTATTTTTACCACACAGTGAATGCCATAAATAAATTTCACAAAATAATGTAAAAACTGCAGTTTTTTATCTTTCCTACTAAAAATAAAATAATAAAAGTTAGCACACTATATATAGTATACCCCAAAAGGGTTCCTAAAAAACCTACAACTAATCCTGAAAAATAAAAATTAGAAGAAAAAATTTAAAAGTTATAAGGGAGAAAATATTATTGGTCCTTAACCCCTTAAGGACACTTCCCTATTTCACCTTAAGGACCAGGCCATTTTTTGCAAATCTGACCAGTGTTATTTTATGTGGTGATAACTTTAAAACGCTTTTACTTATCCAGGCCATTCTGAGATAGTTTTTTCGTCACATATTGTACTTCATGACACTGGTAACATTTGGTCAAAAAAGTTTATTTTTTTGTATAAAAAAATACTAAATTTACCAAAAATTTTGAAAAATTTGCAAATTTTCAAGTTTCAATTTCTCCACTTCTAAAATACATAGTAATACCTCCAAAAATAGTTATTACTTTACTTTCCCCAAATGTCTACTTCATGTTTGGATCATTTTGGGAATGCCATTTTATTTTTTGGGGACGTTACAAGGCTTTGAAGTTTAGAAGCAAATCTTGAAAATTTTCAGAAAATTTCAAAAACCCCATTTTTAAGGACCAGTTCAGGTCTGAAGTCACTTTGTGAGGCTTACATAGAAGAAACCACCCAAAAATGACCCCATTCTAGAAACTACACCCCTCAAAGTATTCAAAACTGATTTTACAAACGTTGTTAACCCTTTAGGTGTTCCACAAGAGTTCATGGCAAATGGACATAAAATTTCAGAATGTAGATTTTTTGGCAAATTTTCCATTTGAATCAATTTTTTCCAGGATCAAAGCAAGGGTTAACAGCCAAACATAACCCAATATTTATAGCCCTGATTCTTTAGTTTGCAGAAACACCCCATATGTGGTTGTAAACTGCTGTATCGCCAAACGGCAGGGCACAGAAGGAAGGGAATGCCATATGGTTTTTGGAAGGCAAATTTTGATAGACTGGTTTATTTACACCATGGCCCATTTCAAGCCCCCCGGATGCACCCCTAGAGTAGAAACTCCAAAAAAGTGACCCCATTTTGGAAACTACTGGATAAGGTGGCAGTTTTGGTGGTATTATTTTTAGGGTACGTATGATTTTTGCTTACTCTATAATACATTTTTTTGAGACAAGGTAATAAAAAATAGAAATTCTGAAATTTCATCTCCATTTGCCATAAACTCTTGAGGAACACCTAAAGGGTTAATAAAGTTTGTAAAAGTTTTGAATACCTTGAGGGGTGTAGTTTCTTATATGGGGTCACTTTTATGGAGTTTCTACTCTAGGGGTGCATCAGAGGAGCTTCAAATGTGACATAGTGTCAAAAAACCAGTCCAGCAAAACCTGCCTTCCAAAAACCATATGGCGTTCCTTTCCTTCTGCACCCTGCCGTTTGTCCATAAAGCAGTTTACAACCACATATGGGGTGTTTCTGTAAACTACAGAATCAGGGCAATAAAAATGGGTTTTGTTTGACTGTTAACCCTTGCTTTGTTTCTGGAAAAAAATGATTAAAATGGAAAATTTGGAAAAAATAGCTGTTTTGGGACCGTATTTATTTTATTTTTGTGACTGTGTTCATCTGAGGGGTTAGGTCATGTGTTATTTTTATAGAGAAGATTCTTACGGACGTGGCAATACCTAATATGTCTACTCTTTTTAATTTATTTAGGTTTTACACTATAATATCCTTTGTTAAACAAACAAAAAACTATTGTATCCCCAAAGTCTGAGAGTCAGTTTTTTTGTTTTTGTCCAATTGTCTTAGGTAGGGGCTCATTTTTTGCGGGATGAGATGAACGGCATATGAACATGGTTCCTGCTGCACGATGTTTCTAGCGTTTTTTTTTTTTCTTAATACGCAATTTAATTTAGGATGTATGGGTACGCCCTGTGTCATTAAGGACTCGGACATAGGGCGTACCCATACGTCCTATGTCCTTAAGGGGTTAAAGGGGTTCTCCGTGAATTAAGAAAATGGAAATACTTAAATATTACTTTATTATAAATATATTTTCAAATACCTTTCAATATTTATAATGGATCATTTTGTCTGGGGAGCAATCATCAGGGGAAACAAAATGGCTGCTGTCCCATTAGTTAACACAAAAGCTGTCCTGATCACACATGAGAACAAGTTTCTTTACAACACTGAGGTAAAGAGCTGCCTCATCCTCCTGTCTACCGGTCGGGGATTATGATCCTGAATACAGATGATAAGAACTTTAGCTGACTCTCTGGGGAATTTAGTTCATGAGGAGACAGAGAGGACAGACAGGACAGGCTATGGTAATGTGGGGCTGTGGTAATGGAGACTGTAAACAAGTGCTGCTGCTCATTAGCCACATCTCTTCCTCCTCTCATGTCTCCTCATCATCTCTATTCCCACAGAGATTCACCTGTATTCAGGATCATGATTCCTGACAGACAGAGCAGATAGGTATATGAGGCAGCACTATGGCTCATTTTAAAGAAGTAACTTGTCCTCCTGTGTGATTAGGACAGGTTTTGTGTGTACTAATAGGACAGCAGCCATTTTATTTCTCCTAATGATCTAATGATTGCTCTTTAGACAAAACAAGACATTATAGCTAATGAAAGGTATTTGTGAATATATTTATTATAAAAGAATATTTAAGTATTTTCATTTTTTTTTATTCCTGGAGAATCCCTTTAAGGCTAAAATTAATTATGTCACTAAGGGGTTAAATATGCAATAGTGTCCCCTGAGTTGTGCGCCAACAAGGTTTAAGTGAAATTTTTCGGAGGTTTTTTCCAATTTTAACATGACTGTTAAGAGTTTAAAGGGGTTTTCCTTGTGCTTCCCCTGCCAAGGTCCTGCAACTTATTAATGTATTTGCACTGCTTTTCCTGTCTCTCCCAATGATTGGGAGAGTGATCATGTGACTGCATCCTCTGTAGAGACTGTATTTCCTCTGACATCATGACCACGTCTCTCATGATGCCCTATGTCAGCGGAGACAATATAAAGTTTGCAGAATTAAATGACATGTTTTAGGATCCTGCACAACCCCTTTAAGAGAAAGGGTAAAAAATGAATAGTTGGCAAAAACTAATTGATCATAGATCAAACAACAGAAGGACGCTGTTATATATGTGGTGAATGATGTTACTCATCATCAGTCATCATTTGAAATTCATTATAAGGCTACATGCACACGACCGTATGTGTTTTGCGGTCCGCAAATTGCGGCTCCGCAAAAAGAACAGATGACATCCGTATGGCATCTGGTTTTTTTTGCGGATCCATTGTAATAATGCCTATTCTTGTCTGCAAAATGGACATGAATAGGACATGCTCTATTTTTTTTGCGGGGCTACGGAACAGACAGACGGATGCGGATAGTACACGGTGTGCTGTCAGCATTTTTTGCGGACCGATTGAAATGAATGGGTCCACATCCTATCCGCAAAAAAAATGGAACGGACACGAAACAAAATACGTTTGTGTGCTCAGTAATTGTTGAAGTATGCATGGGAAATGTTGTATGCTGCTTACTTTTGCTTTCCCTCTAAGGACAAGAATGGTTGCTATTGGGTGTCCGCTGTTCCAGATGACCGCTTGAGGGTCAGCTTGTGAGTAACATAATCTTTAGTAGACCTTTCTGACAAAAAGGAATTGTCAGGGACGGATGTCCTCTTTAAAAAGGTGTGTTTTGTTGTATATATATTTTACCTGTCTGTTGCATTATGTAATGTGAAGCTGAATAGATACAATCCTATTGTGACATGTCTTATAAGGCTTGTTGTACAAATTGTATTATTACATATACTAACAGTCCTTTTCTTATTACAGCTGAACTACTGTTCCAGTACTATCACTTTCAGCACTGACATTAGGCACTCCTGTACAAGTTTTTGACTTACTCAACCAGTTCGGCAAGGTATGTGGCATAGGTGTGGGTTTGCTGACCTACAACCCACACAGTCACATGGGCATAAAACCATGCTGTACTGTAGAGCAGTGCCAGGTGTGATCACAGCAGGGTGTGTGTTTTTAGAACATTTTAATATACAGTTAAAGAAGCACTCTGGGATTTTTTTTCTTTGCCTATATATATACTGCAGGATAGGCCTTTATTACAGAATAATTAGAGGCTCTTGTGTTCTATGCCTTGTGTATACCTGTTTTTAATGTATAATTTGTGGCCGTGGGTCGTCAAATGCCCTTATGGAGCTAAGCTGCAGTGTAAAGCAGGACAAACAATGTGTATCTATAGTGCATGAAGCTGATACAGAGACATTTACTGTACCTGAGTACACAGAGCAAGGCATGGTGGCGTTAAACTGTGTCGGTGACTGAGAGGGTGAAGGTTCAGGTTCATCTGCAGAGCTGAGAGAGTAGAACTGTGCATCAGAACTGGGGGTTCAGCACTGGAAATGAGGAGTTCACTTCACACCCAAAACACATATTACTGACAGCACAGTCACTTCTTACCTAAAGTCATCATTTCTGCAGAAGTCACTCTCATCATCCTCTACACTGTCACTTGCAAGTTCCTTTCAGAAGAATGAAATCCTGACTCACGTGGCACAGGATGCTTAGATTATCTGCTGGGCGCTAGACAAGCCGATCAAAGCAGGTTCTGCAATTACTGCTAATGCTGATTGGCCAGCCCAGCGCCCAGCAGCGAGACAACATAGAGCTCTAGTTGGGACTCCACCGGGTGCAGCGCTAGCCACTGATGTGCTGAGAAAAGGGTGGCCCCCAAGGACAGGACGGAGGAAGCAGGGAGCTGGAAAGCAGAGCCTGAGCCCCGGACAGGGACTCAAGACAGGAGCTAGAATTAAGTGTAATTAGGGGCCCCATAGCAGCTGCGTGATCTGCCTACGTTGACTGTACCTCTTAATTTTTTTAATTATTTTTTTTTCAGTAGAATTTGTTTAAGGCATCATGCACACAACCACATATCCATTTTATGGTCTGGAAATCGCAGATCTGCAAAAATTATGGATATGGTCCATGTTACATCCATATTTTTGGCGGACCCGTTGACTTCAATGGGTATGTGGTTCGGAGATAGTTTCTGTCAATACAATACTTTCCCCTATCCACAGAATATCTGGGACCACCACTGATCACGGGAATTGGATTCTGTGTCCCCTTATGAATGAAGGTAGGTTGAGCGTGCACATAGCTACTCTGTTCACTCTATATGGGACCGCTGAAGATAGCCAAGTACAATGCTCAGCTATTTCCAGAAATCCTATAGACATTAAATAAAGCAGAAGGGAACATGGTTGACCTACCATTCCATTTCTATGGGGACACAGGATCCCCATTCTCATGATCGTGGAGGACCCAGCAGTCCCCACCAATCAGATAATTATCCCCTCTCCTGTAGGTAGGGGATAAAAAAATAAGCTAAGCTATAAAACCAAGAAGGGCTATCACTATCTGACCAGCAAGGGTCCGGCACCCTGCACCGCCATCGAGTGAACTATAAAGATTCATAAAGAGGCTCAGACACACCATTACTTAATATACACTGACTTTATTAACTGCAAGGTATCAAATGTACAGTATATGTTCTCATTAGAAGTCAGGGCACTGGTCTTAAATGTGGCCCTGTTGATGATGGGCCTTTGACTCATCATGAAGAGTCGGGCCTTCAGCACTCAGGAGAGGAAAAACCCCCAGTGGAGGAAACCTCTAGGGAACCATGGCTAAAGGACTGCCCTTCCCCTAGGAGGTGGAGGAAAACGATGACACGTGACAAAGATGGTAGATTTTTCCCTGAATCAGTGTGGAATGTGAAGTGCGTTGACTTCTGCAGAGACCAAGCCTGGAATCTGCCTTTTGATGCAGCAGGAAACTCACTTTTTCAGTGAATACATCTGATTGCTGAAAGTCTGGTGAATTACAAGTCCAGTGGTGAATGCGTAGACCGAGCCTGGAATCTGCCTCTTAATGCATCAGGAAACTCACTTCTTTGGTGAATACATCTGTATGCTGAAAGTCCGATGAATGTCAAGTCCATGGTTATTGCAAGCCTGGAATCTGCATTTGATGCTGCAGGAAACTCACTTCTTTAGTGAATATGTCTGACTGCAGAAAGTCCAGTGGGTGAGTGCAGAGACCGAGCCCGAAATCTGCCTCTTGCTGAACAGCAGGTCATCCGATCCTGACATGGTGGCCACCCTGTCGTTGACTTGTGGTAGAGTCATCACCTCCGGCTGTATCCTATATTCATTGCCAGGAAACAGTAAGACCCCTGATCTGGTACAATGATCTGCAGATACAAAAAATATAACTAATTATGAATGAACACAGAATAGCGGAAAATTACATATAAGTGACACACAATTAATTCCTGGTCACTGTGGGTCATGGTAATCCCTTCACCTGTATCAAACTTGGGCACATGTTTCTAACAGTGATGCCAACGCTTATCAATGTCATTGACTGTTATAGCTGTTATTCTTGTTCTGGGGCCCACTGCTGTATCCAACATAAACAAAATACACCTTATAATTGTGGGCTGATTTATTTGTATATATTTTTTACAGGGTTTGGAGCTCAGTTTTCCTGATACAAATCTCCAAAACCCCTACTTTCTTACACACTTCCATAGTTAAATTTCTGGGAGCCATTGCTCAAGGTGATCTACTTATCAAGGTCAATGGAAGATCCCCCTAATTTTACCATATTTATATGCCATGTATCAGGTGAGTTGGATGATTTTCCACTAATGGCAACTTCTCTGCTCATCTTCATGGAGAATCTAAACCCTAAATTATTCTGTGTATCACTGTAGTGTCTCCAGAACTTGGCATCGTATCTGTTATTATTATGAGCTACTGTCATTAATCACATTACATTTTATGACTCCTGTAACAAGGATCTTACCTTATTTAGGGATCTTTTTGGTTCTTAAGACCAAGTACCTTCTAGCAAGGGTCACTGGTGAAGATCGGGAGATTAGTTTCTTCTGCGACTCATTTTGTCTCATACCTTTGGTGATCCGATCTACTGCAATTGTCTTCTTAACCCCAGGCTGTTTTTATTTCCAGTGATGACCAGTGGATACCGCTGTGTCCAAGTTATACAGAAAACACCATAAATATCAAGAAGCAGGAAAATCACAAATCATCAATATACCCAATGAAGATACAAGGTCTTTTCATAGATGCAGTTCCTATCATCTGATGGTCTGACACATGTTCCCAGGACACAACTGCCTCATAATCAGGTCTCTAGGACCGTGATAAAATAATAAATTAGGATACCCCCCTCATTAATAGGTATAACTATAGACACAGCAAAGTTATGGGGCCCATAGGCTAAAAGGCCTAATGTTTGTGAGGTGTGATTATCCCGAACCTTTGGTAGTTGTCTAAGTACTTACTACACATACATATATTATCACATGAGAAGACATTATTACAATCAGTACATAAAGATGATCAAACTTAGAAAAGTCACTGGTTACTTACCGATGCCAAGAAGTCTGTGGGTTCTAGACCTGTACCATGGGTCAGCGGTTGTAATCTGGGGTTGGGTAGAGACTGCAGGTTTGGTGACATAGAGGATCAAGGTCTGTTTCGGTAATATCAGGGCGATCAGGTAAGGGCGATCTGTTGGCCCATCATAGACTCGACATGTCATGAAAGACATTGAGTCACTAATTGACCTTTTTGGGAAAGCCTGTGATCCTGCCATTCTGCAGGCAGGCTATTCGCCGTGGGTTCACCGTCATCTGCCAGAAACTTAAAGGCAAATGCTATGGCGAACACCCCACAGTCATAGGTGTTTTTCTGCTGATCCACGTTGAGAAATTTTAGATGTTTCAGGGGCTCATTGACCCCTACACTGTAGATGTTATTAATCTGCTCACAAACAGATATAGGCAAATTGCTGGTCTTAATGCTGTCGGCCACTAGGATGTCACCATTTTTGAAGCAGGTGGTGAGCCAGTGCACCCTGTCCTCATCGTAGTGGATTTGTATGGCCTTCTTTAGCACACTGTATCCTGGAAAGAGAATAGCAGCGGCGGGCGGTAGGCCATCAAAGTCCCCAAACTGATTCTGCAGGAGATCCTGGGCCTTGTTAATGATGTCATCGTCCAACATGCCTTCCTGGCCGCCGCTCTTCAGGATTGATAATTGCTTAAGAGACAAGTTGTTCTGTGCTCTCCGGGTATAGGCTATCTCCACTTGTCGTGTTCCCAGCTCCGGGCTTCCTACATCTTTGGCCGATGGAGAGGACATGTTTTCTGCCGCAGCTCTTTTGGTTGGTAGAAATGTCCCGGACTGACTGTCATTGGAGGTTGGTGCTTTCCTTTTAAGACTGGCTTTGGAAGCTTCACAAGATGCCTTCAAAAGGTCTTCAGTAGACTCAGCCATTTTCTTGTCCAATTTTTTAAGGGTCTCAAAATTTATCATCCTTCATTGCTGTGTCTTGATTTTGATGAGTGTTTTTTTTTTAGCAGGTGGTGCTTTGTGGACAAGGAATAGCTCCACAGCATCAGCGTCCCAGGATCTTTTTTTGTGGGGGTTCCCCACTTTCTGTTTTTTCTCCCAAGGGACTTGTGGTATTAGGATCCCCTCATGAGCAACCTTTGGATCCGTAATAAAATTGGTTGGTGTCTTCTCAGCTGTGTCATGGCGGATGACGTGGTTTTTACTTCTTAAGGCAACTGACCTGAAGAAGCTCCTGGACTGTGTTATGATGGTTGATTTCTTGGCCAGAAAGCTGGAGTTCCACATCAGAGTTCTCCATTTTGATTCAGAATTAGATCGACATGCAGGATGAGAGAAAGTTGACCAGCAGCCACCGATCAACATAGCTTTGACGCCTATGAATCCTCATGACGGCGTCCAATCTTCTTTCTGAAGTTTTATGCGTGTTTCTGTATGGTGGGCCCTCAAAATAAATTTTAGTGCTTGGCACCCCAGTCCGACACTGGTTGTCAGACATCTTGATTCCTTCTTATCTCAGATATGTTTTTTCTAATAATTCTTACATTTCCCATGATGCATGGCTTTGCAGAGACTGAGGGGGTGGAATCTCACCATACTGCACAGCTCTATCCCCTCTGAGGGCAGCCATGACAGAACAGTGACACAGCTGCTATCCCCTCACACAGCAGGGTCTCCTTGTCTTCCTATGTGATGCAGCTTCAGCCTGACTGCCATCTTTCCTGTTATCTCTCACATGGAGGCAGGGGGGCCAGTGTGAAGCTACATCCCATACAAGTACGCTGGAGAGTCAGTACACACAGATAGTACAGACAGGTAGTGTGAGTCAGGAGGTTTATCAGGGCCGGTTCTAGGTGAAATGGGTCCCTGGGGCCCAAAACAATAAGGCCCCCCCACCCCCATGTCACGTCATCACCCCCTCCTTTTTACATCACCCCCTTCGCATCACATTATTTTCCCCCCCCCTTCCATGGCAGCATACTCCCCCCCCCTCCGAATGGCACATTTCTCCCCCTCCGTGTCATGTCAATACCCCCTCCTTTTTAATCACCCCCTTTTCGTCACATTATTCCCCCCCCCCCTCCATGGCAGCATACAGAAATACAGCACCCCATACCTTTTACATCCAGTGACGTCTCCTTTGATGTAGATGTTCTCTGTCCTCCTCTTCTCTTTTCAGACCTCTAGACCAGACCACCATTTTGTTGCCATTTTCCATCTCTGCAGTTTGACAACAATAAAAAAAATCTTAGTTTACTACTTTTCTATCATCCTCCCATCTTCTGGACAAATCATCCTACTACCCCCAATACTGTGCCGCTGTGCTCCCCAATACTATACTGCAGAAACAGATAATACCCCTGATAATACTACTACCACACAGAGCCCCCCATATAAAATACCCCTTCTTTGTGGCCTCAGTAGAAGCCCCCATAGTGCCCTATAATAATGTGCCAGTAACAAGTGCCTCCCATAGATGCCCTCCAATCATGTGCCAGTAACAAGTGCCTCCCTCCCCATGTGCCAGTAACATATACCTCCCCCTATGTGCCAGTAAAAAGTGCCTCTCTTCTCCCCCCCAATGAGCCAGTAACAAGTGCCTCTCTTCCCCCCATGTGCCAGTAACAAATGCCTCTCTTCCCCCCCATGTGCCAGTAACAAGTGCCTCTCCCACACCCCATGTGCCAGTAACAAGTGCCTCTTTAACCCCTCCCACCCCATGTGTCAGTAACAAGTGCCTCTTTAACCCTCCACCCCATGTGCCAGTAACAAGTGCCTCTTTAACCCCCCACCCCATGTGTCAGTAACCAGTGCCTCTTTAACCCCACCCCATATGCCACTAACAAGTGCCTCTTTAACCCCCCACCACATGTGCCAGTAACAAGTGCCTCTTTAACCCCTCCCACCACATGTGTCAGTAACAAGTGCCTCTTTAACCCTCCACCCCATGTGCCAGTAACAAGTGCCTCTGTAACCCCCCACCCCATGTGCCAGTAACCAGTGCCTCTTTAAACCCCCAACCCATGTGCCAGTAACAAGTGCCTCTTTAACCCCTAACCCATGTGCCAGAAACAAGTGCCTCTTTAACCCCCCCACCCCATGTGCCACTAACAAGTGCCTCTTTAACCCCCACCCCATGTGCCAGTAACACGTGCCTCTTTAACCCTCCCACCCCATGTGCCAGTAACAAGTGCCTCTTTAACCCCCACCCCATGTGCCAGTAACAAGTGCCTCTTTAACCCTCCCACCCCATGTGCCAGTAACAAGTGCCTCTTTAACCCCCCACCCCATGTGCCAGTAACAAGTGCCTCTTTAACCCCCCACCCCATGTGCCAGTAACAAGTGCCTCTTTAACCCCCACCCCATGTGCCAGTAACAAGTGCCTCTTTAACCCCCACCCCATGTGCCAGTAAGAAGTGCCTCTTTAACCCCCACCCCATGTGCCAGTAACAAGTGCCTCTTTAACCCCCCACCCCATGTGCCAGTAACAAGTGCCTCTTTAACCCCCATCCCATGTGCCAGTAACAAGTGCCTCTTTAACCCCCCACCCCATGTGCCAGTAACAAGTGCCTCTTTAACCCCCACCCCATGTGCCAGTAACAAGTGCCTCTTTAACCCCCACCCCATGTGCCAGTAACAAGTGCCTCTTTAACCCCCCACCCCATGTGCCAGTAACAAGTGCCTCTTTAACCCCCACCCCATGTGCCAGTAACAAGTGCCTCTTTAACCCCCACCCCATGTGCCAGTAACAAGTGCCTCTTTAACCCCCACCCCATGTGCCAGTAACAAGAATGCCTCTTTAACCCCCACCCCATGTGCCAGTAACAAGTGCCTCTTTAACCCCCATCCCATGTGCCAGTAACAAGTGCCTCTTTAACCCCCACCCCATGTGCCAGTAACAAGTGCCTCTTTAACCCCCCATCCCATGTGCCAGTAACAAGTGCCTCTTTAACCCCCCACCCCATATGCCAGTAAGAAGTGCCCCTTTAACCCCCCACCCCATGTGCCAGTAACAAGGGGAAGTGCCTCTTTAACCCCCCACCCCATGTGCCAGTAACAAATGCCTCTTTAACCCCCATCCTATGTGCCATTAACAAGTGCCTCTTTAACCCCCACCCCATTTGCCAGTAACAAGTGCCTCTTTAACCCCCACCCCATGTGCCAGTAACAAGTGCCTCTCTTCCCCCACATGCCAGTAACAAGTGCCTCCTCCCCCATGTGCCAGTAACAAGTGCCTCTTTAACCCCCCACCCCATGTGCCAGTAACAAGTGCCTCTCCTCCCACCCCATGTGCCAGTAACAAGTGCCTCTTTAACCCCCCCAACCCATGTGCCAGTAACAAGTGCCTATTTAACCCCCAACCCATGTGCTAGTAACAAGTGCCTCTTTAAACCTCCCACCCCATGTTTCACTAACAAGTGCCTCTTTAACACCCCCCCATGTGCCAGTAACAAGTGCCTCTTTAACCACCCCCACCCCATGTGCCAGTAACAAGTGCCTCTTTAACCCCCACCCCATGTGCCAGTAACAAGTGCCTCTTTAACCCCCACCCCATGTGCCAGTAACAAGTGCCTCTTTAACCCCCCACCCCATGTGTCAGTAACAAGTGCCTCTTTAACCCCCCACCCCATGTGCCAGTAACAAGTGCCTCTTTAACCCCCCACCCCATGTGCCAGTAATAAGTGCCTCTCCCCTATGTTCCATTAACAAGTGCCTCTCCCCACACCATGTGTCAGTAAAAGTGCCTCTTTAACCCCCCCATGTACCAGTAATAAGTGCCTCTTTAACCCCCACCCCATGTGCCAGTAACAAGTGCCTCTTTAACTCCTCCCATGTGCCAGTAAAAAGTGCCTCTTTAACCCCCACCCCATGTGCCAGTAACAAGTGCCTCTTTAACCCCCCACCCCATGTGCCAGTAACAAGTGCCTCTTTAACCCCCACCCCATGTGCCAGTAACAAGTGCCTCTTTAACCCCAACCCATGTGCCAGTAACAAGTGCCTCTTTAACCCCCCACCCCATGTGCCAGTAACAAGTGCCTCTTTAACCCCCATCCCATGTGCCAGTAACAAGTGCCTCTTTAACCCCACCCCATGTGCCAGTAACAAGTGCCTCTTTAACCCCCCACCCCATGTGCCATTAACAAGTGCCTCTTTAACCCCCCACCCCATGTGCCAGTAACAAGTGCCTCTTTAACCCCCCACCCCATGTGCCAGTAACAAGTGCCTCTTTAACTCCCCACCCCCATGTGCCAGTAACAGATAGTCCGGTATATAAAAAAATTAAACACTTTTACTTACCTCCATGGCAGCGATGCGATGCAGGCCTCTCCTGGCCTGTGTCCCGCGCTGTACAGCTCTCTTATCGGCTGCGGGCCTGTGTCTACAGCCTATCAAAGGAACAGGGAAGGGAGGCGCCTCTCCCTCCCCTGCCCCACAGCACAGCCATCTGTATCGCTGTTCCACAATGGAAGCGCTGATCTCCCTATGCCCTGCCGCCGTGGACCCCCTTCCCGGCCGGGCCCTCGGACCATGTCCGAAGTGCCCGACCGCTCAGTCTGCTCCTGCTGCTCTCTTAAAGAGGCAGAGAGGGGCTCAGAATGGCCGTGGGCCCCCTAATATTGTAGACTCGGGCGGGTGGTGGGCTTGGGGGCCCCTAAGGAGTCTGGTACCCGGGGGCAATTGCCCCCCTTGCCTATATGGAAGCGCCGGCCCTGAAGTTTATATAACTGCAGCTAATAACTGTATGCACTTACCTATTACAGTATATACCTACACTCCTTGTACTTTAGATAGGGGAGACATATATATTCAACAGAGATATACAGAGGAGGGGCCTGAGAGCTACCAGGAGGGATTTGATTGGTGATGATCATCCTGTAGTTCACAGGAAGTCAGCCACAGGGAGAGACCGAGTTCTGTCTTTACACATTAGAGCAAGGCGTCAGACTTGAGATCACATGACCAGGTTCCCATAATGAAAAGGTTCAAAATGTATGGAAGCAACTGAGTTAGGGTATAACAAATTACACTGCTAGAATACTGGTGGTGAGTTAGTAATAATAATAATAATAATAATAATAATAATAAATAAATAATAAAAAACATATAAAACCTGGACTGCTTCTTTAAAATGTACAGAACACTTGTGAACCCTAAAAACGTTAACTGAGTTTCAGCATTGTAGCCACAAAATGCTGGCAAGAAGGAAGAGGAGCTAAAGTGAAGCCCGGGGCAAGTGTGTAATGGGATGAGAAGGGTGAGGATTATAATGGATAGTTTTTCCCAAAAAGAAAAACCTTAAAGTATAAAAGGATAATTTAGTGGTGGCAGAAAAAGTGCTAAAGTCAAAAGGGTGTGGGGAAAGAAACCAGGCAGCTGAGCTCTGTGCTGTTGGCTGTTATCTTGTCAGATTTTCATAGGATTTCCATGCTTCTCATTACACATTCACAAGATCATATCACATGAGAATTAAGCCAGGAACTGTTGCAGTGCCAGATCAGTACAGAGCTGGCTCGAGAAACTAAAGCGGCAGCTAAACTGTGTGCAGAGACATATTAGTGACATACTTGAGATAACTTTGGCAATGGCATGGTGTGTCTAATAAACATAGATATACCGTATTTTTCGTCCCATAAGTAGGGGGAAAATGTCCCTGCATCTTATGGGGTGAATACTAATGAGCACTTCCATATTGGAGTCTGACCTGAGGTCTTATTAACATTGGGGGTCTGATTGGGGCTGTGAGCTAAGGTCTGATTAATATTGGGGGTCTGATTGCTGATCTGATCTGAGGTCTAATAAAAAATATATTTTTCTTATTGTCCTCCTCTAAAACCTAGGTGCATCTTATGGGCCAGTGCGTCTTATAGGGCGAAAAATACTGTATATTTTATCCATTTTCATCTTGGTTGCTAAAGTCCATTCCTGAAGTCCGTGTGTACTAGATCCGGAAGTCTGTATGTTTGGCTCTTGTAGTGTGTCTGCATGGGTTCCTGATCTTTTCGTCTGCCAGTCCACCGTGTTTTGTGTTGTGCCTGTATTACGTGTTTTCCTTTGATTTGCCTGTGCTCTGCCTAGTTCTCTATTGTGCCATGCCTGTGTCTCTGGTGCTTTGCACTAGTGTTTCTAACCCCAGATGGTCAGCTGCCAAGTACTCTAGGACCATCCCAGGAGGTAGCAGTCTGGTTGCTAACATGTAGCGAAGGGTAAATAGTTGGGCGGCGCCAGAATAATATCCTTAGGGTTTGGCCCAACGTCAACCTGATTACTTGGCACAGTGGTTCCACAACTATTGTCTGTAGACATGTCTGTATCAACTGCTATGGGTCCCATGGTGAGAGGGCCATAGAAGTTGGGGTAAAGTATGACTTTAATTAAAAGATTTCTACAAATAAATTAATCAGAAATTTGAGTTTATAAAATACAATACAATGATATTCTGCATGCTCCTTGCCTACACACAGCAACTAATGACATATTGTACATTTTTCGAATGATTAACAAATTATTCCAGGCTACCACAAGAAACTATGGCCACTTCTCTCTCATGGGCAGGTTTAATATACACTGAGGTCTAGATATGACATGGCTGGCCCCTCAAGCCTTGTGTTCAATAATCTGGATCTGTGCTAAACTGGCCTCACCTGTAAGAGGAAAGTCAGCTAAAATGGCTGATTTGTCCAATTCAGCTGGATATTTTTTTCAATGATACACAAACGGTTGACAGCAGACTACTGCCATTGTTGGCTAAAACTAAACGTACAGCATTATTGGTTGATTACAGGTGACATTTGCCACTTTACTCAAGCCCAATCTGCTGTTTTAAATGTGTTTTTAAACTATGTCCCTGATCTCCCAGTTTAGTCCGGCTATGGTGATGGTCATACAGTTCATACATAGCGTACACATATGGTATGCGTAATTATATGTATGGCCAGCTTTAGGGTCTGTTTGCATTACCACCATGGTCCATGACAGATATAACAATTCATTTTCAAACTTATCCCAACTATTCCTGACAGATCCCATTGGCTACTAATGGGGCCCTTCAGTTTGTCATCAGGCTTACAGTATTTTCAATGGTATGGATATTACTGCAAACTTCACCATTCTTGCTGTCAAGAACACTGGAATCCTGACTTGAACCTTACATTTCAGATTGATAAATATACAATAATAGGGGACACATAGTTTTTCATACCAATATATGAACTTATTTTCCAGTAGATACATCTAATATTGCATTCTTTCAGTCTTCACTTAGTGGGATCCAGAAATCAGGACTGCCTTCATAGCTCCTTCTCTATGTAACACTTGCTCTTAGCCTTCTTTTTGCTCTTGACATTGTGACACTCTACCATCATATCCGTACTTGTCCATAACTTACATAATCTTCAGGATGGGAAGACAGGTTTCTTTCTCTGATACAATCGATATGGCCAACTCCTTCAATGAACATTCCTATCATCTGACTATGTTTTAATCCCCAGCTATATATAAAGCAAGCTAGACACAGACTATTTGGAGAGGCAGAACTATAACAATTAAATGTTAACCTACTATTCTAAGATACTTTAAAGACTTCTGCCAAAAAAGCCAAGATGACAATGCTAAGTACTCATGACATTGAATTATTGTACAGTGTATTGTATCAATGTTGTACCCTCAAAAAAATCCTCCAGCAATGATGCTAAAAGACCCTTTAAGTATTACAATACAGTGACTAACTTGAAATGTTGTATTGTTACCGATAATGCTTGACATGAACAGAGCTGAGCTGCAATACCAAACACAGCCCAAAGACAAGGGTGGTGCACAACCCCTTTAATTTTGTATACTGGGGTTAACTCAGTAGAAGCTAACTTGCTTTTCCTCTTCAACCCCAAACAGCCATATTATATCCATGTGTAATGTGACCAAACCAAGGTGGAGTGTCTTAGGCCTGGGACATTGCCCTGCAAAAGAAAGTGGCACGACGATTCAAAAACTCTACTTTACTGGTACTACGAAAAGGTGCCAATCTTGACCGTTACAATAGAATACATTTCACACTCTTGACTGTATAGTTTGTCAAAAAAGGGCACAAAGCTTAAAGTGTACATATCATTTCAGTTTAAAAAAGAAAACAATTAGCTAAAGAGGACTTCATACCTGTGCGTGGAAATGTGTCACATGAGGGTCCCAGCACAAGGCAAAAACTTGAAAGATATCCAACGCCACTTCTTGTTGCAAAAAAAGAGTCTGTTTATTGAAATCCTCCATTCTTTAGTGATGGTTTTGTAACTTTTTCCAGCCTCATGAGCATCAACAACTATTCTTCTGAGATCCTCAGAAATCTCCTTTGCTCATGTCATTATACACTTCCACAAATATGTTGTTAAGAACAGACTTTGCTAGATTCCTGTTATTTAAATAAAACAGGTCGCCCACCCACACCTTATTGTCATCCTATTGATTGAAAAACCTGACTCTAATTTTACCTTCAAATTATCTGCTAATGCTAAAGCTTCACTTACTTTTGCCAATCACAGACGTGGTATTGGATCATTTTCCTCAATCACAATGTCTAATATTTTTTACTCATTTTATTAATTTGTTTGATTAAGTTATCTTGTGTAAAAATCTTTACGTCAAATTTATGCAGAAATATAGAAAATTCTAAAGGGTGTATTATTAGCCTTTTTTAAAGGGGTCGTCCCATGATTATTGTAAAACATGAAAATTATTACATACTATCTTTCTCTAACAAAGCAAGAACCAGTCCTGAACCTCACATTAATCCAGAGTTTACAGCATTCTTTGCTCTAATTGCTCTGCTACATTGATTTTTAATTTATAGCACAGGCGGAAAGGGGGGGGGGCCCGGTTGTTTGGAGGTGTCCTTTCTAAGGGGTATGTCCTTTTTGCTGCAGCTTTCTCCTTGTAAGGGCTTGTTCACGTATGTGTTACGGGCTCTAAGGGGGTATGTCCTTTTTGCTGCAGCTTTCTCCTTGTAAGGGCTTGTTCACGTATGTGTTGCAGGCTCTGTTCAGGGCCTTTGTCGCAGATTCCGTCAAAAAGAGCTGGACAAAAAAATTCTGCACGCCGGACTTTTTGTCTGGTAAAAAAGCAGCATCCCGAACAAAGACTAAACCGACACTATTTGTAGTCAATGGAGTCGGTTCAACTCTGTTTATTTCAGTTATGTTCCAAATCCGGAACTTCCGTTATCTTTGTTGTTCTGTGCTCTTCTAAGGGAGCGTGACAATGGAAAGTGATAACCCTGGTGTAAACCCAGCCTGGCAGTTGAAAGTTGAACTGAGCATGGGTGACCACCTCATTGAGATGGACAAAGAAATAAAAAAAAAAACAGCAGGTGGTTATACAGATACATTCTACTAATTAAATCAGTGTACTATACAAAATTTTTCATTACATCTAATCACAAAAGTATGGTTTGAAAAATGTAGAATATTTTATATGTATCTTGAATGTAATATTTTATATGTATCATATATTGTATAGGCAATGAATGAATTAAATTTCTGCTACGTGTGAACATACCCTAACTGAACACTGTTTAGGAGGTCCAAAGCTTTTAGGTCAGATCTTTTGTTGCTTATTAGGAAATGGTTGTACGTTCTGATATATCCAAGCTTCCCATGTCAAGATGAAGCATAGTTTGTGATACTCCATGGATCTTATTTCCATATCTTCACTCAACCCTGTTATCAAACAGTAGCCCAGAGCAAGCAGGACTCTGCACAGACATGTTACAAGGAATGAAATTGCTGGAAAGTGTGTACACTCATAATCACAACTTCCCCCCCGTACACAGGCGTCTATGTGTCAGCTGCAGCCAAGCAGGTATACTGACCCTCTGACTGAAATCGAGAAGTCTCTCTCTTTAGGGTACCCTGGTGGCTTGGACACAAAGTAAAAGCTGGAGGGAACAGTCCAAGACCTTTTGGATCTGTCCTCACCTGTGTTGTAATGGTGAGGTATACAAGCAGTATTTTATGGTTGTACATTCATTTTGCAAAAGATACATACCATGCACAGACTTTCACTTTTTGTACACATGGTTTCATAGTTCAATTCTCCAACATATTACAGATTGTATTTTCTGCTTTGTGTAATACTGTACGTCATGCACATGCTGCTGTAAATTTGGCAACATGTATAGAAAAGACAGCTGTATGCACAGTCTTTTTCATTACAACACTGGCACAAACAGCACAGTCCGGTTAAATATTGACTGCAAAGATCAAGGTCTAAAGGGAAATAGGAGGAGAAAACCTCACCCTGACCTGGCAAGGCGAGTAGTTACTTATTGCCCAGAGATCAATCAGAGACATCTCAGTGGTAATGTCTGGGGGAAGGGTCTTTTTACTCTACATTTGGATTACAGTTTCGCATTTAGCTCTATGCTAGTGTCTGCTGAATCTATATTCCTCTTCTAGAGGAGTCAAGGGGTTAATGATGTGTAATCTCCCAGGATAAATATAACTATCTGGAGGGAGGCCTGCAGCCTGGGTGTGTCCTGTAATCTTGTTGCAATAAGGCAGGGGTGCGCGGAATGAACAGTTCGTGCATAAATCTGATATAAGGAACTGCTCTGGGCCAGAGTGCTATAATTTGTGGCATCCTGATTTCTGTCATGTACAGAATTTGTACAAAGTGTCTTCCCCTTCTACTAGATCTGCATAATTTCACCTCTGCCTAATTCAGAAAGAAATACTTGTCTAGGGTTGTAAAGATAGTGGGTGTCCTCCTCTTTCCAGATCAATGGCATGTGATGCCATAAAAAGGGAACAGGAGGACACGAGAAGATACTGCCTGTCACCAAGGTCTCGTATCACCGGCAAATCATGACAGGATGCAAATAATACACGTGGCCTCTCCCTTTCCATAAACAGGTAATACTGCCCTGCAGGATACTAATAGCACACCGGTATAGATGGGACTTGGATGAAGTTAACATGTAAAATTATCTCAGGTTTATGTCCCAAAGGCTCCATGACACATAATTTCTAACTGCTGGTGTTATATTTTCACCTCTGTGGGAGAGGTTTAGCTGTGTGCTCCGCCCACTGATATGTGTACTGACAGGTAACTACTATGCAGCAGACTCACTTACTGGCCTTGGAGTCATGGAGATAGCATATTTATTTTAGCTGGTAAATTTGGGGCATCTAAGCCCCGTCCCCCTGTAAACACCCAAATATTTACTGGAGGCACTGTAGGAGGCATTAAAACTACTGGGTAGTATAGGGGTTCTTATAACTACTAGGGGCACTACAAGGGACAATATAACTACTGGGGCATTATTAATACTGGGTAACATTTATAAGTATTTGGGGCACTAATACTAATGAAGGCACTCTGGTAGAGGATTAGATACACAGCTCAGAAGACAGTATCACATATGATAGGATTAGAAACAGCAGGTCAGCATACAGTATCACACATGATGGGATTAGATATACAGCGCACCTGTTTGGTAATTTTTGGAAGTCCCATAGCAGTGAATGGAGAAGATACTGTGATTGTGCAGGGTGCTCTCCATTCACTTCAAGGTCTGTTCCAGAGTTAGTGGTGTGCTGGTTGGGTTGCACTCCTATGTTTTGGGTGTTCTTCCAGGAAAAGGTTCCCAGGCCTGATTCACATGAAGATAAGAAAGTTCCTGGACACCAATTAGGATGCTTCAGTGAATTATTTATTTATAAACTGCGGATAACCAGTAGATAATGTGACGTTTCGGCAGATGCCTTCATCAGACAACTGGAATTAATACAAAATCAAAATTAGTGCTCAGATACGAGATTAGTGGGGTCTAATACATAATGTCTGACAATAAAGATATTTGCCAGCATACACGTACAATAAAAGTACAAAATAAGTACAAAAAGAGGTTACATCGAGGGAGCCAAACAATTGGTGATACATAAAGTATTGTTGGCGTCTGATGGCCGTACACAATTAGAGTATAACATAACAGCATTGAAAATATCTAGTGACGTTAATTCGTGGTGGTTGCTAATGAAAACAGATGACAATAGTCCTTATTCTTTAACGCATGTTTATGGAGATATCCCCTATGTTGGACTGGAGTTAAGGTGTAACTTGAAAGATATGCTGGGTCGCATAATGCATGGATAATGAGAAGATGGTGGTGATCCTAATAACAGATAGGGGTGGAACAGAGGAAGCAATAGTGGGCCCAATAGTCATGGTGATTATAGTTTCTTACCTGGATGTGCCGCTGTTAAAATGAGTAGGTGACAGAATTCTCTGTTGGGGTGCTTTGACCCTAATGGCGATGTAAGGATAGCAAGGCTATGCAGCCTGTAGTTGTGGTCGCCATATTGGAGAGCCTAAGTGGCGCGTTTTTATAGGGGAATGGACCGCCCCTGTAGGGAATGACGTAAGCGCCGGTGTAACGGACCGTTACGAACACAACTCCGTTTAGGCGATATTCCCTTTTCCGGATAGACCAGCAGCTACTGCAATCACCAACTTCCCAAACTGCAAACCACACGAATTCACCAACTTCCGAACAAGAGACACACGAACCCTGGAAGCAGCCGAACAGGAAAAGCAATATGAACAGCTTACACTCCTGGCAATCAGCATACCGTCAAATCCCCCCCAATAACGAGACGACACTTCGTTTTGAGGGTCAAGCAGGAACTCCTTTTTACTGGCCCATACAGCCTCTTTTATTCCCAATGCCCAAACACATTACAGCCCACAGGGTTTTGCAGAACAACCAATAAACACATCACAACACATACAATGCAAGTACAGCAGCCAATCAGATACAATGGGACAATACAGACACTCAGCATATTCCTCACCTCTGCTTAGGACATAATTGAGTCAATTACTGGATCTACTCAATTATCTCCAAGCTGAAAGTTACATTTTTTTATACATTTTAATAACTCCCTGATCTTACATCACATACGGATAAAACTTATATTTCTGTGATCAGCATAACTTGGGGAGCAACATATGTAAAAATCACATGAATCTGTCCGGGGGTTACAAGGTTAGGTGAGGTCCCTTTATTATCCCTTGGCAGCATGGCTTTACCGGTCCAAAAAGTTTCCATGTGTCCGTATACTGTTTTTAAAAAGGCCAGCACTGTACAATAAAAGTCCATAAGTCCAAATCGGTTCTTAACGGGCAATACTTCCCAGGGCCATAGTCAGAAGGCAAGAGGCAGGCGACTAGACTTCTCCAGTTCACTGTGGCGAGGTTGGTTTCGCCACACTTCTCCCCTTTACCAACTAGACTAACAGGGTATCTGACCTCCTGCCGGTCAGTGCCCTGGTTAGTCCAGCAACCCACCCACGAAGCACAAACAGCAGTACAGCCCACCCACAATAAATGGTTACTACACCTGGATAAAGTAGCAACTTGTCCATGTCCAGGTGCCTCACCACGGCTGTGCGGGGGACTGGTAGACTGCCTTGGTGGGTTGCTGAGTGGGCAGAGACCCGCGGTACTCTGCCCTGGGGCCAGCGCTACCATGGAAGTAGCCTGGTTGGAGCCTGGTTGTGGGAGGAGGAGACCGACTGTCTCCCTTCTGGATAAACCGCTCTGTGGCTGGGGGACAGGACCGACCGTCCTTGCCCCTTGTGCTGCAAGTGCAGAGACCACGGTCCCATCTGCACCGTTGGGGGGCGTAACATCTCCCCTTGGTGGGTTAGGCTGCCGCTGGAGAGAGGGTGTAACAAGCCCCTCTCTCTGAACTGTAGACTGCCGCTGGGGAGAGGGGGTAGCAGGCTCCTCTCCCTGACCCTCTCTCTGCTGGTGGAGGGGGGGACCAACTGTCTCCCCTTTCAATATTTTGTCCTGCTGCTGGGGAACACACTGCTGCTGGGGAGAAGGGACGGCACCTTCAGCTCCCGGGGGTACACACAGCCGCTGGGGAGGAAGGGAAACACCTTCAGCTCCCTGGGGTACACACTGCCGCTGGGGAGGAAGGACGGCACCTTCAGCTCCCTGGGGTACACACAGCCGCTGGGGAGGGAGGACGGCACCTTCAGCTCCCTGGGATACACCCTGCCGCTGGGGAGGAAGGGCGACACCTTCAGCTCCCTGGGGTACACACTGCCGCTGGGGAGAAGGGACGGCACCTTCAGCTCCCGGGGGTACACACAGCCGCTGGGGAGGAAGGGAAACACCTTCAGCTCCCTGGGGTACACACTGCCGCTGGGGAGGAAGGACGGCACCTTCAGCTCCCTGGGGTACACACAGCCGCTAGGGAGGGAGGACGGCACCTTCAGCTCCCTGGGATACACCCTGCCGCTGGGGAGGAAGGACGACACCTTCAGCTCCCTGGGGTACACACTGCCGCTGGGGAGAAGGGACGGCACCTTCAGCTCCCGGGGGTACACACTGCCGCTGGGGAGGAAGGGAAACACCTTCAGCTCCCTGGGGTACACACTGCCGCTGGGGAGGAAGGATGACACCTTTAGCTCCCTGGGGTACACACTGCCGCTGGGGAGGAAGGGAAACACCTTCAGCTCCCGGGGGTAGACACTGCCGCTGGGGAGGAAGGGCGACACCTTCAGCTCCCTGGGGTAGACACTGCCGCTGGGGAGGAAGGATGACACCTTCAGCTCCCGGGGTAGACACTGCCGCTGGGGAGGAAGGGCGACACCTTCAGCTCCCTGGGGTAGACACTGCCGCTGGGGAGGAAGGACGACACCTTCAGCTCCCGGGGGTAGACACTGCCGCTGGGGAGGAAGGACGGCACCTTCAGCTCCCTGGGGTACACACTGCTGCTGGGGAGGAAGGACGACACCTTCAGCTCCCTGGGGTACACACTGCCGCTGGGGAGGACGGATGACACCTTCAGCTCCCTGGGGTACACACTGCCGCTGGGGAGAAGGGACGGCACCTTCAGCTCCCGGGGGTACACACTGCCGCTGGGGAGGAAGGACAGCACCTTCAGCTCCCTGGGGTACACACTGCTGCTGGGGAGGAAGGACGGCACCTTCAGCTCCCGGGGGTACACACTGCCGCTGGGGAGGAAGGACAGCACCTTCAGCTCCCGGGGGTACACACTGCCGCTGGGGAGGAAGTACGGCACCTTCAGCTCCCTGGGGTACACACTGCCGCTGGGGAGGAAGGACGGCACCTTCAGCTCTCCGGAACGCACTCAGCCGCTGGGGAGGGCGGACGATACCATCTGCCATGAACTGCAGGTACTCTGCTGTTAACCTCCTCACGAACTGCACAGATTTCTCCGGGGGGTTGGGTCCGAAGAAAATCAGCCGTGATCTCAGCTCTCTGTCAAATTCCTCCTGCGTGTAGCTGGGTGCCATGCTTGTTCTCCTGAAGTTCTTTCTTTTGTAGATAGGGGCACTGTACGGGTACTGGCGTTGCCCTCACTTTGTAATCCAAGGAATGGTGTTGCCCTGTAGATGTCCTTCTGGGCTGTGGAAATGATCCCGCCGCTTGCCACCAAATGTAACGGACCGTTACGAACACAACTCCGTTTAGGCGATATTCCCTTTTCCGGATAGACCAGCAGCTACTGCAATCACCAACTTCCCAAACTGCAAACCACACGAATTCACCAACTTCCGAACAAGAGACACACGAACCCTGGAAGCAGCCGAACAGGAAAAGCAATATGAACAGCTTACACTCCTGGCAATCAGCATACCGTCAAATCCCCCCCAATAACGAGACGACACTTCGTTTTGAGGGTCAAGCAGGAACTCCTTTTTACTGGCCCATACAGCCTCTTTTATTCCCAATGCCCAAACACATTACAGCCCACAGGGTTTTGCAGAACAACCAATAAACACATCACAACACATGCAATGCAAGTACAGCAGCCAATCAGATACAATGGGACAATACAGACACTCAGCATATTCCTCACCTCTGCTTAGGACATAATTGAGTCAATTACTGGATCTACTCAATTATCTCCAAGCTGAAAGTTACATTTTTTTATACATTTTAATAACTCCCTGATCTTACATCACATACGGATAAAACTTATATTTCTGTGATCAGCATAACTTGGGGAGCAACATATGTAAAAATCACATGAATCTGTCCGGGGGTTACAAGGTTAGGTGAGGTCCCTTTATTATCCCTTGGCAGCATGGCTTTACCGGTCCAAAAAGTTTCCATGTGTCCGTATACTGTTTTTAAAAAGGCCAGCACTGTACAATAAAAGTCCATAAGTCCAAATCGGTTCTTAACGGGCAATACTTCCCAGGGCCATAGTCAGAAGGCAAGAGGCAGGTGACTAGACTTCTCCAGTTCACTGTGGCGAGGTTGGTTTCGCCACAGCCGGTATTCCCGCTGAACAGTAGGCGGGGATGCGGCTGTGTTGTGCGCAGGCACAGGATCGCGTCTGTGTCTAAGGACGCGGCATGCGTCTGGCGGAAATAAGGCCTGTTGCTAGCGCGCGTTAGGTCCGGGGATCGAGGTGCGCAAGCGCCAGTGTTATGTGGGTTGCCAGGAGTTAAGATGGCATTTGGATACTATATGTAGGAGATACGCATGCGCCGGATAACTGTGCAGAGCGACTGCGGCTGATAGAAATGAATGAATGAATGCGGTGAAAGAAAAGAGTTTTAAGTAAAGGATATAACAATTGCGGTCATCCAGGGTGTTTGAAGTCAATGTCTGGTCTGGAAAGAAATAACAGGAGATAACTATACTGAGGCAATAACGTTTCAATATATATGATATAATTTATCAATGGGCTGTACTAAACGGAGATAAATGTACTGAGGCAATGCAGTATGTATATAGCTTATCTATATATATAATATAATATAATTTATCTTTGGGCTATAGATTGCGTCTATGGTAAAATAAGATAATGTCTCACTATAACTGCAGGGGTGGCCGTAGACTAGATGATGAGAAAGGATGTCATAAATAGTGTGGCGGCAGTAGGTTCCAGGTGGAATATCAGATGTGACTATTGTATCGGCCTAAAGGAAGGTACTAAATTCATAAAAGCGTAAAAGGCGGCTGCAATTCTAAATGGAATATCAGGTGTAGCTAATATATGGGCCTACAGGAAGGTACTTAATTCATAGTCGCGATTAAGACCTTTGGGTTCAAGTGTTTGGAGTTTATGTATCCAACAGGCCTCTCTTACGTCATTCCCTACAGGGGCGGTCCATTCCCCTATAAAAACGCGCCACTTAGGCTCTCCAATATGGCGACCACAACTACAGGCTGCATAGCCTTGCTATCCTTACATCGCCATTAGGGTCAAAGCACCCCAACAGAGAATTCTGTCACCTACTCATTTTAACAGCGGCACATCCAGGTAAGAAACTATAATCACCATGACTATTGGGCCCACTATTGCTTCCTCTGTTCCACCCCTATCTGTTATTAGGATCACCACCATCTTCTCATTATCCATGCATTATGCGACCCAGCATATCTTTCAAGTTACACCTTAACTCCAGTCCAACATAGGGGATATCTCCATAAACATGCGTTAAAGAATAAGGACTATTGTCATCTGTTTTCATTAGCAACCACCACGAATTAACGTCACTAGATATTTTCAATGCTGTTATGTTATACTCTAATTGTGTACGGCCATCAGACGCCAACAATACTTTATGTATCACCAATTGTTTGGCTCCCTCGATGTAACCTCTTTTTGTACTTATTTTGTACTTTTATTGTACGTGTATGCTGGCAAATATCTTTATTGTCAGACATTATGTATTAGACTCTCGTATCTGAGCACTAATTTTGATTTTGTATTAATTCCAGTTGTCTGATGAAGGCATCTGCCGAAACGTCACATTATCTACTGGTTATCCGCAGTTTATAAATAAATAATTCACTGAAGCATCCTAATTGGTGTCCAGGAACTTTCTTATCTTCATGTTCCAGAGTTAGGACCCATACCTTGCAGTATGCCATAAATGTGCCAGATGGGAATATCCTTTTAATAAATTTCCTTTCTGGAGTTCATTGGTTACCCATCTTTAAAGGGTTCAGTCCTGTACCCATTCAATACACACCTAGGATGTCTATGGAAAATAGGTGCTGGAGAAATGGTGCAAATTAATATTTAAGATAAAAAAAAACACAATCTTTTTTTTTTTTAAAGAAACACACACACACACACACACACACACAAAACCTTTATTTATTATGAAGTGGTCTAGGATTCCTGTGGCTCTGACCTTTAAAGGGAGTTGGAGGCGCAGATGTTCACAACGACAGGAACAACTACTAACGTCACTTCCGGTGCGACCGGTAGGGAAATCTAACGAAGTAGGGAAATGTAACGTTACACCCCCTGTAGTGTCCCCAGTGTAAATACAGAGACAGTATAACTATTGGGGCACCAAGGGGGCATTATTAATATTGGGGGAATCATAGCTATTAGGGGCACTACAGTTTGGCTTTATAAATGCTGGGGGCACTATAAGAGACAGAAATAAAAAAATTATAAAAAAAAATATTTAAAAAAAAAGTTTACATCAAGCAATTTTTTAATAAAAAAATAAAAAATATAATAAATATACACATATTAAATATTGCTATGTCCGTAACGAACAGCTCTATAAAAATATCACATAAAGGTAAACGCTGTGAAAAAATAAAATACGCTGTGAAGTAATAAAATAAAAACTGTGCCATAACAGCCATTTTTGATCACCTTGCCCCAAAAAAGTGTAATATTGAACGATCAAAAAATCATATATAACTAAAAATGGTACTAATAAAAATGTCACCTCTTCCTGCCAAAAACACAAGATAATCTACACAAGATAATCAGAATAAAAATAAAATAAAAATATGGTTTTCAGAAAATGGAGACACAAAAACATGTTTTTTTTTCCAAAAATTATTTTTATTGTGTAAAACTTAAATAAATAATTTTAAAAAAGACATAAAGGGTATCGCTGCATCTGTAACAACCAGTTCTATAAAAATATCAAATATCAAATAAATATTGAGTTTTGTTTTGCTGTTAACCATTGCAGCGCTACAGAAAAAAATTGATTCAAATGGAAAATCTGCAAAAGAAGTGAAATTTCTCCTCTATTTTCCTTTAATTCTTGTGGAACACCTAAACGGTTAACAAAGTTTGTAAAATCATATTTGAATAACATTTATGGGTGGTTTCTATTTTAATAGTTTTTATTGAGTTTTTAATTTCAAACCATTAAAGAAAGTACATTACAGTTTGATTTGTTACAGTGTCAAGCAGAATACCATTATAATCAGGTAATCAAAGGAGAATATAAATTCCAATATAATACAATTATTAAGATAACAATCCTTATTTTATGTAAAGCATCATCCTATTCTTTATTATGCTTCAATGAAGCAACATTCTACTTGGTACTTGCTTTGTCTGGCCAAAAAGGTATTGTATACTGTATGTAAAGTGTAAAAAAAAAAATTAACTGGTAGACAAGGATAAAGATGAAATAAACAAAAAGAAAGATATCTAGAGAGGACTTAGGAAACCTATTTAGGTCCCTTATACAAAGGAAGAAATGTACATCACAACCTAATTTAGTTGTCTAATAATAAGAAATACCTCGATGTAGACCATGGTGTCCAAATTTTTGTGTATTTATGCTTCTGGCCAGAGGAGTTGCTAGGGTCTGAAAAGATCCGGGGCCCAAGCCCCAATGCATATGGCCCAATTCTCTAAGTCAGGCATGCTCAACCTGCGGCCCTCCAGCTGTTGCAAAACTACAACTCCCATCATTCCTTGACAGCCTACAACTATCATCCTACAGAAGGGCATCGTGGGAGTTGTAGTTTTACAACAGCTGGAGGGCCGCAGGTTGAGCATGCCTGCTCTAAGTCAACCAACCGACCCACACACACACACACGCAAACACTAGCAGTGAAGACATTTTACTGTACTTGCTATACAGCAGCATGTACCTCTCACATCCAGTGCTTCCGAGCCTCCCAGGTGACGTCTCCTCCGATGTAGATCTTCTCTGTCATCATCTTCTCCATTCGGTCCGGACAACCTCTCTCAGCTGCCTCGTTTCTGCAGAGTGTGAGACACGGACATCTTAGCAACCTTATCTGTACTCCCAAATACTATCCTGAAGAAAAACGAGTGACATACAGATAATCCTCCCCATAGTAAAACTGCTCCTTATAGTCCCACCAATAGTAATTCCCTTCTAGAATACCCTCATTAGTAATAGTGCCCCCTACAGTGCTCCCAACAGTGATAGTGCTCCCCAAGAGTGCCTCCAATAAAGCCTTCACAGAACCCCCAGTAGAAATAAGGCCCCCTTATTGTTCCCCCAGTGGTAATAAAGCTCTCTACAGACCCCTCAGTAGTAATAAGGCCCCCATAGTGCTCTTAGTAGAAATTATGTGGATCTATAAGTCCCTCCTACAGAGCCCCCAGTAGTAATAAGAATGCCTAATGTCCCCTGGATTTAAAATGCCCCCACAGTGCCCCCAGTATTTATAATGCTCCCTACTGATATAATGCTTACCCTGAAGTGCCCCCAGTATTTATATTGCCCCCTACTGTTATAATGCTCACCCTGAAGTGCTCTCAGTATTTATATTTCCCCCTGCAGTGCCCCTGTAGTTATATTCCTCTGTTTAGTGTCCTCAGATATTATAATTTCTCAGCCCCTCCACTATAGAGTCCCATGTAAATAACATTATTTCCCTCCCTCTGCCATAGAGTCTCATGTAAATACCATCACACTATCTCTCCAGCCCCCTCCAAAATACAGTACCATGTAAATAACATCACACCATCTCTCCTGCCCCCTCCAATACAGTCCCACATAAAAATCATCCCCAGACACCTACAAAATACAGTACCATGTAAATAAAATCACCCCCTCCCCAGCCACCTCCAACATGCAGTCCCATGTAAATAACATTACCCCCTCAACATTGAGTCCCATGTAAATAGCATCACTCCTTCCCCCAGACACCTACAACATACAGTCCCATATAAATTAAATCACTCCCTCCCCAGCCACCTCCAACATGCAGTCCCATGTAAATAACATTACATCTCAACATTCAGTCGCATGTAAATATCACTCCGTCACACAGCCGCCTTCAACATATAGTCCCATGTAAATAACATCACCCTGCCCCAGCCACCTCTAACATGCATTCCCATGTAAATAACATCACCCCCACAACTTTCAGTCCCAATGTAACATCGATCCACCCCACTGTCCCATGTAAATAACTTCCCTCCCTTCAGCCCTAACATATAGTCCCAGTTAAGTAACTACAACTCCCAGCATTGCTCTGCCTCTCCCTTCACTTACCTCTCCTCATGTAGCAGACCTCACCACAGCTTCTTCCACCAGGACTTCTCCACTTCACTGCCGTCCTCTTCTGCACTGTTCACATGATGGTGACATCATTGCAGGTCCTTCTCACCCACTCCCTTTTTCTGGTCACATGACTTGTGATGTCAACAAAGGTCCTTCAGCTCTACAAGTGCATTAGATTCAATTGTATTACTGTCCCGAGGAAGTTGTATGGCAGTCGGGGCCTGGGACAAAACATCAGGGGCCCAGGCCCCGAATGTTTTAACCTAGCAACGCCCCTGCTTCTGACAATCATTTTTTCAAAGCTTCAATTGACATTTACCTTCTTTATTATTTGAGACATGTGAGGAGTTGATGAGGATTTCCAATTTTGTGCTATAAATTGGAGAGAGGCTGTTAAAATATGATAGAGAACAGTCCTTTGGTGGACCAACTACCTATCAATATCAAGTCTTAACAAAAAAAGTGTCCCAACTAAAACTGGGCCCTCTCTTGCCCTGGGCCCCATAGCAGTCACATGGTCTGCCACTATGGTAGTGGTCTGCCACTATGGTAGCTACGCCGCTGCCTTCTCAAAACAGCTGATTGGTGGGGTTTTCAGACCCCAATCGATCAGATACTGGTGACCTATCCTGAGGATGGCAAGTGTTCCGGAATTTTGGCTGGAGAAAATACCGTAAGAAGAACGGAACAGAAGATATCTTGATGCACACTGAACGGATTGCTTTCCATTCAGAATGCATTAGGACAAAACTGATGCATTTTTTCCGGTATTGAGCCCCTATGACGGAACTCAATACCGGAAAAGAATAACGCTAGTGTGAAAGTACCCTTAGTCTGGGACAGTTTTTGCAGAATGCAGGGGTGGATGGTAAACTTAAAAAAGGCCCTCAGAAATAAATCTAAAAGTAGGCTCATATTGTAGGTGGGTCTAAACTGGCAGCAGGCGGAGCCAACACAAATAGGTGGGTTCAGCCATCGCTACATTGCTGGTAGACAAAGCCAATTCAAACGTACAATGGAATACTCATTTGAGATAAACTCTCCCAAACCCTTATATGCAGCTCTTCAATCGCATATGGAGTACGATCATTTTATATACAGGGAGTGCAGAATTATTAGGCAAGTTGTATTTTTGAGGATTAATTTTATTATTGAACAACAACCATGTTCTCAATGAACCCAAAAAACTCATTAATATCAAAGCTGAATATTTTTGGAAGTAGTTTTTAGTTTGTTTTTAGTTTTAGCTATTTTAGGGGGATATCTGTGTGTGCAGGTGACTATTACTGTGCATAATTATTAGGCAACTTAACAAAAAACAAATATATACCCATTTCAATTATTTATTTTTACCAGTGAAACCAATATAACATCTCAACATTCACAAATATACATTTCTGACATTCAAAAACAAAACAAAAACAAATCAGTGACCAATATAGCCACCTTTCTTTGCAAGGACACTCAAAAGCCTGCCATCCATGGATTCTGTCAGTGTTTTGATCTGTTCACCATCAACATTGCGTGCAGCAGCAACCACAGCCTCCCAGACACTGTTCAGAGAGGTGTACTGTTTTCCCTCCTTGTAAATCTCACATTTGATGATGGACCACAGGTTCTCAATGGGGTTCAGATCAGGTGAACAAGGAGGCCATGTCATTAGATTTTCTTCTTTTATACCCTTTCTTGCCAGCCACGCTGTGGAGTACTTGGACGCGTGTGATGGAGCATTGTCCTGCATGAAAATCATGTTTTTCTTGAAGGATGCAGACTTCTTCCTGTACCACTGCTTGAAGAAGGTGTCTTCCAGAAACTAGCAGTAGGACTGGGAGTTGAGCTTGACTCCATCCTCAACCCGAAAAGGCCCCACAAGCTCATCTTTGATGATACCAGCCCAAACCAGTACTCCACCTCCACCTTGCTGGCGTCTGAGTCGGACTGGAGCTCTCTGCCCTTTACCAATCCAGCCACGGGCCCATCCATCTGGCCCATCAAGACTCACTCTCATTTATCAGTCCATAAAACCTTAGAAAAAGGTTGAGATATTTCTTGGCCCAGTCTTGACGTTTCAGCTTGTGTGTCTTGTTCAGTGGTGGTCGTCTTTCAGCCTTTCTTACCTTGGCCATGTCTCTGAGTATTGCACACCTTGTGCTTTTGGGCACTCCAGTGATGTTGCAGCTCTGAAATATGGCCAAACTGGTGGCAAGTGGCATCTTGGCAGCTGCACGCTTGACTTTTCTCAGTTCATGGGCAATTATTTTGCGCCTTGGTTTTTCCACACGCTTCTTGCGACCCTGGTGACTATTTTGAATGAAACGCTTGATTGTTCGATGATCACGCTTCAGAAGCTTTGCAATTTTAAGAGTGCTGCATCCCTCTGCAAGATATCTCACTATTTTTTACTTTTCTGAGCCTGTCAAGTCCTTCTTTTGACCCATTTTGCCAAAGGAAAGGAAGTTGCCTAATAATTATGCACACCTGATATAGGGTGTTGATGTCATTAGACCACACCCCTTCTCATTACAGAGATGCACATCACCTAATATGCTTAATTGGTAGTTGGCTTTTGAGCCTATACAGCTTGGAGTAAGACAACATGCATAAAGAGGATGATGTGGTCAAAATACTCATTTGCCTAATAATTCTGCACTCCCTGTATACAGCCCCAGAGTGATATGTGGGGCCCAATAATTACATATATAGTCCTATAGTGAGACAAGGATTACCATAAGTGTATATATATATATATATATATATATATATAGCCCTATAGTGAGATATGGAGCCCCTTAAAGATACAGTGAGAGAAACTGAAGACTTAACACATTCATTGTAAATACAGTAATATATGGAACACTATTTATTATTACATATGTATCCTATAGTAGTACATAGCACCCTACGCTCACTATAGGCTGGCTTATAGGCCATCAGTGACATGTAGGGCCAGAATGCCGACCTACTAAATTGTTTTTTGTGGGGGCCAGCATCAAGGCGTCATAACCTGAGTGTTTCACCAGGATTTTTCTATGTAGAGTCAATGGCCAAACTGACCTTGGAGGAATGTCAAGAAATCCTGAAAGTTGTAGTTCCACAACAGCAGGAACACCACAGGTGCCCATCTCTATCTGATAACATGATAAGATGTTAAGGCATGGAGATTATTGACGGCGATGAAGCTGGGGATGATGAAGGATGACATTGGGGCTTTACCTTTTTCTTTACACATTTCAATTCTATTTGTCACTTTTAAAAGTAGAAACATTTTTCTTGCTTGATGTGTTGCTTTTAATACAATCAGTTAAGGAATGTGTACAGAGCACATTAGGGCGCAGTCACATTTACAATCCCAAGCACTTATGGAACTTTCCCTGTAAGCCATAGCAGCATTAAATACAAAAGCCTATTATACATAAATAGCATACTACTGAACAGTCTAACGTAATCGTTTTTCACAGCATGGTCTATGTGATTTATGAAAACACTGCATAAAAATGAAAACACATGTGAAGTATTATGTAGAGCATTGTGTAGAAGGACATATAATGCACTAGGCAGGAAATAAATACTGCCATAAAGTGTGCGGTCAAGCGCACCAAATGAGATTGGGCATTTTAGATTTCAGCATGGCTGATCCAAGCCAGCATGGCCATGGGGAGAATGTGGAAAATAACTGTTGGCAGGCTCTCCTCATGATGGTGGATAACACAATGTATGGTGTGAACTAGGGTTGTTTCGATACAAAAATTTTGATTCGGTATCGATGCCATAAAAAAGTATTGCGATACTCGATACCATTCGATACCACGCGGAAAAAATAAAATGAGTATGAGTAAAATTCAAATTGGTTTATTTAGAAAGTTCCTGACCGGTTGTCGCCATGGCCATGTTGTGACGAATTTGCCAGTTGGAGAGTTTGTGAGAGCAAAACGATGTTGCAATGTTTAGTGATATTTAGAGCACGTGGAAGAGCTGACCAAAAATCCCAAAGACAGTACATATATCAGGATAAGGATAATGCACAACTGAAAGAATCAGGAATGATATTTAGTACTAGATACACTATAGATTGCTATAATCTATTGGTATCATTAAAAAGTATCCACCTGTTAAAGGAAGGATTTGAGACGAATCCTATAATTGTGTCACTTTGTAGCTTAAAGAGCATTGTCTATATGGAATCAGTTGGCGCCACCTATTTATATAATAACCAGCATAAGGATATGGGACATTCTTGGTGAAATGTAATGGAAATGTGAAATGTTCCCTATGCAAATATACTGTATGTGGAAGTCACAGAAAATTGGAATGTCCACTGCCTCACAGCATTTTATTCAATGCCATGCTGGCAAGGTGGATAGCTTCCAGGTAGTTTTGATACAGAAGGTACATAAACCCGTACGCAATGGTGATTGGGATCGCAAAGTACACAATCAGGAAGCTCAGTGGATTTCTAGAAATCTAGACAGCAGATATTCACAGGGTTTAAATCTATGCACCCATTTTATGTATTTTTATTAGATTAATATGCTTTTTGTTTTATATTAGGTACATGGATCAACTTTGATAAATTACAAATGGATTATTATTCATTGTATTTTGTTATATTATTGAGTACATTATTGCTTGGAGTATCACAAAGAGTTAATATGCAAGGAGCAGTGGATTCTGTTTGATCGTTTTAGGCCTCATGCACACGGCCGTTGGTGTTTTGCGGTCCGCAAACCGCGGATCCACAAAACACGGAAGCTGCTCCGCGTTCTTGCGGAACGGAACGCGGCCCATTGTAGAAATGCCTATTCTTGTCCGCAAAATGGACAAGAATAGGACATGCCCTATTTTTTTTGCGGGGGCACGAAACGGAGCAACTGACGCGGACAGCACACAGAGTGCTGTCCGCATTTTTTGCAGCCCCATTGAAGTGAATGGGTCCGCGCGTGAGCCGCAAAATATGCGGCTTGGACGCGGACCACAACAACGGCCGTGTGCATGAGGCCTTAATCTGTAATAATAGGATGTGACATAGTAGACCTCCTATATTTTAAGTGCTAAACAGTGTAAAGGGACTTAAAGGCTATGTACACCTTTGAGGAGCATATTATTTATTATTGCATTGTACTCATTTTGAGCTAAAAATTATTTTTTTAATTGTTTTTTATTAAAAATACGGCATCCTTTTTTTGTACAAAGCTGACATACTGTAGTAACAACTTTTGGATTTTCTTCTCCGTCAGACCAGGAGCTGACAGACTCCTAGTCCTTAGCTCTGCTCTCTGACATTATAAACACTCATTATAGCTCAGTTCTTATCTTACTGATAAGAATGTGGCTTAAATAAGTGTTTATGACCTCTCAGTAGTGTTCACAAAGTGAAAGTATCAGTCACACGGCTAGAAAAACAGTTAACCCTTTGTGACAGAACAGCTCAATATTTTTAATAAAGGCCAATTGAAAAAAATGTTTTTTTTTTTGCCAAAAATAACATGCAATCATTAAAAAAATTGCCTCCGAAGGTGTACATAACCTTTAAGCTATGAGTAAGGATGACTGGATTCATCCGAAATGCATATTTTTTTTAATGTTTTTTTATACAAGTTCAATACAGGGTTGTTTTTAATTCATAGTTGCTCTCAAAATCTAAGACTAATTTCTACATCATTTATATTCTGTTTAGTAAATGGAAAATCTAAAGAAAAATGATCTTCTGATATATCAATGATCCATGTGAGATAATTGTATTTGTGCAGTCTAAGAAGTTAGACTACCACAAATTTTTGGAACCAATAGACTTTTTGGAGCACCTCCATTGCATAGGCCGTATTGTTACTTGGATTGTCTGACACATTTTTTTGTTACTTGGATTGTCTGACACATTTTTTTAGGAAGGGGCCATTGATTTGGATCATGCCATTTGCAGAATGTTGTGTCATAATTTTCCAGTGGGGGAAAACTCATATCAGCACGCAAAAGGGCATAGGGTTCCCTTTATTTTTCAAAATCAGTGAAGTTCTGTGCTTGTGGACTCCACCAGTCTCAATTTCTGATCGCTGGTGGGTAGAGGTTATTTTACGTAAAGTTACATTAAAGGGGTGCCCTCACAATAAATATTATACATATTCAAACCAAAAATTGGTTGAAATAGGCACTCAATCATCGGGAACTGTATCAAGAATAACTTTTTGTTACACCCTACTTCATGAAGCATATCATTCATATACAAAACATCCCAATAAAAAATAAATTAAAATTTTTTTAAAATTTTTTAAAACAAAATGGTGTTGTGTTCTCCTGTCCAATCTTGTAGTGATTGCTGGAATTTGGACAAATAAGGAGGGCAGGAAACCACAACATCAAATAGGTATCCTAATATTGCACTAAAAAGATTATTTACAATCCCATTGGCTGACCAACCTATATAGCAGAAATATTGATACACATGTAAATGATTACGTGTCTTCCCATCTACCCCAGTGTGAACAGGGTCTAATTATAGACATGATTCTACAGTATAGTTGGGAGAGATGGGAGTCCACTACATCAAATATCAGTGTAAATATCAAATCCAAGATGTTTAATCGATGTGTGCACTCCACAAATATATAATATGCAGCAATTTTTAAAACATATACTTATAATCCCTTCTGTGTCTCTAATTCATGATCATAATGAAGTCCTAATAGTTCATATTTCAATATACAAAATTGTTGGTATAAAAAATCAATGTCCATTATTATCAGAAAAAAATGTCCATGATCAGCAATAAAAAAATTAAAATGGAGATATAATTCTTAAATTGGTATAAACACCACTTGAAGTTCTTAATCCAGATATGCTTAACTAATGTTCATCCACACCATATATATGCTTTGTTGTTATTCATAGTCATAGTATAAGCAATATTTCTCTGGTTGTGTCTTATATACAGTGGATATAAAAAGTCTACACACCCCTGTTAAATGTAAGTTTTCGTGCTGTAAAAAATTGAGACAAAGATAAATCATTTCAGAACTTTTTCCACCTTTAATGTGACCTATAAACTGTACAACTTAATTGAAAAACAAACTGAAATCTCTTAGGTAGAGGGAAGAAAAAATATAAAAATAAAATAATATGGCTGCATATGGTTGAAGCACCTTTTGATTTTATTACAGCACTCTTTCTTTTTGGGTATGAGTCTATCAGCATGGCACATTTTGACTTGGCAAGATTTGCCCACTCTTCTTTGCAAAAACACTCCAAATCTGTCAGATTGCGAGGGCATCTCCTGTGCACAACCCTCTTCAGATCACCCCACAGATTTTCAATCTGATTCAGGTCTGGGCTCTGGCTGGGCCATTCCAAAACTGTAATCTTCTTCTGGTGAAGCCATTCCTTTGTTGATTTGGATGCATGCTTTGGGTCGCTGTCATGCTGAAAGATGAAGTTCCTCCTCATGTTCAGCTTTCTAGCAGAAGCCTGAAGGTTTTGTGCCAATATTGACTGGTATTTGGAACTGTTCATAATTCCCTCTATCTCAACTAAGGCCCCAGTTCCAGCTGAAGAGCCATGCAGCATGATGCTGCCACCACCATTGCTTCACTGTGGGGATGGTGTTCTTTTGGTGATATGCAGTGTTGTTTTTGCTCCAAACATATCTTTTGGAATTATGGCCAAAAAGTTCAACCTTGGTTTCATCAGACCATAACACCTTTACCATATGCTTTTGGGAGACTTCAGATGTGTTTTTGCAAAATGTAGCCTGGCTTGGATGTTTTTCTTCGTAAGAAAAGGCTTTCATCTTGACACTCTACCCCATAGCCCAGACATATGAAGAATACGGGAGATTGTGGTCACATGTACCACACAGCCAGTACTTGCCAGATATTCCTGCAGCTCCTTTAATGTTGCTGTAGGCCTCTTGGTAACCTCCCAGACCAGTTTTCTTCTCGTCTTTTCATCAATTTTGGAGGGACGTCCAGTTCTTGGTAATGTCACTGTTGTGCCATATTTTCTCCACTTGATGATGACTGTCTTCACTGTGTTCCATGGTATATCTTAGGGTACTTTCACACTAGCGTTTTGGATTCCGTTTGTGAGATCCGTTTCAGGGCTCTCACAAACGGTCCAAAACGGATCAGTTAAGCCCCAATGCATTCTGAATGGATAGGGATCCGTTCAGAATGCATCAGTTAGGTTCCGTTCCGCCTCTATTCCGTTTTGGAGGCGGACACCAAAACGCAGCATGCAGCATTTTGGTGTCCGTCTGAAGAGGCGGAGCCTAACGGATCCGTTTTTAATTACAATGTAAGTCAATGGGGACGGATCCGTTTTCAATGACACAATATGGTGCAACTGAAAACGGATCCGTTCCCAATTGACTTTCAATGTAATTCAAAACGGATCAGTTTTGGACTTTGTAATTTTTCTTTAAACCTAATGCAAACGAATCCGTTCTGAACGGATACAAACGTTTGCATTATAGGTGCGGATCCGTCTGTGCAAATAAACAGACGGATCCGCACCAACCCAAGTGTGAAAGTACCCTAAGGCCTTGGAAATTCTTTTGTACCCTTCTCCTGACTGATACCGTTTAACAATGAGATCCCTCTGATGCTTTGGAAGCTCTCTGTGGACCATGGCTTTTGCTGTGGGATGCGACTAAGAAAATTTCAGGAAAGACCAACTAGAGAAGCTAACCTTTATTTGGGGTTAATCTGAGGCACTGTAAATGATGGCACTTGTATGCTGACTCCTATTTAACATTATTTTGAATGTGATTGCTTAATTCTGAACACAGCTACATCCCCAGTTATAAGAGGGTGTGCACGCTTATGCAACCACATTATTTTAGTTTTTCAATTGAGTTGTACAGTTTATAGGTCACATTAAAGGTGGAAAAAGTTCTGAAATGATTTATTTTTGTCAATTTTTTTTTAACAGAACAGAAACCTGACATTTTAACAGGGGTGTGTAGACTTTTTATATCCACTGTATTATATATCGCTCTTTGATAAAAGAAAAGAAAATGTTACCACTTTGCTGGTCTTCTTATGGTGCGTCTTTCCTTTAAACACTGTTGCTATATTAGGCAAGATCCTCTGAATCCCCTTCTCATAGATCATATGAGCTGCCGTTCGGCGTCCCATGTAGTCGCGCTCTATTGTTTGCAGCTCTATAGCACTGCAGGCTGTAGATGTTTATGAAAATCCAAAAACCGTGATGTTCTGTATCGTATTGAACAATAGTTATGTCGCAGGTCTTTTCTTGGGATATAATGCCAGTAGTATCAAGCGCGTTTCAGAGCGACAAGTTCCTACTTCAGTGGCTCGTACAGGCAGTATGCTTATTGGTATAATTTATAAAAAATGGGTGAGATTGATTTCTTCCAAGATTATACTAAAACGTGGTGTGGATCTCCACTTTGAATCAATGGACCAATCTTTTTGTTTGAAAATTTTGTAAAGGGTCTACTTCTTATGTATTATATTGCATCAGATACATGAAATAAATACCAATATCTATATGAAATATATTGCATCAGATACAGATATAGATTATACATTTTTCAAACCAGCACCTGTTATTAATTCAAATGTATCTGTATAGCACCACCTGTTCTTTTTCTTGTTTCTCTGCCCATCTCGCTAACATATCTGAGGTGGTAGCACATGCTAGTCCCATCCTACAACTGCCACCAGCCATATCTACCATTAGAAGCTGTGAAAGTTACAGGGAGAAAGCTGCAGCAGAAAGGACATGCCTCCTGAGAAAGAACACACTCACTGAGCTGCAGCAGCAATCTAGTAGAGCAATTGGAACAATAAATGGGCATAGCTCTGGATCCATGTGAGGTATAGGTCTGGTTCTAGTTTTGTTAGAAAGGGATTGTCATGTACTATATGTCTGATACATTTTTTATATTCATGATGGGATAACCCCTTTAATTTTAATCCAGGGGTTTTGTATGAATGATTCCCTACTAAATATCCTTCTTATAAAATATACACTACTCTGCACGTTCTACCTTTAGACAGGACATAGTAGTAGTATATTGGATTTGTAGACAAAGAATCCATTGTTCTTCATGCTAGAGCTTGGAACTGTATTATATGTATCTTATATAGAATATCAGAGTGATAAAACAGGTTTTTCATCACAAGTGGTTTCACATGATGATTATTATGTGACCACGATCCAGTAGCTACAGTTACACTGGCTGACAATAAAGTCTGGTATTTTAATGCCATAAAAATAGATCCATGAACACTACAGACAGTCACACAAAAGAAACTGTAAGGATTTCAGCATCACATAATGACCCCACATTGTGCAGTCCCAAATAAGATAAAGGTCTTCCAAAGTGAATACAGATATTTCCCCTTTGGTGTCATCATTTAGAAGATTGCACTTGCTCTATAAAGTAAAGTAAATTATACTTTATATAATATTTATACCTTGATAATAAACGTCCTTCATAACCTATACAAGTAAACATATTGCTAAAAGATGCCCTGCCCCCAACAGCAATAATGACGGTAGATAACAGCTCTAATTTCACTACTTTAAAAATCGATAACGCATTTTCAGTATGTCCCTCCTGGGATGCTCCATTCTATTCTATGATGGAATTGTGCAATCTCAGTGCTGACTCACACATTCAGCACGCCTAACCCCCGGTGCCATGCAAACACAACTGATATCTGCGAGTCAAACATAGCTAGGAATACTCCAGCATTAAAAGCTTAAATCAAAGACATTCAAAAAACATTTAAAAAACAAATCTTGAATAATAAATTAATAACTATTTATCTGATACTCAGGATTTTCCAACATCCAGCAATATATATATATATATATATATATATATAGTGGCGTAACTAGAAATAACTGGGCCTCACAGCAAATTTTTGAATGGGGCCCCCTCCCCCAGTAATTTTTTCCCAACCCCTTCCTTTCATGCCGCCCCCTTTCCTGTGGCTAGTAAAGATCGCTCTCTCAGACCCGGCCCGGCAGCTGTTCCATCCGTTTTCTACACTGTCTATACTCCCACGGTATATAATTTCATTGTGTAATACTGTTGAGGGGGCCCTGACAAAATCTTTTAGTACTTCTCCTCCTCTTGGATGGGCCCCTTCTGGGTCAGGGCCCCAAAGCAGCCGCTTCCCCTATAGTTACGCCCCTGTATATATATATATATATATATATATATAACAAATCTCACCTTATTTGACCAGGATAGAAGACAGAGTGGCTTTGTGTAATGTATAACAAATGGTCATCTAATAACCTACAATACGTATGTTGAACACAACTCCATTCCTAGAAATGGATATAATATACAGTATGCAGGGCCAAATAATACCATGAATTTTGAGCCAAAGCTATTTCTTTTGTAGGTGGTTTTTACTTACTGTATTATCCCTAACTGGATGGCCGCCATTTAATTCGGTTAATGGCTTCTGATTTCTATCTGCTTGCTGGAATTCACTGATGTGAATATACTGTAAGTAACGCTTGGAGGGAAGCCAAGTTTGTCAACCAGCATCTAGGAATATAACCTTTAAATTACAGGAGTGTAAGGCTGGCTGTACACATTAAATATCGGCTGGACCTGACAATAATGTAATGTAATGTAATGCAGGGGTCAGTACAGAGATCTGTCCCATCATCTATTTATCCCCAGGACTGTGACTGTGACGAGGGGACATCCTCTGCGTCTGGAGGAAAGAAGGTTTGTACACAAACATAGAAAGGGATTCTTTACAGTAAAAGCAGTGAGACTATGGAACTCTCTGCCTGAGAAGGTGGTGATGGTGAGTACAATAAAGGAATTCAAGAGGGGACTGGATGTATTTCTGGAGTGTAATAATATTACAGGCTATAGCTACTAGAGAGGGGTCGTTGATCCAGGGAGTTATTCTGATTGCCTGATTGGAGTCGGGAAGGCATTTTTTTCCCCTTGGGTGGGGAAAATTAGCTTCTGCCTCACAGTTTTTTTTTTGCCTTCCTCTGGATCAACTTGTAGGAAACAGGCTGAACTGGATGGACAAATGTCTTTTTTCGGTCTTATATACTATGTTACTATGTATATGGGAGCCTCCTGACTCTCCCCTAATGGCAGATATCACAGGACATAAGTAGCTGGCAGTTGGATATTGACTGTGTGATCCTTTTGGTCTCAGCCAGAGAGGTCTCACAATTGCATACCTCCCAACTTTGTAAACGAACAAAGAGGGGCAAATTTTTTCCACACTAGGCCATGCCTCTAACTCTGCCCAAAACATAACTATACACCAAATCCCACCCAGTCCCCTTAATGCCCCCACATAGTAATTATTCCCCCTGCATGCTACTGCACAGTGTTTATGCCCACATTGTGTCTTCACAGAATTATGCCCAGCTGTGCCCCCAGTAATATGCCCAGTTGTGCCCACAGTAATATGCCCAGCTGTGCCCCCCAGTAATATGCCCACATTGTGCCCCCAGTAATATGCCCACATTGTGCCTCTTACAGAAAGTAAAAAAAATAAACACCACATACTGTACTTACCTTCTTCCAAGCATCAGCAGCAGGACATCGGCTGCTCTAGTCTGTCGGGCATTTTCATGAGTGTATATGATACCTGATCATATTATATTCAAAATTGATGCTTATTGTCTTTTTAAGAGACAGGCTGAACCAAAGTTTTGATACACGGCTGGAACAGGCCAAGATTTGAGGTCACACAGAGTTCAGTCTGTGTAAAAGTTTTATCTGAATACAAAGAACATTGTATTTTAAAAAGTTATTGCCACAGATGTGGTTCTATCTGTGGGGAATACACTGGATTCTCCAGACATGTCCGTCTGAAGAGAACAAGGCCCATTCATATCATTATGGTCCATAGATCAACAGTGTGAGAAACATTCAGAGAGACGCCTAGAGGTCTATCTTTAGTTATTTCAGTGTCTAAGTTAATCCTTATCTCTGATTTACGATGACGAGGGTCAAATGTATATAATACAAGAGTGCCATAGTTAACTCTTTATAGTATGGTGCCAATAGCTTGCACAACAGTGCCATCCGGAGACAGATGGATATCATGATACCATCCTCCACAGTTGCATTATGGGTAAATATGATCTCATAGGATCATTACCATATGAGCGTATGATTGGAAGATCTTAATCCAGGAGGATGTAACATGAGATAAGGATTGGAATAATTACTGTTGGAATAAGGGAAATTCCTACAAGCAAAGAACATTCCAGGATAGAGCATCAGGATCATCATCATAGCCAGAACAACCAAGAGAGAGGGGTCTATCAATATGAAAGTGATGGTGAGACATGCGATGATGGACCACCCAGCTTTCCTAGGAGCACAAGTATGATTCCTGCTAGGACTTGGTAAGAGACATAAAGAATGATATTTCACTTTATTAAGATTAATTGGATAATGTGGGTGAAGTCATACCATCTAGATTGGCGAATACATAAACACATTAATTAATTGATCATCTCCATATTGAGATGTAGTCTTAGGATATTGTGAGGCTTCATTCTACCTGCAGAAGAATCAAGACTCATAATCTAGCAAAGTATTAAATGATTGTATATATATACATATATAAATATATTGATAGTAGCATTCTTCGCCAAGCTAGGTGATAAATTCCCACTGGAAAGACTTGTTCCAAGTTCTTCCCATTTCTGTTGTGTGTCTTAATAGTCTTACCAAGTCATACATGTGAAAATAGTCCAGGATGGGGCGGAAGGATACAGTTATCTCTTCTAAGTTATATCCTTTGATGGATTTGCCCATTCCTGAAGTCATGTGAGGTGTAGTTGGTTAGAGGGGGGCAGAATGTAGTTAGCATTCGATATTGATGTCTAAGATTAGACATGCCCATCCTGATATCATGAGGTTTCCTCTGGACAGAAGTGATGTATATACAGTTGTGTTCAAAATTATTCAACCCCCACTTAAACTGAGTGTTTTGGCCAGTTTGACATTGATTTTGATCAGTCATCTTGTTTACAATTAAATCAAAGAGGCACTTGTAAGTCAGACAAATATAACATAACATTTATAATGAAATAACCACAAATGTCTTTTCTGTGCTCACATCATTATCAGTTTTATTCAACCCCCAAGTGACATTCAATCTTAGTACTTAGTACAACATCCTTTTCCAGTTATAACAGCTTTTAAACGTGAAGCATAGCTTGACACAAGTGTCTTGCAGCGATCTACGGGTATCTTCGCCCATTCTTCATGGGCAAAAGCCTCCAGTTCAGTCACATTCTTAGGCTTGCGCACAGCAACTGCTTTCTTTAAGTCCCACCAGAGGTTCCCAATCGGATTTAAGTCTGGTGACTGCGATGGCCACTTCAAAATGTTCCAGCCTTTAATCTGCAACCATGCTCTAGTGGACTTGGAGGTATGCTTGGGATCATTGTCCTGTTGAAAGGTCCAACGTCTCCCAAGCCTCAGGTTTGTGACGGACTGCATCACATTTTCATCCAATATCTCCTGGTACTGAAGAGAATTCATGGTACCTTGCACACGCTGAAGCTTCCCTGTACCTGTAGAAGCAAAACAGCCACAAAGCATGATTGACCCCCCGCCATGCTTCACAGTAGGCAAGGTGTTCTTTTCTTCATAGGCCTTGTTCTTCCTCCTCCAAACATAGCGTTGATCCATGGGCCCAAACAGTTCTAATTTTGTTTCATCCGTCCACAGAACACTAAAACTTTTGTGGTTTGTCCACATGACTTTTGGCATACTGCAGTCAACTCTTCTTATTCTTTGGAGACAGCAAGGGGGTTCGCCTGGGAGTTCTGGCATGGAGGCCTTCATTACGCAGTGTGCGCCTTATTGTCTGAGCTGAAACTTCAGTACACGCATCTGACAAATCTTTTTTCAGTTCCTTAGCAGTCACACGGGGACTTTTCTCCACTTTGCGCTTCAGGTAGCGCACAGCAGTCAAAGTCAGCATCTTCTTTCTGCCACGACCAGGTAGCGATTCAACAGTGCCCTTTGCCTTGAATTTGCGAATGATGCTTCCTATGGTGTCTCTTGGTATGTTTAACATCTTTGCAATCTTCGTATAGCCATTGCCCTTCCTGTGAAGAGAAATCACCTCTTCTCTTGTCTTCCTGGACCATTCTCTTGACTTCACCATGTTTGTAAACACACCAGTAAATGTCTAGAAGGAGCTGAGTATCACAGTCATTTTACATCTGCATAATTGGTGCTTATTATGCTTGATTGCTGCTCCTTGACATCCACAGGTGTTTACAATACCTGATCGAAAACACTTGAATGAAACTCTGTTCTTAAGAGTGGTAGTCTTTAAGGGGTTGAATAATTGTGTCAATGAAGAAATCACTAAAAAAAACATTTAATACTGTATTACAAAAACAATTGATGTCATTTTAGTTGCATTTGGTTCTTTAAAAAGTCCTTGTAAGATTTCATTCTGAACACAATTACAAATGTACACTAAATTCCCTAAAACCCTTTACAGCATTGGGGGTTGAATAATTTTGAACACAACTGTAATTTAACTTCTTGTTCTGATATCCTAACCAAATAATAGCTTTGTTAATGTGACAAGTTTCTTCTACCCACATGTATTGCTAAGCTTATATTGCTTTATATCGATGATATGATTGTGTTTATTTACTTATTTTAAGCTTGTAACGCTTTATATCAACGTCGTATATATTCCTTGGCATATATCATTGTGTTTATTTACTTATTTATAACCTTGTAACCAATAAATCTACATGTTTTTATAATACCTGCGTATTATTATTTAATGTCAAAACTATATCTTAAGCATTAATGTCATCTCACATGAAAATAACTAATTATCTGAGGAAATAGTCGGCCTCAGATGTGAATTGTATCGATTGGGTTATCTACAATTCACCAGGTCATGATTTCTAGAAGGTATGAAAAATGAATGGTTAATTATTTTATGACCATAATTAATAATTCTTAATTGAATTATTATAATTCCGACAAGTCTGTGAAGGAGGCGGGCTGAGGCAGGGGGAGCTTGGGGGGGGGGGGATGATGGCGGCTCTCTGCTTCATCATAATACAGGCAACTGTCTCTGCGTCCATAGGAAAGCGGGCCATACCTTCCCCGTACCGGGACAGCCACCGCAATCCGGGACTGTCCCGCTGGATCCTGGACGGTTGGGAGGTATGCAATTGCCTTTTTCTTCAGCAAAAGATTATTATTGGCAGATCCTTGTCATATTAGCAGCAGTGAACATGTCAATCTAATCTTTATAGACACCGCACAATTCTCCCCATCAGATGCTAGGACAACTGAGGTTCAGATGTGTTGGGTTTCACCACGTCTCATCCTGTATTTCTGCCAGAATATAACCTGCTGAAAGAATTCCTCCCTTTCCGAATTAAAAAGGACCTCTCGTATCCTGACAGTGACAGAAGTCCACCAGACTGCTTACCTGACTCTGGTTTCTTTTTTCCTCTAGTTCTTATGTCTCCCCTTCCTCTGGTATTAGTTTGTTCACTTTCAGCACCCTATAGCAGTGGTCCTCAACTCCAGTCCTCAGGGCCCACCTACCGGTCATGTTTTCAGGATTTCCTTAGTATTGGGCAGCTGATATAATTAGTGTCCATCCATCAGGATTTATCACAGGTATTTATTTTGTGGGATACTCCTAAATCCTTACTGGCAAGTGGGTCCTGAGGACTGGAGTTGGGGAACACTGCCCTATAGCATTGAATTGTCAGGTAAGGGCTAGCGTTTATTGCCAATGGATGATGTAATGTTGCCTTGGCACTGAACACTGGGGACTGCCCACCTCAAAATTTACTTCCAATGGGTTTCAGAAACTAATGGCATTGATATTGGCAGAACAGAAGCTAGAAGTAAAAAAAAGAGGGCATCATAGGCAGGACAATAAAACACAATGAAATGTTAAAATAATGAGTGGACGGATGGAAATTTATTTGAATCATCTAGACATGTGATTACAAGTATGATGACTATTTCCAGGGCTAAGCGAATCGACTTCGGATGAAACATCCGAAGTAGATTCGCATAAAACCTCATTTGAAACCGAACCCATTTATGAACTTATTATGCAAAGTCTCGCAAAACTTCATGAAGTAACAACTTTGGCTCATCTGAGAAAATACATTCTAAAACTGGACGGAGTGCTCGCTCCGTACATTATTGAAACAAAGTTTCATGCGAATCGACTTTGCATGTTTCATCCGAAATCTATTCACTCATCCCTATTTCTTTGATATTACTGCCTATGTGTTGGTTATTTATCATGCACAATAACATATAGTGAAGATTTCTAAAAATTTGGAGTGTCTGGCTCAATTTGAATTGAGCTATGTGTTCAGTGGAGGAGAGACTTGCTTGAAATGCACGGACACGCTGTTGTGCGCCGCTATACATGAGTAGTAGTATGTGCTTAGACTGCAGCTGTGGATCTGAGTTGGTAAGCTAAATCAGGTACCAAAGATGAGTGATTGAAAGGCTACTTTGACATCTCCGGTTTTGAGATCCGGCAGAGGATCTCAAAACCGGAGCAAAACACTTCAGTTTTGTCACGATGCTGTCACGCTCTAGTGGGGGGTGGAACCCCACATCGAACATAGGGGGGAAAGGAAATGAGGCCTGAAAACTAGGGAAGGAAGATGGACACTACCAGTATGAAGAGTCCCCAGAGGTTGGTGAGTTCATACACAGGAATACCTAAAGTCCTTTCTAACCCTAAAGGACCCTGGTACTAATTACAGGAATGAGACAACCTGTTCCTCCAAAAGGAAGGATAAACGGGAGTCTCCCTAAGGCCTAATACAAAACAACAAGGAAATGCAACACACAGAAAAGCCAAACACCAGCTATCCACAGGTCCAACTGAAGCTATAAACCGCACAGCATTGTGGGAGAAACAACTATAAATAGGGAAAGTTAAATGACCACAGTAGCAACACCTGGAGGTTAAGGATGTGGCCAGTACCAGAAACAACACAGACGCCTATTGATCCACAAGGTGAACATGTTAAATCAAACCACATGTTTCCAGTCTCAAAGATCTCCTGCCACTCACTATTGCGGGGATGTCTGTATGTCTCGGTACGTCCGTGACACATGCATTCTGAATGGACAAAAATCTATTCAGGATGCATCAGTTCCGGTTCGTTCAGTTATGTACACTGGACACAAAACTGCAGCAAGCTGTACTTTATTAGCGCTGAAGGTACTTTATTGGTGCTGCCATCAAGGTCTTACCAGAGAGTTTTTCCTGTTCAGGCTAATTTATTCATGTGTTAAAATACTACCCGTTGGTGCACCCCTCCATGCAGCAGTAATTCTTAAAGGAACTTAGTGACTGGCTAAGTTGGCATTTCCTGCCCAGACTTAGCAGGCATCAAAATGGTAGCAGTGGGGGATCAGAGATGTAAGTAGTGCTTTTTTTTTTCTTTTTTTACTTTTTTTTGTACCCATTCTGTCCCTTTTCTAAACAAATTTATACCACCAGTTAAATACAACTTGTAATTGTAACTTGTAAAGCAGAGGCTTTCTCATCTACACAAGTGACACATGGTCATCAAATGTGTTTTTACCATGTTTTGACACATATTCTGTACTAGCTGCAGAACTGAAGCAAATTGTTGTAAAATGCATGAGGTTTTTGTCATGGGGTTCTGTGCACGGCAATAAACGTGTCACAGTCTCATCGTGCGGACACACCCAAATCCTGGTTAGATAAGGGGAAAATGTGACACGTGTATGGCCAGTGATCCCTGCTAGAAATGGGGCTATTTCACACTGACTTATTTTTGGACACAGTGGGGTGATTTATCATGATGGGAAGTTTTAGAGGACCTGCGCACATGTGTGTTTTTTCCGCATAGATTTTCATGCAAATAAACTGCAGCGTAATAAATGAGATTTGCTAAATCTCATGTACAGATTGTGTGTTACTTGCAGAAATTGATCTGCTGAGCAGATTTTAAAATCTGCAGCATGTTAATTGTTTGTGCGATTCTGCACCAAATGTATAGTGGAAAATCCACAACAAAAAACACATAAAAACCGTGGCAAATAGTGCAGATTGACGTGCACTTTTCACATGTTTTTTATGCTTTCATGCGGATTTGCTGCATACAAATACACATGTGCTGGTAGCCTTAAAGGGAATGTGTCATCAAAAATGACCTATTGTTTAAATCACATTTTTATGTTTAACATATTTTAAAAGAATTTTTATGATGTTATTTTTAATTTTCTATGTCCATATCTATATTTAAACACAAATCATACAATCCTGCAGTTTTCGCACTGGCCACTTAGACTAATAATTGGCCCCACTTCTGTACAGATCACCTTACTGCAGTTATATAATATTCTATTCCTGTTATGATAAGGAGATATCACCTTTGTGTATAGATAAAGCAGGATCCACCATTCACAATAGGTGTCAGACCTTATCTATTCTTTCCTTGTACAATTACCTCTGCACAGGTCACAGAGCGTCCTAGAAAACTCTCCCATAGAAGTCAATGACCATTGTGTCTATAGACCATGGGGCAGCCATAAAGCAATTTTTTTTAATGCGGTCTAAATGCTGTTAAGAACAGCTCAGGAAAGATGGCCGTCCCCATAATAATGTTCAGGAAATAGAATTTAAAGAAATCTGCAATCAGAAAATAAAAACAGATTAGATAAAAAGATGTATCACTATCTGGTTTTAACTGGCAGATAAAATTTTGGGTGACACATTTCCTTTAACAAATCAGTTTTGCAGGAGTCTGTTTTGCTGTAATTTCGGACTTATTAGTTAAATGTTGCACAAATTGAAAAATTTGATGCATCTTTAAGTCATTGGGTATGGCCACATGGTACGTTGTATGGCGCTTGAAACGCATTGGCCACAGTGAACTCTAATTAAGCTAATGAGACCGCATTGTTTAGTTGGTTTGCATTGTTAGTGGCTGCACAGTATTAAAGATGCTGTGCGCCCCTTGACAATACAGACTGACTAAATAGTGCAGTCTCATTAGTTAAATTACAACCCACTGGTACTCGATCGCAGGCAGACACATTTTAAGTGCCACATGATTGTGCCCTTTGATCCAATTATTGCAAAGATTTTGCACAAGTAAGACCAAAAGTTGCAATGCCCTATGTAACAACTTTTTGAAGATGGAATTCTTGAGTGCATTGATAAACTACACCCTTATCACTGGATAATATGATTGATGAAAATATACAAGTTGCATCCAAAAAAAGCCGTGTTGTACAGTTGGTTACACGGGACAGACAAGTTAAGTCGGCATAAGGCTGTTATAAGCAGTGAAAGTGACTTTTGTGTTTAAAAGGTGGATTAACAATTTGTATAACAGACCAATTATTCCGCTATTGTTTTCTATGTTTGTCAGAACAAGTTTCAAGGATGGTAGACTTGTTTAAACAAAAGAAAAATTCTCGTTTCTGTAGATTAAACACTTTGCCATAGCTTCACATGACAAAATGTTCTTCAACTTGTGACGCATGACTTGTGACAACTTGTGACAGGGTGATTTGGTCACTCCCCATCATCACTGCCTATAGAACAGAGGAACCCCTAATCACACAGTCATAGACAAGTGTACACTACCACTACACAGCTTAAGCAGGGTACTTTAGTAACATAGTAACATAGTTTATAAGGCTGAAAAAAGCCATCTGTCCATCTAGTTCAGCCTGTTATCCTGCTAGTTGATGTTTTACTTTATTTTAATGAGACCAGCCCTGTATTGAGACTTACTGGAAGTACTGCATGGGAAAATAATAGAATACCAAAATACAATAGCTATTAATCTTAGCGTATATCTCATGTATGGAATCATAATCACTCTACACACCAACCCTACTGAACCACACATGTAATGTAGAAAAATCGACTTTTTTGAAGACAATCACAATTTTACAGAATATTACAATACACATAATAAAATTTGCGGGTGAGTACTGTAAAAATAACACCCCCCCCCCCGAAAAGATACAGTCAGTATGTACTGCACATACAGAATACATATAGGTAGCTATTCATATATACAGTCATGGCCAAAAGTTTTGAGAGTTACATAAATATTGGAAATTGGAAAAGTTGCTGCTTAAGTTTTTATAGTAGCAATTTGCATATACTCCAGAATGTTATGAAGAGTGATCAGATGAATTGCATAGTCCTACTTTGCCATGAAAATTAACTTATTCCCAAAAAAACTTTCCACTGCATTTCATTGCTGTCATTAAAGGACCTGCTGAGATCATTTCAGTAATCGTCTTGTTAACTCAGGTGAGAATGTTGACGAGCACAAGGCTGGAGATCATTATGTCAGGCTGATTGGGTTAAAATGGCAGACTTGACATGTTAAAAGGAGGGTGATGCTTGAAATCATTGTTCTTCCATTGTTAACCATGGTGACCTGCAAAGAAACGCGTGCAGCCATTATTGCATTGCATAAAAATGGCTTCACAGGCAAGGATATTGTGGCTACTAAGATTGCACCTCAATCAACAATTTATAGGATCATCAAGAACTTCAAGGAAAGAGGTTCACTTCTTGTTACGAAGGCTTCGGGGCGTCCAAGAAAGTCCAGCAAGCGCCAGGATCGTCTCCTAAAGAGGATTCAGCTGCGGGATCGGAGTGCCACCAGTGCAGAGCTTGCTCAGGAATGGCAGCAGGCAGGTGTGAGCACATCTGCACGCACAGTGAGGCAAAGACTTTTGGAAGATGGCCTGGTGTCAAGAAGGGCAGCAAAGAAGCCACTTCTCTCCAAAAAAAACCATCAGGGACAGATTGATCTTCTGCAGAAAGTATGGTGAATGGACTGCTGAGGACTAGGGCAAAGTCATATTCTCCGATGAGGCCTCTTTCCGATTGTTTGGGGCATCGGGAAAATGGCTTGTCCGTAGAAGAAAAGGTGAGCGCTACCATCAGTCCTGTGTCATGCCAACAGTAAAGCATCCTGAGACCATTCATGTGTGTGGTTGCTTCTCATTCAAGGGAGTGGGCTCACTCACAATTTTGCCCAAAAACACAGCCATGAATAAAGAATGGTACCAAAACACCCTCCAACAGCAACTTCTTCCAACAATCGAACAACAGTTTGGTGAAGAACAATGCATTTTTCAGCACGATGGAGCACCGTGCAATAAGGTAAAAGTGACAACTAAGTGGCTCGGGGACCAAAACGTTGACATTTTGGGTCCATGGCCTGGAAACTCCCCAGATCTTAATCCCATTGAGAACTTGTGGTCAATCCTCAAGAGGCGGGTGGACAAACAAAAACCCCCTAATTCTGACAAACTCCAAGAAGTGATTATGAAAGAATGGGTTGCTATCAGTCAGGAATTGGCCCAGAAGTTGATTGAGAGCATGCCCAGTCGAACTGCAGAGGTCCTGAAAAAGAAGGTCCAACACTGCAAATACTGACTCTTTGCATAAATGTCATGTAATTGTCGATAAAAGCCTTTGAAACGTATGAAGTGCGTGTAATTATATTTCACTACATCACAGAAACAACTGAAACAAAGATCTAAAAGCAGCAAACTTTGTGAAAACTAATATTTGTGTCATTCTCAAAACTTTTGGCCACGACTGTACACACCATCAAGGTAATACATGTTAAAGTGCCGATTATGTTACATAATGTATAAATGTATGTAAAGAATCTGCAGTAAAGTATTCATGGGCATACTGCATATCCCACAGACCACTTGATTATACACATAGGTCCATGATTATATTTTGTCCAAAACATATGGTTCCAACCTAGGGACATCCCAATGGTTATCACTGTGAACAATCAAAGTGTTACCCAGATCAGCCCAAAAAAAACCCACATCAGATACTGACCCTAGTATCCGCGCGGGGGGGTGTCATGTGTTCAGTAGGGTTGGTATGTAATGGGAAAATAATATTCAAATAGGTATATCCCAAAATTAGAGAACCATCGCCGGATCCAGCAAAAACGCTAGTGTGAAAGTAGCCTAACAAGGCAGGTAAGGGAGACAATGGCAGTGCACTTATGACAGCTGTGTTTACTCTGCTATGGCACGTTACCTGGTGTTGTACCAGATATGATGGTGATATGATTTCCAGTTCAGTCTAATGTGGCACTCAGCCAGCAAATTTTGACCTCTGCTTACCCAGGTAAGTAAGGCCAGTTTCACACAGCCTGCCGGAAAAACTTAAAGGGGTTCTGCAGTTTGTTTAAACTGATGATCTATCCTCTAGATAGACCATCAGCATCTGATTGGCGGGGTCCGATACCCGGGATCAGCTGCTTGAGAAGGCAGCGGCGCCGCGGCCTTCTCACTGTTTACCGCCGGCCCAGTGACGTCACGACTAGTATCAATTGGCCTGGGCGGGGCTCAGCCACATTGAAGTGAACAGAGCTTAGACGCGCCCAGGCCAGTTGATACTAGTCGTGACGTCACTGGGCCGGCGGTAAGCAGTGAGAAGGCTGCGGCTATCCAGAGGATAGATCATCAGTTTAAACGAGCTAAAGTCTCATGGGCCCTGATGCAAGAGTTCAGCTTGGGCCCCCCTTTCCCTCAGTGCTTTGTGGCGGGGGGCAGGGGAGCACATAGCCTTCGTGCTGCCTGAGGCAAAAATTGAAACGACCCCCTTCCCCCATGCCAAATTCTTGACCTAACCCCTTCTCTCCAGCCAGAGGTGTAACTTGACCTGCATGTACTTTCTATAATACCGGTGTCTTCCTATGAGGCACAAGGGTCTTTGGGCCCCCTTAGGTTCCTGGGCCCGGTAGCGATTGCTACCTCTGCACCCCCTATAGCTACGCTCCTGTCTATATCCCTATATTAGCCATACGCAGGAAATTTCCCAGAGTTATAGTACATACAAACTCAGACATTCTTCATCTGCAATTCAATTGCCTGCCCTTCGGCATGTCAGTTGCTCGCCGAGTTTTTACCAAGATCCAAGTTACTCCAACAGGGTCCCTAAGGATGGAAAGTGTGACTGACATTTGGCGAGTAAAGGCATCTTCCAAACAACAGCTTCTAAAGAATCTACAAATAACCCTGCAGTCGTTACAAAAGCATGGTTTCCTGATCAGTTACAAGAACTCACAGAAAATCCCAAATACCTGATTTCATCATAAACATTATCAATTAACAATCAAGTTGTCTTCAGAGGGGAGAGATGCAATCCTGAAGGGGGCGAGTCACCTCTTTTTTCACCCCACAGTGTCATTTTGCTATGACATGAAAAAGTTGGAACTTTTTGGAACAGATGTCACAAGAGCCTAGATAAGAGCTGAAGTAATGGCTAAACCCCCAGCATCTGCAACAGGGCAAATCTCTGATTCCCCAGCCTGAGAGAGTCCTCACTATAAATGCCTCTCCTGGGATTGGGCTGTGCATATGGAAAGTGGGTCCACAAAATGTGGCACAAGAAGAAGGATTTGTCATCCAACCTGAAAGATCTCAGGTCTGTCAGACTGGCCTTAGTTCGCTTTCAACTTTACCTGTGCAATCACCAAATGCTTGCTCTGTCAAACTAATTACCAAAGGTATACATCCACAAACAGACTGGCACAATGAATTTCATCCAGAGGAGTGGAGCCTCAACTCTACAATATTCGTTTAATGATGAAGTGGAAGGACCAACTCTAGATGTCATGGTGACAGAGGAGAATACAAAGGATCTCTGTATTGCCCGCACTATGCCCTAGCGTCAAACAGTCTATCGATCAGTAGGGAGGAGAAGCTTGTGTATTTATTGCCAACTCTTCCATTAGTGCCAAGAGTACTCGGGAAGATTATTGAGAAGCAGACGGAGATCATAACCATTCTCCCATTCTAGCCTAGTAGCTCCATTGGTCACTCTTGATGGGAAGTTGTGGAAACTGCCAGGCATTGAGGACCATCTCTCCCAGAAGGGAATACTTCTTCCTCATCCACACAAGTTACAGTGGATATAAAAAGTCTACACACCCCTGTTAAAATGTCAGGTTTCTGTGCTTTAAAAAAATGAGACAAAGATAAATCATTTCAGAACGTTTTCCTCCTTTAATGTGACCTATAAACTGTACAACTCAATTGAAAAACAAACTGAAATCCTTTAGGTAGAGGGAAGAAAAAATATAAAAATAAAATCGCTCACTCAGACCAGGCCCGGCAGCTGTTCCATCCGTTTTCTACACTGTCTATACTGCCACTGTATATCATTTCATTGTGTAATACTGTTCAGGGGCCCTGACAAAATCTTTCAGTACTTCTCCTCCTCCTCTTGGATGGGCCCCTTCTGGGTCAGGGCCCCAAAGCAGCCGCTTCCCCTGCTTCCCCTATAGTTACTCCCCTGCTGACTCCTATTTAACATGATTTTGAATGTTATTGCTTAATTCTGAACACACATTATTTTAATCCAGGAATCACGTAGAATTTTTGACTTTGACACCCTCATTCCAAAGGGCCATAATGCCAAGATCGAGCTGTTTGGCTTTCTATGACCCTATCGGAGGGGGTGTTTTGTGGTGATGGGGGATCCAATGTCAGGCTGTATTATCAGCACTTGGATCCCTCCTCCCTACGCGACTCACCCTTCTATATACATCCATTCAAGCTACTATCAGATTCATATGTTTTGATTTTATTTTATTCTGTGAACAATCTGTACTAATACAACAGTCTGGTAGTTCTATTTGAGTATATGATTTTATATTATATGATTTGTATATATGTGATACTATTACGATTTCATTGCGGTTTTTCAACTACAATGAGATGAATTCCATTCTGGAACCAGAATCCGGTCCATTATTTGAAAACCGCCTCTATTAGTGAACTAAACTATAAAAGGTGATCCACCCAGTCTGCAGACATCACCACTGAAGAAGGGGGGTACCCCGAAACGCGTTTGGTGTGGTCTGCAGTATACTTGAACTTCAAGATTTGTCTCCGGAGACTAAGCCCACCAAGGCTTATGAACTTTATGCCCTCATCCGAATAAAAGGAGTGATCCGCAGTAAGTGCTGTGAATTGCACTCGTATCGGTCTTTCATTCAAGGACCTGCGAAAACACCGCCCACTCCAAATACGTCACAGTCACGTGGATTCAGCCGGTCACGTGAGACGCCGCACCAGACCGAGAAGCCAGCACGGGACGCCGCGCACGGTCCGGTCAGAGATATCCACTGGAAGCGGTAAAGTACTTCAATGGGCACTGCACATATCTACTGATGCAATATACAATGCTACATATGCAATTACCTTATGCGCAACCTTGAACAAGAGGACCGTTATTCATTCTATGAGGTACTGCTCACCCCAGTCTACATCCTGTACCTTAAGTGAGTGAATTTACTCTCTGGTAGCGGACTGTCCGTTAGTTCAGCATTATCCTTGGACTTTATTGATTACCTGGTGTATTGGATTGTTGTTTTTACCTTTTTATATTTAGCATTTTAGGTTGTTGTATTTTAATAAATTCATGTATATTTATCCTGGGTCCATCTGATCCCTATATTTATGAGTGCCCCCCATTCCTTTTCCTTTTTTATTCACGTTTTCTGGCCTGGGTGTTGCCAGGGGTGAGCACCATAGCGTATTGATACACCAAGTGAGCCACTGTTCATTCCTATCACTTATTCCTATTCCTAACATCCCGCTGGCTGTCTCCTCAGCAACTCCAACTGGGCAAGGTGGTCATCGACAATGGCAGGAAAATCGTGGCTGCACTGCATTTGGGGTAAAAAATGGAGCACATGATATGTTTATTCATACAACACTTTTTGTAAAAGTACAGTGGCTTGCAGCAGGTGCTGGCCATGTCCAGGATACTGTACTCACATTTCAGCCACCAGGCGGTTGTATATGAGTGTATTTCTCGCTCACCAAGCTGTTTATATCAGTGTCAACAGGCTATCGTGTATCTGTATATGTCAGTCAGAAGGCTGTGTCACCAGGCTGTGGTATATCAGTGTATACTTCAGTCACTAGGCTGTGGTATATGAATGTATATCTCAGTCACCAGGCTGTGGTATATGAGCGTATATCTCGGTCACAGGCTGTAGTATATAAGTATATATATCGGTCACGAGGCTGTGGTATATGAATGTATATCTCAGTCACCAGCCTGTGGTATATGAGTGTACATCCCGGTCACCAGTCAGTGGCATGTCACTAGGTTGTGGTATATGAGCATATATCTCAGTCACTAGGCTGTGGTATATCAGTGTATATCTCAGTCACCAGGCTGTGGTATATGAGCATATATCTCGGTCACAGGCTGTGGTGTATGAGTATATAGCTCAGTCACCAGGCTGTGGTATATTAATGTATATCTTAGTCACCAGGCTGTGGTATATGAGCATATATCTCGGTCACAGGCTGTGGTGTATGAGTATATAGCTCGGTCACCAGGCTGTGGTATATGAATGTATATCTCAGTCACCAGGCTGTGGTATATGAGCGTATATCTCGGTCACAGGCTGTGGTATATGAGTATATATCTTGGTCACCAGGCTGTGGTATGTGAATGTATATCTCAGTCACCAGGCTGTGGTATATGAGCGTATATCTCGGTCACAGGCTGTGGTATATGAGTATATATCTTGGTCACCAGGCTGTGGTATGTGAATGTATATCTCAGTCACCAGGCTGTGGTATATGAGTGTATATCTCAGTCACCAGGCTGTGGTATATGAGTGTATATCTCAGTCACCGGGCTGTGGTATATGAGTGTATATCTCAGTCACCAGGCTGTGGTATATGAGTGTATATCTCAGTCACCAAGCTGTAGTATATGTGTACATCTGTCACCAGGCTGTGGTATATGTGTATATCTGTCACCAGGCTGTAGTATATGTGTACATCTGTCACCAGGCTGTGGTAAATAAGTGTATCTGTCATCAGGCTGTAGTAAATGTGTATATTTGTCACCAGACTGTAGTATATGTGTACATCAGTCACCAGGCTGTGGTATATGTGTACATCTGTCACCAGGCTGTGGTATATGTGTACATCTGTCACCAGGCTGTGGTATATGAGTGTATATCTCAGTCACCAGGCTGTGGTATATGAGTGTATATCTCAGTCACCGGGCTGTGGTATATGAGTGTATATCTCAGTCACCAGGCTGTGGTATATGAGTGTATATCTCAGTCACCAAGCTGTAGTATATGTGTACATCTGTCACCAGGCTGTGGTATATGTGTATATCTGTCACCAGGCTGTAGTATATGTGTACATCTGTCACCAGGCTGTGGTAAATAAGTGTATCTGTCATCAGGCTGTAGTAAATGTGTATATATGTCACCAGACTGTAGTATATGTGTACATCGGTCACCAGGCTGTGGTATATGTGTACATCTGTCACCAGGCTGTGGTAAATAAGTGTATCTGTCATCAGGCTGTAGTATATGTGTATATCTGTCACCAGGCTGTGGTAAATAAGTGTATCTGTCATCAGGCTGTGGTATATGTGTATATCTGTCACCAGGCTGTGGTATATGTGTATATCTGTCACCAGGCTGTGGTATATGTGTATATCTGTTACCAGGCTGCTGTATATGAGTGTATATCTGTCACGAGGCTGTGGTATATGTGTACATCTGTCACCGGGCTGCGGTATATGTGCATATCTGTCACCAGGCTGTGGCATATGTGTATATCTGTCACCAGGCTGTGGTATATATGTATATCTGTTACCAGGCTGCGGTATATGTGCATATCTGTCACCAGGCTGTGGTATATGTGTATATCTGTCACCATGCTGTAGTATATGTGCATATCTGTCACCAGGCTGTGGTATATGTGTATATCTGTCACCAGGCTGTGGTATATGTGTATATCTGTCACCAGGCTGTGGTATATGTGTATATCTGTCACGAGGCTGCGGTATATGAGTGTATATCTGTCATCAGGCTGTGGTATATGTGCATATCTGTCACCAGGCTGTGGGGTATATGTACATCTGTCACCAGGCTGTGGTATATGTGCATATCTGTCACCAGGCTGTGGCATATGTGTATATCTGTCACCAGGCTGTGGTATATATGTATATCTGTTACCAGGCTGCTGTATATGAGTGTATATCTGTCACGAGGCTGTGGTATATGTGTACATCTGTCACCGGGCTGCGGTATATGTGCATATCTGTCACCAGGCTGTGGTATATGTGCACATCTGTTACCAGGCTGTGGTATATGTGCATATCTGTCACCAGGCTGTGGTATATGTGCATATCTGTCACCAGGCTGTGGTATATGTGTACATCTGTCACCAGGCTGTGGTATATGGGTACATCTGTCACCAGGCTGCGGTATATGTGCATATCTGTCACCAGGCTGTGGCATATGTATATCTCAGACTGTACACCGTGTATCTCTGTGGCCAGCCCTCTCCGCGCCTCACAATAGCGCTATTCTCTCAGGCTGCTCTCATGTAGCTGGAAGCGATTTTAGTTCAAGCCCAATGTTATGACAACGGGTCATGTTTACTGAGGGAGGAGCCTGTGCACAATGGGTTAATAGGACCCTGCCTAGTCTGACTGCACTGATTGCCCAGCCATATGTACATGGCATATACATGGGCGCCGTCTGGTACACGTGATGTGGGTGATTGATGGCCGTGCCCTCCATGTATGTGACTACGTGTCTGCTGTCACCTTGTGACCCGTTCTGGGAGCGGGATACGTATGGAGCAGGGGCACCTGTCGCCCTCACGCTCGGGTGGATGAGAGAAACCGAGCCCTGAACACAGCGCCATGAGGGCGGAGGAGGCCCGGTAGTGTGGCGCCCCTATACCAGCAGCGAGAAGACCGGGGCCTGCTGTCCCAGGCTCGGTGTCGCCGGTGTCCCAGGTGTGCCGGGCCCCGCCTCCGGGGCTGGAATGCGGAAGCCCTGGGAGGAGGAGCCCGCAGAGAGGCAGCGGGGAGACACAAGTCAGACAGCCCGGGACACTGGGGGCATCCGGAGCCCCGTGCTGCTATTCCGCGGGGGATTACACGGCACGTGGAGCACAGCAGAAAGGAGCCGCCAGCATCTCACTAGTGCAGCAGATGAAGCAGCCTGGCAGCCCCGGTGGCACCATGCCCCCCACCTTCTGAGCCATGTCTACCCAAACCGCCCTCATCCCAGATCGCGACCCCGCGCCCCCCGTCCCCGATCTGGGCGCTCTGGAGCCCAAGAAGAAAAAGCACAAACCTGGCACATTGCGGCGGGCACTGACCTGGCTACGGGGGCGCAAAAAGAAAAAGTCAGAGGTCAAACAGCCGGAGGGCAAAGGTAAGAGAATTAGATGGAAGGGTAGTGGGCACAGCCTTTATCCATATGCTTTGTACATTACTTCCTGCAGTGCCCAGGTCGGTGGTATGTAGCCTGGGCAATCACTTGTCCTGTATGGACAATGCTAGAAGTTCTCTGCATCTGGAGGTGCCAGCCTCACAGCCTTACCCATGAGAGAGTGCCAGGCCTGCAGCTGGTGCAGCCCGCCTCATAGTGTTCCTACAGGGATGGCACTAATGCCAGTGCATGACTCCTGTTTGAACTTGGCGTTGGTTACATCAGCGCTTTCTTTACGAGTATATAAGTAACCGGTTGGCAGGAAAATGGCGGCGCCCAGCAGTTTTCTGTCAGTGACTTTGCAGATAAGTGTGAGTGATTGTGTAAGAATGCTTCATGACCACTGGAAGACGACTCTCACCATTACCTGGGCCGGGCACTGACTAACATAACGACCCGCTTCACACTTTACCCTAAACATGTACCGTGTAGAGCACATATCGGTGTGCCACGGCTATAGCAAGAGATGCCACCCTCTGTAATGCCATCAGGGGTTTGGTGGAATAGTTTCAGGAGTTTCTTTACGCCAAAAGCTGTCACAAATGACCAACATGTCATGCCAGGCATCGTGACGTTGAAGGGTACAGACCCACAACACAAGTATTGGGCTCATTCTTAAAGGGGATGTTTTTGTCAGGTACTTAAAGGGGTTGTCTCACTTCAGCAAATGGCATTTACCATGTCGAGAAAGTTAATACAAGCCACTTACTAATGTATCGTGATTGTCCATATTGCCTCCTTTGCTGGCTGGATTCATTTTTTCCATCACGTTACGCACTGCTTGTTTCCATGGTTACGACCACCCGTCATCCGTCAGCAGTGGCCGTGCTTGTACACTACAGAAAAAAAGCACAAGCCTTTGTGAGTTTCCATGCTCATGGCCACCTGAGAGGCCGACACTTTTCCTTATAGTGTGCAAGCACGTCCACCACCGATGGAGTGAAGGGTGGTCTTAACCATGGAAACGAGCCGTGTATAATATGATGGAAAAATGAATCCAGCCAGCAAAGGAGGCAATATGGACAATCACAATACATTAGTAAGTGGCTTGTATTAGCTTTCTCTACATGATAAATGCCACATGCTGAAGTGACGCAACGCCTTTAATGCATGCCACCAGTCACTTTTATGGGGTGACAGTCCTGTTTCTTCCCTAGGTTGATGATGTCACAGGTTCGCCATTGTGCAGCACGTCACTAAGGAGATGTGGCTGCTGCTTACAACCATTGGCCGATCCGTTCATGGGACATTACGCTGCCAATGTCCCTTTCCCACTACTGGGGATGTTATATAGGTATATATATTTTTGAAAACCTGACTCCCCCTAAGGAGTAAAAGTGGGTACTGACAACTTGACAGCAAACCATGGCACTGGCGGCTTCCAAGCCTCATACGTCTCTCTAGGGTGCATATAACATAATGATATGAAAGGCTCACGTTACTGAGAAGTGTAGGCCACCTAAGGCTATATAGGCCCACGTTCGGGCTTGTATGCTCTTATATACAGGCGCGCAGGTTGGGTCATGACATGTTATGTGCGCTCTTACGACTGCGGGATATACATTCTTCTTCAGAAAGCAGTCAGTTTCCAATACCAAGGCCATTTCCCGCCAAAATGCAAACTCTCTGAGCTGTCCTCTTCTGTCAGGTTGGAGACCAATATGGCTTCCATTTCAGATCCTTTAAGATGTCACCTAGCTTTCCTTCACTTGTTGACAGCACGTGTGACTATGGGCAGATTATGTATTACCACCTAGCTAGGCAGACTTGTCATTCAGGACTATAGAAAATGCCTATGAGGACTCTATTGGTGGCCATTGTGGTGGTCACCCATCTTATCTAGTACCAGACATCATTATAATAAGCTAGAATCGCTTCCACATTGGTTGCCACCATGTTTTTCTAGTCAGAGATCTAATGTTTAGTAGCCTGCCTGACGTGTAGATATACAGTGTCTTGCAAAAGTATTCACCCCCTTGCCTTTTTTGTATTTTGGTGCCTCACAATCTGGCATTAACATGGATTGTTTGAGGATTTAATTTACAGAACATGCCCACAACTTTGAAGATGTTTTATTTTTGTGACAAAAACAACAAATAGGACAAAATAACAGAAAAAGTCAATGTGCATAACTATTCACCCCCCTAAAGTCAATCCTTTGTAGAGCCACCTTTTGCGGCAATCACAGCTCCAAGTCGCTTTGGATAAGTCTCTATGAGCTTGCCACATCTAACCACTGGGATTTTTGCCCATTCCTCCTTGTAAAACTGCTCCAGTGCCTTCAAGTTGGATGGTTTGCGATTGTGAACAGCAATCTTTAGGTCTGACCATAGATTTTCTATTGGATTGAGATCTGGGCTTTGACTAGGCAAGGGATGCTCAACCTGCGGCCCTCCAGCTGTTGTAAAACTACAACTCCCACCATGTCCTTCTGTAGGCTGATAGCTGTAGGCTGTCTGGGAATCATGGGAGTTGTGGAGGGCCGCAGGTTGAGCATGCCTGGACTAGGCCATTCCAACACATTTACATGTTTCCCCCTTAAACCACCCAAGTGTTGCTTTAGCAGTGTGTTTGGGGTCATTGTCCTGCTGGAAGGTGAACCTCCTTTCACGCACAGAGTGGTACAGGTTTTGCTCAAGATTATCCCTGTATTTAGCACCATCCATCTTTCCCTCAACTCTGACCAGTTTCCCAGTCCCATTCCCCCCAGCATGATGCTGCCACCACCATGTTTCACTGTGGGGATGGTGTTCTTTGGGTGATGTGATGGGTTTGCGCCAGACATAGCGTTTTCTTTTAGCCTCATCAGACCAGAGCACCTTCCTCCATACATTTTGGGAGTCTCCCACATGCCTTTTCGCAAACTCAAAACGTGCCTTTTTGCTTTTAGCTGAAAGTAATGGCTTTCTTCTGGCCACTCTGCCATAAAGCCCAACTCTATGGAGCGTACGGTTTAGGCCTTATTCACACGTCCGTAGTGTTTATGGATCCACAACTTGCGGATCCATAAACACACCCGGCCGGCAGCCCCATAGAAATGTCTTTTCTTGTCCGCAATTGCGGGCAAGAATAGGACATGCTCTACTTTTTTGCGGAGCTGCGGCCGAAAGATCGGTGGCGCGCTCCGTAAAAACTGATGCGGAGAGCACAGTGTGTGCTCTCCACATCGTTCCGTGCCCCATTCACAGTCAATGGGTCCGCATGTATTCCGCAGAATTGCGGACATATATGCGGACGTGTGAATAAGGCCTTATTGTCGTCCTATGTACAGATCCTCCAGACTCTGCTGTGGAACTCTGCGGCTCCTCCAGGGTTACCTTAGGTCTCTGTGCTGCCTCTCTGATTAACGCCCTCCTTGTCCGGTCTGTGAGTTTTGGTGGGAGGCCGTCTCTTGGCAGGTTTGCTGTTGTACCATGTGTTCCATTTGGTTATGATAGATTTGATGGTGCTCCTGGGGATCATCAAATATTTGGATATTTTTCCTATAACCTAACCCTGACTTGTACTTCTCAACAACATTGTCCCTTACTTGTTTGGAGAGTTCCTTGGTCTTCATGGCAGTGTTTGGCTAGTGATGCCTCTTGCTTAGGTGTTGCAGCCTCTGGGGCCTTTCCAAATAGGTGTGTATATGTAATGACAGATCATGTGACACTTAGATTGCACACAGGTGGACATCATTTCACTAATTATGTGACCTCTGAAGGTAATCGGTTGCACCAGAGCTTTTTACGGGCTTCTTAACAAAGGGGGTGAATACATACGCACATGCCAATTTTCTGTTTTCTAGTTTTATTTATATATTTTCCTCACTTCACTTCACCAACTTAGACTATTGTGTTCTGATCTATCACATAAAATTCAGATTAACAAAACATTGAACTTAAGGCTGTAATGTAACAAAACACAAAGTCAATACTTTTGCAAGGCACTGTATGTATATATATATATATATATATATAATGCATGCTGGCCATTATGTGACTACCAGGATTACTCAGTGTCTGCTCACAGTCAGGTGGTCACAGAAGATTCATGGCCGTCATACACAACAGTTCTGTCATGAAACTGTCTTGTGAACACAGTGATCTAGCCTGAGGGTGCTAGCGACGGTGGAGAACATACCATGACATCCTGCTGCCTAGGATATGGCTCTGCGTCCCTGTCCTCACATACTAGTGTCCGTCCTGTGACATGGATGGGATTTTCCACAGATTCCCTCACACCACGCGCAGCCGCTTTCCTTCCTGGATATGTCACACACCCATTTTCCCCGGAGCAGTGTTCCACATGCTGGGTGTATCTGAGTGAAATCACAGAGCACGGCGCTGGGATATGTCAGCTGGAAGTTTGTTTGCAGGAGTTGTTCCAGAAATCTTCATTTAACTGGATACAACATGTCTTTCATTTCCCATTGTGTGTACTGAGATTGTGTAATTACAGTGCGACCTGCCAAACTGAGCACAATATGTTGGCTTGGGTGGGGTTAGCAACAGTCAGCCTCTGCTCGGAGCCATTGTTGTCGTACATATAGAGGATGTGTAGGATTTCGAGGCACCAGGCACAATGTTTAATGCACAAATATGTGCAGGCTCGGACTGGCCCACAGGGGAATCCCCCGGTGGGCCCCTGAGCAAGATGGGCCCTAGTCTCCCACCCTCTGCACAAGTAGCACATAACACAGTAGACTTACTGCACTACATACATATATTCAATGTACAGCCCCTCAAACAGCCTATGTTCATATAAAAAACTTGATTATTAAAGAAACTCCCAGTTTATTATTATAGACACGATCAGAGCGGAGATGACTTCTAGGTATAGAGGAAAGCCACCAGCGTGCTCTTCTCCCCAGGACCTACCTTCTCAAAGCTGCTGCAGGGACCCCCATATTCAGTCATCTGGTAGCATCTTTCTGCTGTGTGAGCAGGTAATATTTGAATGTGTCCGTACAAAATACATGTTACTGGTGGGCCCTAGGCACCCCAATCCGCCACTGAATATGTGTGAAATCACTATATTGGTACATACTTTGTGCAGATCTGCAGTCTGCCTGTAGAGCTTGTTACGGTGAACATGCCATCGGTTGTGTGGAAAGTTCTAGCCGAGCAGTTATTGATCCAGCTAGTGATGTGGAATGTGCACAGAGTTCAATGAAAGCTGGCTTGGCTTAGCGAGAAACTAAACTGCAGCTCGTAACATGTTCTGCTAGTCCAAGCACATCCGAACTGCGACTAGAATATATTTACTGCTAAACCTCCTAGAAACACCATCTCTGTGAGAAGACCACTCCCCTATCCAGACCAGATTTTCAGTTCCATCATATTTATATTACGCATGCTGACCATCATGTTTGAGAAGACCTCCACCTGAGAAGACGACAAATTTAGGCGGTCACCTCAAAGCGGTATCATATGTTCATACGTTCAGGAACATATCATTATGAATTCTTTCTCATCGAAGCCAACCATGTTCCCCTTGTCATATAACAACTTGGCGAAAAGAAAATGATCAATTTTTGGACTTCGTTTGTCAGTAGTGGCCATTTGTGATGCACATTATCATGTACATTGTCTTGATAGCCTAGTTTAAAAGATATGTCTCCTTAGGAAACCATTTTTTGTTGTAATAGAAAATTAGGGAACTGATGGTGTCCTACAGTTTTGCGTATACATCTCCTACGCAGACCTATGTATCTCCAAGGTTGCATACTACAATCAAACCCTAGGTAGTCTGACTCTGCAGTGATAGATTCTTCAAACCGTTCCCAACTTCTGAAGGAATGGTTTCTACAAGACTATCTGCATGGGATACATGGTGACAAGAATGGACGTGCCCTTTAAAGTTCAGCACCCAACAGATGCCCTTCTCTTTTTGACTGGTACTACAGCCATTAGCCCCCTCTACAAATTATACGGCATTGTACACTATAGACTGGGACTGAATAAACCCAAAGCGCCAGCCATCAAACATCTGGATTTATAATGATGTCTACAGCGGTCTTATTGACTTATTACAGGGGCTGTCTGGCTTGTTTCAAAAACTCTCCAAAGCCAAAGTGTTAAAATAGAAAAAAGATGCTATGCTCAACCCTGAAAGGATTTTTCTGTGTGTTTGATTATTAATGACTTACCCTCAGGATAGATCATCAATATCAGATCGGTTGAGGTCCGATACCGGCACCCCCCTGATCAACGGTTTAAAGAGGCCACAGCTTCCGTGAACTTACCAAGCACAACACTGTCCATTGCATAGCTGCTGTGCTTGGTAGTGCAGCTCACGTTCCTTCACTTGAATGGATCTGAGCTGCACCTAGATCATGTGACTGATGAGTGGGATGTCAGTGGCCTAGGAAGAGGCCGTAGCACTTGCCTCTGAGAACAGGTGATGGGCGGGGGTGCTGGCAGTTAGACCGCCACTGATCAGCTATTGGATAGGTCATCAATAATAAACAACCACAAATCCCCCACCGTTTCCTTTTCAGCACTGCAGTTCCGCTCCTCACCTCCAGTCTGTAGCAGTGATGATGTAGTTGTGACCACTGCAACCAGTCACTGGTCTCGGCGGTATAAAGCTCAAGACTAGTGATTGGCTGTAGCGGTCACATGCTACATACAGCTACGTCACTGTTGCCGCCTGTAAACACAGACTGGAGTTGAGGTCCGGAGCTCTGGAAATGGTGGGAATTACGTGCTAAGTATATATTCAGATCTGGGATCCCACTACTCGGAACCCTGCCTCCTGAAATCCCCAGCACATTAGGAATTCCTTCCTATCTGGTGTGGTGATCAGCCATTGTGATGGGTCACACGCTGTACAAGGACATGTCCTTCTGACTCAGCTGTCTTTGTGGTTGGGAGAGGAAAACACAGTAGGCATAGCCTTGTTAATTGTAACTACAGATGACGTAATAATGTTTGGAAATCTGACATTGTTTACATGGCAGATTGTACCATCCTCAACAAAAACCACAAGCATACCAGGTCTTATGGGACCAGATACCTGCATATTAAACTTACCCGTCTTACCCGCATGTAGACCAACATCTTCATCATCCTGGTTCTCTAGGTAGTGTTTAGGAGCACTGTCTTTGTAGTCATTACATGTAAATGTGCAGGTTCGAGTCAACCATTACTGAGTCCCCCATCATTCAAGAAAAAGGAACGGCACACCTTTTAAAGGGGTTTTCTGGGATTTTTAACTGATGACTTATTCTCTAGATAGATCATCGGTATCTGATCGTTGACGTTCCGATATCCAGGAACCCTGCCGATCAGCAGTTTAAGAAGGCATCTGCGCGCGCAGTAGTGCCGCCACCTTCCCGAAGCTTTGCCTAGACCAGGGGTAGGCAACCTTGGGCACTCCCAGCATTCATACTTGCACTGCTCTTCTAGGAACTCTCATAGAAATGAATAGAGCATGCAGGGAGTAGTAGTTTCACAACAGCTGGAGTGCCGAAGGTTGCCGATCCCTGGCCTAGACCATGTGACGTCATGTTCATCGGTCACATGGCCTAGATGCAGCTCTGCCCCCATTGAAGCTCTGTCAGAAATTGCCGCAGTGCTACTGCAACCGTCGGTGCCATCACAAACCGTGTCGGACTCCCACCGTTTAGATAGTGATGACCTATCCAGGGGATTGATCATCGGTAAAAAAGTCTCGCCTTTAACTTGCACTATGTTGCAGTGTGGCCACTGATAGCAGCAAAGATTGCTAATATGTTAATTCATGCTCCTTGCGCTTGGCTATTTTTTGGAAGTCCCATAGCGGTGTATGGAGAGTGCACACCGACTGTACATTCACTTCAGGGGTCCCCTACCGGAGATAGGAGTGGGTCCCAGAGGACATTGATGGCATATCCTAGCAATATGCCATCGTTCTGAGATGGGAAAAACCTTTATTGTGGGTAAACTATTTGCAGGCTTCCTTAAAGAGGTTTTCTGGGAGTTTTATACTGATGATTTCTGAACGGTGGGGGTCTGACACCTGGGACCCCTGCCGATTAGCTGTTTGAGAAGGAAGCTTTCCCTAGGCCAGTAATTACACGTTCATGTGACCTAGGATTAGCTCAGCCCCATTCAAGTAAATGGGGCTGAGGTGCAATACCAAACACAGGCGCTATACAATGTACGGCCCTGTGCTTGGCGAGCTGTGAGAAGCACCGCCCGATCGGCGGAGGTCCCGGTTGTCGGACCCCCATTGGTAAAAAAAATCCTGGAAAACCCTTTTAAGGATGCTATTCTGGACTATCTCAAGATTAATAGCCTTACAACACCATATGCCCATCACTGTATAGGGGATCGGGTCGGTCAAACTACTTTCACACCTCCGGTATGCAGCGTTTTTGTATCTGGCCGGTTCTCCACTTGTCTACCAGAATGCGTACGGCTCTCCACCGGACCCCATTATATTACTGGAGTTGGCAGACATTCCATCTGCATCCGGCATCGGTGTGAAAGTAGCCTATTTTGATCAACTTCCAGATGGGACTAGGATAATGTTGTGGTCGTTGTGTATCTGGACTTTTCAAAGAAATTCATGCCACATAAAAAGTTGGTACATAAAAAAAAAATGCTGCGACTGTGGAGAATATTTGGACATGGTTCTGTGATAGAAAACAAGGTAGTTATTAATAACACAGCCTTAGATTGGATCACAGTCACCAGTGGGGTGCCGCAGGGGTGAGTACTGTACCCTCCTCTTTTCAGTATGTTAATGACCTTGTAGAGGGCTTACATATAGTGTTGAGCGAACTTGTTTTTTAAGTTAGGCGTCCAAGGTTCGGGTTCGTGTTTATCGAAGAATCCCGTTATGGATACCAAATTCCGTTATGGTCCGTGGTAGCGGAATCTATAACGGGATTCTTCGATAACCCGAACCCGTTTAAAAAAAAAATGGGTCCACATCGATATGCAAAATATGCGGATCGGATGCGGACAAAAAGTATGGTCGTGTGCATGAGGCCTAATCAGCACAGAGGAGGATGATATAACGTGGCAGAGAGATTTTGGGAAGCTGGACAGTTGGGCGAGAAAATGGCAAATGAAGTTTAATGTGGATAAAGGTACAAAGTGTACAATTATAATAGCGGTAGATGTACACCAGCACTCCCAGTTCTTATCACCCAAACAATCCAGATCTCCCAGTCTCCAGCGTGCTCAGCAATAAAATAGCAGATAAATAGTAACACAACAGCAGCGGAAAAATGTACCACTGCACTAACCAGTCCATAAAATATATTTCCTCTATTTCATCATCAGCGAGGTGGATACAAAGCTGCAGACTATAGACGGTTTCACTTCCCGGTCCCTGGAGTTCCTCCACAGTACACCTGTTCTTATTAAAAGTGGGAGGGTAACTCCCATCCTCCACAATTAAAAACAACAGACGGGGGTATCAAACATAAGAACTTGAAATGTATATGTGAACAACATCTATTACTCCTTGTACCATACTGAGCAATAAACTCTTCATAAGGGTGCATTCACACGACCATAATGGTTTTGCGTACCGCAAATTGCGGATCCGCAAAACACGGACACCGGCCGTGTGCGTTCCGCATTTTGCCGGCGCTATATAGAGAATGCCTATTCTTGTCCACAGTTACGGACAAGAATAGGACATGCTTTATATTTTTTTGCAGGGCCGCGGAACGGAAAGAATGGGTCCGCACCCGTTCCGCAAAATTGCGGAACAGATGCGGATCCATTTATACGGTCGTGTGAATGCTCTCTTAAAAGCACTTAAAGGGAACCTTCCACTATGAAAATGCTATATAAGCTACAGGCGGCTTGTTATAGAGCAGGAAGAGATGAGCAGATTGATATAGAGTTATGTGGTAAAAGCAAACCTTGTAATTTATTCATGAAAATTTCTGCTCATTCTGGGCTTTGAAGTAAAGGAGGCGGTCCTATCAATGATTGACAGCTCTCTCTGTATACACAGTCATAGAGGGAAGGCTGTCAATCACAAATAGGACCTCCTCCGCGACTTCAAAGCCCGGAATGAGCAGAGATTTAGATGAATAAAATACAAGTTTCACTGAGGCCTCTTTCACACGGGCGTCATGTTTGACGCCCGGATAAGAGGCAGGTGCGTTGCGGGAATATGCACGATTTTCCCGCGTGGGTGCAAACGTTTGTAATGCGTTTTGCACGCGCGTGAGAAAAATCGCCATGTTTGGTACCCAGACCCGAAGCCAGACTTCATCACTGAAGTCCGGTTTCGGGTCTTCTGGAGAATTTATTATTTTCCCTTATAACATGGTTATAAGGGAAAATAATAGCATTCTTAATAAAGAATGCATTGTAAAATGAAGAGGAAGGGGTTAAAATAATAAAAGTTAACTTACCTTAGCCACTTGATCGCGTATTTTCGATCTGTCCTCTCTTTCCCTGCATCATCTAAGAACTAAAGGACCTGTGATGACATCACATTACATGGTCCAATCACATCTTACCATGGTAAGATGGACCATGTGATTGGACCATGTGATGTGACGTCATCACAGGTCCTTTAGTTCTTAGCTGATGCAGGGAAAGAGAGGACAGATCGCAACTACGCGATCAAGTGGCTAAGGTAAGTTAACTTTATTATTTTTAACCCCTTCCACTTCATTTTACTATGCATTCTTTATTAAGAATGCTATTATTTCCCCTTATAACCATGTTATAAGGGAAAATAATAAAGATCGGGTCCCGTTGCTAAGCAACCATGCGGGAAAATCGCAACGCATCCGCACTTGCTTGCGGATGCTTGCGATTTTCCCGCAGCCCCATTCATTTCTATGGGGCCTGCATGCGTGAAAAACGCACAATATAGAGCATGCTGCGATTTTCACGCAACGCAGAAGTGATGCGTGAAAATCACCGCTTATGTGCACAGCCCCATAGAAATGAATGGGTCCGGATTCAGTGCGGGTGCAATGCGTCCTCCTCACGCATTGCACCCGCGTGGAAAACTCGCCCGTGTGAAAGGGGCCTGAGTCTTTTCCTATAAAACCATAAATCAATCTGCTCAGCTCCTCCTGCTCTGACATGCTGCCTTCAGCTCAGACACATGTTCAACGTGACAGGTTCTCTTTAAATCATTACGTTCATTCAAACCCAATGGTCTCAGGGCCTCACATCTATTGGTCCAAATATCCTCTCTTTGATGTCTGTCTGTCTATAGAGAGCGGGGATTTCCGAACTCCTTCCGAACCAGTAAAAGACAGAGAATTACTGTCTCATACATGTACTTTACAAAAATGTTCAATAACCCCAGGACATCCTTTTTTGTATGTAAAGAGCGAGAAGGCTCTTGTCATCTATTATATAGTGGTCTAATTGTGTTGCCGATGTAGTAAAACCCACATGGGCAAAACAATACACAGACTACAAATTCTGATCTATATGTAATAAAGTTCTGTACGGTATGTAATACAAAACTGAACTGAAAGGGGTACTCCCATCTGAGACAATGGAGGCATATCACTAGGATATGTCCCCATTGTCTGATAGGTGCTGGTTCCACCTCTGGAACCCACACTTACACTGAGAACAGAGTGGAGAAGGTGGTGGCTGAGGACCCCGGGTTTCACCGCGTCCGGCCACCACCAAGTGCTCTCCCCATAGTACTGAATTGGAGCGCACCACACTTGCGCGGCCACCGCTTTCATTCGTTTCAATGGGGCCGACGGAAATAGCCGAGCCAGCCTATTTTCAGTGGCCCCATAGAAATGAATGGAGGGCAGCTGCGCATGCGCAGTGCGCCCTCCACAACGTTAAAGGACAGCATGGACATTTTCCATTCAAAAACATTGCACCTGCACTAAATTTTCAACATTGGAAGATCACATGAGCGGAGAAGGCTGAGTGATGTGTCTGGAGTTATATTTGCCTGGTCACATGACCCTCTATCAGCAGCCATCTTATGGACAGGTCTGCTGTGTGGACAGCACAGGAGATTTGCCCAACAAGGTGACGTGATTTATGAAATAAAGCAAACTGTACAGAAAATCAACCAAGGCTATATTAGTGTCATATAGTCATCTTAAATACACATTGGTCAAAAGTAGCCAGAAAGTGACCAACCCCTTCAACTTTACTGACCAATGCCAGGCAGCTGCTGCTAAGGCAAATTAAGTAACAGGATGCATCAAAAGAGGCGCAGATGCTCATGACCGGAAGACGGTTTTGCCTCACATGGAATATTATGAACAATTTTTGGCACCTGTGTATAAGGAGGACAGGAACTAGAGCGGAGACAGAGGATGGTGGCCAAGGTAATTCAGGGAATTGGTGCTTTGCAGTACCAAGACAGGAGTTCTTTACTGTATGAGTAGAGACTATGGGTGATGAAACCAAGCAAAGAACGGCCTGGTTGCCTTTATTTAAAGGGGTTCTGCAGTTTATTTAAACTGATGATCTATCCTCTAAATAACAGCTGTTTGAGAAGGCAGCGGCACTGGTAGTAGCGCCTCAGCCTTCTCTCTGTTTACCTCAGGCCCAGTGAAGTCACGACTAGTATCACTGGCCTTGGCGGGGCTAAGCTCCATTCAGTCGAATTAAGCTTAGCCTCGCCCAGGCCAGCGATACTAGTCGTGACGTCACTGGGTCTGTGGTAAACAGTGAGAAGGCCGTGCCAGCGCCGCTGCCTTCTCAAATAGCTGATCGGTGGGGGTCCCAGGTGTCGGACCCCACCGATCTGATGCTGATGATCTGTCCAGAGGATAGATCATCAGGTTAAAAGAACTGCAGAATCTCTTTAATGTAAAAATATTGCAGTTTATGGGCACTAGAGTGCTGGAGAAGATGGGGTGCTGATCCAGGAATTTATTCTGGTTGCCATATTTGAAGTTGGGGTAGAATTTTTCTTGCACTTGACATCTGGATCAACACGGTAGGAATATAGGTTGGACATCTGCCCTTTTCCAACCTTATCTACTATGTAACAATGTCAAATACTGTTCTGGGCATCATACAATATATTCAGATGCTTAAAAATAAACTCTTGAAGTTCTTGTTTTTCCTGCACTTTTTTTTGTTACGCATTCCAGTGAACTCCTTTGGAAGCGTATATCGTACCATCCCCACGGATTATGGAATGCAGCCCTAGGCTATGAGAAGAGAGGTATGAGCAGGTTTTCTTAGTCTTAGTGCAAAGCCGAAGCAGATGCATCACTTTGCACTTGTTTGTAATACATGCGCTTTTTGCTGCAGAAACGCAGCAACGGATTTTTCTGCTGGATTTTCAGTCACTTGTGACCCCAGCCTTAGGGCTCATGCACACGACTGTATCTATTTTGTGGTCTGCAAAAAACGGATCCGCAAAAAATGCGTATGGCGTCCGTGTGCATTCAGTATTTTGCGGAACGGAACAGCTGGCCCCTAATAGAACAGTCCTATCCTTGTCCGTTCAATAACAGGACATGTTCTAATTTTTTTGCGGAACAGAAATACGGTCACATGGAAACGAAATGTACACAGAGTGACTTCTGTTGTTTTTTGTGGACCCATTGAAATGAATAGTTCCGCATACCGTCCACAAAATAACGGAATGGACACGGAAAGAAAGTACGTTCGTGTGCATGAGCCCTAATTGTCAGTTTTCCTAAAGCTCAGCTCCAGGAGGGGTGGATACTAGCTGCTATCATGTTTCCCAAACACAGAGAAGCACAAAAAGTTGCAAATTATGATGCAAATATGTGACTAATAGCGGCGTAGAACTTTAATAAATGTGCCCAATTGTCTTTCTGTAGCAGCCAGCACAGAGAGATAAAACTCCCATATAGATAGGTAATCCATTTTAAGTTTACAGTGATCCCTCAAGATACAATGGCCTCCGGATACAATATTTTCAACGTACAGTGATCTTTTCTGACCCATCGTAAGTTAAAACTAGACGCAACATACAATGTCTCAGACTGAGATCCAACCAATAAAGGCCACTTCTCTGGTAAAATAGCTGCTATTCCCAACTGTCATAGGTAAGAACTTGTCTTATCTGTCTTAATTATCTGCTTATTTTTCTTAAATCTCCATTTTCTCTTATCTTGGATGACATTTTGGGGCTTTGGAACCGATTACTCAACTTAGGCTACTTTCACACTAGCGTTCTAGATGGATCGTGTCAGGGAAAACAGATCCATACCCATTGACTTGCATTGGGGGTCATGCCGATCCAGCTTGTTCCGCATCCCAGGACGGAAAGCAAACTACAACATGCTGCGGTTTGTTCTCCGGTATGGGGACGCAACTAAACGGAACGGGATGCATTTTGGAGCCTTCCGTTCTGTTCAGTTCAGTTTTGTCCCCATTGACAATGAATGGGGACAAAACTGAAGCATTTTTTTTCCGGTGTTGAGCCCTTATGACGGATCTCAATACCGGAAAACTAAAACGCTAGCCTTACAATGGTTTCAACATACAATAGTCTGTGTGTGTAATAGGCCATCTGACCAATGATTGGTCAGAAAATCTGTCAGATAATCTGTTGGTGTAATACAGCCCTTATTGGAGACTGTCATCCTAAAAATACAAATAGAGAGGAAGGTAAAGTGCCCGGATAGTGACTTCAAAAAATAATATGCATAAAACTATCCACCCGTTTTTTGTAAAAAAAATAAAAATAAAGTTATAAACAATATTTATATATAGGCTGTTAAAGGGGTCCTAAAGATAGGTCATCAATATGAGAGTGGCGGGGTCTACTCAGCTGATTTGCAGGGGTGCCAGAAGTCAGACCCCCGCTGATCTCGTATTGATGACTGATACCCCTTTAATAGGCGATACAAAAATATTTTGATGGAAGTGGCCCTTAATACCTACTTGGTCTCAGTCTGTTTTTTAAGGCCACATGAAAAGGTGAGCTTTTGTGATCTGTTCGCATGGTGCAGTACTGCATGGCGGCTGTTCCCTATAAGGCCTCATGCACACAACTGTTCTGTTTTTTGCGGGCCGCAAATTGCGGATCCGCAAAACACGGAAGCCACCCGTGTGCCTTTCGCAATTTGCGTGATGGAACGGCCAGCCCATTATAGAGATGCCTATTCATGTCCACAAAACGGACAAGAATAGGACATGTTATATTTTTTTGTTGGGCTATGGAACGGAGCAATGAATGCAGACAGCACACGGAGTGCTGTCTGCATCTTTTGCGGCCACATTGAAGTGAATGGGTCCGCGCCCGAGCCGCAAAAACTGCGGCTCTGATGCGGACCAGAACAACAGTCGTGTGCAGATGAGCCCTAAAAGAAAGGATTGAACACATGCTACCTCAGAATTTTTCAGAAAAGATCTAGAATATGGCTGACTGGCCTGAGTGAAAATGCTGGCTAAGAATAATTTCAGCCGTCATTTGATGTTACCGATACAAACGATCATATGATTGTGATGGGCGGTGGAGATCTTAAGATATGTGGAAACGATAACTGATCACAAAAAAATGATGTTTGTGTGTCTTTTTCTAGAACTTAATATATTTGATATCAGTGACACAACAGAAAGCATGTGAACGGCTATCTTCTGTATTTCTTCAGTATATATCAGTGGGATACTGGGCATTGGGCAATAGACCCAACTGCCCATTACAATCTAACCTGCCTGAAGGGATAAGGAGTCTTCACATTCAGCAGACGTTACTGAAAATCAGTTCCATTCCCCCGAATGAGGCCTGTAGAAATCCATGTGCTCTCTGCCAAAACAAACCCCATTCAGGTGAATGGAACTACCAGTGGCAGACATTTTCTGCAACAAAATCTGCCACGTGTGAAAGCGCCCTAAGGCTTCATGCGCATGGTCGTGTCCGTATTCCGGTCCTCAAACAACGAATCCGCAAAAGGCTACTTTCACACTTGCGTCTTGGCTTTCCGTTTGTGAGATCTTGTGACTCTTTTGATGCCAAAAACAGGCATAAAAATATAAGTAAATGACCCCCACTGTAAATATCCTTGTTTTTTTGTTCGTTGTCTCCATCAGCTGTACTGTGACATGGGACTTATGGATTATGCACTGCATGTTGGGTGCAGGAATACCTGGCACTCTGTCCCCGGTGATTAGGTTGGCAGACAGGTAAACTGGCGATTAGGTTCATGGACAGGTAGACTGATGTTTAGGTTTACGGACACCCCATATTGTAGCCTATATAACTCAAGCCTAGAGGGCTGATGGCGTTCCCCTGTAAATTTCACATCAACACCTTTTCTGCCTGGGGTGAACTGAGCTGTGATTTAAAAAAATGCATGAAACGTGATTTTATACTAAAGAAGCAGATTAAAGAACTCTCCTCTGCCGCACACGAGCAGGTTTACATGCATCTCCAGGTCTGTTTCTTGCTCTGTCATTAAAATGCTAATTTCTTTGTGTTTGGACTAGTCTTTATAGAAGGATATACTTGCATTTTCTTCAGAGGCCTCTTTCACACTTCAGTGAATCACAGATATGTACCCATTGATTTTAATGTGTTTGTTCACACATCAGTAGTTTTTCACCGGCCTTGGGTCAGTGGAAAAATCACGGAGACACGCACCATTTTAGTCCGTGTTGCAGACTGAACAAACCCATTGAAGTCTATGGGTCCATGTAAAAAAAAAAACACTGACACAACAACGATGACATCTGTGTCAGTGGTTTTTTACGGACCACCGGTAGGAGATGCCCTGGAAACTAAGTTTCAGCTGATTATTGTCCATGAAATACTGAGGGCAAAAAAAAAACAGACTCTCGGACCAAACACGGATTCTTCATGGACATCTTTGCAAATAAAACACAGACAGATTTTCCATGGGTGTCTGCGTGCTGTCCCTCGCTTGCATAAAGGGATACCACAGATGTGAAATATACCCATGTGAATCAGGTCTTATTGTTCTGCGCATTCTGTGGCCCTATACTCTAATTTATTTTCAACGGGAAAATCGATCCGTTATTGGATAATATCTATTCATGTCCGCCCCGATCAGGTGAACAGTCATTGACAATATAATTTAATTCTGCAAACCTCACTACTTCATTAGTAAGGGTTCGAGCAGATGTGACCACTGAGGCCTATGATAGGCTTCAGTGGTCACGGGACCAAGCCTCTTCCTGTTCCTGCAGAGACTGGAAGTGGCAGCATCCATGAAACAACCAAAATAGAAATCTATATTCCATCCCAGTAGACTGTGTCTCTATGGCCTACTGATTCAGGCCGGCATCGCTACAGTCTATCCTAAAACTCTGCTGCTGGACTTTCCAGCCATTCCTGTTCTTCCTAGATGTCACTCACCTGTGTCAGAGCTTCCAATAGTGGCACATTGTCCAGAGAACACAATATGTCTAACTCTGTCCAAGGTCCTGTCCAGCTCTACTCCTGCCTACATTTCATTATCTACCACCAGACATGCAGGCTCCACTCTACCAATCTATTTGCCTTCTCAAATTCGTCAGAACCCTTTGTGTCTTCCTTTCTTATGCCACCTGCTACTCTCTATAAATATCTGGCCGTTCCCACCGATTTTGACAGAACGGGCCGTCTTGACATCAGCTGTCAGGGGAGAGAGGGATGGGGCAAGTAGGATTTCAATATGCATTATTCTTTTATCATCAGCAAAGATCAACCCTCACCAGAGGTGTCTGGCAGTGGCATACTCCCCTCTCCCTATTCAGAAGCATGTATGCTTAGCCAAGCATGCATGTGTATGTAGAGATCCATAGAAGCACCTTACCGCCTCTTGTTTCTACCACCTAGTCCAGTGGTAGGCAACCTTTGGCTCCCAGCTGTTGTGAAACTACAATTCCCAGCATGCTCTATTCATTTCTATGTAAGTTCTTAGAAGAGCAGAGCAACTATGCATGCTGGGAGTTGTAGTTTCACAACAGCTGGGAGCCAAAGGTTGCCTACCCCTGACCTAGTCCTTATAGACTGTAATCGTAGATGGAAAGAGCTGTGATTTATATGTTGTATGCTGCATTGTCTTAATGTACTTGTCAACAACTCAACAGGCTAAGGGTAGGTTCATACCTCTGTTTAACTCTTCTCTGTCTGAACAGCCTACTGGATAAGTTGAAGGCTATGCACACCTTCGACAAAAATTTTGTTTTTTCAATTGGTCTTTATTAAAAATCATCAGACATTTCTATGGTACAGTGGTTAAAAAATCAGTATGTTTGCAAGCTGTTACAGTCTGTTGTCTTTGAATCACATCATCTGTCGGCTCATGTGTAGCTCTTAGCTATGATCTCCTGAACTCATAAACACTTAGTTAAGCCATATTAATATCAGTTTGATAAGAACTGAGGAATAATGACTGTTTATGAGGTCAGGAGATCAGAAATAAGAGCTACACATGAGCCGACAGACATTTGTGACATTGCAAGGAGACTGATTTTTAACCCTTGTTACTCAGAAACGGCTGAACATTTTTTAATAAAGTCCAATAGAAAAAAAAAAGTTTAAGCCAAAATAAGTAAAACGCAATCAGAAAAAAAATTGCCCTGAAGGTGTTCATAGCCGTTAAATGGAGTTGTTAAACTTTCCCTAAACTTCATAGAGGATGGGGGTGCTATATAAATGATACAGTAGTAATAAATGGTACATTAGATTAAGGAAAGCTGGATGTTGCTGAACAGGTCACTATGCTGTAGTGTATTATTTAGATATTTTATATCCACATGCTAACAATTCATTTTAATAGAAGTTTGATGTTTTCTATATGCAAACATGTTGAACTATTTTGCATCATTCCTGCGGCTTTCCTATTACAGGCCTTAGTGTGTTACAGGGCAGCAGACAGGAATGTCATTCCCTCCTGCCATTTATGATTATTGAACTGTAGAAGGCCTGTTTCAGATGGCGGTATTTTTTGCCTGTGTGCTAGCCAACTTAGTCTGCACTGCTTTACATTTGTGCAGCACTTTATATTTTAGGGGAAGCCATAAACGTACTAAATTACCAAACCTCCTATACCAAAGTATGAGGGGAGCCCACTCGTAAGAGCTTACAATCTAAAGGAATGTTTAATCACTGTGCTGCTGGACACAGATTGGGGTCTGCCCTTGAACACTTTGCTATGTAACCAGTTGGAATGTATCCCCTGTATCTCATGAAGGTTTGGAAGCGCTTCTTGTACTTAGTTGACACATAAGCTGTGTCTTCTTTTTGGCTAATGTTTGGACTGTGACGACTCGGCAGTGGAAGGGTTAAAGAAATCGGGCCATGAGTAAGCAATGTACTTTGGCCTAATAAAATCTTCCTCTATTTTTGCGTTGGGGACGAATGTTTCGTGCTGCGCTTGCTCTTCTAAAGCATCTGTGTTCAGAAGGAAATTTCTACCACTCATCCACACTGAGCTCGGCAGAGATAGAAGTAGGTCGATGGTTGGACAACCTGTTGAATGAACAGTCCCCCGCCAACGCCGCCCTACATATACTTAGTCCATTCGCACTGGTCATACACGTTCAATGACACGGGCCGAAGAACGAGGGATCTATCTAGGAACATTATGGGAAAGTTCTTTTAGGGAAAGCTTTTCTTTAGACTACCGACTGTTGGGCCAAATAGGACCACCGCTATTATGTAGACTGCGTGCAGGTAAGCATGTAAGAGGACCACCACTCACAGGAGTGCCCGCAGTGTAATTACAGCTCCGCCATCCTATTCACTTGAAAGGGAAGGAGCAATTGAATGGGATGGAGGAGTTGTAATGCAACTGCTCTCCGCTGCAATGTGGACGATGAGCAGGTAATCAGAGGAGAACATGCAGCATTCGCAGGATCGGGTGTGCCGGGATCCGGCCCCCCGCCGATCTGATATTGATGACCTGTCCTGTGGATAGCTCATCAATATAGGAAACCAGACAACCCCTTTAAAGGAAAATACATTTCCCAGAACTGTTGCGGTAAGAAAGAAAGTGCAGTAAACCCAAATGTAACTAATGCTCTGCAAATGGATAGCAATAATGTATGCACTGAGGGGCTAGGCCCTGCCCTCGGTGCACTGAAGCCCTCATTTGCATAAAACGTGACATTCTTTATTTTTTTTTTCAAGAACGTTGCAACCGATTTTTTTCAAGACAGGTATCATTTGAATCAGCAGAATCAGCCCTATCTCAGTAAACCTGGTCTAAGAGGTTTGATCCTGCTGACAGGTGCTCTTTAACGCACTTACTTTGCTGATTGAAGAGGTTTACATTGGTCTGTGAAAAAGGGTCCACGTAATGTATGGCCGGACGAGTGTAACCAGAATGCTTATACAGTTGTAAAGATTTCACATACTTTTTGTAGAAGAAACAACTTTTTTTTTTTCTAACTCGGAACATACAATAATGGATGGATTCATATCAGATCCTAGAGTATTGCAAAGTGTCCCCTGACCCTATGGGTAGTAGCAGAGGCCACTAATCACTCCGATGTTTTTCTGGTTTCTGACTATAATGGGGGCGGGGCGGAGCTACGGCGCAGCACGGCAGTGATCGCCGGACTAAAAGTCGGACCTGCAGTACTTTTGGTGCGAGTCTCTGGCTTGATGCTGCGCGCACTGCCCCTGCCCCAATGTAGTCGGGGTAAGGGTGGCGGAGCGGCAACTCGCACGGGTACTGCCGGATGCCATGCCGCAGGTGTGAAAGTACCCTTAAAGGTCATGTAAGTGAACCTAATGGAAGGTAAGATGAAGGAGCAGCACCATAGGAGGGGTTGAGGGTGTGCTTTGTGATAAGGTTGCATATTTTTTGTTTACTTTCATATGTTAAAGGTACACTTCCAAAAAAGTACCCAGAAACAGGGTCATTTACTGTCTCCCCCTATGCCAGGAACTGGCATCAATAGTCAAAAACCCGTCGTTTGCGACTTTTTAAATGCCATTGCACCTAAATTTAGGCGCACGTGGTGTTTCTACATCGGCCTCTCCACTTTATAAAAAGGGAGTGGCAGGAAAAGGGCCGTTGGCCCGACACATTCACTATCATTTATGCCAGTATAAGGGCTCGTTCACACGACCATATGGTTTTGCGGTCCGTTAACGGATCCGTTTTTTTGGTTTCTGCAGTGTCTCTGTTCTGCTTCCATTCCGTTTCCGTATGGTTTCCATTTGTGATCTGTTTTTTGCGGGTCGGAAACGGAAGCATATAATAATGTTTTAACAGTAAGTACATTAAAAAATTGGGCTGGGCATAAAATTTTCAATAGATGCTTCTGCAAAAACAGGACGGATACGGATGCATTCCGTATGCATCCTGTTTTTTTTTTTTACAGCCCCATTGACCTGAATGGAGCCATGGAACGTGATTTGCGGGCAATAATAGGACATGACTCAAAATGGAGCGGAACGGAAATACGGAAACGGAATGCATGTGGAGTACATTACGTTTTTTTGCTGACCCATTGAAATGAATGGTTCCGTATACGGATGGTATACTAAATCGCGCAGGGCAAGGGCTTTTTCTGCAGATCTAGTGACGTATCGGGTCTCTGCTAGGCCCGTTGGCATCACCGGCACTAATGGGTAGGCTTTAGCACTGCCCTGTTAAACAGCTAGGACAGCGCTAAAGCCCGCCCATTAATACCAGTGATGTCACAAAAAAGCCCTTGTCCTGCACTATACAGCAAAGGAGAGCATCAGAGTATGAAATGCTCCGATGCTCATGTCAGAGGGGCTGAGTGGCGGAAGAAGGGGATATCTCCGAGTTCAGCTCTGAACATGGACAAGCCCTTTAAAGGGAAACTGTCACCTATAAAATGCATATTGAATCGCCAGCAGTATCTTATTGAAGCCTGTAGCATGATTATAAAGGTGTCTGTGTCTCTTCTGTGCAATGCGGCAAAAGTCTGAAAAAAGACTTTTATTCAACTGTCCACGCTATGTAAACGATAGTCTTGAAGTCAAGGGGGCCCTTTGCTTCCCCTTAGTGTTTGAGACCGATTTAACTTGAATGGGTCCGTGATCCGTCCGCACCGGAAGAAAATAGAACATGTTCTATTTTTTTGCAGTGCGGAAGCACGGACAGAAACCCCACTGAAGCACTCCGTAGTGCTTCCGATCTGTGCTTTCGTTCCGTGCTTCTGTTCTGCACCGCACCTCAAGTGAATGGGTCCGCATCTGTAGGGCAGGGTGCACACGGCCGGTGCCCCGTGTATTGCGAAACCGTGGTTTACAGGCCGCAATATGGCCACGGCCTGGCAACGGCCGTGTGCATGAGCCCTAATAGTGTAGTGTTAAAGGGTAACATCGCAGATCCCAAAACAGCTAAAGGTAATAAACCGGATAAATTGCAATTTGCAGTGAATCCATAATTTATTGGTTAATTGTTATATATTTTTGTTTGTTGGGGGAAGTGGTTGGAGAATATAATTGCAAATTCAACATTTTATTTTATTTATTTTTATACGTCATCCAGTATTAATGAGTTAACATTATACTACAGATCATTACGTTTGTAGTGGTAACAAATATGCATTGTTATGGTGACTTATCTTTAAAAACTACAATAATTCTTATTAAAAAATATATATTTTTGTGGAGCCTTTTTTAATGAAACTTTATTCAGCCGAATTGTACATAGTTTTTTTTGTATCACTGGGGAAGCAATCGTAGGATTTCTAATCGTTATTGCTGCTCAGTGTTGTACTATTGGGCAGTGACTCTGGCATGGCCTAATAGGAGGATACCAATGTATACAGTGGGAGGACAGAGGAAGCCCCCTCCCTCTGTCACCAATCGCGGCAGTTGCAGGGCTGTGTACGACCTTGTATGTCAGTGGGAAGCACCTGACTGTGCAGGCGCAGGTTAAATAAAGCTTCGCCCTTATATACTTTGCTTATGTAGTTTATGTTGTGTGTACGGACGGTGAACTGCACAGATCTTCACTGTAGGAAAAGTACTAAAGTCTTCCCAGGCTCCTACCCAGGTATAAACAGTACAATAGTTGTTTCTGATGATACCGGCCCAGCCTGATTCACTCCGTGCTGACACTGTACTCGTGACATTGAAAGCTTGTGTGCGTCCTTGAGGCGAAGAGTGACTCATCACAGGATAAAGGAGTCAACTGCCACATAACATGTGATCACATTTAACATGGCCGTCTAATGTTAGATGTTTTGCAAGAGCGAACACGCTAGGGCTGAAGTAATTAATACTTTTTATCCGATTTCCAGTTATAATAAGCATGTACAGTACATACCAATGTGATATTAGCAACAAAGGTTAGAAAGAATATTTGGGAAAAAACACAAGATGATGTGACAACCCTTTCTTCTTATATTTACTTCTTAAGATAACTCAAAACCTGATGGTGAACCCCAACCAGCTCCACCTCAAGAAGATGATTCACCCGACAATCTCTTCTTCCCCAGTGGGCGCAACTCTTTGGTGGAAGAAATTCACAACCAGGCTCAAGAGGGGCTTAAGTCCCTACAGAGAAGAGGTAAGAAAAAAAAAAAGGATTTTCAGATTCTTCTATATGGCAGCTGGCTGTACCCTTTAGATGAATGGCGTCCAGTCCTGCCAATTTCTGTGGGATGGAACTGCCATCTAAGGCCCCATTCACACGTCCGCAATTCTGTTCCGCATTTTGCGGAACGGAATTGCTGACCCATTAATTTAAATGGGGACAGACGATGTCCCGCCCGGGTCCGCAATTGCGGATCCGCACTTCCGGGTCTGCAATCGCGTTCCCGAAAAAAAATAGAACATGTCCTATTCTTGTCCGCAATTGCGGACAAGAAAAGGCATTTTCTATATAGTGCCGGCAATGTGCAGTCTGCATATTGCGGAACGCACATAGCCAATGTCTGTGTATTGCGGATCCGCAAAACACTTCCGGACGTGTGAATGGGGCCTAATATGTATGGGGGTCTCCAGACTCATGTGTATGTCCAGCCTTACTGTTGCTCAGTTCTTGGGTGTAACATTAGGATTGTCACAAGCAACACTTTGCATCACAGTGACTTATTTCTTAACATTGTAGGCTGGTTGTATGCTGTGGACTGAATGATAAAATTGGGTGTTTTAGGGTAAAAGTGACATTGCGGAATCACATGCCCTTAACCATTTTGTCATGTTGTCTTTCAGAAAAACAGCAGAGCAAGCATCCCTTCCAGGACGAAAATAAGACTCCTGAGGTATAGCTATAGAGTTCTCAATTAGACAGTCAGTATAGACTGCAGAAAGGAAACGTCTATATTTAATGTAAATGCTGGGTAAAAAGGAGTGTGGGCTTTTCTAATGCACAGATCACATTGTATTCTGTCACCTAAGGGTCCTTTCACACTAGCGTTTTTCTTTTCCGGCATAGAGTTCCGTCCTCGGCGCTCTATGCCGGAAAAATCCTGATCAGGATTATCCCCATGCATTCTGAATGGAGAGAAATCCGTTCAGAATGCATCAGGATGTCTTCAGTTCAGGACCGGAACGTTTTTTGGCTGGAGAAAATACCGCAGCATGCTGCGCTTTTTGCTCCGGCCAAAATCCTGAACACTTGCCGCAAGGCCGGATCCGGAATTAATGCCCATTGAAAGGCATTAATTCGGATCCGGCCTTAAGCTAAACGTCGTTTTGGCGCATCGCCGGATCCGACGTTTAGCTTTTTCTGACTGGTTACCATGGCAGCCAGAACGCTAAAGTCCTGGTCGCCATGGTAAAGTGTAGTGGGGAGCGGGATAGCAGTATACTTACCGTCCGTGCGGCTCTGGGGGCGCTCCAGAGTGACGTCAGGGCGCCCCAAGCGCATGAATCACGTGATCCATGCGCATGGGGCGCTCTGACGTCATTCTGGAGTGCCCCGGGAGCCGCACGCGGACTGTAAGTATACTGCTCCCCCGCTCCCCACTACTGCTATGGCAACCAGGACTTCAGTAGCGTCCTGGCTGCCATAGTAACCTCAAAGCATTTCGAAGACTGATCAGGATCCTGATCAGTCTTCTAATGCTTTCAGGCGACTTGCGTTCTGACGGATCCGGCGGGACGGAAGTGCCTGCCGGATCCTCAGAACGCAAGTGTGAAAGAGGCCTAAGCTTTTCCACAGTGGTGATAACCACTGTTCCCGCACAGTCACACAGCTCTGAAGCTACCGGCACTCAGGAATAGTCTACTCCGTCACAAACTTCTTGAGGTCTCAGAGAGAGAACTGTGCAGCCGTACAGTCACTCCGGCTTACACCTGCACAGATCTCTATGATTGCAGGGAGGAAACAGGAAGCTAGAACCAGGAAAACACTGAAGCCTGGAGAAGTGGGTAAGCACTCGACCCTTAGGCCTCATGCACAAGCCAGTAAAAACTCCCAGATCCTTGAAAAACATATAGCTTCCATGTGCATTCCAATTTGTTTCTCACTCCTAGGTTACATGCACACGAACGTATGTGTTTTGCAGTCCGCAAATTGCGGATCCGCAAAAAAAACTAAACGGATGACGTCCTTATGGCATCTCTATTTTTTTCTGCGGGGCTATTTTTTTTCTGCTGTCCGCATTTTTTTGCGGACCCATTGAAATGAATGGGTCCGCATCCTTTCAGCAAACAAAACGTAATGGACATGGAAGCAAAATACGGTCGTATGCTTGAGCCCTTAGGGTGCATTCACACGACCGTATAAATGGATCCGTGTGCTGTCCGTATCCGTTGTTCTGTTCCGCGGCTCCACAAAAAAGATAGAGCATGTCCTATTCTTGTCCGTAGTTGCGGACAAGAACAGGCATTCTGTATATAGCGGCAACCATGTGCTGTCCGCAAAATGCGGAACGCACACAGTCGGTATCCGTGTTTTGCGGATCCACAATTTGCTGACCGCAAAACACTTACGGTCGTGTGAATGCACCCTTAGAGCTCGTTCACACAAACGTTTTTTGCTTATACGGGCCGTTTTTTGCGCTCCATATACGGAACCATTCATTTCAATAGGTCCACAAAAAAAAACTGAATGTACTCCGTAGGCATCCCGTTTCTGTATTTCCGTTTTTCTGTTCCGCAACATTTTGAGTCAGGTCCTATTATTGTCCGCAATTCTCGTTCAGTGACTCTATTCAAGTCAATGGGTCCGTAAAAAAAACGGAATGCATACGGAACACATGTCCATATTTCATCAGTTTTTTGCGGATTCATGCTGTAGAAATGCTATGCCTAGCCCATTTTGCACATGTGTTTGGTGTTTGCAATGATTACAAAGTTCCTGTTTTTGCGGAAAAACGGAACAGAAACTGAAACACAACAGATCCAAAAAACGGAACAACGGATCCGTGAAAAACAGACCGCAAAACCATACGGTCGTGTGAAAAAGCCCTTATCAATAGAAAGAGCTATTCTCATCCACAAAAATGGATAAGGATAGGAAATATAAAAAAAAAACTGATGTGTGAATAGCCTCACTAAGGTTGGGTTCACATCACGTTTTATGCCTCCGTTTGACGTATACGTTACAAAAAAAAGGATACAACAACGCAGCACACCACGCTCTTGTATCCTGCACAGTCTGGTAAAAAAACATTTTTTTTTTTTTTTTAAATGGTAAAAAAATATACATTTTTTTTTAAAAATACAATGGAACTCTATGGTAAACAGATGCCACTGTATGGCTTTGGTCTGAGGCGTCCGTTTAACGTATACGTTTTTTGTATATGTTAAAAGGAAGGGAAGAACTTGATGTGAAGCCACCCTAAATAGTATGGATCAGTGTGCTATACTTTATGAAAACTGCAGTCTATAAGGGATCTTATATGTAACCATATGACTGTTCTAGATTAGCCAAGATCCTTACATTGACCCATTTACTGTCCAAGACACCAGGGTTACAGGAATTGACCCTGTTACAGACCACCAGGGACTTTTACATGTAACAATTCACTGCCATAGGCCACAAGGGAGGCCGATACTAACATTTTTACTGTCATGGACACCAGGCATACAGACTTTAAAGTGGTTATCCAGTATATAAATTATTTTTCCAAAAGGCTGTCCACTGCTGCTCTGGTTCTTGCCGGTTTCCATTTACTTCAATGGTCACATGTCCGCTGCGGACAGTTACTGGTCTCATTGGTGATACTGCACATGACTTCTGCCCAGAAATAAACTAAGACTGGTGGGAGCCAGCAGCACTGAATTGGTGGGACTTAAAGGGTTTCTGTCATCAAGTTTTGACATTATAAGCTGTCTGACATTAGCTATGTGCTAATGTCAGAGCAGCTTGATAATGTCTTTTTTATAAAAATCCGATTTATATTTTGGCTGAAAAACGTACTTTTATAATATGTAAATTAGCCTCTAGGAGCAGGGGGGGCGTTGCCCTGCTCCTACAGGCTCCGTGCGGCAACCTGCTGGCACGCCCCTTCTTACTTTGAGTGACAGTGCCGGGCAGCGATCCTCCGGCACTGTCTCCTTCTGAAATCCCGCGCCTGCGCCGCCGCTCTGTATTCGGCGCAGGCGCGGTGAGCAGAGGACGCTGGTGCCTGCTGTCCTCAGCTCACCGCGCCTGCGCTGAATACCTCTGAGTACACCCGGAAGCAAGGACAGCGCGGGATTTCAGAAGGAGACAGTGCCGGAGGATCGCTGCCCGGCACTGTCACTCAAAGTAAGAAGGGGCGTGCCAGCAGGTTGCCGCACGGAGCCTCTAGGAGCAGGGCAACGCCCCCCCTGCTCCTAGAGGCTAATTTACATATTATAAAAGTACGTTTTTCAGCCAAAATATAAATCGGATTTTTATAAAAAAGACATTATCAAGCTGCTCTGACATTAGCACATAGCTAATGTCAGACAGCTTATAATGTCAAAACTTGATGACAGAAAACCTTTAAATGCGTGTTTGTTAGTTTATTATTTTAAAGTGCTTCCAGCCTTTAGGGAAACGTGTATATACTGGATGATCCCTACACTACTCTAGTCCACCAGGGATACAGATATTAAATTTCAAAATCTGCACTGCTTGTCAGTTTATGTTTAGAAACACTGTAGATTAAATTTTGAAAATGTCATCTACGTAGCTGGTATTGGATAATGCTGAGGATTTACCGCTGCAAATCTTCACGTGATATGCAACTTGTGCAGATTTGTCATGAATGCATGAAAATCTGCATAAAATACATTGTCATGTGCATGTGGCATTATAGTTCAAGCACACAACCTCGAAACATACCCATTATTGGAAGTTATCTTGTATAACTACTAGTTTCGTGGTTGGAGCGTCCCTGATCTTTTCTCTTTCGCAAATGCCATCATTTTCTATCTTTTTTGTGCACAATGTTTGGTCAAAATTGTCCTGTATTTTTATGTTTTATTTGTCTGTATCCAAAAAGGCCACAACTGACACAAATGACAATGAATTCCGTACTCGTTCTCTTTCATGCACCACGGAGAGCACTGATGGTGCAATACTCACTCGGTCAGAGATGATCCAGCGCAAAGGTAAGAGAAGTGTGATGGCACATACCCATGTATGTCAGTGGGTAGACCAAGGGAGTACACATTTTTCATTTGTAGAGCGGAGAAGAGAGAAATGTGAAAACAAATGGCAACTGTAGTTCTCAGCTCTGAGAATACAAGAAAGGAAAGGTGGAGTTGGAAAGGGTTCAGAGGCAAGAGTCCAGATTATTAAATGGGATGGAAGGTCTCCCTTATGAGAAGCTATAAAAATTAGACTCCTTAGAGGTGATCTTATTTACACGTATAAACACATATGTGGTGAATACAAAGAACTGGCGCAGGATTTAGTTGTTCCTTGGACCTTAAAGGGGTTGTCTCATCATGGACAATGGGGGCATATCAATAGGATATGCCCCCATTGTCTTATAGGTGCAGGTCCCACCGCTGGAACCCGCACCTATATCGAGAATGGAGCCCCACAAGTGAAGGAAGCAGCTGCCCTCCATTCATTTTCTATGGGGCCGGCGAAAATAGCCGAGCGCTGGCTCGCCTATTTCCGTCGGCCCCATAGAAATGAATGGGAGCGGGGCCGTGCATGCGCGGTACACTCCCATTGACTTCTATGGGGAGCCGTCTTGGTGGTGGCCGGACCGAGGCCTCCAGCCACCACCTTGCGGGGCTCTGTTCTTGATATAGGTGCGGGTCCCAGCGGTGGGACTCACACCTATAAGACAATGGGGGCATATCTTAGCGATATGCCCCCATTGTCTATGATGAGCCAACCCCTTTAATTTGAACCACGGTCAGTTCTTTACATGTGGAGGAAAGACAGCTTAGAAATCAGTACAGGGAAGGGTTCTTTACAGTTAGAGTAGTCATACTACAGAATGCTCTACCCCAAGAGTTAGTCATGGGAGATACTGTGTCAGCATTTACAAAAAGGGTTAGATGCTTATCTAATAGCAAATGGCATTGACTTAATAAGTAAACTAACAATTGTGTATAATTGATCAAGAAAGGATGAACTTGATGGACCTGTGTCTTCCATTAGCCTGTGTTCTGTACCTTTAAATTAAGATCATGTGAAGATGAAGCATAATATCCGTACTAGTAATGCTGAAACGTCAGTACATTTCACTTTATAGATGTGAAGAGAGGACCTGTCACCTCTCCTGAGATACCATGTTAGTACATGTATTCTCCAAAAAATAACAATATTGGAGTTAGAGCATCTAACTCTAAATTGTGTTGTCCTCTGCTATTTTCCTATAAATGAATGAATAAATTGACTTAGGGCTCATGCATACGAACGTATTTTGTTTCCTTGTCCATTCCGTTTTTTTTGCGGTCTGTATGCGGAACCGTTCACTTTACAAGGGGCCGAAAAAAGTGGAAATGACTGTGCATTCCGTTTCCGTATGTCCTTTTTGCAACAAAATAGAAGATGTCCTATTATTGTCCGCATTACGGACAAGGATATGACTGTTCTATTAGGGGCCAGCTGTTCCATTCCGCGAAATACGGAATGCACACGGACGTAATCCGTACTTTTGAGGATCCATGTTTTGCAGACCGCAAAATACATACTGTCGTGCATGACACGTGTGCACTTAGGGCTCATTCAGACAACCGTATATTTGTGTCCGCATCAGTTCCGCAATTTTGCCTAATAGATACGGACCCAATCATTTCGGCAGGGCCGCAAAAGATGCTGACAGCACACCGTCCACATCCGTACTTCCGTTCCGTGGCCCTGCAAAAAAGATAGATGGATAGTAATTGCAGACAAGAATAGACATTTCTATCATAGCTAGCCATCCGATTGCGGATCCGCAATTTGTGGATTGGAAAAAACTAATACAATCATCTGAATGAGCCCTTACGCTATGGCCCCATGTTCTGGTTTCTGGATGCAGGCTTAGAATCCAAAATCAAGAGCAAATCAGCAAAGGAAAGAAAGGATAATTTAATAGTGTTGAGTGAAGTTGATTTTTAAGTTCGGCGTCCAAAGTTCGGGTTCGGGTTATCGAAGAATCCCGTTAAATTCTGTTATGGTCCGTGGTAGCGGAATCCATAACGGGATTCTTCGATAACCCGAACTCCTTAAAACACAAGTTTGCTCAACCCTACAATTTATTCTTTTTAATTCACTCCTGGTTTTGCCTTCCAAGTGCATCAGGAAACCGGACATTGTGGCCGTACCCTTACACTGTCCACTTAGTGCTGACTGTGTAGGGTCACACATTTTTGACAGGAGGAATGCTGATACCCAGTGTCAATGTATTTATACATTTTTAGGAAGAATAATGCAGAATTATTAAATGGAGAATAAAAGTATTTACTAAAAGAAGAGCGTTCAGGAACAGTTCTGTCTTACAGAATCCCAGAAACGTGTAATATTTCTTTCCATTGTTTTCTTTCTAGGCTCCACATTTAGACCTTATGACTCACCCAGAACTCCATCAAACAGAGTAGGAAGGAAGCGTAAGGAGAAGAGAGCTACAGTAGTGGGAGTGCCTCAGCACATTGCAGCAGAACTTGGTAAATTTCACAAAACTTCTGGTACATTTGGGTCCGCAGCACCGGACGGAACAAGTCACATGTTGTGACTCTACATTGTGCTTTGGTGTTTGAAAGGCAGGAAAGGAGTTAACGTGTCATGATGGAGGCACATGAGCCTTAGACATTTGTTTCACAATACCCTGATGGAAATCATAAAAAGCTAGCTGGGAGACTGCGCATAATGGCAATACTTGTAGAAGTTTATGGAATTTTGATAGAATAATTATTCTTACTGTATATATGTACACGCATCTCACCTATAAAGTACATGTACTCTGGCAGCACAAACATGGCTGGTGACTTTAGAGGTTTGCGCCTTTACTTGGATATATTTTTGGGAAGGGTTACATATAGATTTTTATTTTTTTTAGAAAATCACATCTCCCCTTACCAGATGGTGATGGTTATGTTCCTTAGGGAGCATTCACACGACCGTAAGCGTTTTGCGGTCCGCAAAACACGAATACCAGCCGTGTGCGTTACACATTTTGCGGACCGCACATGGCCGGCACTATATAGAGAATGCCTATTCTTGTCTGCAACCACTGTGTGCTGTCCGCACCTTTTGCGGCCCCATTGAAATGAATGGGGCTGCACCACGGATGCGGATCCAATTATACGGTCGTGTGAATGCTCCCTTATTCTCTTTCTGTATTAGTTTAAAGATTCCTAAATATAATTGAATTAATATTCATTATTATAATGAAATAATAAAATTACTGGAAGAATATAATAAAATAGCCAAATACTATCTTTTTTTTAATTCTAACTTTTTTCCTATGCTGTTAGGGGGCTTGTTTTTTTTTTTTTTTTTTTTTGCGGGATGAGTTACATGTTTTAAATGGCACCATTTTAGAATACATAAAACGTATCAAATCTGTTTCTTAACTTTTGTTTTTATTGGGCTGGAATGGGGGATGGAAAAAAATAGTTTTGATGGCGCCACCGAGCCATAACTTATGTGAGCTTATTTTTTGCAGGACGAGATCTAAAAAAAAACAAATTTGAGCACATACAAATTATTGATTAACTTTGCTGGGGGATGGGAAAATTGCTATTTCGTAGCTGCTCTTTGCTTTTAAGTTTCTTCTCGTTCAGTATAAATAATAAGTTAACTTTATACAGGTCGTTACAATGTGAACATACTGACGACATCTTGAAAGTCAGAGACGTATGTTCACATCAGGAGCTGGGGACACTTCATACAAAGCTAAAGGGGTCTCCCTCTGTTAAGGAATAGGGCTATTATAGAGGGAAAGGTCCCCTATTGAACTTATAGGTCATGAATGATGGCCCTGCAAGGTCAGGTTTTTTTTTTTTTGGGTGGGGGGGGGCACCTTTGTTAAGGCCGCAGCTGTCATGGCAACTGATTGGTGATTGCGGGGCACTGATGGGGTGTAAATGAGGCCTTATATTGACAGGTGTAATATACTGTAATACCAAATTATTAAAGTGTAATATAGATGTGATCCAAGGATATTCAGGGTAGGACAAAAAACTCCCCAAAGATTCTATACTCGCCCATTTAATCCTCTGCCGCCTTTAGTACTCACCTCTGCTCTGTTTAAAGAGGGTTGCAGCCACTCTCTGCCATCAGCGGCCTTGTGCTGTATACTGCTGAAGCCAGCGATTGGCTCCAACCCCCACCTGCAGTATATGGCTTCATCACCGCTTTAGCCATGTAAACACACAACGGAGGTGAAGACTGGAGTGGGCACTGGATGTGGCAGGGGGATTTAATGGGTATAAGATATTTTATTATTTTAACACAAGTTCTGGTTTTGTTTTTTCATTATCTCAGCAACCCCTTTAAAAAGGGTATAGGAAAAAAAAGGAATTAAAAAAAAAAAACTTTTCTTTTACAAAATGCTTTATTAGGCCTCACGCACATGACCGTATCCATTTTGCGGTCCACAAACCACAGATCAGCAAAATACAGATACTGGCCGTGTGAATTCCACAGTTTTCTCACTCCCATCTGTAGAAATGCAGACTGCATAAGAATGACATCCCTGTGCTGTCTGCATTTTTACGGTCCGCAAAAACTACTGTCTTGTGCATTAGGCCTTATGTGAATTTTTCTTAATTATACATAATTGGTTTTGCTGCAACTGTAATAGCCTTTACTATAAAAGGAACATCTTATTTATTCTGCGAGGTCAAATCTAAGGAAAAAAAAAAAAAAAGAATTACAGTTTTGTGTTGATCCACCACAAACAAAAGTTAATGAATAAGTCCTATGTCCTCAAGATGGTTCCTATAAAAATTACATAGCATTACAAAGATACGTTTATGGTAAAACCAACAAATGAAAATAGTTATGTTTCTCATGATGAGGGTAATTGAAATCAGTTTTGCATTGCTTACTTTGGGTCAAATTTATCAGTTTGAGACTTTTTTTTTGCAACTTCTTAAAAAAGACCCAGTGATAAATCTGGAGTGACACTAATTAACATAACTAGCCCACCCAAGTGATGTAAAAATGCTGAAAACAGCAAATTTTTGCACATGTAAACCCTAAAAATGTGCAGTGTGTAAAATTCCCCATAGGGCTTATTCTAATATAGCTTAAAAAAAACTTAAAGAGGACCTTTCATCACCCTAACAAATGTAAACTAAGTACACATACATGGAGAGCGGCGCCCAGGGATCTCCCTGCACTTACTATTATCCCTGGGCGCCGCTCCGTTCTCCCGGTATGTCCTCCGGTGACTTCAGCTCTGCGTCTCAACTGGGAGGAGCCTGCCCTTGTTCTCCTGGCGTCTCCTTCTCCCAGGCTGTGGCGCTGACCAACCGCAGCGCTCAGCTCATAGCCTGGGAGAAGAAAACCTCCCAGGCTATGAGCTGAGCGCTGCGGTTGGTCAGCGCTACAGCCTGGGAGAAGGAGACGCCCAGGAGAACAAGGGCAGGCTCCTTCCAGTTGAGACGCAGAGCTGAAGTCACCGGAGGACATACCGGGAGAACGGAGCGGCGCCCAGGGATAATAGTAAGTGCAGGGAGATCCCTGGGCGCCGCTCTCCATGTATGTGTACTTAGTTTACATTTGTTAGGGTGATGAAAGGTCCTCTTTAAGTCAATCAAATATAATGTAATAAATAGTAGGATAAAACTGATATGTTATTTATATCACACAGTGAAGAACGTCATCATGTGAAAAAAAACAATGATGGAATAGCTGTTTTTCCTCTAAAAAAAAGTTGTTCCAGTTACTTTAAAGGCTCCTGAATATGTGTCTAAAGCTGGGTTCCCGTCACATGCAGTGGCATTTGTCACCATAGAGTTCCATAGTAAAAATAAATATATATATATCTAGTGTTGTGGAGAAGCTGAAGTGGATCATGAATTAGGATTCTTGACCAAAGGCCATTTTTTAATGCTTTTCTTCAGACTATTATTGTCAGTTCCCAGAATAATCTTTTCTTACCCCTTAAACTGAACATTAATTAAAATAGTACAAAATATTGTAATAAATGTACATTTTAAACAACATACCATTTCTGTGCCGCAGTACCAGAGTCCACATTACATTTTTTATTGCAATGCAGTGGCACTTTCTCCATATTTCCTTGTATATATTACAATAGCTTTTTACCATTATGGAGCATTTGATACCTATTCTAGTTCCGGAATACTCCTTGGTAAATTGTAAAAGTCCGTTAATCCAGCAATAAACGGAATCTGTTAGGTGTTTAAAGGAGCTTGTTATTATCTCAATCCATTGCTTCTAGCCTTATGAAGTTGTATTGTGTTGCTGGAAAGACTAAGCGGCCGATTGTCGGGAAGGAAGCGTCCCTTCCCAACAGTCGGCTGCTTGTTCAGTGAAGGAGACTGCTGTATTTGCATGCAGCGATCTCCTTTAAAGTAGAAGGACAAGGGATCACTTATTGTGATTCCTCGTCCTCGTACAGAATCATGGTTTCTGAGCAGCAGATTGTCAGGTCTAAACAGCAATCTGCTGCCCAGAAGCCATGATCAGTGGTGCCTGCATGAACGACAGGAACACCTGATAAACAAGCGATTCGATCGTTCTTCGGGTGATTGGCGGCACATTTTCATGGCCAGATTGTCGGGAACAACTGATAGCAGGAACTGTTGTTCCGATAATCTGCCTGATTCTCAGGCTGTGTAAATGCTCTTTTACTCACCTTCTGCTCTGTGCATATTGCTTTTTAAGCCTTATCTTTCCTTTATACACTGGGAAAAGCTCCCGGCATATATCCTTAGAGCTTCAATTACCCAATAAAAGCAAAAAGATACCACCAGTGAAGGGTTCGGATGCAACGTGCACACAGCCTTACATGTTCTCGGCATACAATTAATTTCAGGTTGTCTTGACAAAAAAAGGAACTAATTTATTGAATTCTTGTCTTTCTTTAAGGGCTTCATCCCTCTTCTACACATCGTGGCATCCATGACATGTTTTTTCGCAGAGAAGATGGTCAGTTAGTTGAAAAAAAGTCTGCTGAAATTCCAGTAGCAAATGGGGTTCAAAGACAGGAAGCAGAATTTGTTGTTATTCCTACAGTAGATGGAAAACCTGCTTCGGTGCCTCATGATGGGGCTCACGTCTCCTTAGCTGTTCTTGAGCAGACAGAAAAGACTTTACAACGACACATTGACAAGGTATATCACGATGACAGCTGCATAGGTTGGAAATCTGCATCTAAGCTATCACCTCTGGTCCTGCGCCCGAAGTCTCTGGCAGTCCCTGGAATGACGACACACTCACCTCAGAGTGAGTCCGTAGGCCCTGTTATGTCTATATCTCCCCAAGCTACCTACATGTCCAAGATCATTCCAAATGCAGTTCTTCCTCCTCTTGTCGATGTGGTTGCCTTGAGCCGGTCCAGTGTTCGAACATTAAGCAGATGCAGTCTTGCCTCAGCTAGCCCAGCTTCAGTTCGTGGTTCATTGCATAGGGAAAGGGGTATGTCTTGCTCTAGTGATAACTGGAGCCGGTCACAGTCAACAGAGACAATAGTATCAGACTCTTCCACTATTTCCTCCAGAGGTGGTGATAATACTGTAGAGGCAAATGAGAAATCTGGATTAAGCACTGGTAGGGCATCTCCTGCCCCCAGCACTGGAACCCAAGATGGTTCAGATGCTGCAAGCTTATGCAGTGGCCGCTCTTCTGTGCGTAGTGTTTCATTGCGAAAAAGCAAAAAGGCTCCTCCACCTCCTACCCGTACCTATTCTTTGCAGCAGCATAAAGAATTGGGTCTTCCCCCCAGGCCTGACAAAAAACCTTCAGCGAAGACCAACCATGGCAAAGACCCTTGGGTGTTAAGAACAGAAAAGGTTTCATCAGATAATGATGTTTTTTTACCATCTTTGGCTGGACCAAAGGAAAATTCTCCTAGTCGTTCAGAAAGAACCATGTCTCCATCCAGTGGCTACTCCAGCCAAAGTGGGACACCAACAATGCCTGTCAAATCTCTTCTGGAGTCTCCAGGTTCTTGTAGGAAAACACCACCAAAACCTGAGAGATCTAGTCTTAAGTCAGCCACAAACTTGTCTATGAGCTCTCAATCTTCAGTTGAGAGCAATTTTTCTGTTCCTGTCAGTCCCCCAAGAGCTGGTTCTTCTGTGGGTGACCAGGTGGATCAGATTCCTCCACATCCAAGTGTGCGTGCACCCTGTTGCCCACCACCAACCAGTTCTGTAGCCTTTACGGTAGCAGTAACTCCTCCACCATCACCACCACCAGCTCATCATCCCACACCTCCTCCTACCAGAAAATCTGAGTCAGATGCTAGTACTGCACCCTCAGTAAAAGAAGACACTGCTCAGAAAGAATCCTTGTGGCCTCCCCCTCCTCCAGATACTTCTGATGTTCAGGACTTGTCCATGGCAGATTTTCCTCCACCTGATGATGAGCTGTTTTTGCCCCCACCACCTTCTGTGGAACCGGTAGTTGAACTTGCAAGCACAGAACTGGTCAGCGTCCCCAACAATGACAAATCAACTGTGCCGAAAGCTGAAATGGCCATGTCAACATCAAACAATGAAGAATCTTTAAATGTTGTTGCCACTCTTCAACCTGAATCGGTGCCTTTAAATTCAGCAAAGCCTTTAGATACAGCTGAGCATGCCCTTGTAACAGAGAATAATACCGATCCTGTGCCTCCATTAGTCACTGAGAACACAGACTCTACTGTGCCTCCTTCTACAGAACCTACGGCAGTGCCTGTTTCTTCAGATATTTCACTTACTAATGGAGAAGCTAGTATAACGTATAAGCCACATTTTAACACAACCTCAAGTATAAGCAGTGAGCCCAAAGAAACACCTGATGCTATTGTGCCACAGGATTCTGCTGGAAATCTATCACTAACCACTAAGGAGCTTAAAAATACCACTAAATCCTCTGTAACCACTGTGTCATCAACTACTGTAGAATCAACTGTTCCCAATGTGCCATCATCTGTCGCTGTTACCAGCTCAGTTCATTCAAAAGCAGTAATCTCACCACTTCCAAAGTCAAATACATGGAAGCCAGTCACTGCACCAGGTTCAGTGAAGAAAGAATCAGCGACCAGTCAGGGTATTGTAGTGGCACAAAAAGAAGATGCAAATTTGCCTATAGTAACCCCATCCTTGCTGCAGATGGTTCGCTTGCGCTCAATACAAGCCAGGGTTCCTCAGAGTCCATTCTCTCCACCATCTGGGCTTCCTGCACCTCAAAAACCTGTTCGCAAATCCTTATCACAAAGGTCCTCTCATGGGTCTGATTCTTCCCCAACAGAAAGTCCAACAGCACCTCCTCCAGTGAAACCACCAGAATCTCCGTCTACCCACAGATCACCAGCCTCTGCTGCTAGCTTTGTATTTTCTCGAAGTTCAAAAAAGTTTGTATTTGACCCTCCTACATCGCAAGATGCAGAATCGGCACTGAAGAAAGACATAGTGGCAGAGCTCAAAGCACAAGGGGGTCCTCGAAGTCCAGACGAAAAACCTCCATTACAGAGGAAACCTAGCAAGATTCCGCCTCCTGTGGCACGGAAACCTTCAGTTGGGATACCTCGGACTCCCACAACTCCTTCACACTCTACAGGCAGCACAAATGGCAGCGTGTTCTCGCCCAGAGACCCAGGATTAGCTCCTTCCACTTCAGCAGCTATTGCTTCTGGGACGCCGGCAGGCCATGACCAACAACAAAAAAGCCAGACAGAACAAGGTAATTTAAATTACTTTTTGTAAATGTTGAATGCCGCAAGCACATGACTGAATTATGGCTCCATTTTGCACAAAGACTAACATAATTTAACCTAATGTGTAGAAATGAAAGGTGCTAGGCATAAAATAGCCAATCACAATGTGAAATAATAGTAGATTCTTAATTGAGTTACTAAATAAAAAAAGGATTTACAGTGAGTAAAGTGGTATTTTATAGAAACCGTAAACCTATTAATATGGTTTTAAAAAGCTAAGCATGGTATGTTAAAAGGGTTGTCCGAAATCGTTGTACCAAAGTTTTATCCTAAGGATTGGTTGTCAGTATCAAATCGATGGGGGTCCGACACCGATCAGCAACATAATGGACGGAGCTGGAAGCAGAAAGCTGTGCACTGTGTAGTGGCCATGCCAGGTTACAACAGCTAAGCACTAGAGTTGAGCGAACTTGTGTTTTAAGTTCGGCATCCAAAGTTCGGGTTCAGGTTATCCAAGCATCCCGTTACGGATTCCGCTACCACGGACCATAATGGCATTTGGAACACGGGGTGAAGGACCTGGGGTGACGTCACAGTCATGTGATCAGTGCAGGGGGCGTGGCTCAGTAGGCTACCACCTCTTATCTAATCCAGTACTGAGCCACGCCCCCTGCACTGATCACATGACGGTGACGTCACCCTAGGTCCTTCGTGTTGTCCAAGGTTCGAGTTCATTGAAGATTCCCCTTATGGATTCCAAATGCCGTTATTGTCCGTGGTAGCGAAATCCAAAACGGGATGCTTGGATAACCCGAACCCGAACTTTGGATGGCGAACTTAAAACACAAGTTCGCTCAACTCTACTCAGCACCCATTCACTTGAATAGGGATATGTCATCAATATCTAGAACCTGGATGAGTTAAAGTAGTTTTCCAGGATTAGAGAAAAATGAAATGAAATAACAGAAGAACCTATGTTCACCTGATAAATCTGCTATCCCCAGTGACCCCTGCTGGTTTCAGTTTAACTTGTTGCAGCAATGACCTACTTATCTGCCCACATGTCTTCTATAATAAATGACTGGCTTTAGCGGTCTCTTATCTTGCCATTTCCTTCATTTAGTCAATGTTCCTCTGATTTCACAAGTACTCCTTTAAAGGGCATCTGTCTGCAGATTTGTACCCATGAAACTCACTGACCTGTTCCATGTGCGCTTGGCAGCTGAAGGCATCTGTGTTTGTCCCATGTTCATATGTGTCCTCATTGCTGAGAAAACTTATGTCTTAATATATGCAAATGAGTCTCTAGGAGCAATGGGGGTGTTGCCTTTACACCTAGAGGCTCTGCTCTCTCTATAACTGCCACACCCTCTGCACTTTGATTGACAGGATCAGGCAGTGATAATGTGATCACACCTGTCTGGCCCTGTAAATCAAAGTAGAGAGGATGGGGCAGATGCAGAGAGAGCAGAGCCTCTAGGTCTAACGACAACGCCCCTTTTGCTCCTAGAGACTCATTTACATAGATCAAAACTTCATTTTTCTCAGCAATGCGGGCACATATGAACATGGGACCAACACAGATGCCTTCAGCTACCAAGAACACATGTAACAGGTCAGCCAGTTTCATAGGTAAAAACCTGCTGACAGATGCCCTTTAAATGGGTTGTTTGGCTAATATTTTGTTTTAGAGGGTGAGAATGACATAAAAAAAAAAATCCCAAAAGAAGTCGTACCTCCAACGATTCCCCAGCACTCTTATTTCAAGAATTTATGAGTCCCCACTGGTCTCTGCGTGTTGGACCCCCTCAGAGACCAGCAGGGAGTAGCATGAGATGGGGTGCTGAAAGGTATTAGTAGATGTAAGCATGACTTCTTTTATGCCACTATGAGCCTTAAAAAGAAAAGAATTTTATCGGACAGCCCCTTTTAATTCTAATATATCTCACACATATTCTCTGTGATCCAAAACAGTCTGTACTCATGTGCTATGCCAGGATTAGGTGGGCGGAGCGGGCTCCTGCCTGTGCCCGCTTCGCTAGTCTGAGAGTCCTGCATATTAGCTTTTAGCTTAGCAGAACAGGCAGAAGCAGGAGCCCGCTCCTCTCCGCTAATCCTGGCATAGCACATGGTTACAGAGCACCCATGTGCTATGCCAGCATTTAGTGAACCTCCAGGAGGCATGGGCAGAATCAGCAATATGCGCTCCTGCCCGTACTCACTGCGCTGTGGCCCATTCATACAGTGTACAGCCCGTGCTCCGTGTGCAAAAACGTGAATTTAAATCCATTAATAAAAAATTACAAAAAGTATTAGGGCATTTAGGACATTTAAAAGTAATTAAAAGTTTTGTCACTCCTCACAATCCTGTTTTGGTTGAGGGTGTGTCCCTGCACAGACTTGCTCTAACCAATCAGTGCTGCCATTTTCAGACTGTGCAGGTACACACCCCCAACTGATTACCTCCCCTCTGTACCCTTACTGCAGACTGCTAGCAATTCATTCATAACTTCTAGCAGGAATAATAGAGGAATGGCACAACATAGTCATCAGAATAGATGTTCCAGAATTGTTATTACATGTGGAATGCATGAAGCTATTAAAACAGGTGTCAGGAGGGGTGACAGGTCCTCTTTAAGAGGTGATACAAATCCATATGGCATTGGTAGTGTCAGGAGGCATTAATAACCGATTAATATAGACAGTTATGGAAAAATTATCTTGGTGCCCTGTCATGTGTTATAGGTCTAGGCTAGGGTAACATTCATATTACTGGAAATGGTACCAAGGGCGTGCAGACTGCAATATCCATGTGTACTCCTGAACCAGTAATATGGCTGGAAAGAAACTCAACTGCAAAATTTTTCACTAAATTCACAAAAAAACTGCAGTTCTAATCAATAATTCTTCTTTCTTCCAGCCTAAACCTGTGACAAGGAATATTCAGGGTTCTGCTGTCTCAGGGATCCTCTGACGCTCCACAAGACCCCAGAAACTGCTGGACTCACGACAGATGCCTTAACTGTGTGTGTATATATATACATACATACAAACATTATCGTCTTAAAGATGCAAAAGGCGTTGATTATCATTTTTTGTTACTTCCTTCCACTTTCAACTACTGTATTGGTTCAGCTCAAGAACTTTGACTGGAGCTCCCTCTGGTGGAAAGCCAGACTACTACACTATGGTGGCAACCTACGGTACAGCACCTATGAATTTTATTCTGGTGTATATTTTATTTAAGAGCAGTTAGGACATTTTCTAGGTCTAAACGTGTCATTCCTGCTGTTTTCTGAGGGTTGAAGGTCTGTAAATGCTGTCGTTTAGAATTCTGCACAATGTAATGTTAGAAATCAGCACTTCTTTCTATAATGCTGCAGCTACCTTGCAATCCTGTCGTATTCCAACTATTCTCTTACACTTGGAGTCATTCCAGCTAACTGACACTATGGAAAATAGAAACAGATCTTTTCTTGGTTATCTACATAGAAATAATATATTTTAGGAATTTCTACTTGCGGTTAGGAATATTGCAAATTAGCCTATTCTAAACTGGCATGCTATAGAAGTCGCATATTAACTACTGAGTCTAATCTAAGAAAGCACACAACGGAGCCAGGTTGGGATGGAAATAATAAAAAGAAGTGTACGTTTTTACATAGACCGCTATAGGGAAGTAGCCTTCCCGCGTCCTGCACTCAATGTGTTCTGCTTTTACATATAACATGTAAGCTCATTGCCAGTACCTTCAATGGGCATGTCTATCCTTTCCTCAAACCACTCGTGTTACAGATTTGAATATGCACCTTATGATTCAGTGTTAGGCTACGTTCACAACTTATACTTTATAAAAATATCCTAAAATAATCAGAACGCTAATGCAGAGAACTATCTTCATCTTAATGGACAATCCGCTAAGTGCACAACGGCCACGTGCAATGACATGTATTTCTGTCCACTGATATGCTGGATTGTGACAAGCTAATTACACTATTGATTTCCGGCACAAAACCAGAGGCTCTGTGGGCGACCATCAGACACGGCTGGGTTCATGGTCCGCAGACTGATGCTTCCCTGAGGGGAAATACAAATCACCGCACTGCCTTAAAGCCTATCAAACTGCCTTTATTACCTATATACTGTATAAAACCTACATCTTTTATTTTAAAAAAAAACTGGCTTTATCTGATTCGCCTGTAATGGCCTATGTATAGCTGTGATTCAAAGTAAATCTTGTCAGCACATACAAATACTGTCTTTTTTTGTGGTCTTCTAATATACGGGGGCGTTATGTTTAATGGGGTACTGTATTTAACCTTTACTCTCAGGAGTGATGTCCTCCTCCGACCTTAGGGTACGTTCACACAGGACGGCTACACTGAGGATTTGCTGGTGCAGATAGGCATGCGGTAAATTCCTATTCTATTACAATCTGAGCAAAGTAATCAAGATTTTAGCAAATCTCAGCCACACGCTGTTGAAAAAAAAAATCTGCAGCGAACGTTGATCCACAGTGTCAATCTTTGCTGCAGATTTCCGCCCTGGATTTCACCCTTTGCAGTGCACAGGGTGAAATCCACAACCAATTTGCAGCAAAATCCATAGTTAATTTGCACCTACCCTTAGAGTCATTACATGAATTGAAGAATGTTCTGGAAAGTTCATAGGATAAAATGAGCACAAAAAGGGTTGCAACTTTTAGTTAGGCCTCATGCACACGGCCGTATGTATTTTGCAGTACCCGCAAAATACAGATGACTTCTGTGTGACATCTTGAATAGTTTTTTTTTTTTTTAAATGGCTCTGTATTTTGCGGCCAAGTATGAGGCATGATCTGGCTTTTGTGGAAAGAACATGGATGCGGAGAGCACACGTGTCTGTTCCACAAAAGGGTTGAACATGTCCTATACTTGGCTGCGAAATGTGGACCACAGACCCATTGTAATCAGTGGGCCTGGGGAAAAAAAAACAAAAACGGATGCAACACAGATGTCATCACTGTTTTGCAGATCCGCGTTTGTGTGCATGAGGCCTTATCCACATACATAAGTTGTTTTTTTTCTGTTGGAACAAATTACTGATTTTTGTACAAATATAGTCATCTCCGGGGCCTAGCCCTCACCTTAGAGACCAAAATGAGGTTTTGCTTTTAGTTGATGATATATATATATTTGTCATATGCTTTTGATTGGAAATCTGTATAATCTTTCATAAAAATGTGGTTATCAAATCTGTGTTGTTTTCTGGGGATGAACTAGAAGTAGAACAAGAGTAAATGAGAAGTCTTTATTTGATTTGACAGTACAATGGTTAAGACCAGGAATGATATGTGCAGATGCAGCCCCAGTCACATGCACCTATCGATATAAATGGCAGGACATGTCTACATCCTAAGGTCCAATTCTTCTCACAAAGACTTGAGGGACGACAGCTAAGCCACTGGATGGGATGTGTTCAATCAGCTAATGCTTCCACCTCGTAGTGTTTTACAGGTCACAGGCCCCAGCTTAGTCAGAAACTTATTTCCTTTCCACTGAGCAAACAAATCCTCAGAGATTTTAAAGTCCGCCTGCAGACAGAAAGAGAAAGCATGGTGGCCTTAACCAAGGGTCTGATGAAAGATGGTGAATTAGGTGCACAAGTATGGCGTGAAATGGGAAAGTACCTGCAACTTTTCAAAGACTTTCTTCTTCGGTTTAAGTTCTGCCTCAGGTTCTCCATTCTTATATCCCTCAATATAAATCCGCTCTCCAGGAGCACATTCTGCAGGAGGGTCCAGAGGTTCTACCTGTTTGGTTTCTCCTTCTCTGAGAGAAAAATGTTAAATTATAACTCATAAGTATTTAGAAGATCACTTCAGCTTAAAGAGCACCTCCACTCACTGAGCAAGGTTCACAAATATACAGCGGGAAGATGAGTATTCATGACCTGAACTAAAGTCCTGTGTGGACCTCAAGTGCACCGGACCTACATCCAAACCACACAATTTAGGTCTAAAATCAGGAATACACATACCATTTGATTCTTTGAATATTCTTTTTGCCCTTTCTAAAAGAAAGCAATAATTTGCATTATGGCTACCCCCTTGTAGCATAGGCACACTACAAATGATAAACAATTAGAACCATAGAAATGTGTACCGGCATCGATAATGTACTCTGCTTCCTCAGTGGAGTAAGGGGAGTATCCCCGAAACGTGTATGGTGTGGGACAGCAAGCGATACTTTTTTTTTGGAGCAGGAGGAAGATTCGTATAGAATCTAACAATATAACGGAGGACTGCCCCATGTAGCTCCAATACAGTTGATCCAGAAGTCAAGACCTAATATTTAAAGTGCCAGAGGAGCGGATCCCATATACAGCTAAGCCATCACCATAACAGAGAGCCGGGGACGAGTCACATGAGACGCCCGGTCACGTGGAACAAGTGTCGGGTCAGGTGAGACGCTGCATCCTGGTTACATGGAACAAAGCAGTCACGTGGGACGCCGCAAGTTTAAGCCAGAGACCACACGGGACGCCATGGTGAGTCCAGCTAACGGAAAGAAAAAGGAAAAAAAAAAAGCCACAGACTGGTGCCTACGGGATCAAGACTGGTAAAGTAACCCAGTTTTTTCATTTGAAAAGTAATAACTTTGACGATGCTGACACTTTACATCAATGGAGATATTAGCGTTACGTACGCATATTTTTTATCCCCTCCACTTGAATATAGGACATGGTCCAATGGGTATGTCTAAAGACTTATGACAATCAATCAGAGAACCCTATCGATGCCGGTACACATTTCTATGGTTCTAATTGTTTATTATTTGTAGTGTGCCTATGCTACAAGGGGGTAGCTTTTTTTAATATTGCGCATTATATGTCATTTTATGTGTTTAAATAAATGCGAGTTTGATGGGATTATAGCATCCTTTGTTCCCAGGTATTAGAGTGCCCCTCCATACATTTTTTCGCACATTTCTAATTTAAGGTTATGGGTGGAACCAGAGGTGAGCACCTGGTCCGGCTTGGTGTATTGAGTGAGCCGCCGAATAGCATTTTTTAGATAAGTTGCATTATACCCAAGTTCTCTCATACAGACGGATTCCTTGTCTAGTACAGAGACACAGGACAAAGCTTCAGGCACAAGCCCAGAGGTTGGTTCTGGATTAGCAATGAGGGTTCGTGACTATTTTGTCCAGCAAAGTGTATTCATGGAGGGGATTTAAAAAAAAACACAAAACCAGGACAGTCAGCTGTCAGTAAGTTGCCCAAGGGAAACCCACACAAAAAGGAATTGGGTACAGGTACATTATCCAACTGGATGCAGGTCTGTCATGTGAACCAACTAATGGTTTTAGGTGCAAATATACTGTAATAGAATAAGTTTTTGGATTTTGCATTAAAAACCCCAACAGTTCAAGAACTCACATAGATGCGCACAGCAGCATGCCTTGTGACTCCACGCCACGCATCTTCTGAGGCTTTAGGTTGCACAGGACAACAATGGAGCGTCCCAACAGTTCTTCTGAAGGCACATACTTCACCAATCCACTAACCACAGTACGTGGACTCTCCTCACCCACATCCACTGTTTCCACATATAATGTTTCTGCATCTGGATGCTGTGGAAGAAACAACCGTTTAATCAATACAATGCATCCTGTTATGTTTTTGTCAGTACTAAAACTAGTACTAATTTATGAAACATCTTTTCCTACAACTAGGCATTGTGTACGTTCCTCTGATATCCCTTCTGGAAATGTACTTGTATTATATGGGGAGAGCGAAGATAGCCGCTGCCAGACACTTCATGAGTGGCAGGAGAACAAGAGAATTCTTTAATGGGGAACACAATAATTTACTACAACAGACGTGTAAGGAGTGACAACTGGTCCACTTTGATTTAGTCTACATTCTTAGGGTCCATTTACACGTCCGTGTGTGTTTTGCAGATCCACAGCAAAACACAGACATCGGCGATCTGCGTTCCGCAATTTGCGGACCGCACATCGCCGGCACTACATAGAAAATGCCTTTTCTTGTCCGCAATTGCAGACAAGAATAGGACATGTTCTATTTTTTTCAGGAACGCGATTGCGGACCAGGCTGGGACATCGTCTGTCCCCATTGAACTTAATAGGTCTGCAATTCCGTTCCGCAAAATGCGGAACAGAATTGCGGACGTGTGAATGGACCCTTAAACGTAGTTTTCAACGTACCATAAATCACTACAATAGCTGTAGATCTGCTTACCCTGCTGACAGTCAGCACCTTCCCAACTCGCAGATCCAGAAGAGAGGGAATAATTTCCTCTGGGCCAGTGCTTTTGTTTTGTTCTTTAGGCGCAGCTTCTGAGGATTAAAAAAAATCAAGAGTGTTAGTGACCACACAAAAAGGCAGCACGGAAATAGCTTTCTGAAGGCTTCCTCTGTGGTAGACCTTGTACAAATGTGCTGATAAAACACTGGACTCTCCTTTTTCCACACAGAAGGTCCCAAGAGGTATATGAAGATACAGATTTGTGACTAAATAAGTGAAAAAAAATCTAAATGTCGATTATGTAATAACCATACTAAAAAAACAAACATAACATTTTTTTTTTTAAATGATCATAAGCATGGTATCACACAACTTTTTTTTTAGCAGTTTTTTAAATTAAAACCAAAAGTGGACCCAGCAGGAAGGACAAGGAGAAGGCTTTCCTCTATATTACTCATTTCCTTCCAACCCACTTCTGACTTTGGCTCAAAAAACCTGCCATGAAGAATTGGTGTATGACACCAACCTACAGGAGATGTGGTATAGAGAGAAAACAGTACTCACTCTGCTTTGTGGGATTTGGATAAGCGTCATTACTTAATTTCTTCAACTCTGGACTATTGAATTTCTCTCTGATTGGGTCTAACAATTTATTGAGCGCTTTTTCCACCGAGGCTTTAAGATCTCCAGGATGAACGTTCTGCAAAGGTTGTATATAAGTAAGGAGGTGACATGACATGCTTGTCTTACATAATATTGTTTATTTTTCCACCGGTTACTATCAGCATAGTGTGCATACATTTTAAAGGGGTTGTCACATCAAGTGTCATTTATTATAATTAAAATACTAATATAAGCCACTTCTTAAAGGGTTTGGGCATCATAAGCTGTCTGACATTAGTTATGGGCCAATGTCAGACCATCCTAATAATGTTAATCATATGCCCCTCTGACCTTTTATAAGGCTAAAAAATGTCTTTATAGTATATGCAAATTAGCCTCTAGGAGCAGGGAGGGCGTTGCCCCTGCTCCTAGAGGCTCCGTGTTCCCACATGCGGCCACGGCCCTCTTGTGATTGACAGGCTGGGCAGCGCAGCTCTCCTGCCTCCGGCACCGTCTGCCTTCCAAAATCCTGCGCCGTCCGCTTGTGTATCCGGCGCAGTGAGCTAACCCATAACAACAACAACTAGTTGTTATGGGTTATGGCCACCGCTTCTACCCAGCAGTGGTGGCTGCAATTGTTCACAGCAAGAAACACATCCAGCCTGTCTGGTGGCCAGGATCATGGGAGTGCACATAGGCTCACATGTGCGATAGCTCCCTTTCCCGCTGTGGGAAGAGGGTAGGTATTAGGCAGTCAGCACTCTAAAAAAAGGAAAGCGTGCGTCCGCACTATAGGGAGAATGAGGCTTATTCTTCCTACAGTGCCGATGCACGCTTTCCTTTTTTTTAGAGCGCTGACTGCCTAATACCTACCCTCTTCCCACAGCGGCACCAGTTTGATAAAGGCCTAAATTGACCAAAACGTAACACCAGCCACAGATTCAAGAAAAGCACGTATAATTCATTAAGCTACGATTAATTGTAGAGTTCTTCTTCACATCATCAGAGGATGGGCAGTGCGTTTACTGGGAGCAAATACAAAGATAACCGTGCACTCAGGAGCAAACATTTCATGGAGAGAATCGATTCTAAAAGGTCCTTTTACACAGCACGACAGAGAAGCAGATTGTCGGGAGCGAAGCGTTTCTTTCTAACAATCTGCTGCTCGCTGGTGAAGGAGACCACTGCGTTTACATGCGGCAATCTCCTCCACAGTATGAGGAGGAGCCATCACTAATGCCATCACTCGTGCACATAGTGACTTGTTTGCTGGCAGCAGATCGTGATTACACGGCACAAACGTTTCGCTCTTCATCGGGTAATCAGCGGTGCATTTACACCCCCACATAATTGCTATCGAGTGTTCCCATGAACGCTCATTAGTGATTATCTTTAGGATACTTGGCCCGTGTAAAGGGCCCCTTAGTTTGGCTGTACTTGTGATTCTCTTTTCTGTTGAATAGTTGGCAAAGGGTAGGGAGAGAATATATGAATTGAGACCGATAGGTAAGAAAATCATGGCTGTTGCAAACTGTTTTTACAGACAGAGGAAGGGAGCACAATAAGAACTTTTTTCACTATGGTATAAAGGGTGGGAGCATGGCAAAACAAGGGACAGATTGTGACAACCACGCTTACTATAGCTAGCTGGTTGTCACGATCAGGAAAAGGACCTCGCCGCTGAAGCTGCTAGTGAATATGATTCAGTAACAGCCTCAGGAGTGTGCACGCACAGGCAAGGCGTGGGATTACATCATCCTAGCTCCTTGCCTGTGCCATCAATCAACTTCCCAGTCACCACCCACCTACAGAGCAGAAAGTGCAGAGCTAGGCAGCAGCCTCAGCCTGAACTAGCAAGGCGAGACAACCCCTTAAAAAAAAAAAAATCTCTTAGGAAGCACTAGTGAGGCATTTCTGCTAGGAAGCACTAGTGAGGCATTTTGTGCAGGGACACAACCCCAACCAGTGACATCCATCTGGACCTTTATTGCAAACTGCTAGTGATTCATTCATAACTTCTAGCAGGAATAAAAAAGGAATGACAAAATCCTAAAAATAGATGCTCCAGAATTATTACATTGGGGAATTCAACACAGACATGTCGGGATTGTTTACAGGTCCTGTTTAAGTACAGCCAAGCTCTGTCCAAGGCATCGAACTTAACCAGTCAGAATCCTACTCCGTACTCGAGAGGGGCAAGTACTGTGGATGGATATATGGTTCCCACGTTTCCAACAGATGCCACTAGTGACAGTTCTCTTTCTCTGGGATTGTCATACCCAGACACTAATAAACAGGAGAACATTATCATCTTCTTACCTGTTCGGCAAAGTCTTTTTCCAGCGTCTCAAAGTCTATGTAGGTTTTATTTCCACCAAATTTCTCATCGCGAAGAATAACAAACTCTGAGAAAGAAGAGCAAATAAAATATAAGTGCTCCAGCACCGGTCAAATGAGGAATCCTACTTATAAACCGTACGCTCACTCACCTGACCTAAGAGGGAAGAGGACATGCCTGACAAAACTTAAGACACCATTATTCTCTATATTTCCTGGCTCACAAAAAGCTTTCTTTAGCTTCTTCTTCACATCAGAAGGGGAGTCTAGGAGATCGATTTTTGATTCCTAAAACATTAGGAAAAATCAATGAATAAATCAAACTTCTTGTGTCTAAGTATTTCGATGGAAGAGTTCATGATCTACTGTATATCTGCAACAGAAGACTCTGACATATACCACCAGGTAGGCATAGAATGGCATACGTTGCCCATAGGCTCCCATTGTAAAAGAAACCAAAAACATATACACCACATAAATAACATCACATGGTATACTTTTATTTTTTTTAAAGTGGCCCTCTAAATCTCCCTGCGCTGTGCTATACAGTTGGGGGGAAAAAAAGGTATGCTGACATACTACCTAGACAGAAACCTACAGTTGTGTTCAAAATTATTCAACCCCCACTGAAATTGAGTGTTTTGGCCAGTTTGACATTGATTTTGATCATTTCAGTCATCTTGTTTACAATTAAATCAAAGAGGCACTTGTAAGTCAGACAAATATAACATAACATTTATAATGAAATAACCACAAATGTCTTTTCTGTGCTCACATCATTATCAGTTTTATTCAACCCCCAAGTGACATTCAATCTTAGTACTTAGTACAACATCCTTTTCCAGTTATAACAGCTTTTAAACGTGAAGCATAGCTTGACACAAGTGTCTTGCAGCGATCTACGGGTATCTTCACCCATTCTTCATGGGCAAAAGCCTCCAGTTCAGTCACATTCTTAGGCTTGCGAGCTGCAACTGCTTTCTTTAAGTCCCACCAGAGGTTCTCAATCGTGATTTAAGTCTGGTGACTGCGATGGCCACTTCAAAATGTTCCAGCCTTTAATCTGCAACCATGCTCTAGTGGACTTGGAGGTATGCTTGGGATCATTGTCCTGTTGAAAGGTCCAACGCCTCCCAAGCCTCAGGTTTGTGACGGACTGCATCACATTTTCATCCAATATCTCCTGGTACTGAAGAGAATTCATGGTACCTTGCACACGCTGAAGCTTCCCTGTACCTGTAGAAGCAAAACAGCCCCAAAGCATGATTGACCCCCGCCATGCTTCACAGTAGGCAAGGTGTTCTTTTCTTCATAGGCCTTGTTCTTCCTCCTCCAAACATAGCGTTGATCCATGGGCCCAAACAGTTCTAATTTTGTTTCATCAGTCCACAGAACACTATCCCAAAACTTTTGTGGTTTGTCCACATGACTTTTGGCATACTGCAGTCGACTCTTCTTATTCTTTGGAGACAGCAAGGGGTGCGCCTGGGAGTTCTGGCATGGAGGCCTTCATTACGCAGTGTGCGCCTTATTGTCTGAGCTGAAACTTCAGTACCCGCATCTGACAAATCTTTTTCAGTTCCTCAGCAGTCACACGGGACTTTTCTCCACTTTGCGCTTCAGGTAGCGCACAGCAGTCGAAGTCAGCATCTTCTTTCTGCCACGACCAGGTAGCATTTCAACAGTGCCCTTTGCCTTGAATTTGCGAATGATGCTTCCTATGGTGTCTCTTGGTATGTTTAACATCTTTGCAATCTTCTTATAGCCATTGCCCTTCCTGTGAAGAGAAATCACCTCTTCTCTTGTCTTCCTGGACCATTCTCTTGACTTCACCATGTCTGTAAACACACCAGTAAATGTCTAGAAGGAGCTGAGTATCACAGTCATTTTACATCTGCCTAATTGGTGCTTATTATGCTTGATTGCTGCTCCTTGACATCCACAGGTGTTTTCAATACCTGATCGAAAACACTTGAATGAACCTCTGTTCTTAAGAGTGGTCAGTCTTTAAGGGGTTGAATAATTGTGTCAATGAAGAAATCACAAAAAAACATTTAATACTGTATTACAAAAACAATTGATGTCATTTTAGTTGCATTTGGTTCTTTAAAAAGTCCTTGTAAGATTTCATTCTGAACACAATTACAAATGTACACTAAATTCCCTAAAACCCCTTACAGCATTGGGGGTTGAATAATTTTGAACACAACTGTATTGGGTAAATGGAGCCCTATAAATATGTTTGACATATACTCCTGGATTGTAGGGCTCTGATGCTGTGTCCGCCGAGGCTTAACAGTGTGTACACAGTGATGTGGACCTGCAAACTCTATGTACACACATTGCTGATGTATTGTGGTTTTTTGTAAAACCATAGCAAATGGCGTGATATAACCTCAATGTGTAAACACATACTAAAGGGCAAAGGGAGGCAATGTAAAGCCATGACAGGACAAACTACAACAAACAAGCAGCATATGATCACATATGTACAAAGCTGTTTGCTTTAGTAAATCCATCAGTTAACATAGAAGGTCAGCGTAAGTGGTTGATAAGTGCAACCACTACTTATGTGCTGCATTACTGCTTCCTCCTTCCTAAAAAAAGCTAGGTTCAAACAACGTTTTTGACAAACAAAAGATACAAATGGATGACCTCTCAGGACATGTTCCGGTCAAAAAAAGGATCCACAAGTATAATTTTCATACAATGGAATTTAATGACCTCACGAGGGGACATCCCCTGTGTCTGGAGGAAAGAAGGTTTGTACACAAACATAGAAGAGGATTCTTTACGGTAAGAGCAGTGAGACTATGGAACTCTCTGCCTGAGGAGGTGGTGATGGTGAGTACAATAAAGGAATTCAAGAGGGGACTGGATGTATTTCTGGAGTGTAATATTACAGGCTATAGCTACTAGAGAGGGGTCGTTTATTCAGGGAGTTATTCTGATTGCCTGAGTCAGGAAGGATTTTTTATTCCCCTTAAGTGGGGAAAATTGGCTTTTGCCTCACAGGGTTTTTTGCTTTCCTCTGGATCAGCTAGCAGGATGACAGGCCGAACTGCATGGACAGATGTCTTTTTTTCGGCCTTATGTACTATGTTACTTTTGGGGCCCACCCTTGTCAAGACCAGGGGTTCAACTACTGCATCAAGTCAACTCCTTCCATTCAACTCTACGAGATTAAAGTGGATTTCCGGATTTACTAATGATGACCCATCCTCAGGATAGCCATCAATATCAGATCAGCGGGCGCCCGCAGCAGTGAGCAGTGCAAGTACAAGTCATCCCATTCACTTCTATGGGACGGCTTGTTCCTATTCAAGTGAATAAGAACGAGCCGCCCCATTGAAGTGAATGGAACGGCTTGAATTACACCTTCAGCATCTTCTTTCTGCCACGACCAGGTAGCATTTCAACAGTGCCCTTTGCCTTGAATTTGCGAATGATGCTTCCTATGGTGTCTCTTGGTATGTTTAACATCTTTGCAATCTTCTTATAGCCATTGCCCTTCCTGTGAAGAGAAATCACCTCTTCTCTTGTCTTCCTGGACCATTCTCTTGACTTCACCATGTCTGTAAACACACCAGTAAATGTCTAGAAGGAGCTGAGTATCACAGTCATTTTACATCTGCCTAATTGGTGCTTATTATGCTTGATTGCTGCTCCTTGACATCCATAGGTGTTTACAATACCTGATCGAAAACACTTGAATGAACCTCTGTTCTTAAGAGTGGTCAGTCTTTAAGGGGTTGAATAATTGTGTCAATGAAGAAATCACAAAAAAAACATTTAATACTGTATTACAAAAACAATTGATGTCATTTTAGTTGCATTTGGTTCTTTAAAAAGTCCTTGCAAGATTTCATTCTGAACACAATTACAAATGTACACAAAATTCCCTAAAACCCTTTACAGCATTGGGGTTGAATAATTTTGAACACAACTGTATTTTGGGTCTCCATTGGGTAAATGGAGCCCTATAAATATGTTTGACATATACTCCTGGATTGTAGGGCTCTGATGCTGTGTCCGCCAAGGCTTAACAGTGTGTACACAGTGATGTGGACCTGCAAACTCTATGTACACACATTGCTGATGTATTGTGGTTTTTTGTAAAACCATAGCAAATGGCGTGATAAAACCTCAATGTGTAAACACATACTAAAGGGCAAAGGGAGGCAATGTAGAGCCATGACAGGACAAACTACAACAAACAAGCAGCATATGATCACATATGTACAAAGCTGTTTGCTTTAGTAAATCCATCAGTTAACATAGAAGGTCAGCGTAAGTGGTTGATAAGTGCAACCACTACTTATGTGCTGCATTACTGCTTCCTCCTTCCTAAAAAAAGCTAGGTTCAAACAACGTTTTTGACAAACAAAAGATACAAATGAATGACCTCTCAGGACATGTTCCGGTCAAAAAAAGGATCCACAAGTATAATTTTCATACAATGGAATTTAATGACCACACGAGGGGATATCCTCTGTGTCTGGAGGAAAGAAGGTTTGTACACAAACATAGAAGAGGATTCTTTATGGTAAGAGCAGTGAGACTATGGAACTCTCTGCCTGAGGAGGTGGTGATGGTGAGTACAATAAAGGAATTCAAGAGGGGCCTGGATGTATTTCTGGAGTGTAATAATATTACAGGCTATAGCTACTAGAGAGGGGTCGTTTATTCAGGGAGTTATTCTGATTGCCTGAGTCAGGAAGGATTTTTTATTCCCCTTAAGTGGGGAAAATTGGCTTTTGCCTCACAGGGGTTTTTTGCCTTCCTCTGGATCAGCTAGCAGGATGACAGGCCGAACTGCATGGACAGATGTCTTTTTTTCGGCCTTATGTACTATGTTACTTTTGGGGCCCACCCTTGTCAAGACCAGGGGTTCAACTACTGCATCAAGTCAACTCCTTCCATTCAACTCTACGAGAGTTAAAGTGGATTTCCGGGATTTTAATAATGATGACCTATCCTCAGGATAGGCCATCAATATCAGATCAGCGGGCGCCCGCAGCAGTGAGCAGTGCAAGTACAAGCCATCCCATTCACTTCTATGGGACGGCTTGTTCCTATTCAAGTGAATGAGAACGAGCCGCCCCATTGAAGTGAATGGAACGGCTTGGAATTACACCTGCTCACCACTGCGATGTCGACGGTGAGCAGGTAAACAGTGAAGGGAAAGCTGCGCTCACGCGGAGCATGGCTTTCTCTTCAACCAGCTGACTGGCAGGGGTGCTGGGTGTCGGATCCCCACCAATCTGATATTGATGACCTATTCTGAGGATAGGTCATTCATATTAAAACCCCTTTAAAGAAAGAGCTGAGCAGTCTCATAGTAGCCTACATTTACATAATAAATGTAACATTTAGTGAATATTTATTTGCCTTTATTTATATAGAGCCCTACTGTACTTGCTGGAGGTTCAGCAACTGGGATTCCCACCAATGTCAAGGAAGAAGGGATCTTCTTCTGAAGACAGGTATATAAATCTAGATGCCTGCAATAATCAAATTCAGCCAAAGTACCAAGCATTTCTGTTTCCCACCAGTACCTCTTCAGATGAGCTCATCTTGCTGCCTGTTAGTCCAGGAACCATAGGGTTCATCAAGTGGATCCGCTTTGTGTAACCCAGAGCCGGAAGGTACTAGATGGGAGGAAAAGAAAATGCACAGTAAGCTTAGTGTCCACATTATCTGCAATGTCAAGGTATAGCTCCACAATGTTCATGGAGCCTCATACAATGGTTCAGCTTGTCCCCTGTCCAATGCAACTTCTCTTTACAGCCATGCCCCACCGTAATATTGCCCTTCTTTGCACACAGCAATAATACTCACTTGTATCTCTCCTTAAATCATTAATCTCCCTTTGTGCCCCACAAGATACCAGTGCCCCCTTTGTGCTCTGGAAAAGTAACGACACATAGAAGCTAGTCTCCACTGACTATCTCAGGGAAAACTGACTAATAGACCTCGTTTAAACAACCATAACGTAGGCATATGTATTAGGGGTGCAGTTCACAAACCGACCACAAGTCTCATGAACTAAACGTACAGCATCATAGGTATATATGATGCTGTAAGTTCAGGTCATTAAACCCATGGCCTGTCTGGGAATTGCAGCCTTAAATGCTATTTGCTGAAGTGAGACAACCCCTTTATTATGTAGAGGAAGTTACTACAAGGCACTTACTAATGTATTGTGATTGTCCATATTGCCTCCTTTGCTGGCTGGATTTTTTCATCACATTATACACTGCTCATTTCCATGATTATGACCACCCTACAATCCAGCAGCGGTGGCTGCGCTTGCACACTTTAGGAAAAGCCACTAGCCTATGTGCACTACCACGGTCCCAGCCACCCGAGAGGCCAGCATTTTTTGCTATAAAGTGCACGACCACCACTCATGGTTTGCACAGTGGTCATAACTATGTAGGGATGAGCGAATCAACTGCGGATGAAACATCCGAAGTCGCTTCGCATAATACTTTGTTTAATACTGTCAGCTTGATATAAATCTAGAAGAGTAGTGAATGTGGAGATCTATGGATCCATGTGCGGTACAGGGCTGGTTCTAGCTTTGTTAGAAAGATTGTCACGTACTATATGATCATTTTTTACGTTAGTCATTGGATAACCACTTTAATAGAAACACAAAAATATGCCCACATTATAGATATCTGAATAAGCCTTTAACTTTAAAAAAAGCTAGCAGAGGGTGGTGAAAAAACGGTGAACAATGCGAAAAAGAAGGTATATAATGGCCAGAAATAGTATTATTTTTCATGTACACTTAAAAAAAAATCCAGATATACATACAGTATACTGTACAGTATCTATAGGCTTCTATGGGGCATATTAAGTGTGAACTTCTGGCATGTGATTTACAGCTTCACCTTAAGATACTTAGTAACTTTCCGAGATAAAATGTCGTTGCTCTTTATGGCACAGCAACTGGCACAAGGTTCACTGAATTGAACTCAACACTTGCTACCAGACAGGAGCGATCTTGAATCACGGCCCCTACCAGTGACATCTTCCGGAGACATCTAAAGTTATATACAACTTAGGGTCCATTTACACGTCCGTGTGTGTTTTGCAGATCCACGGATCCGCAAAACACGGACATTGGCGATGTGCGTTCCGCAATTTGTGGACCGCACATTGCCGGCACTACATAGAAAATGCCTTTTCTTGTCCGCAATTGCGGACAAGAATAGGACATGTTCTATTTCATTCGGGAACGCGATTGCGGACCCGGAAGTGCGGATCTGCAATTGCGGACCCGGGCGGGACATCGTCTATCCCCAGTGAAATTAATGGGTCCGCAATTCCGTGCGGAACAGAATTGCGGACGTGTGAATGGACCCTAGAGCTGATATTGAGCATCGTAAAACAGCCAGATGATCTGCAGTCACTAAATCAGCATTTTATGTTGTATAGAGCTCCATCATCGGATATACGTCTTCCTTGATCATCCTTACACTCAACATTTAAAGGCAGTTTCCAGAGTCTAAGAATTTGGCCTTGAAAAGTAAAATATGCTATTCAAACACATATGACTGCTGAAGCCAGTGACTGGCTACAGTGGTCACATGATCACTTCAAGCCCAACAGATATTTAAAACGTAAGTCCCCAGGACTGTGACTGTGACGAGGGTACATCCTCTGCGTCTGGAGGAAAGAAGGTTTGTACACAAATATAGAAGAGGATTCTTCACGGTAAGAGCAGTGAGACTGTGGAACTCTCTGCCTGAGGAGGTGGTGATGGTGAGTACAATAAAGGAATTCAAGTAGGGACTGGATGTATTTCTGGAGTGTAATAATATTACAGGCTACAGCTACTAGAGAGGGGTCGTTGATCCAGGGAGTTATTCTGATTGCCTGATTGGAGTCGGGAAGGAATTTTTTGCCCCTAAGTGGGAAAAATTGGCTTCTGCCTCACAGGGGTTTTTTGCCTTCCTCTGGATCAACTTGTAGGAAACAGGCTGAACTGGATGGACAAATGTCTTTTTTCGGTCTTATATACTATGTTACTATAAGTGACTTTTTTAAATCTTGAAAAACCCCTTTAACCTTAACACACTAACCTTAAAAGGGGCACAGTCCTGGTGACCAGCTGTCTGAGAAATAGCACTTGCTGTTTCTGTAGCTCCTACTGCGATGCCTGAGAGCTATGGAAACAGCGTAGTACAGCAAGCTATACTGTTTCTGAGTTAGGGAAAGAGAATAGCTTGCTGCGCGGTTTCTGTAGATCTCATGCAGCGCAATAAGAGCTACAGAAACAGCGAGTGACGGAGTGCTCTGTTGTTTCCCGGCCGGCTGGTGGACGAGACTGTCTCATCTCACCTTAGTAGTGGTGAAATGAGACAAACCCTATACTATGGTTTTCGAGGCCCCCAGATACTGATGACCTATCCTCAGGAAAGTTCATCAATATCAGATAGAACATACAGAATCGCTAGGAGAACACATTCACTACCAAGTCTTCACACACACAGTGTAACTGACACTTATAACCTCTAAAAAAATATTCTGTTTCATAAAACCTGTACTGCAGCCAAGTTCCTGGACTGAAATCCTATGTAATTTAAGAAGATTAATGGAAAATAAGGACATTAAGGTCAGTAAATAGGAGAAAATGAATCTACCTAATCCATGATGCAGATGATAGGAAGGATAATGCATACATATATACAATGTCATTGTATCCAAGGACTTGGAGGCAGAGAATTAATCTTATAAACATCAAAGGCTTAGAAAAAAAAAAGGTATACCGCATGATCTCAGCGCCGGTCAGCATACATACCCATGTGGAAACCTCTATCATTTTCTTTTTAAGCTGTCATAAAGCTGTATGATTCCATTAGAGAAAGGTCAGGCAGAGGCACACAGTATTATCAATCATGATAATGTGCAATTCTGTACTCCAGACCGCATGATCCCCCTCTCACACGGAGCGTGATTCCCGCAAGGGACACGCTCGTGTGAAAGAGCTCTTAAGAGGTGCTCACCGCTTAATAATTGTGGCTCATCTGTGCAAGACGGAGATCTACACCAGGCAGCTGTGCCAGTTTCCTGGCGTAGATTATCACAATTGTGGCTAAGCCAGCTCCACTCGCACTCTGCACACTTTTTGGAAAAAGTGGGAAGTGGAGCATCAAACCCCCAAAAAGGTACAAAGTTTTGCAACTCTTTGCTGTCAGTTTTCTAGCGTACAGGAAAAAAAAAAAATCAATATCCTCCCTAATATTAAGTGCAGCTAAGACCGGTACTTCCAGTGCAGTTGGAATCTGTGTGAGCTTTGTGTAGCAAGGGCTGACGCTCTTTCTTTTACTAATTAAGACCAGCCACAGATACATGGAGGATCATTAAAGGGGTTGTCCGGGTTCAGAGGTGAACCCGGACATACCCATATTTTCACCCAGGCAGCCCCGCTGAATCCCGCAGGGCAAATGCAGTTTCAGGAGATCCGATGACGTACCAGGCTCTACATAGGGCTGCCAGGCAGAGGCTTACGCCCAGCAGTAAGCCCGGTGATGTCACTGGCACTGATGGGCGGGCTTTAGCGTTGCCCCAGCCTGTAAAACTGCTAGGGCACTGCTAAAGCCGGAGACATCACCGAATACACTGCTGGGCAGAAGCCTCCGCCTAGCAGTGTGTTATTGTAAATAAAAAAGCCCTTGCCCTGCCCAATCCCGCGCAGGGCAAGGGAGAGCATCAGAGCATGAAATGCTTAGATGCTAACATCAGGGGTGCTGCCTGGGTGTAATTCTGGGTATGTCCCCTTTAACTAACCTATTAAGGGTACTTTCACATTTGCGGCATAGGTATCCGGCAGGTGAACAGCCTGCCGGATCCGCCATGCCGCAAGTACTCGTGTGCTGCCGCTCCGTCCCCATTGACTATAATGGGGCGGGGGGGCGGAGCTACAGTGCACGGCCAGAGATTGCCGGACTAAAAGTACTGCAGGTCCGACTTTTTAGTCCGGCGATCTCCGGCCGTGCACTGCCGTGCCGTAGCTCCGCCGCCCGCCCCATTATAGTCAATGGTGACGGAGCGGCAGCACGCAAGTGCACGGGTACTTGCGGCATGGCGGATCCGGCAGGCTGTTCACCCGGCGGAACAGCCTGCCGGACAGCTATGCCGCAAATGTGCAGCTGTGGACAAGTATAGGACATGTTCTATCTTTTGCGGAGCTGCGGATCATTCCATACATATGGACTCAACTTTGCGGGTTTTAACCTCTTGTGGGTGCTCACGTAGCATATTTTTGTGTGATCATTAAAAGTTACATTTTACAAGCATTTATATCTGGGTCAAGTTTGGGCATTCAGCACATGGCTTTTTGTTGTTCATTTAAGATATAGAATTAGCAGCATAAATATCATTTTTTAGCCCTGCCAATAAAACTTAACCACTTCAGCCCCCCTAGCTTAAACCCCCTTAATGACCAGACCACTTTTTACAATTCTGCACTACACTACTTTCACCGTTTATTGCTCCGTCATACAACTTACCACCCGAATTAATTTTACCTCCTTTTCTTCTCACTAATAGAGCTTTCATTTGGTGCTATTTCATTGTTGCTGACATTTTTACTTTTTTTGCTATTAATAAAAATTTAACGACATTTTTGCAAAAAAATGACATTTTTCACTTTCTGTTGTAAATTCTTTTTAAAAAAACTACATTTCTATATAAATTTTCCGCAAAATTTATTGTTCTACATGTCTTTGATAAAAAAAAAAATGCAATAAGTGTATATTTATTGGTTTGGGTAAAAGTTATAGCGTTTACAAACTATGGTGCAAAAAAGTGAATTTCAGGATTTTGAAGCAGCTCTGACTTTCTGAGCTCCTGTCATGATTCTTCAGGTGCTAGAATGCCAGGATAGTATAAATAACCCCCAAATCACACCATTTTAGAAAGAAGACACCCCAAAGTATTCGCGGAGGGGCATGGTGAGTTCATGTATCATTTCATTTTTTTTCACAAGTTAGCGGAAAATGACACTTTCTGAGGAAAAAAATATAAATAATAAAGTTTCCATTTCTGCTAACTTCTGGCAAAAAAAAATAAAAAATCTCAGACGGACTCACTATGTCCCTCAGTAAATACCTTGGGGTATCTACTTTCCGAAATGGAGTCATTTGTGGGGTATGTTTACTGTTCTGGCATTTTGGGCGGGGCTAAATTGTGAGCAGCCATGTAAAACCGAAAGGTACTCGTTGGAATTTGGGCCCCTTTGCGCATCTTGGCTGCAAAAAAGTGTCAATCATGTGGTATCGCTGTACTCAGGAGAAGTAGGGCAATGTGTTTTGGGGTGTATTTTTACATATACCCATGTTGGGTGAGAGAAATATCTCTGTAAATTGACAACTTTGAATAAAAAAAATTAAAAAGTTGTCGTTTACAGCGATATTTCTCACACACAGTATGGGTATATATAAAATACACCCCAAAACACATTGCCCTACTGACTACGGCGATACCACATGTGTGACACTTTTTTGCAGCCAAGATGCGCAAAGGGGCCCAAATTCCCATGAGTACCTTTAGGATTTCACATGGCATTTTTACGCATTTGGATTCTCACGCTTTAGGACCCCTAAAATGCCAGGGCAGTATAAATACCCCACAAGTGACCCCATTTTGGAAAGAAGACACCCCAAGGTATTCCGTGAGGGGCATGGCGAGTTCACAGAAAAAAAATTTTTGCACAAGTTAGCGGAAATTGATATATATTTTTTTTTTTACAAAGTCTAATATTCCACTAACTTGTGACAAAAAATAAAATTTTACATGAACTCACCATACCCCTCACGGAATACCTTGGGGTGTCTTCTTTCTAAAATAGGGTCACATGTGAGGTGTTTGTACTGCCCTGGCATTTGAGGGTCTCCGCAATCATTACACGTATGGCCAGCATTAGGAGTTTCTGCGATTCTCCTTATATTGAGCATACGGGTAATGAGATTTTTTTTTTCCGTTCAGCCTCTGGGCTGAAAAAAATAAATAAAATGAACGGCACAGATTTCCTCATTCGCATCGATCAATGTGGATGAAAAAATCTCTGCCAAAATCAGTGACTGCGGTGCGGTGGGCTGGGCGCTAGCTACCTAACAAGTAGCTAACTAACTGGCGGTGATAAGGGACCCTTATGCCCCATTCACACGTCTGCAATTCGGTTTGCGGAACGGAATTGCGGACCCATTCATTTTTATGGGGACAGACTTTGTCCCGCTCGGATCCGCGCTTCCGGGTCTGCACTTCCATTCCGCAAAAACATAGAACATGCCCTATTCTTGTCCGCAATTGCGGACAAGAAAAAGAATTTTCTATATAGTTCTGGCAATGTGCGGATCTGCAAAATGCGGAAAGCACATTGCCGGTGTCCGTGTTTTGAGGATCTGCGGATCCGTGAATCCACGGATCCGCAAAACACATATGGACGTCTGAATGGAGCCTTACAAGGGGTGTGATCAATGACAGGGGGGTGATCAGGGAATCTAGATGGGGTAATCAAGGGGTTAACAAGGGGTTAATAAGTGAGGGGGGGGGGTTAGTGTAGTGTTCGGTGCAACTTTACATAGCTACCTGGTCCTCTGGTGGTCGATCCCAGCAAATGGGACCACCAGAGGACCAGGTAGCAGGTATATCAGACGCGGTTAACAAAACAGCGTCTGATATACCCGTTTGATGCGATTTATTTCGGCTGCAGGCTGCAGTACAAGTTGTGAGACGCGCACGTTCACAGGAAGTGGTCCTGTAGTGGTTAAGGCAAGTTTACAGCATGCCGTAGTTTTAAGTTGCATGCTAGTAAAGGTATTACATTAAGAGCTCAGTCTCCCACATTCACAAAGCTGAATGCCCAGATATTTAAAGCTAGATACTATCTGGAGCCCACCAGTTTCCACACTTACATTAAATTGACTGTAATTCTCACCTTGGGAACTGAGTATAGCAATTTGACCCATGTTATAAAGTGTTTGTTAAAGCCTAAGCATCTCAGAGTGGCCCAAAAGTATTTTTATTTGATACTGTCGAAGGTCTTTGCTGCGTTGATAAACACTATAGCCTAAAGCCCCTTATTTTCTGGTGGGACTTGAAGATTGAGGACCAGTCTCCTAATATTGACTGCAGTGGACATGTTCGGCATAAAGCCAGCCTGATCCAAGTGTACTATAGTCATGATCACCTTATTAAACCTGTTTGCCAAATCTTTGTGAGGATCTTCACATCTCCTGTTAAAAGAGATACTGGTTGATAGGACTCCAGGTAACCAGGGATCTTTAGCCGGCTTTCAGATAACCAGTATAATAAATAGCCTTGTTCATAGATGCCGGTAGTTGACCCTCCAATACTGCTGCTTGGTAAACCACTAACAGTTCAGGTAATAAGATGTCTCTAGGCCTCCACAGGTAACCAATCAGCCCCTAATGCTTTTTCATTAGACATCAGAAGTTAGAGTCAAGGGGGCATCCAGCAGATCAACGTCTTTTCTAGATAGCTTAGGCAGAGGCAAAGGATCTAAAAACTCAATCAGCTCTGATTCGGCTGATGAAGCTTATGAATTAGAGTAAAACCCTTAGAGGAGGCAAACTATATCAAGGGAGCTCTCGATCACATCACCCATTCTATTTATTAACCCCTTAAGGACCCCCACCATACACATACGGCGCTGGTGGATGTGACTTAAGGACCAGCGCCGTACATGTACGGCGGGCTGATCGGCGGGTGCAGGAGCTGCGCCAACCCGATCAGCGGCACAAACGCAGCAGTCACTGTCAAAGCTGACAGCGGCATGCAGAGGGTTTGCGGAGGGTACAGGTGCATTGGGTGCAGTGACGGGGACCGGATGGCAACCCGATGCCCTCCAGGCAGGCAGTGAGCATAAAAGCTGACAGCCAATGCATTACATTACAGGTTGTATTGTAATGCATTGCAGAAGGGACCAGACCCCCAGAAGTTGAAGTCCTACAGTGGGACAAAAATAATACGAAAAAAAACACACACGTAAAAAAAAAAAGGGTTTTTCATAATAAAAAAATAAAGTTTCAAGTAAAAAAGAAAAAAAAAGTAAATTTTCCCAAAATAAAAACACATAAATGTGTAAAGAAAAAAAAAGGAAACCAGACATATTGGGTATTGACGCGTCCGTTACGACCAGCTCTATAAAAATATCACATGATCCAACCCTTCACCTGAACGCCGTAGAAAAAAATAAAATAAAAACTGTGCTAAAACAATCTTTTTTTTTCACCTTACATCGCAAAAAGTGGAACACCAAGTCATCAAACAGGCATATGTCCCCCAAAATAGTAACAATTAAACTGTCACCTCATCCCACAAAAAATTAGCCCCTGTGTAAAGAAAAAAAAAAAAGGAAACCAGACATATTGGGTATTGACGCGTCCGTTACGACCAGCTCTATAAAAATATCACATGATCCAACCCTTCACCTGAACGCCGTAGAAAAAAATAAAATAAAAACTGTGCTAAAACAATCTTTTTTTTTCACCTTACATCGCAAAAAGTGGAACACCAAGTCATCAAACAGGCATATGTCCCCCAAAATAGTAACAATTAAACTGTCACCTCATCCCACAAAAAATTAGCCCCTACCTAAAAAATAAAAAAAAATAAAAAAATAATCGGGTAAAAGAACCAAAAAACTATGTCTTTGGGAATATGGAGACACTAGAACATGATTTTTGGGTTTCAAACATGCTTAGTGTTAAAAGTGAAAAAAAAAAGACATATTAGGTATTGCCGTGTCCGTAACAACCATGTCTATTAAAATATCACATGATATAACCCCTCAAGGTGAACACCGTCAAAAAATTTAAACGGTGTAAAACATCACAGAAAGACATACGCACCCCAAAATAGTACCAAACAGTTATCTCACCCCGCAAAAAATGAGACCTTACCTAAGACAATCTCCAAAAAAAAAAAAAAATATGGCTCTCAGAATATGGACACCATAACATAATTTTTTTCTTTTTTAATACTTTTGTGTAAAACTTAGAGGACCTTTCACCTGAAAATGCAAGTTAAAATAAAGATATACCCTTACTTGCCGGCCCCCGGTAGTGCTTATTCAGTTCTTCTTTATTCACTATGTGCCCCCGTTTGTCCGCGGTGCCCCCCGCAATATTTCCCGCCTTCTATACTAATGAGCCATTCGGCTCAACTGGGCGGGCCTGCAAAAGTTCTCCCGGGCGTGTCTTTATTCTCCCTGGCACGGAGCGCATCCAATCAGCGTGCTCCGCTCTTAGCCAGGGAGAAGAAGCTCCAGTTCTCGCGAGATTCGTGAGAACTGGAGCGATTTCATCCATCCTGAGTCGGCGCCATCTTGGATTCCCGCGGCGAGCATCGAAGCAGCATAAATCCTTACAGGATCCTGTTTTTTTTCCCTCTCTCTCTTCTTCTGACGGATCAAAAGAATGGAAAGCTAAATGGTGACGTGAATGCACACTTAACAAAGTTTGTAAAATCAGTTTTGGATACCTTGAGGGGTGTAGTTTCTAAAATGGGGCTATTTTGGGTGGTTTCTATTATGTAAGCCTAACAGTGACTTCATAACTGAACCAGCCTTCAAAAAGTGGGTTTGGGAAACTTTCTGATTTTTAAAATTTTAAGATTTGTTTCTAAAATTCTAAGCCTTCTAATGTCCCCAAAAAATAAAATGGCATTCACAAAATGATCCAAACATGAAGTAGACATATGGGAAATATAAAGCAATAACTATTATATGAGGAGTCACTATCTGTTTTAAAAGCAAAGAAATTGAAATTTGGAAAGTTGCGTTTTTTTTTTGTAAATTTGGGATTTTTTTTTATAAATAAAAATGAAATATATTGAAATTTACCACTATCATGAAATACAATTTGTCATGAGAAAACAATCTCAGAATGGCTTGGATAAGTAAAAGCGTTCCAAAGTTATTACCACATAAAGTGACATGTCAGATTTCCAAAAAACGGCCTGGTCCTTAAGGTGAAAAATGGCAGGGCCCTTGCTGAGACCTCACAACCATAGCTAGCAAATGGCCTGCTTTTTCTCCATACTGATAATTGCGCTGCTTTAGAGAAAAGTGTTTATTATCAGCAATAGTAAGCAGGTGTTGGGACTAGAGTTGTTTCGATACCAAAATTTTGATTCGGTATTAATACCATAAAAAAGTATTGTGATACTCGATACCACGCGTAAAAAAAAAAAAATGCCAAAAAAAGTCACGTGCATTCCACATTTTATGGAACGGCCGGGCCATAATAACAGTCCTATCCTATTTTTGGGGGGGACAAGGGGACTAAGAGAAAATGGCGAATCGTGTAGTTTTTATTAAATTTTTTTTTCTTTAACGGTGCGGGCTTTCACCACATAAAAGAAGATTTTTTGGATAGTTTGGACTTTTCAGACGCGGCGATATGTAATATTTTATTTAATTATTGTTTATATATTTTATATGAAAAATTGGGAAAGGGGGTGATTTATACTTACGGTAATATTATTTATTTTTACAGTTTATTTCTTAACTTTTCCCCCCTTAGGGGCTAGAACCTGGGATCATTTTCATCCTATTCACCCTAATAGAGCTCTATCAGGGTGAACAGGATCTCACACTCTCCCTGCTGCCCTGTGCACACAGCAGCAGGGAGCTGACCATGGCAGCCAGGACTTCAGTAGTGTCCAGGTTGCCATGGTAACCGATCGGAGCCCCAGCATTACACTGCTGGGGCTCTGATCACTGCCACCAACGAGGAGGAGGTGAGGGGACCCTGTGGCCACTGCCACCAATGACTTCAATACTGGGGGGTGGGGGGGGGGCACTGGCCACTCTTATCTTTAATACTGGGGAAAGGGGGGGCGCACTGGCCACCAATGTTTTAATACTGGGGGGGGAGGGCACACTGGCAACCAATGTCTTTAATACTGGGGAGGGGGCGTCGCACTGGCCACCAATGACAAGTAACCACTTATATACAAAGAATCGAATGGGTTTTGAAAGTTCGATACCCGCAACAACCCTAATGTGCTGTACATCATATCTGTAGGGAGTTCAGTGGTTAGCACTGGTGCCTTGCAGTGCTGGGGTCCTAGGTTCGAATATGACCAAAAACAACATCTGTATGGAGTTTGTAGGCTCTCCGTGGGTTTCCTCCGGGTACTTCGGTTCCTCCCACACTCCAAAGACATACTGATAGGGAACCTAGATTGTGATCCCCATTAGGGACAGCTTGATGCTAATGTCTGCAAAGCGCTGCAGAATATGTCAGCGCTATATAGGTGAGCAAAGTAAATAATCCATGGGCAGCAGAGGTCCTTGAAGTGATGAAATTTAGAGTTCATCTGTTTACACCAGTTTATACCATTTAGTTTGTCATTGCTCTCCCAAGCAGTAGGAACTCAAGGTTGAGCAGTGCCGACATCTCGGCCTAGCCATGTAGTGATTTGCCGGAGTGATAAACCAAAATCTGTCAGTTCAAGGATTCTGTCCCTTCTAGTTTAAGACTAGTGGAGATAATTGACATGTCGACGAACAAGAGGAATCACACAAACATCCAACATGACTTGATCAGATTTGTGAGTTTTCACGTGGCTAAAAATTTTCTTTCACTCTGGCTTTTATGCCCCTGCCCTGTGCCACACATTGGAGCTATGTGCTTGAAAATATGATCATTTGCAGATCTAAGTGACACCTGCTTCTTCCTCGTTTTGCATACCCTTCTTGGTGTTGCAATTTTAATCTTGGGGTGTGTTAGGTTGTGTGTATAGGGTTTTTTCACTACAGGATTGACCATAGCATAGACTGTCAATATCAGGGGGTCCGACTTTCGGGACACCTGCCAATAAGCTGGTTGACAGCAGCATTGAGCCTGGTGAGTTGCTGTGGCCTCTTCAGTGTATACTTTGGTCCGTAAACCAGAACGCCATACATAGTGGCTGTTCTGTGTATTGCAGAGACATCCCATTCAACATAGTGGCAGACATTTAATTTTTTCCTTTACAAGGGAACCATATGGATAAAGAATATCACTGTGTAGTATCCAGCACAGGTTTTTGAGACCTACATGTCATGAGTGTATACCTCTGAAGGAAGCCATACATTCAGTGTACACAGAAACATTCACAAAACCATTGCTAACTACAATACAAGTAATCACAGGTCCCACCATGTTTCTCTAAAACAACATCGGCAGTTATGATGACATCACAGGACACATGACATCACAGACACCATATGATCTCATCATTGGTGCAGAATGACCAAAGTTCTAAAGCAGAACCATTTTGTGTCACTTGAGCTTGACAGCTTGAAGAGGACATATCCAGGTAGGTAGCTCTTCACTGAATACGAAGACCTCAGGCCTTCACATATCACGTAGCTGGAGGGTGTGCAGTGAAGTACAGAACTGCGCCATTAACCAGAACTATAGTTAAGGAGTGGCAACTGGGGCAAGGGTCCTGGGTGCTGAGTGCCAGGTGGGGTGCAAACAAGCCTTGACCATAAGTGGGTGGTCCTGGGTGGGTTTGGGGTGTTTAATCACTTCTCTAATTCTCTGCCGTCAGCTGCTTTGGGTCCTGTTGGATAAGGGGGGACTAGGGACTAATAGGTTATTGCTACCAGGAAGCCCAGGGTGGAGTCCTGTGTAGGCCTTTAGCACATAGAGCCGGAGCTGATATGTAATAAATAGTGTTGAGCAAACTTGTTTTTTAAGTTCTGCGTTCAAAGTTCAGGTTATTGAATAATCCCATTATGGATTCCGCTACCACGGACCATAACGGAATTTGGAATCCATAACGGGATTCTTCGATAACCCGAACTTTAGACGCAGAACTTTAAAAAACAAGTTCGCTCAACACTAGTAATGAAGCTAAATGATCCCTTTAAATACGAGCCATGACATTTCTCAATATACATTGTGGCTCTTACACGCCGTGCTGTGATGTACCGCTATACAGGTGCCGTACTAGAAAGATTTTCCTGACACTGGTACTTTTACAAATCTGTGACGGTGATCATGTACTTGATGGCTGTTTGATGGATGTTTGGCTGGCAGCTATGATGACATCACAAGGCTGATGACATCACAAGGCTGATGACATCACAGGGCACATGACATCACAGGGCACATGACATCACAGGGCACATGACATCACACCTGCTGCAGAATGTATACAATTCTAAATCAGAATCATCTTGGGTCATTTCAGCTTTAAAGCTAGAAGAGGACAAGTCCACGCAGAAGAGTACACTTCACTTAGTGCTAGAAGATTGTAAGAGATTGTTAGACTGTAAGATCTGAGGAGCAGGCCATGAATTGTATATTAGATTGTAAGCTCTTCGGAGCAGAGTTTCTACTGTATATTAGATTGTAAGCTCTAAAGATCAGGGCATGTACTGTATATTAGACTGTAAGCTCTTAGGAGCAGGGCATTCATTGTATATTAGATTGTAAGCTCTTAGGAGCAGGTTGCCTCTTTCCTTCCAGGGTCAGCTCTCCGGAGCTTTATATTACATACACATATACAGCAATATGCAGCAGGACAGATGTAATCCAGGGAGAAATCCGATCGCCACATCTGGGGTCAGGAAGGAATTTTTTTCCCCCCTGAGGTAAAACTCTCCGGGGGGTTTGTTCGCCTTCCTCTGGATCTTTGGATCCGGTGGCTCTCATCTCAGGACAGTGGTGGACTGGTCTGAATGACCGCAGCAAGTTCTGTGGTCTCCCCCGGGCCTGACCTGAGAGTCACTGTCATCCCTGTTTAATAAAAGGGCCAGTAATATTTTATTACAATGTTGCTTATTGCTATACCAATAAAAAAATAATTGGAAAAACAATATTTTGTTGCGTTTGTTTTTTTGTGTGAATTTTGTCTTCACACAGTGACCATGATGAGAGTAATTGTTACCGCTCAATATTCTAGAACTAGACTGAGCTCCTGATTAAGTATATAATAAAGTATATCATCCCCTAAACACATGGAGGCATCTGCTACAGGACTAGGATCTATAGGGGGCTCCATTATAATAAAGTATTATCTCCTAAACACATGGAGGCATCTGCTACAGGACTAGGAACTATAGGGGGCTCCATTATAATAAAGTATCATCTCCTAAACACATGGCGGCATCTGCTGCAGGACCAGGAACTATAGGGGGCTCCATTATAATAAAGTGTATCATCCCCTAAACACATGGAGGCATCTGCTACAGGACTAGGATCTATAGGGGACTCCATTATAATAAAGTATCATCTCCTAAACACATGGCGGCAGATACTGCAGGACCAGGAACTATAGGCGGCTCCATTATAATAAAGTATCATCTCCTAAACACATGGTGGCATCTGCTGCAGGACCAGGGATCTATAGGGGGCTCCATTATAATAAAGTATCATCTCCTAAACACATAACAGCAGATACTGCAGGACCAGGGACTATAGGGGGCTCCATTATAATAAAGTATCAGCTCCTAAACACATAACAGCAGATACTGCAGGACCAGGGACTATAGGGGGCTCCATTATAATAAAGTATCATCTTCTAAATACATGGCGGCATCTTCTGCAGGACCAGGGACTATAGGGGGCTCCATTATAATAAAGTATCATCTCCTAAACACATTGAGGCATCTGCTACAGGACGAGGATCTATAGGGGACTCCATTATAATAAAGTATCATCTCCTAAACACATGGCGGCATCTGCTGCAGGAACAGGATCTATAGGGGCTCTATTATAAGAAAGTATCATCTCCTAAACACATGGCGGCATCTGCTGCAGGACCAGGGACTATAGGGGGCTCCATTATAATAAAGTATTATCTCCTAAACACATTGAGGCATCTGCTGAAGGACCAGGATCTATAGGGGGCTCCATTATAATAAAGCATCAGCTCCTAAACACATGGAGGCATCTGCTGCAGGACCAGGATCTATAGGGGGCTCCATTATAATTAAGCATCATCTCCTAAACACATGGAGGCATCTGCTGCAGGAACAGGATCTATAGGGGACTCCATTATAATAAAGTATCATCTCCTAAACACATAACAGCAGATACTGCAGGACCAGGGACTATAGGGGGCTCCATTATAATAAAGTATTATCTCCTAAACACATGCCGGCATCTGCTGCAGGACCAGGATCTATAGGGGGCTCCATTATAATAAAGTATCATCTCCTAAACACATGGCGGCATCTGCAACAGGACTAGGATCTATAGGGGCCCCCATTATAATAAAGTATATCATTCCCTAAACACATGCCGGCATCTGCTGCAGGACCAGGGACTATAGGGGACTCCATTATAATAAAGTATCATCTCCTAAACACATGGCGGCATCTGCTGCAGGACCAGGATCTATAGGGGCTCCATTATAATAAAGTATCATCTCCTAAACACATGGCGGCATCTGCTGCAGGAACAGGGACTATAGGGGACTCCATTATAATAAAGTATCATCTCCTAAACACATGGCGGCATCTGCTGCAGGACCAGGAACTATAGGGGGCTCCATTATAATAAAGTATCATCTCCTAAACACATGGTGGCATCTGCTGCAGGACCAGGAGCTATAGGGGCTCCATTATAATAAAGTATCATCTCCTAAACACATGGCGGCATCTGCTGCAGGAACAGGATCTATAGGGGCTCCATTATAATAAAGTATCATCTCCTAAACACATGGCGGCATCTGCTGCAGGACCAGGATCTATAGGGGACTCCATTATAATAAAGTATCATCTCCTAAACACATGGCGGCATCTGCTACAGGACTAGGATCTATAGGGGTCCCCATTATAATAAAGTATCATCTCCTAAACACATGGTGGCATCTGCTACAGGACTAGGATCTATAGGGGCCCCCATTATAATAAAGTATATCATCCCCTAAACACATGGCGGCATCTGCTACAGGACCAGGGACTATAGGGGACTCCATTATAATAAAGTATCATCTCCTAAACACATGGCGGCATCTGCTACAGGACTAGGATCTATAGGGGCCCCCATTATAATAAAGTATCATCTCCTAAACACATGGCGGCATCTGCTACAGGACCAGGATCTATAGGGGCACCCATTATAATAAAGTATCATCTCCTAAACACATGGCGGCATCTGCTGCAGGACCAGGATCTATAGGGGGCTCCATTATAATAAAGTATCATCTCCTAAACACATGGCGGCATCTGCTACAGGACCAGGGACTATAGGGGACACCATTATAATAAAGTATCATCTCCTAAACACATAACAGCAGATACTGCAGGACCAGGGACTATAGGGGGCTCCATTATAATAAAGTATCATCTCCTATACACATTGAGGCATCTGCTACAGGACGAGGATCTATAGGGGACTCCATTATAATAAAGTGTATCATCCCCTAAACACATGGAGGCATCTGCTACAGGACTAGGATCTATAGGGGACTCCATTATAATAAAGTATCATCTCCTAAACACATGGAGGCATCTGCTGCAGGAACAGGATCTATAGGGGCTCTATTATAATAAAGTATCATCTCCTAAACACATGGAGGCATCTGCTGCAGGACCAGGGACTATAGGGGGCTCCATTATAATAAAGTATTATCTCCTAAACACATTGAGGCATCTGCTGAAGGACCAGGATCTATAGGGGGCTCCATTATAATAAAGTATCAGCTCCTAAACACATGGAGGCATCTGCTGCAGGACCAGGATCTATAGGGGGCTCCATTATAATAAAGCATCATCTCCTAAACACATGGAGGCATCTGCTGCAGGAACAGGATCTATAGGGGACTCCATTATAATAAAGTATCATCTCCTAAACACATAACAGCAGCAGATACTGCAGGACCAGGGACTATAGGGGACTCCATTATAATAAAGTATCATCTCCTAAACACATTGAGGCATCTGCTACAGGACGAGGATCTATAGGGGACTCCATTATAATAAAGTGTATCATCCCCTAAACACATGGAGGCATCTGCTACAGGACTAGGATCTATAGGGGACTCCCTCCATTATAATAAAGTATCATCTCCTAAACACATGGCGGCATCTGCTGCAGGAACAGGATCTATAGGGGCTCTATTATAAGAAAGTATCATCTCCTAAACACATGGAGGCATCTGCTGCAGGAACAGGATCTATAGGGGCTCTATTATAATAAAGTATCATCTCCTAAACACATGGCGGCATCTGCTGCAGGAACAGGATCTATAGGGGACTCCATTATAATAAAGTATCATCTCCTAAACACATAACAGCAGATACTGCAGGACCAGGGACTATAGGGGGCTCCATTATAATAAAGTATTATCTCCTAAACACATGCCGGCATCTGCTGCAGGACCAGGATCTATAGGGGGCTCCATTATAATAAAGTATCATCTCCTAAACACATGGAGGAAGCTGCTGCAGGACCAGGGACTATAGGGGGCTCCATTATAATAAAATATCATCTCCTAAACACATGGAGGAAGCTGCTGCAGGACCAGGGACTATAGGGGACGCCATTATAATAAAGTATCATCTCCTAAACATAGGGAGGCATCTGTTACAGGACTAGGATCTATAGGGGACTCCATTATAATAAAGTATCATCTCCTAAACACATGGAGGCATCTGTTACAGGACTAGGATCTATAGGGGGCTCCATTATAATAAAGTATCATTTCCTAAACACATAACAGCAAATACTGCAAGACCAGGGACTATAGGGGGCTCCATTATAATAAAGTATCATCTCCTAAACACATGGCGGCATCTGCTGCAGGACCAGGAGCTATAGGGGGCTCCATTATAATAAAGTATCATCTCCTAAACACATGGAGGCATCTGTTACAGGACTAGGATCTATGGGGGCCCCATTATAATAAAGTAACATTTCCTAAACACATAACAGCAGATACTGCAGGACCAGGGACTATAGGGGGCTCCATTATAATAAAGTATCATCTCCTAAACACATGGCGGCATCTGCTGAAGGACCAGGAGCTATAGGGGGCTCCATTATAATAAAGTATCATCTCCTAAACACATGGGGGCATCTGCTGCAGGACCAGGGACTATAGGGGGCTCCATTATAATAAAATATCATCTCTTAAACACATAACAGCAGATACTGCAGGACCAGGGACTATAGGGGGTCTCCATTATAATAAAGTATCATCTCCTAAACACATGGCGGCATCTGCTGAAGGACCAGGAGCTATACGGCACGCCATTATAATAAAGTATCATCTCCTAAACACATAACGGCAGATACTGCGGGACTAGGAACTATAGGGGGCTCCATTATAATAAAGTATCATCTCCTAAACACATGGAGGCATCTGCTGCAGGACCAGGATCTATAGGGAGCTCCATTATAATAAAGTATCATCTCCTAAACACATGGCGGCATCTGCTGCAGGACCAGGATCTATAGGGGGCTCCATTATAATAAAGCATCATCTCCTAAACACATGGCGGCAGCTGCTGTCACGGTTCCCCCGGCGGTGGCTGCCTCTGTGCGGCAGCAGCGTCCGGTGTAGTGTAGATGCTGAGGTTGCGCCCAGAGGTGGAGGTCAGACAGGTTTATATGGTGAGTGATAGAAAAGCATTGTGGGAGATTTATCAGAGATTGATGTTTTACTGTTTTCTCTGAAATCTCCAGCGCAGCCGGTGGATGTGACTGGTTTATGGAGAGTTGCAGGACTGGTCATATATTAGGTGCATTCACCGCCAGCTCAGAGCTGCTGTACATTTGTCTTGGGCTCATTCACACAACCGTGTGCAGGCCGTACAGCGGATGAAGACCTATTGACTTAAATGCATCCACAATCCTCAAGATACGGATCGGAGGTACAGCAGGGCTCCAGACTAAAAAAATTACCTAGGAGCCATTGGCTCCTAAACTGAAAAATTTAGGAGCCAAATAAAATTTTTAGTCGCCAAATTTAAATAGATATATATTCATGATAGAAAAAATTGCCTCATTAACACGTCAGTGTTTGGTCAGTGATTTTCATCAGTGATTGTGAGCCAAAACCAGGATTGGAGACTCCACGGACATAAGGTATAAGGGAAAGATCAGCACCTGTTCTGTGTTTACAGCCGCAACTGGTTTTGGCTCAAAAATCACTGATGGAAATCACTGACCGAACACTGATGCCACAGTCACACACGGGTTTACATTATGTTTCGGTCATATGTTATATTATACTATGACTGAAACATAACGGACGCCTCAGACAGATGCCATACTGCGGCATCCCTCACCATAGAGTTCCATTGTACAAAAGATGTATAGATTTTTTTCTGGACTTTACAGGATGGGAAGATGTGGTACACTACGATCTCCCATTCTGCAAAAAAAACGTATAAATTAGCATATATGTTTTTTTGTACAATGGAACTATTGGATGGATGCCACAGTACGGCATCTGTCTGAGGCGTCCGTAAACATACGTTTTTTTTTTGTATATGTTAAACGTATGACAAAAATCCAACACTTCCATTATTTTCATTGTTCTGCTCATCAAACGGAGCAGAACAACAGAAATAAATAGTGGTGGTGTGAACGGGGCCTAAGAGGTGGGTGTGCAGGGAACCATTACTGGTCTAATACCATGAAGCAATTATAGCAAAGTGATAAAGTCCAGTCCAATATGGCGGAACCTCCCTGTACGTTACCACTTGGCTATAATAGCCTGCTGTGTATTTACTACACACTGCAACACATACATCACTGCACTACATACATCAGTGTGAGCTGTATGTAGTGATGTATACATGTGTGTGATGTGTGTAGTGCAGTGTATGATGTATGTAGTGCAGTGTGTGATGTATGTAGTGCAGTGTGTGATGTATACATGTGTATGATGTATGTAGTGCAGTATGTGATGTATGTAGTGCAGTGTGTGATGTGTGTAGTGCAGTGTGTGATGTGTGTAGTGATGTGTGTAGTGCAGTGTATGATGTATACATGTGTGTGATGTGTGTAGTGCAGTGTGTGATGTATGTAGTGCAGTGTGTGATGTATACATGTGTATGATGTATGTAGTGCAGTATGTGATGTGTGTAGTGCAGTGTGTGATGTATGTAGTGATGTGTGTAGTGCAGTGTATGATGTATACATGTGTATGATGTATGTAGTGCAGTATGTGATGTGTGTAGTGCAGTGTGTGATGTATGTAGTGATGTGTGTAGTGCAGTGTATGATGTATACATGTGTATGATGTATGTAGTGCAGTATGTGATGTATGTAGTGCAGTGTATGATGTATACATGTGTATGATGTATGTAGGCAGTATGTGATGTGTGTACTGATGTATACATGTGTACTGTATGATGTATGTGATGATCACACACTCCACTACATACATTACACACATGGATACACAACAACTTGCTCTGTCTTCTTCTTATGCGGCCCCATCTTGATTTTTCGGCTCCTCAGCTCCTTTCATCTCCCGCCGGCTTTCTCTGGTGCAGGGCGCTGTATGGCTTCGGCGCCCGCCCAAACTAACCAATAGCAAAGCTCCTTATTGTATGGAGCTTTGCTATTGGTTATTTCAGGCTGCGCTGCCTGTGCTGTGCCGCTCGCTGCGTCTGCTGAAGTTTTTTTTTTTCTTAAAGCTGCAGCGCAGCGGTGGGACAAGTCGCAAATGGCGATAAGACTTAAATTTCTTATCGCCATTTGCAAATTCCTAGTCGCATTGGCGACCATTTTGGTCGCCATCTGGAGCCCTGTACAGGATCGGAAAGAACAGGTATTCTATGTGTTATATACAGGCATAATATACAGGGTACAGGTATAATATATTGAGAGTAGAGTTGTTTCGGTACCAAAATTTTGCTTCGGTATCGATACCATAAAAAAGTATTGCGATACTCGATACCATTCGATACCACGCGAAAAAAATAAAAACGCCAAAAAAATCTGCGTGCATCCCGCATTTTATTAAACCGCCGGCTCATAATACAACAGTCCTATCCTACTTTTTGTGGGGACAAGGCGACTAAAAGAAAATGGCGAATCGTGCATTTTTTCTTTTTCTTTCTTTTACGGCGTTCACCGCATAAAAGTGGATTTTTTAATAGTTTGGACTTTTGAGACGCGGCGATATGTAATATTTTATTTATGTATTGATTATATATTTTATATGTAAAATTGGGAAAGGGGGTGATTTATACTTAATATTTTGGTGTACTTTTTTTTTTTTACAGTTTATTTATTAACTATTTCCCCCTTAGGGGCTAGAACCTGGGATCTTCTCATCCTATTCCCCCGGATACAGCTCTATCAGGGTGAATAGGATCTCACCCTCTCCCTGCTGCCCTATGCATAGTGCACACAGCAGCAGGAAGCAGACTATGGCAGCCAGGACTTCAGGAGCGTCCTGGTTGCCATGGTAACCGATCGGAGCCCCAGCATTACACTGCTGGGGCTCCGATCACTGCCACCAATGAGGAGGAGGTGAGGGCACCCTGTGGCCACTGCCACCAATGCTTTTATTACTGGGGGTAGGGAGGAATGGGGGATGGGGAGGGCGCACTGGCCACCAATACTGTATTTATTACTGGGGACAGGGGGGGCACACTGCCCACCAATGTTTTAATACTAGGGGGGGGGCAGAGCACTGGCCAGCAATGCCTAGTAACGTTTCATATATAAATGCAGGCAGAAGACACAGGCTGCCGGCACCTGAGGGGTTAATAGCCTCTGATCGCAGCGCTCTGTCACGGGCAGGTGCCGGCAGCCTGTGTCTTCTGCCTGCATTTATATATGAAATGTTACTAGGCATTGCTGGCCAGTGCGCCCGCTCCTCCTCCCGCCCCCACTCCGCCCCCCTCTCCCCCTATTGGTTGCAGCGGCAGCACAGGGGGCGGGACAGACTGCCTCCTTCTCCCCGTGCTGCCGAGGAGATATCGTGCTGCCGATACCCGAAGCAACCCTAGTTGGGACAGTTGCTTCTGGGCCTTCAGAAGTCTAGCTTGCGTTATCTCAGAGGAATCCCGTATAAAGTTCTCTTCCACCTCCTGTAAGTCCCTGTTCTAAGTTTTTTGAGGACATAGTCACTTTATTGACTTCTTTTATCAATAGCCCTCACAGGTATGATTTCATAGCCTCCCAAACTATTGATGGAGATGCTGTCCCCACGTTAACCTCAAAATAGTCCTGAAGTTGGCTGGGGATAGAAACAGACGGAGGGAAAACCTTCAGCCAAAAGGGATTGAATCTCCAGATCCCCATAGTTCTACCCAGCCTGAGATTACAGGTAGAGTTGAGCGAACTTCTATTTTTAGTTCGGCGTCCAAAGTTCGGCTTATCGTAGCATCCCGTTATGGATTCCGCTACCGCGGACCATAACGGCATTTGGAATCCATAAGGGGCTGCTTCATTGAACCCAAACCTTGGACAACCCTAAGGACCTGGGGTGATGTCACCGTCATGTGATCAGTGCAGGGGGCGTGGCTCAGCACTGGATTGGATAAGAGGTGATCCAGTGCTGAGCCACGCCCCCTGCACTGATCACATGACGGTAACGTCACCCCAGGTCCTTAGGGTTGTCCAAGGTTCCGGTTCAATGAAGCAGCCCCTTATGGACCATAACGGGATGCTACGATGACCCGAACCCGAACTTTGGACGCCGAACTAAAAATAGAAGTTCGCACAACTCTAATTACAGGTAATAACCAATTTTACAGGTGAGTGACCAGACAAGCCATAAGGAACCATGACTAGCTGAATAGCAAGAATACTGGTAGTATATGGGTTCCGAACTCGCCACAGATCCACGAAGTCTACCTCCCCAAGTATCATTCCATAGGTCACCAATATCAGATCGGCAAGTGGCCTTCTCCCGGCATGCCCACGGTCAGCTGTTTGAAGACAAAGCAGCGCTCCTATGAGCACTGCCTTCTCTTCACTATTTAACTGCTCGCCGTCGCAACCTCAGAGTGTACTTACATCTCAGCCGTGAAATGAATTGGACGGCTCTGTAGTATTCATTTGAATAGGAAGGTGCCGTCCCATAGTAGTGAATGGAATGGCTGAGATGTAACTACACTGCTCACCGCTGCAAGCAGGTAAACAGAGAAGAGAAAGCAGCTCCTGGTACCACAGGAGCAGACCACATGACATAGGATCCATCATCCAGAACATGAAATACATCGTTTCTTGGGCCCATGCAAGTATCAGAACTTTCCCCATACACTGTGGAAGCTCCTATTGTTTAGTATATATCAGGGATCAGCAACCTTCGGCACTCCAGCTGTTGTGAAATCACAGTTCCCAGTGTGCTCCATTCATTTTGATGAGAGTTCTTAGAAGAGCAGAGGAAGTAGGCATGCTGGGAGTTGTGGTTTCACAACAGCTGGAGTGACTACCCCTGGTATATATAGTGACTATAGATACCTTATGTATCGTCTTAAGGGTGCCATTGGAGACACTATTATGTGGTAGTGGCTGGGTAATTTATCTTACATCATGTACCCCAACTATCTGCCTGGTTCTAATGGCTTTTTTGTCCCCTGATGAACTGTGCAGAACGCCATGTTGGGACACATGATTTGTGAATTTGACAATATTTCCATCTGTCTAATTTAATGGATATATAGGAGAATATATATTGGATATCAGTAGGTGATTGTGGGGTGTACCTATCATTGTAGGAAGTATTTGAGTTACAATCGTGCTATCTATCTAGTTATAAACAGTGCATGGATAATATTAAATCACAGCACACAAGTCTTATGGACCTGGGGTGACTATCAGAGCCACGAGTGACATTTGTGGCAGGTTTGTTAACCACGCTGCACTGATATTTTTTTTTGGGGGGGGCCTTCTTTCCGGTCTTGGCAGGCCTATTAGTTACATAGAGTGATTTTAAGGTGAATTTAACCCATTCTATTAACCACAGTAGACTTTCACTTTCAATATAATAAAGGTTACGGTTTAAAGGTGGCCATTCTATCCCGAGAATAAGTCATAAATATATCTTCCTGGACAAGCCCGTTAATATCATTCAGTGAGATGCTTTACAGCAGCCACATGGTCCATGAGAGGGTGACGTTTTTTAAACCATGACAATCGCTTTAAGAACCTGTCATACATGTAGAAAGCCGTGAAGCAGGATAAATGTGTATTATATCATGACTTGCACTAGATGTATCATATAGCATGCACCTTTTTGATAAATTTGTCACAAATCGCACCAAATGAAATGTCTCATTGACCTTGCTGTTCTCATGACCTCAGTGATAATAGTAAAATAGTATAACGGTATTTAAATTTTGCCGATATAACGTTTACCTTTTCAGCAAATGTAAAAATCTTTCTCTGATCGACACCTCCAAACTGTGCATCAACTTTCAAGTATTCTTCATCCAGGGCCTACAAAAGGTCAATACAGACATACATGGATAAGAGGAGGGGGTGCCCGATGCAGTTGTAGTTCACCCTGTTTCTGATCCCACCTGTAATCCCGGGTACAGCAGCCCACTGAGCAGCGGATGCTCCACCTGCTTCACCACCTCCGCTCCAGCTTTCTTGGCATCATGCTGAGTGACCACCGAGGACAGCCTGTACACATCTAATGTGTACTCCCTTTAAGACATAACAGATATGCTGGCAATGCAGAAACAGACACTATACTTAAAGGGTTATTCTGATCCCAGCAAAGTTAGGAAATTGTTTATATAATTAAAATGATATAGCAATTCCTCATGGCTTCTATGATCTCCACTTGCAGGCTTTGAATAGAAACTTTTCTCCTGGGCTCTTCATGTGATGGACACATGGAAGTCCAAACTCTGAAAACTGCATTGTAATAAACCGAGGCATTGATAGTATATAAAATGGAAAACTGTTTAAAAGCGGTTGTTTGAAGAAGATAGCCTTGTGCTTATACATCGCTATCTCCGACAGTCCCAAAGAGTTGTATGAAGCTGTAATTACAGTGGGTTCACATCATGTTTTATGCCTCTGTTTGATGTATACGTTACAAAAAAAGAAAGGATACAAAAACACAACCATGTTCTTGTATACGGCACAGTCCGGTAAAAAAAGCGCATACTTTTTTTACAATGAACTCTACGGTCAATGGATGCCACTGTACGGCATCAGTCTGAGGCATCCGTTTATGTTATACGTTTTTTGTATACGTTAAAAGTAAGGGAAAAACGTGATGTGAACCCCCCCCCTAAGGCTAGGTTTACACGACGACATGTGTCGCGCGACACATAGGGCGCAACTACACTGCGACATTTTGTCGCACCACAATTTTTATAATGATAGTCTATGGTGTCGCACTGAGACAGGCTGCGACTGCGATTCGATTGTAGAAGAAAACAGGATTTAAATTTGCTGTCCCCAATGCACAGAGAATGTTTGTGAGGCCTCCGGGACGGATCCAGACCCATTCAACTTGAATGGGTCCGCATTCCCTCCGTTCTGCAAAAAGATAGGACATGTTCTATCTTTTTGCGGTACGTAAGTACGGAACGGAACCCCAAAGAAGCACTCCGTAGGGCTTCCGTAGGGTTCCGTATCTCCTGAGAATGCAGAGAAGGAAGATTGAATGTGCTATATAGGATGGATTCACTTACTTGCTAAGCTGGTAGTCAGTCCCTCTAACAAAGCGCAGCTTCTCCAAAGGCACGCCGATACTTTGTAGCATGGCTTTGATAACGTTCTCATAATAGCGGGTGCGAAGCTCCAGCAGCTCCCAAGGTGCCTTCATATTATCTAGATAGGCATGGAGGTCTGCAAACAAGATTGTTACCTAGAGACAAAAATCAAACACATATATAGATAGACAGTATGTCCCCTTTTCTCTCGTTCTGGTCCAATTTTACACTTGGGAAGTCAGTACCTACCTCACAACCAGCCTTTAGGAAGTCTGCTATTTTGGACATTGGCACAAAATAAGCTACATGAGGTTTTCCTGTAGTGGCTGTGCCCCAGTATACCTTAACCTCCCGCTCCTTAAGGAGTTCTTTCAGCTTGTCCTCGCCTAGAACTTCCTAGAACACAAAGAATGCACAAATCGAAGTTCTGGGAACATGCGCAATATGCATAGCCAACTTCAAATCCGACATCTCACCATCCAGAGCTCGGTTCTAGCACAGAAGTATTCTGCAACTGTTCCGGCTCCACCCGAACTTATTTATACTGTATATTATTGCAATTTTCCATTTTTTCATCAAATTTTTTTTTGGTAACGTACAAACAAGGACCACTCTTATATTTTCAATGTTACTTTCATGTCCAGCACCATAAATTTACCGTATGTAAAATTACTTAACCATGCCGCCGTTAAAATAAGCAAAAGTCTTTTTCACAGAGTTTCACAGTTTTTGGGATCTGATTTTGAAGTGGTTCTGCCTCAAAATCAGCTCCAAAAAAGGCCTCAAAACAGCCTCCCATTCACTTCAATGGGATGCGGCATGCACGATCTTGGGGCAGAGGCAGCACTGAATTGAAATGAATAGGAAGCAAAAAAAATAATAAAATCAGCTCTATGTAAGTCCAGGAATTTTTGGTGCATTTTCCTGCACTTTTTTGACGCAGATCTGTTTCAAAAACCTAAAAAAAGCAGATTTGTACTGAACACCCATTAGTTAAAAATAAAAAATAAAAATGTCAATAACAGTTTTTTCGCACTGAAAACCAAAAACAAAAAAACATGCGGATTCTACGCCAATTTTTTAAGTGCGTTTTTCAAAATCAGTTGTGTGAACTGCCCCTAAGTTTTTATTGAACCCGTTATGGGGAACAAGCATGTCTATAAATGCTCATCCCCGATAATCGGCCTGATTTTTGGTCTGTGTAAGAGTGTGTATGAAGTCTGTATCATTTTTAGGCGTGCGTATAACTTTCTGCTTGGGTCACACTTTTACCCACTAATATAAGATTTTGTGATTTTTTTGAAAAATTACAATTTAATGCAAATTCGCAAGAAAGTGTCTGTGTGTGTGTGTATAAAGCTCAGTGGCATTTGGACAGCGTGTCGGGGATCTACTTTGAGAAAATAAATGGGTGTGGGGGGAGGGGACGTTAGTATGATTTTTTCATTTTGGTTTTAGTTTTACTTGTCAAAAGTGTGAAAAATGTCCCAGCTAGAAACTGCGCAAAAGGGTTAAAATGACCTGAATTATTAAGTAAAACGGTAAGTAAAATGTACAGACCTGCAGGTTGCGTGTAACAAGCTGTAGTTTTCCTTCTGGGGTCAGATGTTCACCCATTCTGACTTGTTTGCAGGGCCCAATCCAATATAAGGATGCTGACAAAAAAAAGAGCAAAAATATGATATAAACTTCTTCATATAGACAAGCCGTCAGTCCATCGTAGACAACATCCCACAACTGCACTGAAAAAACATGAGGAGTATGAGACCTACGGCTACTTTCACACTTGCGGCAAACTTTTCCGGCACTGAGTTTCGTCGTCAGGGCTCAATACTGGGAAAGAACGGATCAGTTTTATCCTAATGCATTCTGAAATGATAGAAATCCGTTCAGGATGTCTTCAGTTCAGTCACTGTCAGGCGTTTTGGACGGAGGAACTACCGCAGCATGCTGCAGTTTTATCTTCATCCAAAATGCCGGAACACATGCCAGATTAATTTCCATAGGAATGTATTAGTGCCGGATCCGGCATTAAGAAATACCTGAAGGACGGACCCGTCCTTCCGGTATGCGCATGCACAGATTCTTAAAACTGAAAAAATAATACAAGACGGATCTGTCAATCCGCATGACAAGCGGAGAGACTGATCCGTTCTTGCAATGCATTTGTGAGACGGATCCGCATCCGGATCCATCTACAAATGCTTTCAGTTGTCTTGCGGTTAGACGGATCCGGCGGGCAGTTCCGGCGATGGAACTGCCTGCCGGAAACCTCTGCCTCAAGTGTGGAAGTACCCTAAGTCTTCTACAGAAATGTCTACATGATAATATGCCACGTGAGAACAGGTCATGCGGCATTTCAGCCACTAAACATCACTTCCGGACCTTGAGCGGTGAAGTCACAAAGGTTAGGCCATGTTGACATCTCTGTTGAGGAGATTCGGCAGGCTGCTCTGTGCTGGATCCCCACTGATTGCAAGGAGGTCTAGCAGTGATCCAGCCGATTTCTGGCATAAATGTCAGATTTCCGCAGAGCAAAAAACCTTGCAGGCAACTTTTTTTTTTCATATGGCCGACAGCCGGCATTTGTGCTGGATCAGGATATGTGAACGCGGCCTTAGGGTGCTTTCACACTAGCGTAATTCTTTTCCGGCATTGAGGGGGCTTTTCCTAGGGGCTCAATACCGGAAAAGAACTGATTAGGATTATCCCAATGCATTCTGAATGGAGAGAAATCCGTTCAGGATGCATTAGGATGTCTTCCGTTCAGTCACTGAACGGCGTTTTGGCTGGACATAATTTTCTCAGTGCAAAATTCCGGAACACATGCTGGAATTAATTTCCATTGAAATGTATTATTTAAAAATACCGCATTGACAGATCCGGCATTCCAGTCTGCGCATGTGCAGACCTTTAAAAATGTGAAAAAAATAAATGCCGGATCCGTTCCATCCTAATGCATTCTGAATAGAGTGAAATACGTTCAGGATGTCTTCAGTTCAGTCACTACACGTTTTTTGGACGGATAAAATACCGCAGCATTCCGGAACACTAGCCGAAATGCCAGATCCGGCATTAATTTACATTGAAATGTAAATTCCGCATTGACGCATGCGCAGACCTTTAAAAATGTAAAAAAAATTAAAATAATGGATCCGTTTTTCTGGATGACCACTGGTGAGACGGATCTATTATTGCAATGCATTTGTGAGACGGATCCGTCTACAAATGCTGTCCGTTTGCATACAGATTGTCGGATCCGGCAGGCAGAACTGCCTACCGGATCCAGACAACGCTAGTGTGAATGTACCCTTAGGCTTGGTTCCCACTATGGCTTCACCCCACTGGCCTTTCCATCAGGGGTATATGTTTGAATAATCAAAAACAGCATTCACATGTCACGCTTGATTGCCCTTACTCCCGCAACGGGACAGATCTTCTCTTTGAATTTCCTAATCATCAATTGTCATTACCTTCCAATGGACAAGGTGTCGTCTTAAAGGGAATCTGTCAGCAGCATAGTAGCATTTTTTTTTTTCATGAATCCTTGTTAAATAAAAGTACCTTATTTCCATAACTGGTGTTGTTTTTCATTTTCATCTTGTCCTTTCTTAAAAAAAACGCTTTTTCCTATATGCAAATGAAGTTCCTAGGAGCCCAGAGGGGCGGGCGTTCCTCCTTTAGCAAGTAGCCCAGGAACGCCCCCCTGATGTGATGTGCCCGCCGAAAATTTTAAAAAAACGAATGCCTAAATGCTCCGCCCCCCCGCGCCAGGTCCTCTCTCCTCTTCTCCTCTCAGCGATGCGTCTCCCCGGCCGGCCGAAATCTCGCGCAGGCGCAGTGCCGGCGCTTACCTGCGCCTGTGCGATCCTATGGAAAGTGAGGGCAACAGCCTCATCAGCGTCACTGGGCATGCGCCGAGCCCAGTGACGCACACGTGTGGGGGCGGAGCATTTAGACTAATATAGGCGTTTTTTTTTTTTTTTTTTTTCGGCGGGCACATCACATCAGGGGAGCGTTCCTGGGCTACTTGCTAAAAGAGGAACGCCCCTCTAGGCTCCTAGGAACTTCATTTGCATATAGGAAAAAGCGTTTTTTTGAAGAAAGGACAAGACGAAAATGAAAAACAACACCAGTTATGGAAATAAGGTACTTTATTTAACAAGGATTCATGAAAAAAAAAATGCTACTATGCTGCTGACAGATTCCCTTTAAGGGACTTAAAAAAGCATTCACATGTATACTGTGAAGGGTTCATTCCCGTCAAAAGAGACATACAGGGGAAAATTTATCAAAACCGTGTAAGGGAAAACTGGCTTAGTGGCCGGTAGTAACCAGATTCCACCTTTCATTTTCCAAAAGAGCCCTGAAGATGAAAGGTGGAATCTGATTGGATGCTATGTTAACTCCTTAAGGACACATGACGTATGGGTACGTCATGTGTCCAGTCCCTGAAGATGGCGCCCGCTCCTGGCCGCTGCGGGCACCATCGCTGCGGGGGTCCGGCTGATTCCTGTAGCTGACCCCCGCAGCTGATGATCGCGGTCGGCAGCGCTGCCGACCGCGATCATTTAACCCCGCAGATGCCGTGATCAATCCTGATCATGGCATCTGCACGCGCTAAAACCGAAAGTAAAACTTTCGGCAGCGCTCCGGCTCCCCAGGTGGTGATCGGGAGAATCGGAGCGCTGTAAGGGATAGCCTTAAGCCTTTCCTTCAGCTTGAGGCTATCACTTACTATTTCCTATGGAGCCCTTGTTAGCAATAGGGCTTCATAGCAAAGTAGTAAAATGCTCATAAACTCCAATACAAGTGTATTGGAGTTTATGATAGAAGCAATCAGGTAACTGATTTATATAGGTCCCTATGGGATCTATATAAAAGTGTAAAAAAAAAAAAAAAAATACAAAAATAAATAAAAAAAAACTAAAAATTTAAATCACCCCCCTTTCCCCAAAATAAAATAAAATAATAAAAAAAATACACATCATGGGTGTCGCAATGTGTGAAAACGCCCATAGTATAAAAATATAAAAATATATTTCCCATACGGTAAACAGAAAAACGGAAAAAAGCGCCCAAATGGCCGATTTGCCGTTTTTGGACGCTTCATTTCCTCAAAAAAAATTAAATAAAAAGCGATCAAAAAGTCCTAGACACCCCATAATGGTATCAACTAAAAGTTAAGATCGCCCCGCAAAAAATAAGCCCCCATACAACGCCATACACTTATTTACAAATACGTTATAGCGGTCAAAACATGGCGACAAAAAATAAATAAAATTTTTTCCCACTTTTGAATTTTTTTTCACTATCAAAACGCAAGAAAGGCTATACATATTTGGTATCGCCGGATTCGTACTGACCTGTAGGATAAAACTAAATGGTCAGTCTTATCGCAAATCAAACGTCGTAATTTAGAAACCCGTAAAACTGTGGTGAAATTGCTTTTTTTTTGCAATTTCACCCCATTTGGAATTTTTTTCCCGCTTCCCACTACACCGTATGCATTATTAAATGATGGCGTTGGAAAGTACAACTTGTCCCGCAAAAAATAAGCCCTCATATGGCCATGTGAACGGAAAAATAAAAAAGTTATGGCTCTTGGAAGGCATAGAGCGCAAAACGAAAACGCAAAAATGAAAAAACCCTGTGTCCTTAAGGGGTTAAGCCAGTTTTCCTTTACCCCCATTTTGATAAATCTCTCCCACAGAGTCCAAAGGATTCAGCTTTGAACTCCGTTTGATCCGCTTGCCATTCGTTTCCATCTTTTTTCACCAGACAGAAAAGCCTAGTAGACTGTGCTATTCTGTATGGCAGGCATCCTCAAACTGCGGCCCTCCAGCTGTTGTAAAACTACAACTCCCACAATGCCCTGCTGTAGGCTGATACCTGTAGGCTGTTCAGGCATGCTGGGAGTCGTAGTTTTGCAACAGCTGGAGGGCCGCAGTTTGAGGGTGCCTGCTGTATGGGATAAATAATGAAAATAAATAGATTTAGACCAAAGCTGAATCCGTTAGACTCTGTGGGGAGATTTACCAAAATTAGTGCCAAGGTAAACCAGTTTAGGTGCCCATAGCAACCAATCTGATTTCACCTTTCATTTTTCAAAGGAGCTCTGATAAATGAAAGGTGGAATCTGATTGGTTGCTAATGGCAACAAAGCCAGTTTTTCTTGACACCATTTACCTCCTGTATGTCTGATTGAAGTGAATGTGTTATTCATACATGTTCCCCCAATGGAGAGGCGACAGGGGGGCTAAAATGCAGTGTGAACCCAGCCCTATCTGTCTTTAGAGCAGTGCTTTTCAGACTGTGAGGTGCAGTTTTGACAGGAGGGATCATATACTCCGCTGCTCAGGGGCTCCCAAAGCGGCAACCATGACAACCCTGACTACCCCGCCGGACAGCTGCTCAGTGATTGGCTAGAGCGGTCACATGCAGCTAATTATTGTTTTGCCAATGGTTGAGAAGCCATGTATGAGATCACAGAGAGGAGGCTCCAGGGCTTCTGAAAAATTGGTTGATTTATCAAAACTGGTGTAAAGTAGAACTGGCTTAGTTGTCCATAGCAACCAATCAGATTCCACCTTTCATTTTTCACAGCTCCTTTGGAACTAAGCCAGTTTTCCTTTACACCAGTTTTGATAGATATCCACCATGATGTCACTACATGACACAGCCCCCAAGTAATGTTAAAGGGGTTGTCCCACGAAAAATATTCTACAGTTTTCAAACCAGCACCTGGATCTGAATACTTTTGTAATTGCATGAAATTAAAAAATTTAGCATAGCCACTGAGCTATTCAATAAGATCTATTTGTATAGCACCACCTGCTGTTTGGGTTTTTTCTTATTTCTTTGTCCGGCTGACTGAGAAGGACGCACATGCTCAGTTTCATCCTTCAGCTGCCTCCTGAGCTGTGATAGGGAGAGCTGAGACACGCCCCCTGAGCTGTGATAGGGAGAGCTGAGACACGCCCCCTGAGCTGTGATAGGGAGAGCTGAGACACACCCCCCTGAGCTGCACCAGAAAAGACACTCCCCTGAGCTGCCAGCTTGATATAAATCTAGCCAAGCAATGAATGGGGAGATCTCTGGATCCATGTGAGGTACAGGGATGGTTCTAGCTTTGGTAGAAAGAGGCGGTCATGATGTTTTACATCAATCATGGGATAACCCCTTTAAATAAATGCATACTCTGCTGCCAGTTCCTCCAAGAACAGCTGTGGACAGGGGGTTGCCCCCTTTATACCCCCAGAGGCTGCTGCATGAGTTGTCATGTAAACAGCACAGGGGTGGGAGGTGTCCTTGTGGCTGGCAGACATCGGCTTGTGTGTAGCTATGTTTCCACAGCACCACAGATTACAGCCAAGGTAGAAGGAGGGTTGATTGCCCCTTTAACACTTTCCTATCTCCCTGTCCTGGGAGCCTCACTAAGGGTGGTCTCCAGTCACTGCATGAATCCACAGGGCCTACAGCAGCCTTCTCTACCACACTGCCCTTCTGCATTCACCGACATCAGGCAGCAGTGCTACTACACACCCATGATCACACACAGACACCGGGTCATCTCCTCCCCCTGCTCTTATAGCACGCACACTGGGTATTTCCAGTCGAGATACACACGGCAGCCGTAAATCCCCGCCATCCAAACCACCGGGATGAATAACTTACCGGTACACGTGTTTTCTATGTCAGCCCGCAGTTCCTAGTCGCTGATGGTTGCGTCAGACGTTCAGATCGATGCGCTCGACGCTCGTCTAGGAGGGGCTGCTCCTGCTCGCTAACGTGACTGTGTGGATCTTAAAGGCACAGGCAGCTGGTAACGGTATGCCGCTGTCTTCGGTCGTAGAGAGCAGTCCCTGTTGGGGGAAAGAAGGTACACGGGGGCCACCGTAGGCGGCCGCGGGGCTTTTAACGGATCTCTTCATAACTGCTCCTTCACTTTTATAGCTTCCGCCGAGGAAGCGCTGCGCCTGACCGAAGTTTGCTGCTAGTTCACAGTTGTCGTTCTTGGAGGTTGTTTCCCGCCTCATAACTTTTAATGGTGCACTTGTCACCCGTTATGTGTGCGGTTTTGCGTCATTATTTACGTGTGTGAACAGGTTGTACCCAGTATCGTGTAACCTCCTCTCAGTCACACATGGCACTTGGTAGAGGGGTTCTTTACCTGTTCTCTTGGCATTTTTACTTGTTGTTTTTAATATAAAAATCGGTCGTTTCCTGCACGGAACCGTCTGCAGCCCGACAGGACCAGGCAGTAGCCACCTCCTCACTGCTTGTTTTTGGATGGTAACAGCGCTTCCTGCTTTCTGTTTTGCAGACCTTAGGACTCATGCACACGAACACGTTTTCTATCCGTTGCCGTTTTTGGGGGAACTAATCATTTTAATGGGTCAGCAAAAAAACGGAAGTTACTTCGTGTGCATTCTCTTTCCGTATTTCCGTTCCTCCAAAAAACAGAACATGTCCTATTATTGTCAGCATTACGGACAAGGATAGGACTGTTCTATTAGGGGCCAGCTGTCCCGCAAAACACTGAATGCACACGGACGTCATCCGTTTTTTACATACGGTCGTGTGCGTGAGCCCTTAGGATGATGTAAAGCAAGTTCTCAGGCGATCCATATGAGACAAAAGCTTGGGAATGCTGGGAGATTTCAACTCCGAAATCCTGGCATGCAGCAATTAACAACTTAAGTCACTGGAGCGATTATTTTTTTTTTAGATTTTCAAGCTAGGCAATGCATTCCTATGGACGGGGGCACTTTTTTTTTGTAGAGCGATATAAAAAGTGTAGCTGTAAACCGAAGCTAGCAGCCCCTCCTTCCCAGCTATAGGATACATGTATTCGGCTATTTTCACACTTGCGGTAGCCTTGTCTGGCAGCCTGCCGGATCCGTGCTACCGGAAGTCCGCTCCGGCCCTATTCACTATAATGGGGGTGGGCAGGAGGTCTGGCTACAGCACGGCAAACATGCGGAGAGGCGGCCGGAATGAAACTACAGCGCGCTGCGGTTTTTGTCCGGCTGCCTCTCGGCTTTTTTGCCATGCTGTGGCTGGATCTCCGGCCCACCCCCATTATAGTGAATGGGGCGGGAGCGGACTTCCGGCAGCATGGTGCACTTGCGGCAGCACGGATCCGGCAAGCTGTTTACCGACCCCCCAGAACAGCCTGCCAGAATAGGCTACCGCAATTGTGAAAGTGGCCTAAGGGCATGCTGCGCTTTTTGCTCCGGTCAAAAATCCTGCACACTTGCCGCAAGGAATTCGGATCCGGAATTAATGCCCATTGAAAGGCATTAATCCGGTTCCGGCCTTAAGCTAAACGTCGTTTCGGCGCATCGCCGGATCCGACGTTTAGCTTTTTCCCAATGGTTACCATGGCAGCCAGGATGCTAAAGTCCTGGTCGCCATGGTAAAGTGTAGTGGGGAGCAGTGACGTCAGGGCACCCTACACGCATGGATCACGTGATCCATGCGCATGGGGCGCTCTGACGTCATTCTGGAGCGCCCCGGGAGCCGCGTGGACTGTAAGTATACTGCTCCCCACTACTACTATGGCAACCAGGACTTTAATAGCGTCCTGGCTGCCATGGTAACCTGAAAGCATTTCGAAGACTGATCAGGATCCTGATCAGTCTTCTAATGCTTTCAGGCGACTTGTTCTGACGGATCCGGCGGGACGGAAGTGCCCGCCGGATCCTAAGAACGCAAGCGTAAAAGAGGCCTTATGCGGCTATATCCACTACAACATCTCCGGTGAACGTTTCTGGCAGAGAACATCCTGCCAGAGTTCACTGGATCTGGCGTTTCCAGATTCTCTAGCTCACCGCTGGACCCTTACCGGCATAAATGCCAAGGTTCAACCGCACAAATACCGCTGCGTTTTTTTTTTTGTCCAGCCAACAGTTAGCATCTCGGATGGAGCTGTGAACATAGCCTTAGCCCCTGCTGATGTGCGGCATCCACACCTAGAGGGGTATAACTGGAATTGCCAGAGATTTTGGTATATTTAGTTAGTAGGAGACCAGTGATGTCTTGGTTGTCTCTCTAGGCTAAGATAGGCAACTTCCGATGCTGCAGCTGTTGTGAAACTACAACTCCCAGCATGCATATTTGCACTGTTGTTCTCTCAACCACCACAGAAATTAGGGATGTCCCGATACCATTTTTTTAAGACCAAGTACGAGTACCGATAATTTTTGGTCACCGATACCAATTATAACAATGAAATAAATAAGACATAATTTAGTCATAGGGGAGATTTATCAAACCTTGTACAAAGAAACAGCGGCACAGTTGCTGATGGCAATGAAAAAAATTAAAGCTGGAATTTGGTTACTATGGACAACGGCTTTACTTTTCCTTTGTACAAGGGTTAATAAATGGGCATATAACTGTGTTTCCCAACCAATGTGCCTCCAGCTGTTGCAAAACTACAACTCCCAGCATGCCGGGACAGTTGTAGATTTGCAACAGCTGGAGGCACTCTGGTTGGGAAACACTGGCATATAAGGAGGGGAATGGGCATATGAAGGGAGAGCATGGGCATATAACAATGTTTTCCAACCAGCGTGCCTCCAGCTGTTGCAAAACTACAACTCCCAGCATACGGGCATGCTGGTAGGTGTAGTTTTGCAACAGCTGGAGGCACGCTGGTTGGGATTTCCTATTATATGCCCAGCCTCCCCCGACCCCAACCTCTTTTTATATTCACTGTTTAAACTTTGAACATGAAATGGAGAGAAATTAACTGAATTTCTCCTCCATTTCATGCACCATACCCACCTAGCCTGCTGTATCCTTCCCATGCGGATGCTCCAGAGTACTGGGAGGAAGTGGCTTTAACTTCCTCCCAGTGCTAGGCAACCGCATGGGACTTGAGAGCCGCCGTACAGAAGTCCCGCCCCCACGGCGATCAGCTGGGACACGCTGCCGTCCCCTCGTCGATCGGCTGGGAGCGCCGCCGCATAGAAGCCGACACGAGACCCGCAGCCGATGTCCCCACCGCTGATCACCATCAGGTATCGGCAACAGTTGCACGAGTACAAGTATCGGTAGTTCGGTATCAGGACATCCCTAACAGTAATGAAAGGAGCGTGCTGGGAGTTGTAGTTTCACAACTGTTGGAGTGCTGAAGGTTGCTCACCCCTGCTCTAGGCTGTGGCTACACGGTGATCTTGCGACCAAGGATTGTTGTGTAGCAGTGCAGCCATAGAAATGAAAGTGGCTGCAGCGCTACTAGCAAGTTGCCATGACCCCAGGACCGCAAAAAAATCAGACGGATTATTATTATTTTATTTTTTCAATTTTGGGGTTACAAATTGAAGCAACTTGTCGCGCTGCAACCCCTTTCATTTCTATGGCTTCATTACTACAAAGCAATCCTTGGTGTCGGCCACACACAGGACCCCCCCCCCATAACAGCGTCAGCCACAGACAGCTCCCCGCCCTCCTGACAACCGCGTCGGCCACAGACCACCCCACATAACGGTGTCGGCCACAGACCAAATCTACCCCCTCCCAACCATTAGTTCAAAAGCACACCCTTTGGTTCAAAGTAAATTTTTTCTTTTTTCCCTCTTCAAAAACCTTATAGGGTGAAAAATACGGTACATTTATAAGATAAGACTATTTACTGTGACAGGTCTATAGTGAGCTTGTGTGTGCTTATTGGGTGGTTGTATAAACAGTTCTGTAAGGCCAGGTTCACATATTCAGGTTTCTCTATTCTTCACGTAGACACGTAGACATTAAAGCTGCAGAATCGGTGTTTGCTCTATTCAGATACCATGGGGCATGCACAGATGCGCTGGCCAGTTCACAGAAAGCTGAGCTTCATTTGCTTGTGGCAAGCCACAGTGTGAACATGGTCTAAAACTGTCAGCAAAAAATGGATGAATCCCAGCAGGCGTATATGTAACGAAGTATGCTTTTATTCCATAAGAGACAGATATCACAGGACGCGTTTCGGCCCATCCAGCCTTCCTCAACTGCTCCAGGGCTGGATGGGCCGAAACGCATCCTGTGATATCTGTTTCTTATGGAATAAAAGCATACTTCGTTACATATACGCCTGCTGAGATTCATCCATTTTTTAACTTTTGTTGGGGATAACCCCTTCCTGTGCAAGCGTTCCAGTGGTGAGCTGTTTTTGATTTTTGATAAAACTGTCAGCAGACATGCTACACGTCCCTTTCATTTACTTAGTCTGCTGGTAGTGGCGCTGGAAGGTGTAGATGTCTGTCTAGCTGGTGTATTTTTCAGTTGCATGATTTTGACTGTGTGCCCATTTTATTTTATGTGAACAAAGGCTGTTATGTCCATGTGCCCTAATAAGAATGTGAAATGTTCCCCTATAACGCTGGCGTTCTGTGGCCGTCACCATCCCTCTGCTGGGACACTTGCCAACGTTGCTCTGTCTGTGCCAGCGCCATCCCAGCGGCCCCAGCCACCAAAGCCCTGATGCTGTACTAATAGGCCTATGTAGTCTACCACCTGCAGCCTCTCCCCTTAGGACATGCATGCACATGTACCTCTTGACTTCTTAAAGGGCCAGCGCACACACCTTCATCTGCCCCGGTCTATGGAAGCCTGCCTTGGGGTTATTTAAGGCTTCTTCCGCAGTGGGCAATAGACCATTTAGTTGACTAGTCCCTGCATAGTATTGTTAACCATGTACAGACCCTTTCCTGTTAACTGACTTCCTGACCATCTCTCCCCCAGTTCCTCATGTTAACCCTCTGCTGCCTGTCCTGATCTTTTACTGGATTGTGTATATACTGCCCGCCCTGACCTCTGCTTGTTTCCGGACTAAGCTCACATCTAGTGTGATTTCTTGATGTATAGCAATTCTTTAGCACTTTAATATAAATTGCCTTTTTCTGCAGAACATCTGGAGACGCCTGACCTATGAAAGTAATCGATGATCCTTCCATGCCCGGAGCAGGCTCTGAGCGCCGAGTGTTGTTCTATCCATCAGACAGAGAAGACCCTCTCCCAGGAACTATGGAAGAGATAAAAATCAGTATAGTTAATGATCGAGCAACTGGATTGAAACGAGAAAGAGATGACATTTCAGCAGTGACCCCTTCGGCTAAGAGACCATGTCGTGCTGGCTTTAGTTGTAGCACACCTTCATCTGCCTCTACCCGTACATGGTCCTCCCAGAACCCGGGTTTTGCAGCCTGGCATCCGCAAGGGGAAGGTGATGAGTTGGATGATTCTTTATTGGATCTGTCCAGTGATGAGAGTAACTCTCCCTTGGGCTTGACTCAGGATGAAATGGACTCCTGTTTGCTGGATGATGATGATGACTCTTGCTATGCTGCTGAACCTTCAATAACATATAATGAGAAGCCTACATGTGTGGTCACCTTTACACCTTCAGAGTCAGAAAATGAAGGTGAAAATAGTGGAGCTTCACTTTGCGAGACACTGGACATTGCTGAAATTTCAGCTGAAGAACCAGAGTGTGAGGGAGACACAAGCAGCTATGCTGCAATGCCTCCATCACCCTCCCATTCAGCCATGGACCCTGCAGAGGTGATCAAACCGAACCGATCCAGAGTATGCAGCGTGAAATCCCCTCTGGCAGGTAAATCAGCCATGGACCGCGATCTGCCAACACCACTGTCGGACGTAAAGGAAGCGCCTGCTTCTCGGCTTCCCAAATTGTTCTCTCCAAAACCTCTGCAGCCATCCTTCTCATCGCATAGGATTGATGATGCAGGGGATTGGATTGAGAACCCAGGCTTTGATTTTGATTGCGATATTGACAATCTCTTGACAATAAGTCCTGGGAATGCCTCTTCATCAGAAGAAGACAGTGGTGTACAAATGGCAGCCAGTACCACTAAAGGTACCAGGTCAGTAATATCAGACTCCCATTCAGCCGTAGACCCTGCAGAGGTGATCGACCCAAACCGGTCCAGTGTATGCAACGTGAAATCCCCTCATGAGTTACTGGCAGCTAAATCGGTGACAGACAGCGATCTGCCAACACCACTGTCGGACGTAAAGGAAGCGCCTGCTTCTCGGCTTCCTAAATTGTTCTCTCCAAAACCTCTGCAGCCATTCTTCTCATTGTATAGGATTGATGATGCAGAGGATTGGAGTGAGAACCCAGGCTTTGATTTTGATTGTGATATTGACAATCTCTTGACCATAAGTCCTGGGGTTGCCTTTTCATCAGAAGAAGACAGTGGTGTACAAATGGCAGCCAATACCACTAAAGGAATCAGTTTAGAAATATCAGACTCTGCAATCCCTCCAGCGGATTTAGAGTCTGATCAGGTTTTAACAGTCCATGTGGCATGCTCCAATTCTTCAGATGCAACTCAGAACCATTCCCCACCTCTTAATACAGATGGCTTACCCAAGGTTCATCATCATCATCCACCTGCAAAACCAGAGCCCATAAATGAATTTCTACCTTCCACAACTTCCCCTATAGTTACTGCAGAGCCAAAACTGACCACTGAGTCTTCTGGAACTGAACCAAATGTAAAGTCTGAAAAGCCATGCGAGGTTGAAGAAAGTAAAGGCGTTCACAACGATGGGTCCACCTCAAAGCCAACAGATCCAACTCCAAGAGCCGCTCCAGGCGCTAACGGCAGTCAGTCCAAGGTATGTTCCTGGATCTACTCGCATCTTGGGTCTAAGGCTTCGTTCACATCACCGCTCAGCCTTTTGGGAGCAGGAGAACGGAAGTGACGGAAAAGCCACATAACTGACACCAAACGGAGCCCTTAGGACCCCATAGACTATAATGGGGTCCGTTAGGTGTCCGCTCAGAAGATGATTTTTTTAAGCAGAGACAAAAGTACTGCATGCACTACTTTTATCTCCACTTAAAAATCATCTTCTGAGCGGACACCTAACGGACCCCATCATAGTCTATGGGGTCCTAAGGGCTCCGTTTGGTGTCAGTTATGAGCCTTCTCCGTCCCTTCCGTATGGAAAGGCTGAGCGGTTATGTGACCGAAGCCTAAACCGTCATAAAATGGGGAAATGCAGTTAGACACCAAAGGAATGTTAAGGAGTTTGTATTCCAGTATATAACGAGGGACTGCTCCACCCTAAGGTTATGTTCATAGCAAACATTAGAAGGAAGTCTGTGACGTGTAGGGCATGCTACATGCTTGAAACTTAGCAATTTACACTAAAATCCAATGTAAATGGGTGTTGGAAAACCGTATTGCTTTTTACTGTACTTTCTTGCAGCTGTTCTTTGTGGGGCAGCACTCAAAATCCCCCAAGTCTGAATGAGGCCTAAATGAGCTTATGTGCATACAGCTGAAATGTCATTGTTGGCATATGTGAAGGATAACTCATCAAAGTTGACTTCTCGGAGAACCCCTTAAAGTTCGATGAGAACTGTATACGTCCATATGCAGTAAGCTTGTTCTAATGATAGTTCCACACGGTCACGATCAATAGGATATGCTGGCTTGGGTCTGACCTCTGGGATACCAACTGATCCTCTAAATGAGTGGGCTGCATCGCTGAAGCGAATAGGGCTATCTAGTGTTCCCTGCACGGCCAGGTGGTATAGCTCAACCGGCAGTTAATGAGCACAGAGTTTAGATAAAGGAATACTTTGTATAATAGACTATAACGTATGGAAGATGCAGTATTTACAGGTAAAGGTGGCAAGGAATGTGGACAGCCAGTATTATGCACTGGGAAAGATAATTTCATAGACTGCTGTCCAGTATATGCACGTTGCTAGTATTTGCAGAACGGGATCTCCCACCTTGGAAATGGTGATGATTGCCACAGATATCTGCTTTGTACAGACTGAGCAGTGGATTCTACAGTATAACTGAGCCAGTCATTTGGCAAACTGCCCGTGCCAGCAGTGTTGGTGAACAGAGTTTGCAGAATGTAGGAGGACTTGTTCAAGGCCAGAAATGATGTCAGAAATTATCTGCTAGAGTAACAGAAATGGTTTCTCAAGTAAACTTCTCTCTCTCTCTTGTCGTATTGGATGGGAATAAGGTTGTTCTTGCCAGTTGCATAGGATGCAATGGATTTACACCAGCATTCAGTAGTGGGCATGCCCTCGCCTCAGAGCGTCCTATATGAAGAGGTTGCATAACTGAATAAAATGACGCTCTATACTGACACTTTATTAACAGCTGATAACACTGGATGCCTTCTGCTTTGCTAATAAAGTATATACAGAGTTCATTATAAAGGGGCGTAGCGATGGTGGAAGAAGCTGCTACCAGGCCCAAACTCGGAAGTCCTTGAGGAGGACTGAAGAAAGATTTTGTCAGAACCCCAACAGTATTATACAGTGACCTGACATCTCAGCCCAGGCTCTCGGGCCTCGTCTGAGATCAATCTTGACTCGCCAAAGGAGTGGGGGTTGTACGGGAGGTCGGGATTGCTGGGAGGGGAAGGGAGGACCTGTTCAAAAATTTTCTGTAGCTACACCACTGAGGAAATGTATAGTGGCTAGCTGTTATTTTGCAACCTGTATATTTTTACATTTTTGGAAACTGACAACTAGATTATCTGAAGATCCTATTCAAATTCTCACACCAATTGACAAGTGGCCAACGGCTGGCAGGAGGACATGAGGAAATTTGTATGGCCACCTTAGAGGGTTTGTCCAGGATTTAACTATTAATGGCCTGCGCTCAGGGTGGGCTATGAGTATCTGATGAGGCTTTGACACCTCGCACCTCTTCTAATCAGCTGTACTGCAGTAGCTCTGGTGCTGGAACTATATGGCTCTGTCCATAGTGGATGGAGCTGGTTACTGCAGCGCTGCTTCAATGGTACCCGCTCCGTCCACTGCACAATAGACGGAGTTGAGTATTACTGACGCCAACTTCCGCACGAGGAGCTCCTGCAGAACAGCTGATCCAACGCCTGGCACCCCCACCATCAGTTATGGAGTACAGGCCATCAATGGAAACTGGAGAAACTCTTTAATTCATTTGTACATGATACACACGTCAACACTCACTGACCCCTCCATGGTGTACCACTTCATGGTTTGAGGTACTCCTAGATGCTTTTACTTCACAGTAATAGCACTTGAACTGACTTTGGCCATGTTGTCATGCTATGACAGTGCTAAGTTTAAAGTTATCGCGCTCTTTAGGGTGGTGCAGATTTGTGTGCAGAAAATCTGTATGAAATCCGTAGCACGTAAATCTGCATTTTGGTGCAGATTTTCTCTCTAACACCCCCATTGAAGTCCATAGTAAAACCGCCCTGCGGAAGGTGCGGAGTCACATAAGCAATTCACACGCTGCAGATTTTAAAATCCGCAAAACGGGTCAATTTTCACACCTAAGAAAAACGGCAAACTGTACATGAGATATTACCAATCTCATTCGCTTTACTGGTATTGTATTACACTGAGGTTTTTCTGCACAAAATTTGCTCCGCATGCAGCCACCCATACTACCGCCAAGCTTTGTCTATTGAGTTTGCATGGCTGTGTGCTGGATTGTATGCACCTGTTTGTCACACTTGTGGCTTCACATGACTACTAGGACCCCCAAATAATAAAAGCCGTTCTGACAGTGATGATTCCGAGTTCCTCACAGACACTGGGTTTGAGCACCTTGCAGAAATGCCAACTAGTCGACAAAGCCATTTGCCCCTCACTATGGTCTCTTCTATGGAAGTGTGAAGAAAATGATTTCTTGTTACTTTAGGCCTGTAATCCAAAGTGATGAAGCTATCTTGTCTGTGATTAGGGCTAGGGCTACATGGTCACAGCCAGTATCGCTAACTAGTAGTGATCCTCTAGAAATGAATGGGAGTACTGCGGCCGTGTTGGATTTCCTGCAACTGCCGTGGGTGGTGATGCCATAGAAATGCATGGGATCAGTGATCCTGGCCATGACAGCTGTCGCCATGTAGCCCTAGCCTTATATTTTAGGTTATCATAGATGCTTGGTGAGAGACTAGTACAAATTTTCTTTTAATTAAAGAGGTTGACTCGCCTTAGACATTGGCATATTGCTAGGATATGCCACCAATGTTACATAACTGCCGCTATCTCCAGAACATCTGCGAATGCTCAGCCGCCGTCCGTTCATGTCTGTGGGAATAACGAATAGCCCAGCGCAGGCTCGGCTGTCTTTAGCAGTCCCATAGAAGTTAATGGAAGGGAGCCCGTGCGGAGTGCTCTCCATTCATTTCTATGGGATTCATTCAGCTATTTTCAGAACTCCCATAGAAATTAATAGAAAGCACATTGCACATGCCTGGTGCACTTTCCTTCACTTTCGGGGACATTTTTTAGGTTGGGGTTTCAGAAGTGGGATCTGCACCCATCTGACTTTGGTATATCCTAGTGACCTACAGGAGGTAACCTACATACTTTGCAACTATAAATGTTAAATGTAATGTTTGTGATTGTTCTTTCCTCTGAACAGATCGTGGCCTCTTCAGCTTGTAAGACGCACAGTTCTTCAGACCCACAAAAGAAAAAGCCAGTGATTGCAGTTACAGCATTACGTGGACCATCTTTCAGGTACCATATATAAAACTCACTTGTAAGGACAGGGAAGTCTGAAGACGCTAAAGTAATACATTTCTTACACAATCTGCTACTATAACGTTAGATTTTATGGTACTGCTTCATTATAGCTTGCATGATGTAAACTGGTATGGTACTTTAACAAATATCCACGGTAGCGGATCTGCTTTAATAAAACAAAAATTACAAAAGAGGGAAATCCAGGCAAAATTGTCTTCTGAAATGTCATGAATACATGTGAGAAGGTCACACTGGTGGCGTCTGAAATGTCAGGCCTCTACTGCTTTGCAGAGTGAAACAGGGCTGTAGGCAGCTCAGATACATGATAGTTAGACCCCAAATTTTAAGCAAAGAAGCATAAAAATCTATGATATATAGTTTTGCAGTTAGACTCAGTAAAAACTGGTATATCATTCATTTAAATTCCTGCTCATTCTTAGCTTTAAAGGTAATATCCTCGAGATCATCAATATGGGATCAGATCCGGGAACTGCACTGATCAGCTGTTTGAAGAGGCTGCGCGATCAGTGAGCGCCACATCCTCTTCCTAGGCCATGTGACGTCACCGTACATCGATCACATTGCCTTTCTGCAGCTCAGCCCAAAAGGCACTGTGCTTAGATAACCCCATTAAAGGGGATCTACCCACCTGCCAAAATTTTTTTCGTTTTGTTCTTTATTGCCGTATTCTGACTTTTCTGTAGTTATTTGTACAAAGCGTGAGGGCTCAATTTTTGTGGGGGGAATCTGTGCTTTTCATTGATGCCATTTTGGGAATATGTATGACTTTTTGATCACTTTTTCCAGGACGTCCTCCATGACAGCACACACATGGAGGATGTCCTTCCCTTTTCTATTGGACAGGAAGCAGAGGAACAGGTTAAATTGCCCCTCCCTACTCTAGCTCTCCAGTGTTCTTCCTGTCCCACTATGGAGGCAACAGGAGCAGGATAGGTTACCTGGTGTCCAGTGCCAGGTCGGATGCCGCCGGAGGGTCTCTGCACCAGCACCCCTAACGCGGGGGTTCCCTGGTCTCTTCCCGGTGGACAGTTGCGCCCCGCTCCCCTCTGCTTGAGGGTTCTCGGGGACCAAACTTCGCGCGTCCGCGCGCGCATGCGGCAGTATAGTTCCCGCGAGAACGGGAACTCAGAAGTCAACGTCACGGATCTCGCGAGATTTCGGGATCCGGACGCCGGGTGACGGGGAAAATGGCGCGATCCTCAGAGGTAAGAATATAAGGGGATCTGCTGTGGCTGCTTCCTTCTCTGTGGTTGTTGAAAGAATGGAAGCAGCCGGCGCAAACCCGCGTTCCACTCCCGTACCTACCTCAGAGGGGCCTGCTCAGGGGTCTGCCCAGGGTCATGTAAGTGTATAGCCTATTACTTCTTCTGGTATGAGGCTGGCTGGTCTACATATATCTATTTACTAACTGTTTCAGGAGGAGGCAGAAAGGACATCCTCTGCTCTGAGGAAAAAGACTAAGAGATGTGCAACTTGTAATTCAAGATTACCAGATTCCTACTTAAAGAAGTTATGTTCTTCCTGCATTGAGAAGATAGTTAAAGAAGAACAGCCATCTCTCTTATCTGAAATATCTAAATTGTTTGATGAAAAGTTCAGGCTTCCGTTTCAAAAATGATTCCAAAAACTCCGCAGGCTAGGAAAAGAGTCAGAATAGACTTTGAGTCTGATTCGGAAGAAATGGAAATGGTTTCAGAGGGTGAAATAGTGGAGAATGATGAGGAGGAGCCTGAAGCCTTAGGCTCAGCTGAGCAAGGGAAAAGATATTTCTTTTCCTCTGAGGATTTGGATACTTTAATATCTGCGGTCAGACAGACCATGAATATAGAAGAGGTGTCAGAACCCAGGTCCATTCAGGACGAAATGTTTGGCGGTCTTAGATTTAAGCGTAAAATTTATTTCCAGTTAACGACAATCTAAAATCGGTTATTCTAGATGAGTGGGAAGATTCTGAAAAGAAGCTCTTTATTCCCAAAGAATTTAAGACACGCCTGGCATTTGATCCAAATGTGACTAAGCTCTGGGTTGAAACCCCTAAAGTGGACAGTCCAATTGCCAAAATCATCAAGAAAACCTCCTTGCCCTTTGAAGATTCTTCACAGTTAAAAGACGCAATGGACAGAAAGATAGATGGCCTATTGAAAAAGCCTGGGATTCCTCGGCGGCTCTGATAAATACTAATATAGCTGCCACTTCTGTTGCCCGTTCATTGTTTCTGTGGTTACAGCAGTTAGAGAGTCACCTATCTGGGGACTCCTCAAAAGAAGATATTCTAGATTCCATTCCCATGTTAAAAATGGCCACGGCCTTCTTATCAGATGCCTCGGCAGAGTCTATGAGGTTTGCCGCTAGAAACTGCGCTCTAGGAAATTGCAGTAGAAGGGCTTTATGGCTGAAATCATGGGCAGGCGACGTTCCGTCAAAGAATAAATTGTGTAGTATTCCGTTCACAGGAGAATACCTGTTTGGCCCAGTGTTAGATAAAATTCTAGAAAAGGCCACAGATAGGAAAAAGGTTTCCCAGAGGAGAAATCTAGAAACCCTCAGTCCTTTCGTAGGCCGGGACCTCGTTATTCTGGGCAGTCGTATAAAGGGAAAGGCAAAACCGGGAGGTGGAGCTATCCCAAAGGAGGTAAAGGAAGAGGGTTCCTCCTTAATCCGAATACCAGTCAACAAAAACAGTGACTATCCGGTAGGGGGAGATTAAGATTTTTTCGGACCCAGTGGCAGAGTGTAACCTCAAATACCTGGATTTTAAACACCATAGAGTTCGGGTACAGGATAAATTTTACTCTTCCCCCTCCAGAGAAGTTTGTGATAACAAGCTTCAGTCAGCCCGCCCAGATCAATGCAATCCTCAGAGATCTGGACAAACTCCTTTCTCTTCAGGCTATAGTTCCAGTGCCTCAAAATCAGCAGGGAAGGGGCATTACTCAAAAGTTTTTTAGTAAAAAGCCGAACGGCAGCTTCCGTACGATATTAAACCTGAAACATCTGAATCAATTCGTAAAATACCAGAGGTTCAAGATGGAGTCCATAAAGTCTGCCATAAGGTTGATAGACCACAAAGCACATATGTGTACCATAGACTTAAAGGATGCATATTATCATGTTCCCATTTACAGGGAGGATCAAAAATATCTGAGGTTCGCCATTCGAACAGATGCATCAATTCTTCATTTTCAGTTTCAGTGCCTGCCATTCGGCCTTTCCTCGGCCCCCAGAATATTTTCAAAGCTGGTGACAGAGATGACTGCCTGGCTGAGAAAGGAAGAAAGCGTTTGTATTGTCCCTTATCTGGACGATTTTCTCCTTACCGCTCCATCCGTAGAGAAGCTGATTCTCCAGAGGGATCTTTGTCTAGACTTCTTTTCCCATCTAGGCTGGATAGTCAACTTCGAAAAATCAGATCTCGTTCCAGATACAAAGAAGAAGTTTTTAGGCACTTTTCTAGATTCCCTGCAACAGAGGTCTTATCTTCCAGATGTCAGGCTAGAGAAAATGCTTTCAGAGATCTCCCAGTTTCAAAGTCGGAGAAGATGGCCCATCAGATCGGCCATGAAAATCCTGGGTCTGATGACGTCCTGCATCTATACAGTACCCTGGAGTCAGTATCATGCGAGACCTCTACAAAAGACAATTCTGCAGCAATGGGATCGAAATCCTTGTCACCTGGACAGAAAGATTCTAATTCCGCAGCAGGTAAGATCCAGTCTTCATTGGTGGTTGGATCAGTCAAACCTTACAGCAGGGATTCCATGGATCCTCTCCCCCAAGTATCAGTAATAACAGATGCCAGCAAATCGGGTTGGGGAGCCCAGATTCAAGGTCAATATTTTCAGGGAGTCTGGGGCGAAAGTATGAACAGAAGATCCTCAAACTTCAGGGAACTCTGTGCGGTCCGGCAGGCCCTATTAGCAGCAGAAGCTCTACTGGTCAGCAAACACGTGCTAGTGTTCTCCGACAACATGGTCACAGTGGCCTATCTAAAGAGACAAGGCGGGACAAAGATCCAGTCACTACAAGGCGTGTCCGATCAAATATTTGGCTGGGCGGAAAAGAAGATCCTCTCCCTAACAGCGGTTCATTTGAAGGGGCAGGACAATGTGACAGCAGATTTTCTCAGCAGGAACCTGATTCAGCCGGGCGAATGGCAATTGAAAAAATCAGTATTTCAACGGATATGCGAGAGATGGGGAACCCCTCAGGTAGATCTCTTTGCGAGGAAAAGAAACAGTCAACTATTAAATTTCTTTTCTCTGTTCCCAGGAGACCAACCTTTAGCTCTAGATGCCCTCTCCCAGAAGTGGGACATGGATTTGGCCTACGCCTTTCCCCCTTTCCCTGATAGGGGCGGTTCTAAGGAAACTCAAATCAGAAAAAACGACATTAATTTTAATTGTCCCTTATTGGCCGAAACAGAGCTGGTTTCCCCTCCTTCTATCTCTTCAGTTGGACAGCCCTTGGTTTCTCCCTCTAGAGAAGGACCTGTTAGTGCAGGGCCCTCTTCTACATCCTCAGTTGGAGAAATTGAAGATGACAGCCTGGCTACTGAGAAGCAATTGTGGAGGTCCAGAGGTCTTGCTAAGAAAGTAATTTCTACAATGGTTCACAGCCATAAGAAAGTTACAAGTCAAATCTATTCTAAAATTTGGAAGAAGTTCCTTTCCTGGCGATGTTCAAAGTATACGTGGAACAACCCGGTTTCAGTACATCAGATTCTGGAATTCCTTCAGCAAGGATTCGATTTGGGTCTCAGGCCAAGTACCTTAAAGGTTCAGATATCTGCCCTCAGTTGGTTCTTAGACACTCCTTTAGCGGATCACCGGTGGATCAGATCTTTCTCCAGAGCAATTTCTCGGATTCGTCCTAGGGTCAAGTGTTTATCGCCTCCTTGGGACCTTTCCCTTGTTTTGGATGAACTTTGTAAACCTCCCTTTGAACCCCTAGAGGACTGTCAATTAAAGAATCTATCTCTTAAAACTGCCTTTTTAGTGGCTATCACCACAGCAAGAAGAATTGGGGAATTGCAGGCCTTCTCCTCCAACGAGCCATACTTAAGAATCTTGGAAGATAGAATAATCCTGAAGCTAGATCCAGCATTTATACCCAAAGTGGCTTCCTCCTTCCACAGAGACCAGGAGGTCATCCTACCATCCTTTTTCCCAATCCTAAGGATGAAAAAGAGAAGGTCCTACATTTTCTAGATGTTAGGAGATCGGTTCTTAAGTATTTGAAAGCGACAGGTCCCTTTAGGAAAGACACTTCATTGTTTGTTCAGTTCATGGGGAAGAATAAAGGTAGGCAGGCTTCCAAGGCCACCATTGCTAGATGGATCAGATCCACAATACAGATGGCTTATAGAGCTAGGAATTTACCTTGCCCAATAAAGATCACAGCCCATTCCACACGGTCAGTGTCTACGTCTTGGGCAGAAAAAGCTTGTGTATCTATTGAGCAGATATGCAGGGCTGCTACATGGTCCAGTTTTCAGACCTTTTGCAGACATTATAGATTGAATCTATCTAACAGATCAGACCTGGACTTTGGACGTAAGGTCCTCCAGGCTGCAGTCCCTCCCTAGAGTATTTATCTGGTAGTACTCCATGTGTGTGCTGTCATGGAGGACGTCCTGGAAAACATAGTTTAGACTTACCGGTAAAGTCTTTTCCAGGAGTCCGACATGACAGCACCACGATCCCCAAAAAAAAAAAAAAAAAATGATGATATATTTATAATTTTTCCGATGTTAGGGTGTTTTGGTTTAGGGTTATAGTTCATAAGCTTAGTAAGTCCATATAGGGACTAGCTTGTTGCTTCTAGTGTGAAGTAAGAACACTGGAGAGCTAGAGTAGGGAGGGGCAATTTAACCTGTTCCTCTGCTTCCTGTCCAATAGAAAAGGGAAGGACATCCTCCATGTGTGTGCTGTCATGTCGGACTCCTGGAAAAGACTTTACCGGTAAGTCTAAACTATGTTTTTTTTTTATTTTTTTTTGTGGGAGGTGAAGCGACCCAAAAAACTACGAATCGGCCATTTTGACTTCTTTTTCCATTTTGCTGTTTTTTTGTTTACATATCTTTATTTACATTTTGGGGAAAGTGGGGTGATTTTAGATTTTTATATATATATGTGACAGCACCCTAATAATGGTTGTGAATTTCCTCCATTGGTCCATAGTGACTATATTGATGAAGTCCAAACTCTTTGGCGATGGACTTATAACCTTTTCCATCCTGATGAGCTGAGGTCCTCGGAAATCTCCCTTGTTCTGCCACTTCCACAAACACGTGTTGTGAAGATCAAACTTTTGACAGATCCCTGTCCCTTAAATAAAACGGGTCACCCACTCACACCTGATATTCATCCCGCTGATCGAAAACACCTGACTCTGATGTCACCTTCAAATTATCGGCGAATCCTAAAGGTTGACAAACTTTTTCCACTCAGACGTGTGATATTAGATCATTTTCCTCAGTGAATAAAATAGGTTTAATTTGGATATCTAAAATATCTATAGGACTTGTGTGAAAATCTGATGTCCTATAGATAAAGGGTTCACAAACTTACAAGAACCACTATATGTAATATAAGATAATGGATAAAGCAACCGAATACCAGCAACAGGGTCCCAGATAGAGAGGTCCACTTGAACAAAAAAGGAAAAATGAAATAAAAAAAAGCACTCCAAAAAGAGAAAAACAAAAGTGCTTATTGAGGTATAGATTATAATATATATAATAAATTGTTCAGTCCATATTGCAGCCGTAATGTGCTATAACCCATTGTGTGAGTATGAGCCCGTATTCTATCCTTTGCAGAACCTTCTTTACGAGACCAGTCACCAGTTCTGGTACTATTGATGTATTTCCTATATTGTCTATTTTAGATCCCATCTATCAGAGACAGAAAAGAACAATTACTGCAATCTGGTTTTGATACACATTAACGGGCAAGGAGAATGCAATTCGGAAGGTAATAAACCCTTGCATGTATCTGTATGCCTAAAACATGTAAGCCATTCGTACAGAACGGATATTGCGGATAATGGAGTTGTTCAACTTGAATCTCTTTTCTACGTAAGCTTTAAATTTGAGAGTGTTATAATTCTGTACAGTGACAGCTCTATATGCTTCATCCATATATAAAATACATTCAGAATATAATTGTAAGTGTGTAGTCTAAACATTAGTATATGCAGGTTGTCTTTAAAGGGGTGTACGTCCCATGCATTAGTGGCCAAGATTGAGATATCAAGAATCCCTTCCCCCACTCACTTTGGCGACTCTCAACATGGACTAACCCTATTTTACTGGTCAATGCAAGTTATCCCTGGTGCTTTCATTAATGTACCGCTGCTCTTGGAGTAAAGGTTAGTGTCACAACCTGTAGGTCTAGGGTAGTGATGGTAGCTATGTACCCCAAATCCCACTTGTATCTAGGGGCCGACTAGATCCGTTGTGATTGATATACACTCTGTTTTCTGCCAGCAGCATGTGACCAGCACCAGCGAAGTGCCCCATGATGAATGGAGATGGTGGGACTGATCATCTCTACTATTAATGGGTTCAATTGGGTGCTGTCACAATTTCATTATTTACACCAATTGGCCATAACATTAACCCTTTCAGGCCTGGAATTTTTTTTTCTTTTCGTATTTTCATCTGTTTTTCACTTCCTGCAATTACATTATTATTTTTCCATTCACATAGCTGTATAAAGGCTTGTGGGTTTTTTTTTTTGAGACATGTTGCACTTTGTAAATCTAACGTTTTAATATTAAATACGACGTACTGGGGAGTTGGAAAAAAATTCCAAATGGAGTGAAATTGGAAAAAAACTGCAATTTCCAAACAGTTTATGGGTTTTGTTTTTACAGCGTTCCCTGATCGGTAAAACTGACCTGTTACTTTCATTCTCCAGGTCACTATGATTATGGCAATACCACAAATGTATAGTTTTTCTTGCATTTTAATAAAAAAAAAACCTTCAATTATTTTTTTCTTTTCCACACCATATTCTTGGCCCTACAGCTATTTTCTAGTTGTGTGTACGCAGCAGTGTGTGGGCCTAATTTTTTTATTTTTTTTTTTGTGGGGCGATATGTACTTTTCATTGATACCATTTTGGGGTGTGTATGGCTTTTTGATCACTTTTTATTTAATTTTTTTTGTGGGAGGTGAAGCAACCAAAAAACTGCAAATCTGCCATTTTCACTGCCCCAAGAAAGTTTGCTTGGTCACCCAGTAAAGCCTTAACAGCATGGAGATAATATCAGGACAGGGTCCGTTACATGAGTACAGCTGGACAGGGCCATAGAAGCGCATTAATCGCGCATCAGGACAAAATGACCCTCCAGTGGACTACTGGTCTATCTTTCTGACCAAACCGTCAGAAAGAAACTTCATGAGGTTGGCCTGAGGTCCTGTAGTGAAACCTGTACTGACAGCCTAACACTGTAGCTGGATTGGTATTTGTCAGAGAACACCCGAATTGGCAATTGCGGACAAGAATAGGACATGTTCTATTTTTTTCGGGAACGCGATTGCGGACCCGGCCGGGACATCGTCTGTCCCCATTGAAACTAATGGGTCCGCAATTCCGTTCCGCAAAATGCGGAACGGAATTGCGGACGTGTGAATAGACCCTAACACTGAGCACATGTGATAGATGGGAATGAGTCTGGGGATGCCTTGCTGAACGTTATGCTGCCTACAACATCATCCAGTGTTACCAACTTGGAGCTCGGTCAGTGATGGTCTGGTGAGACATATTCTTGTTGGGACACAAAATCTTTCATGTGAAAACAAGCATTACCCTGACTACTGTTAGGTACTGGAATGAAACTCATGTGGCTAGAGTGTGTAGGCATTTCCAGGGGGACTGAAGTTATTGACTGGCCCTCATGTCCTTCGGACCTCCCCAGCATCTAGACTGTCCCTAGACCCACAGACTGTCCAGGAGTTCACTGATTCTCTGACCCGTGTGGGAGGAGATCCATCAAGATACCATCCACCGTCACATTGTGAGGAGTGCAGAAAGGCATGTGAGGGCTTTACACACTGCTGAGCCACATTATCAGTTTCCATAATGAAATTCACACCAATTGTCTTCAGAAATTACCTCCAACTCAAACATTTAATCTCTGCCCTTCTTAAGAACTCCTCTTTTTCCTCATTTGAAACAGTTTTCTCTACCCACACACTACAGGCCTTATGAAAATTCATTCGAACCTGGTGCATACTTCCTATCGAACCCATTTGTCTTATATTTCTAAATCAAAATCTAATTTGGGTTCTACCCTATCCGACAAGCAATGGAAACAGATCTGGGTATCCACATGTAAGAGTATCCAAAACCTGTTGGTGCTTCAAACTTTATTCATGGTGTTATTTGATAGTTTAAGTCCCTTCTAGGATATCCCACATGTTTCTGGGATACCCTGTGATATGCCTCACCCTGGGTGAAAAGACTTCAGATCGTGGTCTCTTTCTTTATTATTTGTTAATTAATCAAAACCTCTGGAAGGTTGGGAGTCCCCATTAAACAGGAGGATCCCAGGGGTCCTCCCAAATTCTTGCAGCTTGTGCTTTTTATTTTTTTTATTTCCCACTGGCTACTAAGCAGACAATTGCTATGGTTTGGAAAAGCAATTGCTGAGATTTCTCTGTGGTCAAGATATGATTAGAATTGTATATGATTAATGAGAAGTTGACTTCTATTCTAGCAGCTCACCATGACAAGTTCTTGGAGATCTGGAACCCTTGGATTGACTACTCCCTTTCTGACCAATGGAACAGGTCCTTGCTCTCCATTTGAGTGCATGCCTATATTCATGTCTCATTGTAACCAACTGTGACCACCACTTTGCGAGAGAACCCTCCCCACTCCGTCTTATATGTAGTTTGTATTTTTTGCAGTTCATCCATGTAGTTGCCTTCTTCTTTTCCTCTTAATACTCATTTATCTTGGTGGCCTTATCACCCCCTCTTACGGCGTGTTTACACGGCCCGATTGTCTGGCAGGTAATCTGGGACAGACATCCCTTCAAACACTTGTTCCCAATAATCTGCCCGCTGCTGCAGATCACCCAATAAACGAGCGAAACTAGCTCGTTCATCGAGTGATAAGTTGTGTGTGCAGGCAAGTAAATTATCGTTTCTAGGCAGCAGATTGTGGTGTCGAAACGGCGATCTGCTGCCCAGAAACAATGCAGCTATATGAGGATGATGATTAATAGTTTTTATTAAAGGGGTTCTGCAGTTTGTTACCACTGATGATCTATCCTCAGGATAGATCATCAGCATGTGATCGGCCGGGGTCCGACACCCGGGACCCCCGCCGATCAGCTGTTTGAGAAGGCCGCAGCGCTGCAGGAGTGCCGCGGCCTTCTCACTGTTTACTGCTGCTAGCGCCCCGCCCAGTGACGTCACGACTTGTATCAAGTGGCGTGGGCGGGGCTAAGCTCCATTCACTGATACAAGTCGTGACGTCACTGGGCGGGGCGCTAGCAGCAGTAAACAGTGAGAAGGCCGCGGCACTCCTGCAGCGCTGCGGCCTTCTCAAACAGCTGATCGGCGGGGGTCCCGGGTGTCGGACCCCAGCCAATCACATGCTGATGATCTATCCGATTCCTGAGGATAGATCATCAGTGGTAACAAACTGCAGAACCCCTTTAACGATGTTCCACAGAACATAGAATGCAATTTCTTGGTAACAGAGAATAAAGCGGTTACAAAGATCATCACAGAGTCCGTCTGGTCAGTAAGCGAGTGAAAAGGTTTCAATACAACCGATACAATAATAAAGGTCCACAGTGGAGCCATCACTCATATACTTTAAAGCTGATCGCTGCATGTAAATCCATAGCTTCACTTCCACTGAACAAGCAACTAGTTAATTGGCTGGGGCCGTGTAAATTCACCATTAGAGGATTTTGCTATTGTTCAACGATATTACATGAGCATTGTTTTTAAAAACCATGTATTGTTCATTGCACTAGATTGCACCTTTTTATACTTTTTATTTTTTTTAATTTTATATAAAAACTGCATATTGTACTGCATCCCCTCATCTTTCCTTCTTGTCCCCTGGTATGTCTGCATTGAACCTAACTGTTGCACCCAACCCTTCCAGAGTCTGATATTGTCCACACCCCTCGTCTTTCCTTCTCATCCCCTGGTATGTCTGCATTGAGCTTTAATGTCTCTTTCCCTGCTGGGTTTATTGAGTACTTGTTTACATTGACTATTTCACCCCTGTATCTGGTCCTCCCATGATTAGGCCAAATGTAGCCCCCTCCCCTCTTGTTTACACCTGATTGAACACTGAGTGGGATAAATCCACAAACGGAGAAAACGGCGGCACAGCTGCTGGGCTATTAAATCGCCACACCCAACACCTCAGAACATCCACCGCATGGCCACGTTGTCAAAACAGTATAGCGGCGCTTAAGTCCTCATAGAAATTGCAAAGTCCACTGAATAAAGAAATTAATAGAGCGGGACTCACCACTAGTATTATAAAAGCAGTCCAGTCCTTTATTCTTCAAAGACACTTCTCAGGGTAACAGACAGGGGCAGTTCGTGCTTCTTCAGGCCACTGATCTTTTAAGCAACCTTGGTGTGGTTGCCATGGACACATCACAAACACACCCTGGTGCGCACATTTTAAACCAACAACATTAAATCAATAGTAGAATGCAAACTTGCAGAAATATGATCAAATCATTTCTATTATAAAGTCCTAATTTTCTCAGTGCTTCTGTGCGCAGAATCCATCTGGCTTCCTTCTGCAGCAATAGACTATGTCTCCCCCTAGTGGTGGATTAGGGACTAGCTCGATGCCAGCAAACCTCAGAGTTTTGCAACTTCCATCATGTACTTCCCTCATATGTTTTATGAATCTAGGGCAGCCTTTTCCTGATTGTACAGAATTTGAATATGCTCCCTGACTCTCAAATCTGATGGTCTTCCCTATATAGAAGTGGCCACAACTACATGTAAGTAAATACACTACAAATGTACTCCTGCATGTGATGAAATCCTTGACTTTGTGTTGCACCCCTCCAAAATCTAGTACTTTTCTCAGAGTTGAAGGAACAAAAGGAGCAGTTCCCACATTTAGGCCCCTTTCACACGGGCGTGATTCCACACGGGGGTGTTTCCCAGCGTGATTTACTTTCCCGTAGTACTAAATGCCAAGATGGTAAAGGATGGAATGTGGTTACGGGTAAGAAGCACCATAAGAGGTTTGTATTCTCCTTTTAATTTAGCCCAATGGCAAACGATATACTTAGGGCCATATACAAACACTGGGATATCCTGAAGAGGGATGCCTGCCTTGCTGAATATGGTGACAAACCATTAGTGACATTCAGGAAGAGCCACACTATTGGGGATAAGTTGGTTTGAAGCCGTTTTACAGAGGCGACAAAAAGTAATTGGTAAATGATAGTAGACCAAAGGGGAACTTTAAATGTGGGAACTGCTCCTTTTGTTCATTTAACTCTCAGAGAAAAGTACTAGATTTTGGAGGGGGACAACACAGAGTCAAGGATTTCATCACATGCAGGAGTACATTTGTAGTGTATTTACTTACATGTAGTTGTGGCCACTTCTATATAGGGAAGACCATCAGATGCTTATTTGAGAGAGTCAGTAAGCATATTAATTCTGTACAATCAAGGCTGCCCTAGATTCATCAAACATGTGATGGAAGTTGTAATGTGGATGTATGCGTACCGCCCCTGCCTGTTACCCTGAGAAGTGTCTTTCAAGAATAAAGGACTGCTTTTATACTACAGTGGTGAGTGCCGCCCTATTCATTTCTTTATTCAGTGGACTGAGTGGTATATATCGAAGTCCTTAGGTCTTTTCAATGCAATATCTTTCAAGTGCACATACCGAATTATACCAGAATTGAACCAGAAGGGGGCCAAAGGTAATTGCAGAAATGGTTATTGCAAACAATGTTTCAATCTTTCATCTTACTCTTCCTACTTTTTCAAAACCTTCTGAAATACCCCCACATCCATTCACCCAGCAAGGAACTATTCATCTCTGCCTCCATCTTACCATGTCATCTGACCGCTTGTACAAACATGTTTGGCAACATAAAGATTTCCTTCCCAAACACACACAGAGATACCTCATGCCCTCTCTCAGGCTACTTTCACACTAGCGGCAGCCTTCTCCGGCAGGCTGTTCCGGCGGGTGAACAGCCTTCCGGATCCGTGCTGGTGCACGCATGCCGCCAGAGGTCCACTCCCGCCCCACTATAGTCACTAGCGGCAGCAGTCATCCGGCAGGCTGTTCACCCACCGGAACAGCCTGCCGGAGAAGGCTGCCACTAGTGTAAAAGTAGCCTTATTCTCACCTACTAACACTATCTCTGCTTCTCCTTTTTGCTGGTGATATCTCAGCAAATCCCCACTATCACCTCTACCTTCTACTACAAATTTCTGTAGCCCCTTAAACCTAATAACCATTTCTCTGACCCCTGCTGCTTTTGTTTTCTCTTGCAGGAGCATTATGGAATGCTCGCTCTGTCTGTAACAAACTGTCCTACATTCATGATCTTTTCATCTCTCAAACGTTCCTTTCTGGGTATCACAGAAACATGGCTGACACCCTCCGACACCTCCTCCCCTGCTGCACTCTCTTATAGTGGATTTAATTTCACTCACACACCCCGCCCTGGCAGCAAACATGGTGGAGGAGTTGGTCTGCTCCTATCAGATACCTGCTCCTACAGCCCAACTCCACTGCCACCCTCCATTACACTCACTTCATTTGAAGTACACTCTGTTCGCATCTACTCAACCTCCAAGTAGCTGTTATTTACCGCCCCCCAGGCCCAGCCACCATCTTTTTTGACTGCTTTAACACCTGGCTCCTACACTTTCTTTCTGCCCACATCCCCACGATCATCATGAGTGACTTAAATATCCCTATTGATACCTGCCACTCAGCCGCCTCTAAACTCCTATCACTCTCTTCCTCCTTCGGCCTCTCACAGTGGTCTTCCGCTCCTACCCACAGAGGTGGTCACATTCTGGATCAGATCTTTACCTGCCTCTGCTCCCTATCTAATTTTTCTAATTCGCCTCTCCCCCTATCCAACCACAACCCACTCACCTTCTCTTCACTCGTCTCTTCTGCTGCTCCCCCTGTCCACACACTAACACACCCCTGCAGGAACCTTAAACATCTTGACTTTCACTTGCTTTCTGACTATCTTCTGCCACTCTCTACCATTTGTTCCCTCCAAGACCCAGATACTGCCCCCATCCTATATAACACCACAATAAGTACAGCTCTGGACATTGTTGCCCCCCTCACACAAAAAAACCCTGAAAAATAAACAGACAACCCTGGCACACCAGCCTGACCAAAAAACTCAGACAAGCTTCCAGGGCTGCTAAGCGGCGATGGAAGAAATCCGATTCTAAGGATCACCACCACATACAAGCAATCCCTCCTCATTTTCAAATCCTCCCTCGCTAATGCAAAACAGGCCTACTTCTCATCTCTTATATCTTCCCTGTCCCACAGCCCTAAACAACTTTTTAACACTTAACTCCCTTCTCTGTCCCTCAGCGCACCACCCTCTCATCTCAGGCGAGGATTTTGCCACATACTTCAAACAAAAGATAGTCAACATCAGAGAAAACTTCAGTGCACAGTCCCCACAGACCCGTCCTCTTCTCCCAAAACCTGCTTCTCCACCATTACAGAAGGAAAGCTCTCCACTCTACTCTCCAGATGACATGTCACCACCTGTGACCCAATCCTATCCCACCTCATCCCCCAACCTCACCACAGTGTTTATCCCAGCCCGAACTCATCTCTTCAACCTATCACTAACCACTGATGTCTTCCCCTCTGGTTTTAAACATGCTACCATTACACCCATCCTCAAAAACCCATCTTCTTTGTCCAGTTATTTCCCCATATCACTTCTTCCATATGTCTCAAAGCTACTTGAGCAACATGTCCATTCTGAACTGTCCTCTCACCTCTCCTTCTGCTCCCTCTTTGACCGGCCACAATCTGGCTTCCGACCCCACCACTCAACTGAGAATGCCCTTAACAAAGTCACCAATGACCTACTAATAGCCAAAGCCAAAAAACATTACTCTGTCCTTCATCTCCTTGACCTGTCCTCTGCCTTTGACTCTGTCGACCACTCCCTTCTGTTATAAACTCTCTCATCTCTTGGCATCACTGACCTGGCCCTCTCCTGGATCACGTCATACCTCACAGAGTGGACATTTAGCGCCTCCCACTCTCACACCACCTCCTCATCTCATTCCCTCTTTGTTGGTGTCCCGCAAGGCAGGACCCCTGCTCTTCTCTATCTACACTTTCAGCCTGGGACAGCTCATAGAATCCCATGGCTTTCAGTATCACTTTTATGCTGACGACACACAAATCTACCTCTCTGTCCAGACATCACCACCTTACTATCCAGAATCCCACAATGTCTATCTTCCATATCCTCCTTCTCCTCTTGCTTTCTAAAACTTAACATGGATAAAACAGAATTCATCATATTTCCCCCATCTTGCCCTCATCATCTCCTGCCTAGACTACTGCAACATTCTACTCTGGCCTTCCATCTATCACTCTCGCACCCCTTCAATCTATCCTCAACTTTGCTGCCCGATTTCTCCCGTGCAGCCCCCACCTACAGTGGAATCCTTCAAAAGAAACCTAAAAACCCACCTCTTCAGACAAGCCTACAACCAGTGACCCTGCTGCCTCTATACCGCCATGACCAGCTTCACCCTCACCTACTGTCTCCATCCCCCATACCATGTAGATTGTAAGCCCTCACGGGCAAGGCCCTCTCTCCTTCTGTACCAGTTTGTAACTCGTCTTGTTCATGCTTAATGCAATTGTCTGTATTATGTATGTATACCCCTTATCATATGTACAGTGCCATGGAATGAATGGCGCTTTAATAATAATAATAAATAATATTGTAAGAAGAAAAGAAAATCGCACAAATTGGAGTCACCTGTGTCTTGAATAGTTTACTTAGATTTTTGGGGTGATTTGGAATGCCGACCTTAGATGGTTAACTATTTTGGTTTTCATTGACCATTGAAGCATCATATTATCCTCTACAAATTAACACCGTTCATAGCACAAATTGTTGAGAAAGGGATTCTGGCATTACAGACTCGTACACCGAGCGGTGGGGCCTAGCCCCTCATTGCGCCTCAACTTTTCAGCTTTCCTATGTTGGCCTCCTCTCTGTGGGCACTGAAGCCCTTATTTGCAGAAAGAAATTTTCAGGAACACCACAACTGATTTTCATAAGACGGGTATTGACATTGCCCTTAGGCACAGTTCACACAGCTTCTTTTGACATTGGAGATCTGGTACAGATTCCATTCATGCGGCTTCTTGGTAAGGTCATGGCTATAAACTGTGGCTGCGGCAGCATGGCCTCCCTATGAAAACAATGGGAGGTGGAATCCATCCAGCTTTTTGGCATGGAATATGTGGTTAATGTCAGAAGATGTAGTGTGAACAGGGCCTCAAAATGATTATATGTAACCTAGGCTGTCCTGATGATTCCTAGATCCGGCAAGTGAGTTCACAGGTATTCCAATCTGTCCCATTTATCATCTGGTATATTTGTTTAAAGTACACATTGGGGGTCATTTATCAAACTGGTGTAAAGTCGAACTGGCTTAGTTGGTTGCTATGGGTAACTAAACCAGTTCTACTTTACACCAGTTAGATAAATTACCCCAATTGTGTGATTAGGTATTCAAGGCAGATCGGAAGTCTTTATCACCCAGCAGCTTTAGAAGTCCTGCGGGGTAGGTACTCTGGACGGTAGTGTCCTCCACCTGCTTGCTACCAGCTTCCTGTAGGTACCTATTATAAGTGGTGCCCCCGTGTTTTTTTTATTTGCCTTTAAAAAACGAGCACTTAGCTGTGGACAACAGCATGTAATGCCCACGATGAAGCAGAGATGTTTGTCAGTGACTATGCCCATAGTGTATTTACATAGCTGCTTGGGGGAAGGAGACTGTAGAGGGAGTAATGCTTATGGGTCAGGCCAGTGAAGGGCTCATGAGGCTTGCGGTAAACAGCCTCTATAGTGCAATCATGTGCCCCTGCTCAAAATGGCTCCCACTATATCCCCCATTAAGTGCATCTCAGAAGATGAAATGTGCACGAAAAAGGTACTTTTTCTGAAAGTACGAGTATTAAGAGCATTTCATAAACCTCCAGCAGGAATAACAGCACTACAAAATTCTCCAAAATTGTCATTGCATGGGAAATGCAGGTAGTTAATAAAACAGACATGTCAGGGGAGATAACAGGTCCTTTAAAGCTTATGTGCACAAGTTGCAAACTGTGAACTACAACTTATTTCCATAGTAAAGCTGTTTTTTTTTACTGTTTATATACTAGATTTCAAATTTTAGGTTGAATGCATCTGACTTTCTCTGCATCTTTTGTATAGATCCATTTCGTGAGTTGGGGTCATTATTCCACCAAACCAGTCTTAACAATCCGAACTGGAAGAACCCATCATATTTCACTAAAAGGTATGAAGGGTAAAACATTCTATGCATGCCAATCATAACTACTTTGACTTTAGCAAATTCAAAATTTCACTCCAGATTTTCCATTTTAATCCAGAGTAAATAAGCAAAACAAAGCTCAATATTTATTACCCTGATCCTGCAGCTTATAAAAAAAAAAACACTGTATGAACACACCATAGGGCCCGGAAGGGAAGGAGGTTTTTGGTGGACAGATATTGTTGGAATAGTTTTTGGGTGTTATCTAACATTTACCTCTACAGTAGAAACACCCAGAAGGTGACCTAATTTTAGAAACTATACCCCTCAGACTTTATCAAGTGGTGTACTGAGCGCTTTGAACTTACAGGCGTTTCATAAAATTTAGAAACACTTGGATGTCAAAATGAAAAAAAAAATTCCAATAAAATGTTGCATAAATCCGAAATTTGTTACACATTTTCTCCTAAACACGGCAAAACCCCCATATGTGGTCATACACTGTTCTATGTGCACACAACAGGGCTCAAAGGGGAAAGAGCGCCATTGGGCCTTTGGAGGGCACATTTTGCAGGAATTGTTTTTGCCCTATTTGAAGAGACCCTGAGGTACCCCTACAGAGGAAATCCTAAGAAGTGACTCCATGGAAACTATACCCAATTGCGTTCCTGAAAAAAATAGAACATGTCCTATTCTTGTCCGCAATTGCGGACAAGAAAAGGCATTTTCTATGAGAGTGCCGGCGATGTGCGGTCCACAAAATGCGGAACGCACATTGCTGGTGTCCGTGTTTTGTGGATTCACAAAACACACACTGACGTCTGAATGGACCCTATCGTACTGACCCAGAGAATAAAGATATTATGTTATTTATACCAAAAAATAATTGCTGTAAAATTTATAACGTAAAAACGCAGTGGCAGTATTGCTGTCTTTCCCATCTCCCTCCTAGAAATAGTTAATAAAAGTACATCAGAAAGTAATGTGTACCCCAAAATGGCGCCATTAAAAACTAAAACTTGTCCCGTAAAAACCAAGTTCTCATACAGCTATATAGATGGAAAAATAAAAAGGTTATAGCTCTTGGAACGTGATGATAAAAAACACTTGGTCAGTAAGGCCCAAAACAGGCTGGTCACTAAGGAATGAAGTGAGCGTTTTAATGCCACAGGTATTTTGCAGAAGTTAATGTGCAGCAGACTGTGCTAAGTTAAAATTGCAAGTTTTCCACAGATATGGCATTTCACTGCCGAGCTGGTGCCATCTGAGGATATAAGCTGTTCAGGGCAGGGCTCAGTCAGCCATTTGGAGCACAGATTTTGCTGAAATGGTTTTCGAGTGCTACATCACATTTGCAGAGCACCTGAGGTACCAGTAACGTGGAAACACCATATAAGTGACACCATTTTGGAAACTACACCAAGTTATTTATCAATGAGTTGAGTCAGCATTATGACACCACAGGTAAAGGGGTTATCCAATAGTGGAAATCACACACACACACAGTGCCCCTCCTATAGACTTTCCTGGTCCCCAGCACCCACGTCCATCCGGATCGCTGCAGGTCGCCATGGTGACCAGCCTTCCTAGCTTAATGCAGGTAAGATGCAGCTGCGGCTATGCAGCGATCCGAGGGGGATGCATATGTTCAGTTAGGATGCGGTTGTGTGCAATCAAAACGGGTAAAAAAACGGATCGGTCACTAAATACATTGAAAGTCAATGGGTGACTGATCCGGTTTTCTATGCTCCTAAGAAAACTGATCTCTCACCATTGACTTACATTGTTTTCAGTGATGGATCTTTTTTTTTGGTTGCAAAACTGAATGCTGTCTGAGACACACCACCCCTTTTAAATTGTTGGGTGGGTTCTTTGGGGTACTGAAATGACATAAATGTGGACATACTTCATACTGCTGTTTATGCTGGAGGAGAGAGAGAGACCACATTTTGGCTTTTGCTGCACAGATTTGGATGATTAGTTTACCTGATGGGAGTTAATCATGTGATTTTTTTTTTTTTTTTTTTTTTTTCATTTTTAAATAGCTTTATGACAGAAAAGGGGCACTTTTTTTTCATACAAAACGGTTAGAGCAGGGACCTGGCTGTCAGTAACAGCCAGGCCCCTGTCATTGTCATCAGCCATATCAGCTGTTAGAAGCTATGACAGTTGCGCCGAGAAAGCTACAACAGAGAGGACACTCCTCTTGAGCTGTGTTAGGGGTTGATGGTGCCGAAAGGAAACACATCCTGAGCTGTGATGGCGAGAGCTGCAGCAGCAGTCACACACTTCCTGAGCATCCAGTTTGAAATGCATCTAGCAGAGAAATGACAGCATTAAATGGGCAGATCTCTGGATCCATGTAGAGGGCTAGTTTTAGCTTTGTTACGCTGGTTTTAAATTATGTTTAACGTATACAAAAAAAATTATAGATTAACTGCTTTACACATTATCACATACATGTACGTGATAATGTGTTAGGCTTGTATGGAGTGGGCTGCTGTGGTGAGCCTGCTCTATATGCGGCGGGTGCTGGTTGTATAATACAGCAGGCACCCGACCACAATGAAGGGGGGCGACGATCATGTCAAAACCCGTCATTTAACCCCTCCGATGCCGCAATCAATGGTGACCGTAGCATCTGTGAGTTAAGGCAGAGGGATGCAGCTCCCTCTACTTTCCGATCAGAGCCCCTGCAGTAAAATCGGAGCTCCAATCTGTTGCCATGACAGCCTGGGGCCTGCAGAGGCTTCCTAGGGCTGTCATGGTAACCTCCCTGCTAAGGTGTGCACAAGGCTCATAATGGAGTGCGTCAGAATGAGACAAGGGATCAAAAGATCCCAGGTTCTAGCCCCCTAAGGGGGCTAATAGTTGTTAAAGGGAACCTGTCAGCAAAAAATAGCATCTAAATGTGTTAACAGTACCTCCTAGTGCCCGCAAAGTGTCTCCACATGGACCTTTTCTTCCTCTTTTCACTGTTGGTTTCACTGAGAAAATGCACTTTTATTCTGCCGCTGCCCCGTGCTTCAAGTCAGGCTTGAAGTCATGGGGGCAGCGGCCTCGGCGTCTTCCACGGTCCTCTCCCCGCCCCTTGCCTCCTTGACTGACAGCCGAGATGCATTGCCGGGACCGCGCTCTAAGGCCGCATGCGCAGTCCCGGCTGCTGCGCGTACTACGCGCCGTCTTTCTTTCGCCGCACAGCGCATGCGCCCGTCAGCCTGCAGTAAACGCGCCCGCGCCCGGCATCTGTGCGCGCTTACTACAGGCTGTCGGGCGCATGCGCTATGCGGCGAAGAAAGACGGCGCAGTAGCACGCGGCAGCCGGGCCTTAGAGCGCGGTCCCGGCAATGCATCTAGGCTGTCAGTCAAGGAGGCAGGGGGCGGGGAGAGGACCGTGGAAGACGCCGAGGCCGCTGCCCCCATGACTTCAAGCCTGACTTGAAGCACGGGGCAGCGGCAGAATAAAAGTGCATTTTCTCAGTGAAACCAACAGTGAAAAGAGGAAGAAAAGGTCCATGTGGAGACACTTTGCGGGCACTAGGAGGTACTGTTAACACATTTAGATGCTATTTTTTGCTGACAGGTTCCCTTTAAGCCAAAAGTATAGCCGAAATTTTAAAAAATATAAAATAAAATAAATCTTAAAATTTGAAATCTCCCCCCTTTCCCAATTTTACATAAAAAAAAAATAAACATCAGGTATTGCAGCACCTGAAATTGTCTGAACTATTAAAATATTTTTCATTTGCGCTGTATGCCGTAACAGGAAAAAGCTAAAAACAGATGATGCTTTTTTAAAAAAAATTCAAGTTTTCCATTATTTTATACAATAAAAATATATCATGTATGGATGCAGCCCAAAAATAATGCCAGTTCTATTGCACATGTGAACAACCGTCCTTTAAAGATTGAACAATAAGGCACAAACAGACAAGAAAATGCCTATTACTCAAATTGTAGGATGAAGATATTAAGCAAACGCATGAAATGCTGGTTAGGGAATGTGGAGTCTAAGGAAAGGTGGGAAGGGTTGGAAAGAGAGAAGGAAAACAAAAGATAAAAATTATTAAAGGAAACCCCCCACCCCCAATTATGCAGTCAACAACAGTTTAAATTCCTGGTAGCTTTGAAATGTGATCCATGTTTTATAGAATTTAGGATGTTGTCAGGTCCTCCATTCTCATGACCTCCTGTATTTTGTTAATCCACATTATCATGGGAGCAGATGTTTGCTTCCACATGCAAGGGATACATGCTCTTGCGGCATTGACCATATGTCCTATCACCGACCTCCTGTACGTAGATACGGGGATCTCGCTAGGATGGAGCAGGAAGAATGCAGGTGTCTTAGGATTCGCTTTTTTTTTTTTTTTTTGTCGCCTTGTCCACCCCAAAAATTGTTTAACAGTGATCAAAATGTTGTACGTACCTATAAATGGTACCAATAAAAACTACAGTTTAGGGTCCATTCACACATCCGCAATTCCGTTCCGCATTTTGCGGAACGGAATTGCGGACCCATTAGTTTCAATGGGGACAGACGATGTCCCGGCCGGGTCTGCAATTGCGGATCCGCACTTCCGGGTCCGCAATTGCGGATCCGCACTTCCGGGTCGTGCAATCGTGTTCCCGAAAAAAATAGAACATGTCCTATTCTTGTCCGTAATTGCGGACAAGAAAAGGCATTTTCTATGAGAGTGCCGGCAATGTGCGGTCCGCAAAATGCGGAACGCGCATCTCCGGTTTCCGTGTAATTCCTTCAGCAGATGCCATATAGCGCTTTTGCATCTTTTTTCCGCCCCAATGTATGTGTTAAACATAGGGGGGAAAAAAGTGATGTGAACCCATCCTTACAAAGGCTGTCAGCAGAAGAACAAAAAGCAGTTTGCACTTTTATATTGTCTGCGTATGATAATAGAATACATAATCCATGTTTGTGATATTGTTGCTTGGTATAATGTCTTTTAGTAATCACCCTCGCTTTGGAAAGAAGCCATCTAAACTCTGGAAGTTAAATCAGTGGGTGAAAAAAAATGGAGGTGCTAATGAGCGCTTTAAGAACTTCCCAGCGACATTCCAAAGAAGTCCAGTGCCTGATGCTCTACCCATCCGCCCTTCATGAATGCGGAACACTGTGAATGGAGATGTTTTGATATTTCCTCTCTTCGTTCAGTTTTTTTGTTTTAATCGTTTATTGAATGTAAATGTTTACACCACCAGCAGGTGTCGCCTGTTGTGATGTCCTGAGTTCTAGTGGTTTCTTCACTTCTGTGTTACCTTTTGGGGTCCTTTTATAAATTATACTCCATGTTTTCGTTTTTATTGAAGTTTAGCAGGGGTTTTATGACTGTTGGAGATTTCTCTTGGTCTCTGCTCAGTTATAATAAAATTTGACGTTTTCACATTTGTTTGCTTGTTATGCAATCTGGCCTTGCCATCAAGTTGACATGTATTTAGTTTGATGTGTTCTGGTGTTCCTCATCATATGTGAATCTGTTTTATCGCTCTTAATTGATGTTCCAATTTGTTCTTAACCTATCTGACCTATTTCTGTTTCCAGATCATGTCTTTCCACCTCTGCTTCTCCACTTGGCTTGGCCCTGGCTTGTGGATTACCTCGGTTTAGGAGAGATTTATGAATTGGAAATGAGTTTGCTGTAAATCACCCCCCCACCCACTTTATGAGGGATTAAAATCAAAACCAAGATTACTATGAATGCACCATTCTGCCAGAGAGGATGGCAGATAATACACTAGAGAGAATTCTAGCATTTTCTGATCGCTATATTTCCCAAAATGACACACACAGTATTCTCGTACTGTATTTCCACCTTGGGCGTTTCGACTGAGCATTTTCTCCGAAGGGGGAATGAGCCTGTCCGATTGTTTCAGCTATAGCTGTGTATATATAATCTAAGCAGCACGGATAAGAATCCAAAGACTTCGTGTTTTTGTCAACCTTTTTACTGAAATATGGGAAATGAAGGTGTTCTGTGGAAAGACACATTCAGTATCTGGGGTGTGTTATCTGCTGGAGTCCTCTTCCTGCCACCTCTCTAGGAATACATCTGTGGCTTGAATTGAAGTATGGCTACTACTTGCATTTGTCAATCTGGCCCCACCATCTGTCACTAGAGTGTTGGCACCTGCCTATACATCACCTCCACTATCTCATCTGCCTATCCCTTTATCAGAATGATTCTGCATTGTATAATGGATCTAAGCGGCTCAAGAAAAGCAATGGGAAAGTACAAAGCTGGTATCCTATGTGGGCGGTACATATAAGGGTTTTAAGGTGTCACATTAGTCTGATTCTCTTATTTCTTTGGCCTACGTGTCTTCCTTTAGTGTGTATAATGATCTTAAATCTATATCAGATCATTACTAACATCCTGTGCGCTTTCACTGGAGCACAGAGGTGACCTGATGTCCTTGGCTGACCCATCCCCCACTATACACTGACGATTTAATATTGATATAAAATCTGATTTCAGATACACTGTAATCCCAGCAGATTATCTAGCAAGAGACCAAAAACCAGTTCATGGATTAATCCTGAGAGAATATAAACTGATATATACACTATACAGGCATATGTTGATTTACAATATTAACATTTTGCAATACTTTTTTAAAATGATAAATTCTCAAAAAATCACATGTTGGTGACACGTTAAGTAGCATTAGATTGGATTATAGCCAGCATTTTGTAATATGCATAAAAATCTATGATCCTCAGTAAAAGATGTAACTATTTCAGGATTATAGCATTATATAAATCAAGAGAGCTGACTGATGTGTAGCTATTGATTACATATAACTAGACTAAAATATCACCTTTATATAGAAAAAGTACTCTAGAGCCTCGGTTCGGAACCTGGGGTACATCATGTACCAGGGGACATACTCATACTGTCCTTTTAGTAAGTTCCGCAGATCTCACATTTTAGCCTTGAGGGGAACTTTGTTGCAATTTTATGAGTAGGGGCAGCTTGGAAACATTGGAAAATGCTGTTCTAGAGAAATGGTGCATTTCTTACATTTAAACTGCAGCAGGGAATGTAAAAGTTATTTTAATTGTTACTACATTTGATTGTACTCAAAATAAAGAGGCGAAACATGGGATCCCCAACCCCCATGCAACATAGCAATGTTACATGAAAATGCCTTATCATAAATACAGACTCAATAAAACAGCTCATACACTGATCGGCCATAGCCGCAAAACGACCTTCCTAACATTATGTAGGTCCCTCTCGTGCCTCCAAAACAGATCTGGCATGTGCCCAGTGTTGACAATTTCAGCCACTATAGCTCTTATGTGGGACTGGACCAGACAGGCTAGCCCAGACGTGGGCAAACTTTTTGACTCGTGGGCCACAATGGGTTCATATATTGGACCCGGGGGCCGGACCAAGAGTAGATGGATGGGGCATTTGTGTGAATTAATGTAAATTAAATTTAAATTTCGTAACTGTAAAGGTTTAGTTAAATTCAAGGTAGAAACGCATAAAAAGAGTTATTGTACAAAACTTTTATGCAATGTATTTCTTTCATAACATAGTATGTATAACTCACCTTCAATTTTAGTGGGAAAAGTGTTGTTGGTCTCCCTCTTTTGCTAATGCATCAAAGTCTGGAGGCGGCTTTATTGTTGCAATTTGCAGATTCGCCATAACAGTGTCATCCACAGATCCGCCATAACAGTGTCATCCACAGATCCCCCATAACAGTGTCATCTAGTGGCCCCCAACACTGCTTAAATTATACCACTATTAATGCTCTGGAGCCCAGCGCTGCCTCCTAGGTAATTTATTCACTTCACTTTCCGCTGACATAATTGCAAAGAAGCACCGTAATCTCGTGCAGGCGCTCTGGATACAGTAGTCTGCGTGCCTGCAGACTACTGGCAGAGGCATCACAGAGCGAGGTGCGCTGAAAGACAATGCATGCGCACTTCGCTCAACGATCCCTTTGCCAGTAGTCCGCATGGGCGCAGACTACTGTATCCAGTGCGCCTGCGCGAGATTTTGGTGCTTCTCTGCAATTATGTCAGCAAGTAAAGTGAATAAATTAGCTTCCCATCGCAGTGCAGCTCTGTGGGCCGGATAAAAAGGTCAGTCGGGCTGTCGTTTGCCCATCACTGGACTAGCCTTTGCTTCATCTGCTGCACTAAGTGTGTCTAGAGGCATCACTGTTGGCTGTTTCTTTCTGCTGTGAAATACACACGCAGTACTTTTTGATAACCAGCAGTAAAATGCATTGAGAGGACTCCCATGCTCACACACACATAATGGAGAGTACTCTGAGAGGCGTCATCTCAATGCATTTTACTGCTGGTTTGTGGAAGCACAGTGTCAGAACGCAAGTGAGTATGACGATAAAAATTAGATAACCGGATTTAGCATCGCTTACAATATATCCCGCTTACTTTAGTTTGTGGGGTGTTTTGGAGCTGACAGACTCCCTTTAACCATCATGCATTACAATCAGGGAGATATCTGATTGGCTCCAAATGTATTCTGCAGCAGGACAACAACCTCCAAACATACAGTCAATGTCTTTTAAGAACTGTTTTCAGCATAAAGAAGTCAAGGAGTCCTGGAAGTGATGATATGGCCCCACATCTCAACATCATCGAGTCTGTCTGGAACAACCTGAAGAGACAGAAGAAAGCCTACATCCAGAGAAGATCTGTGGTTGGATATCCAAGATGTTTGGAGCAACCTCCTTGCCGAGGTCCTTCAAAAACTGTGTGTATGTGTTTGGTCACACCAAATACTGATTTGATGTAGATTTCTGATGTAGAATTTTCATTTAGTTAATTAATAAAACAAAACTTTTAAAGGGTTATTCAGGTAGGTACAAGTTATCCTCTATCCACTGGGACCCCCACCGATCACGAGAATGGGGCCCCCATACCCCCTGCAGGCCCCTTGCTGCTCCCCTGAAATGACCGAAGCAAGAGGTTGGACATCTGCGTGGCCTCCCCATTCATTTCTTAGTGAGTTCCGAAGACAGCCGAGTAACGAGTTACCAGTCTGTAACGAAGCCAACTTTGGATTGCCATTTTAAAATGGTTTAAAAGTTGTACAATTAAAGTCTGAAGTTCTTCATCAAAGTATTGCAAGACTTGGAATTAACAGATTTCACCTCTGTGCAGCCCATACGTTCTATGATACGAAGCGTGCTTCACTCAGCCCTACTCATAACCTATCCTGAAGATACAAAAAAACTTTGGAATGCCGTTTCCGTCTACAGCATTAAAATATATGTGCTCTGTGTAGTAAAACTTTGTCTCAGTTGAAGTTGTGCGAAACTTCGGTAAACAACCTCAGTATTCTCAGTACCGAAGCCACCTTCGGATTCCTATTTTAAAATGTTTTTAAATACGCAGATAAGAATACCGAAGTCTTGCACAACTTTGGCCGAGACGAAGTTTTACTACACTGGGCACATACATTTTAATGCTGTACGGAAACAGCATTGCAAAAAATGTTTTTCAACTAATTGACCTCGGATCTATGATCTGAAGCTCGATTTGCTCAACCCTAGCCATCAGTATAAAACACTATATCCTACACTAAAAGATGATCCTTACAGCTGATTATGGTGATCACTGCCTGCAAAGAGCAATTGTTCACTTACACTCTGCTCTATAATCCGGGCAGTTTCACTGTACAGAGCAGTATTTGCAAAGACTACTAAGAGTGCACAGTGCCCACACAGCCATGCTTTGAATACTTCAGACACCTTAAAACATTTTTTTTTTTTGGTCTGACAAGAATTCAGTTCATCTTGTCTCATCACATGACAGGTTGGATTAGTATATTTAATTTCTGTTCATATCTTTAAGATTTACACTTAAAGAGGACCTTTCACTGGTCCACAGTTTATTAGGTAAAGCTATGTACATGGAGAGCGGCACCCAGGGATGTCCCTGCACTTACTTGTATCCCTGGGTGCCGCTCCGTTCGTCCGCTGTAGCCCCCGGTACCGGCGCTCGTGCTTCTGATAATTTTGCCTGGGGCGGAGACATCTTTTGCCCTAGGCGTCTCCTTCTCCCAGGCTGAAGCGCTGGCCAATCGCAGTGCTCAGCTCATATTCAGGCGAGAAGGAGACGCCCCAGGCAAAATTATCAGAAGCACGAGCGCCGGTACCGAGGGCTACGGAGGACGAACGGAGCGGCACCCAGGGATACAAGTAAGTGCAGAGTCATCCCTGGGTGCCGCTCTGCATGTATATACATTTGCCTAATAAACTGTGGACCAGTTAAAGGTCCTCTTTAATGCAGATTACAGATGTAGACGTATTCACTCAGCATTTACTCTTTTCCAGTTGGAAAGCTCCCAGCACCTACATCTGATGTATCCATAGTTTCCCATTCACCTGACTGAGGCCTACATAGTGACCTTTTGTCCACTACTGAGCTGTTGTGTGTTGGCATATCTTTTTACTGTATAGAAAAGTCTACCAGTATCCTATACAGTGAACTACAAAAAATGTGAAGCTGAATAAGTCTTCTTTAAACATGGAGACTATGGGTGGTATAGGTCACTGAATGTCAAACAATGATCTGCATTGGGAGATTTCATCAACATATACATCGAACGTAAAGGGAAAGTGCTACGTGAGTCTTAATGTTCATTTATGTGTTTGTATCTTTTTGTGATCATCATAGCTTACTAGCCCTTGTTAGGATAGGTAACCCTGTGTCCAGGGGAGTAGCTAAAGGCTCATGGGCCCTGGTGCTGGTGTTCAACTTGCCCCCCTTCCCCCAGTGCTTTATGGCAAGGGGCAGGGGTGCGCAGGGATTATAATGTATACTGTACACAGAAAATGTATGGAGGTTACACCATGCGAAACAATATAATCCCTGTCGGATAGATATGAGATGCCTATACCTATATGCAGCCTACAACTATATACTGCCTACATCTATATACAGTCTCTACCTATATACAGTCTACACGGTGTAGATTGTATATAGGTGTAGACTGTATAGACTATATGGGTATAGGCTGTATATAGATATAGGCTGTACATAGGTGTAGACTGTATATCGGTATAGACTATATGGGTGTAGACTGTATATAGATATAGGCTGTACATAGGTGTAGACTGTATATAGGTATAAACTGTATATGGGTGTAGACTATATATAGATGCAGGCTATATATACAGTAGGTATAGGCAGGCTCGGACTGGCCCACCGGGGAAGCTGGGAATTCCTCGGTGGGCCCCTGTGCTGTAAGTGAGCCTTCATGTTTGAAAGCTCAATGAGCTGTGTGGAGGGGCCCGCCTCCTGTCTTCATGGGACCCGTCCTCTGAACATATCCATGTTCCCCTGGTGCAATCTACAAAGATGTCAACCACTGGGGGACCCACCATGCTACCCCAAGCTATAGCACAATCAGTGCTTCCTTCCTGAATAGGAAGGCTGATAAAGCGGAGGAGAGCCTGTGAGTACTTTTACCTGACAGGGGTTCCTCCAGTGAGCACTCCCTGTCAGTGAGCTAACAAGCTTATATCCACATGTTCTGATTTTCACAAAAACGTTTTTTGACACGATTTTTGTGAAAATCAGAAAATGTGGATAAAAGGTCACTGACAGGAAGTGCTGGCTGGATGCACCCCTGTTAATTAAAAGTACTCACAGGCTCTCCTCCTATTCAGTATGGAAGCACTGCTGCTATGAGAGGAGGACACAACAGGATGCTGCAGCCACAATACACATGCCAGAGAGGGCCACCATATGAAGTAGGTAAGGGAAATCCCAATACTTGACCACATACCTCTTACATCCAGGGACATCTCCTGTCATGTAGACCTTCTCTTTCCTCTTCTCCTCCGTTAGACCGCCATGACAAATTATTTCAGCTGCATCTTGTCTCTACAGAGTTTGTAATACAGACACGTTAGATTTCTCAGTTTTTCCATCAACCTCCTCATCCTGGTGTCCCCACAGTTTCATCCTGCTGCCACCCAATGTCCCAGGCACTATACTGCTGAAAAAAATAGTGACCCCAGTAAACATAATTGAGGTCATTTATCAAACTAGTGTAAAGTAGAGCTGGATTTCCAAAAGAGCTGTCAAATATGAAAGGTGGAATCTGATTGACTGCTATCGGCCACTAAGCCAGTTCTACTTTACACCAGTTTGATGAATTACCCCAAATGTTCCTATAGTGTCTATAGCAGCTATAATGTCCCCTAGAGTGCCCCCAATAATAATAACACCCTATATTGTGCTCCAGGCAATAATCCCTGTATAGTGTCCCCATAAAATAATAGAATTGCCCCTACAGTGTTTCCCCAATAGCAACGCCCCCCACGCTGTCCGCATACAGTAATTTCCCCCACACTGCCCCATAGTAATTTCCCCCACACTGCCCCCATATAGTAATTTGCAGCACACAGTAGTTTTCCCCACATTGCCCTCATACAGTAGTGTCCCCCACACAGTAATTTCCCCCACACTGCCCCCATACAGTAGTTCCCCCCACACTGCTCCAAATAGTAATTTCCCCCACACTGCCCTCATACAGTAGTTTCCCCCACACTGCCCCCATACAGTAGTTTCCCCACACTGCCCCCATACAGTAGTGTCCCCCACACAGTAATTTTTCCCATACAGTAGTGTTCCCCACACAGTAATTTCCCCCATACTGCCCCCACACAGTAGTGTCCCCCATATTGCCCCCATACAGTAGTGTCCCCCACACTGCCCCCCTACAGTAGTGTCCCCGACACTGCCCCCACACAGTAGTTTCCCTCACACTGTCCCCACACAGTAGTGTCCCACACACTGCCCCCATACAGTAGTGTCCCACACACTGCCCCCCATACAGTAGTGCCCCCCACACAGTAATTTCCCCCACATTGCCCCCATACAGCAGTCCCCCATAGTAATCCCCACACAGTAATTTGCAGCACACAGTAGTTTCCTCCACACAGTAATTTGCAGCACACAGTAGTTTCCCCCACACAGTAGTTTCCTCCACACAGTAATTTCCCCCACACTGTCCCCACACAGTAGTGTCCCCCATACAGTAGTGTTCCCCACACAGTAATTTCCCCCACACTGCCCCCACACAGTAGTGTCCCCCACACAGTAATTTGCCCTACACTGTCCCCACACAGTAGTAATCCCTCCCATAAATATTGCCCCCACACGTTATCCCACCATAATATTTTTCCCCCACATGTCCTCCTGTGTCCCCCAAAGTTACTTGGCACATAAAAAAAATAGATAAATAAATAAATTAAAGCTAAATACTCACCTATGTCCAGGTGCTTGCTCGCAGAGGAAGGCGCGCACACTTCACTGTGCTGCTGCGTCCAGGCACAGGCGCGCGCAATGATGTCATCATGCACGCCTGCGCCGGGATTTCACTACCACATAGGCCTACTAGGCCTGAAGTCTATGGCGGTGATCGGCGGCGGCGCAGTGAACTATGCGCTCCCATGACCCCGCAGCAGTATGTGGGCGTCAGCGCTCCTGCAATGAGCACTTCTATCTGAATTGATGGAAGCGCTCATTGTTTCTCTGGCACCCCCCTGAGAGCTGACACCCGGGGCGGACTGGCAATCTGTATGCAAATGGGCAGCATTTGTAGACAGATCCAAATGCGGATCTGTCTCACAAATGCATTGCAATAACAGATCCGTTTTGGACTTTGTCATTTTTCTTTTAACTAATGCAAACGGATCCGTTCTGAATGGATACAAACGTTTGCATTATAGGTGCGGATCCGTCTATGCAAATAAACAGACGGATCCGCACCAACGCAAGTGTGAAAGTACCCTTAGATGCTTCTTTTGATTTAAAGTGATGTAGGGAAGAACAGATCTCTCAGGGTCCTAATAGGATCTTCTCCATCCAGGCAAGAGACAATAGCGCACACAGGCCTCATACACATGACTGTATTCATATTTCCTCCCGCAAACTACAGAACTGCAGATACCTTCAGTGTGTGCTCCACATTTTTCTCACTCCCACTAGAAATAACTATTCTCGTCCGCAATACGTAACAGAATAGGACATGTTCTATAATTCGCGGAATGGACATAGGAATGCAGACAGCACATAGATGACATCTGTGTAAATGAAAGGGTCTGTGTGCTATCTGCATAAAATGTGGTTTGCACACGAATGAAAAATACGGTTGTGTGCATGAGGCCTAGGATGCATGTTTGCACACACCCACATAAGCACCTTTCATGCTCTCTTTTTACATACAAGCATACGTTTATATGCAATAATTTGTATTTGTCCCAGGCTGCAATAGTGACATATTGTTATGGTTGCAGCTGTCAAATGGCATACACCATTGAGACCAATGATTGGCTGCAGCGGTATATGGGACGTCACCACTGCACCCACAACAGTATATCAGTGTTGTAGCCTGGGGAAGAATAGGAAGTGGTAGTGCTGGATTAAAGAGGAGCGGGAAGGTGAGTTTATTTTATTATATAAATAACTTGGAAACCCAGTGTAGCACACTACTATTTTATGGTAGTGCATTTATGTTTCTACACATAAGGGCACACTTTTATATACGACATGCACAGGCAGGCGTTTTTACCCACATAGACACACATTAAAGCTCGGGCTACACGGCATCATTGGCCTGTGACACATGTTGCACAGCAATGCGGTGCTACAGTTAGGATACTTTCACACTAGCGTTATTCTTTTCCGGCATTGAGTTCCGTCCTAGGGGCTCGATACCGGAAAAGAACTGATCAGTTTTATCGTAATGCATTTTGAATTGAGAGAAATCCATTCAGGATGCATCAGGATGTCTTCAGTTCAGTCACTGCACGTTTTTTTTGACGGAGAAAATACTGCAGCATGCTGCGATATTATCTCCATCCAAAATTCCGGAACACTTACTGGAATGCCGGAATCGGCATTAATTTACATTGAAATGTATTAGTGCCGGATCCGGCATTAAAAATACCGCGTTGATGGGTCTGTTCTTCCGGTAAGAAAAAATAAATAAAATCCAGAAAAAACTTTTTTTTTTTTTTGAAAAATTTGGAAATTTAGGCCCCTTTCACACGGACGAGTTTTCCGCGCGGGTGCAATGCGTGAGGAGGACGCATTGCACCCGCACTGAATCCGGACCCATACATTTCTATGGGGCTGTGCACATGAGCGGTGATTTTCACGCATCACTTCTGCGTTGCGTGAAAATCGCAGCGTGCTCTATATTGTGCGTTTTTCACACAACGCAGGCCCCATAGAAGTGGATGGGGCTGCGGGAAAATCGCAGTGCGATTTTCCCGCATGGTTGCTTAGCAACGGGACCAGATCTTTATTATTTTCCCTTATAACATGGTTATAAGGGAAAATATTAGCATTCTTAATAAAGAATGCTTAGTAAAATGAAGATGAAGGGGTTAAAAATAATAAAAAATAACTTACCTTAGCCACTTAATGGCGTAGTTGCGATCTGTCTTCTCTTTTCCAGCTTCAGCTAAGAACTAAAGGACCTGTGATGATGTCACATCACATGGTCCAATCACATGGTTCATTTTACCATGGTGATGGACCATGTGATTGGACCATGTGATGTGACGTCATCACAGGTCCTTTAGTTGTTAAAGGATAACTGTCAAATTTTTTTTTTTTTTACTATTGGATTCTGGTGATTAATATTACCTTGTTGGCCCTGTTTTAATTTCTGATTCTTAAATAAATAACCCCTAAAAGCCACCTAAAAGTCCCCAGTATTGGCTATTGTTACCTGAGATAAAATCAGGTTGCTATGCTCCTTCCGTCTACCAGATGAGAGGACGAAGCACGCTGCGTGCACTGGGAACTGATAGTGAGTCATCCTTGTAAGGGAATGTATAAAAAGCCAGGTTCTTCCTGACAGGAGATAACAGTGCTGGGCTGTGTGTGTGAACTTCTCCACATGCCTGTGCTTGGCAGACACTCCCTTAGCAGTTCTGGAGAATATACAGCTCAGAGAAGATATGGGGCTGCTCAGTGTATAAATGACAGCCTTATCTGATAAGAGGAGAGCTTGTAGAAGGACTACAGGCTTCAGCCAGACCTGGGAACTTCACTGCAAGACCCCCCTATACAGAGCTGGTCTTCACTAACTTCACTGCAGGTGTCCTATGGATTAGCCTCAGGGCTGAGGGCGGCCATCTTAACAGAATAGTGAAGTTGCAGTTTTATGCAGACTGGTTGCTAAGGGCTAAATCCTGTTAAATAAGGGGTAAGTAAGTCTAATAGTTATTGATTCAGGTATATTATCATATTAGTAACTACATATATGAAAACTGAAATTAGGGTCTAAATGTGACAGTTATCCTTTAACTGAAGCTGGAAAAGAGAAGACAGATCGCAACTACGTGATCAAGTAGTTAAGGTAAGTTAATTTTTATTATTTTTAACCCCTTCATCTTCATTTTACTAAGCATTCTTTATTAAGAATGCTATTATTTTCCCTTATAACCATGTTATAAGGGAAAATAATAAATTCTCCAGAATACTCTACCCGAAACCGGACTTCAGTGATGAAGTCCAGCTTCGGGTCTGGGTACCAAACATGGTGATTTTTCACACGGGCGTGCAAAACGCATTACAAATGTTTGCACCCGCGCGGAAAAATCGCGCATATTCCCGCAACGCACCCGCCTCTTATCCAGGCGTCAAACATGACGCCCGTGTGAAAGAGGCCTTACAAGTTTCAATTTCTCTACTATAATACATAGCAATACCCAAAAAAAAAATATTAATTTACATTCCCCATATGTTTACTTCATGTATGGATCATTTTGGGAATGCCATTTTATTTTTTGGGGACGTTACAAGGCTTAGAAGTTTAGAAGCAAATCTTGAAATTTTTCAGAAATTTTCCAAAACCCACTTTTTAAGGACCAGTTCAGGTCTGAAGTCACTTTGTGAGGCTTACATAAAAAAAACACCCAAAAATGACCCCATTCTAGAAACTACACCCCTTAAGGTATTCAAAACTGATTTTAATAACGTCGTTAACCCTTTAGGTGTTCGACAAGAGTTAATGGCAAATGGAGATAAAATATCAGAATTTTGATTTTTTTTTGGGCAAATTTTCCATTTTAATCAATTTTTTCAAGTAACAAAGCAAGGGTTAACAGCCAAACAAAACTCAATATTTATTGCCCTAATTCTGTAGTTTATAGAAACACCCCATATGTGGTCATAAACTGCTGTGTGGCCAAATGGCAGGGCACAGAAGGAAGGGAACGCCATATGAATTTTGGAAGGCAGATTTTACTGGACTGGATTTTAGACACCATGTCCCATTTGAAGCCCCCCTGATGCACCCCTAGAGTAGGAACTCCCAAAAAGTGACCTCATTTTGGAAACTAGGGGATAAGGTGCCAGTTTTATTGGTACTATTTTGGGGCACATATGATTTTTATTTGCTCTATATTACGTTTTTTGTGAGGCACGGTAATTATTATTTTTTACTTTTTACAACATTCATCTGACAGGGTAGATCATGTGCTGTTTTTATAGAGCAGGTTTTTACAGACGCAGTGATATCAAATATGTCTACTTTCTTTGTGTGTTTTAGTTTTACATAATAAAGCATTTTTGAAAAAAAAAATGTTTTTGTGTCTCTATTTTCTGAACGCCATATTTTTTTTATTTTTCTGCCGATCGTCTTGTCCAGGAGCTTGTTTTTTGCAAGAAGAGTTGACGTTTTTATTGGTACCATTTTTAAGTACATATGATTTTTTGATCATTCATTACTACACTTTATGGGGCAAGGTGACCAAAAAATGTGTAAACTCCAAAAAAGTTACCCCATTTTGGAAACTACGGGATAAGGTGTCAGTTTTGTTGGTACTATTTTAGGGTAAATATGATTTTTGGTTGTTCTATATTACACCTTTTTTGAGGAAAGGTAACAAAAAATAGAAATTCTGAAATTTCATCTCCATTTGCCAATAACTCTTGTAGAACACCTAAAGGGTTAACAACGTTTGTAAAATTATTTTTGAATACCTTGAGGGGTGTAGTTTCTTAGATGGAGTCACTTTTTAGAGTTTCTACTGTAGGGGTGCATCAGGTGGGCATCAAATGGGACATGGTATCAAAAAACCAGTCCAGCAAAATCTGCCTTCCAAAAACCATATGGCGTTCCCTTCCTTCTGCGCCCTGCCGTTTGGCTATACAGCAGTTTATGACCACATATGGGGTGTTTCTGCAAACTACAGAATCAGTGCAATAAATATTGAGTTTTGTTTTGCTGTTAACCCGTGCTTTGTTACTGGAAAAATGGATTAAAATGGAGAATTTGCTGAAAAATAGCTGTTTTGGGACAGTTTTTATTTTTTGTTATTTACATTGTTGATCTAACAGGTTAGATTGTGTGCTATTTCTGTAGAGCAGGTTGTTACGGACGCGACAATACCAAATATGACAACTTTTTGGGGGGTTTTGTTTCAGTTTTACATAATAAAGCATTTTTGAAAAAAATCATTTTTTGTTTCTCCACATTCTGAAAGCCATAGTTTTATTTTTATTTTTTGGGCGACTGTCTTATGTAGGGGCTCATTTTTTGAGGGATGAGATGGCGGTTTGATTGGCACTATCTTGGGGTGCATATGACATTTTGGTCGCTTGCTATTACACTTTTTGTGATGTAAGGTAACAAAACTGACTTTTGACACCGTATTTATATATTTTTTTTTGCTGTGTTCACCTGAAGGGTTAGTTCACGGGTTAGTTTTATAGAGCAGGTTGTTACGGACGCGGCGATACATAATATGTATATTTTTTATTTATTTATTTATTTAAGTTTTACACAATAATATCATTTTTGAAACAAAACAAATCATGTTTTAATGTCTTCATAGTCTGAAAGCCATATTTTTTTATTTTTTTGGCGATTGTCTTATGTAGGGTATCATATTTTGTGGGATGAGATGGCAGTTTGATTGATACTATTTTGGGAGGAATACGCCTATTTGATCGCTTGGTATTACACTTTTTGTGATGTAAGGTGACAAAAAATTGCTTTTTTACACCATTTTTTTTCTTATGGTGTTCACCTGAGGGGTTAGGTCATGTGATATTTTTATAGAGCCGTTTTTTACAGACGCGACGATACCTAATATGTGTAGTGTATTTTGTTTTTTTAATTTTTATTCAGTAATAAATGTTTTTTTTCCCTTTTTTAAATTTATTTTTTACCCAGACCCACTTGGTTCTTGAAGATCCAGTGGGTCTGATGTCTGTATAATACAGTACAGTTCACTATATAGCACAGATGTCAGTTGTTTATAGCAGAGTGTCAGCAATGATTATATTAGAAAGGAGGCGGGCGGGGGATCGCGTTTCCGCCCGCCGCACCGCCTGCCTCCCGCACTGCAGCACCGCCCGCTGCATGTATAGCGCCGCCCGCACCCTCCCCCTGCACAGCCCACTGGGCATCTCAAAGAGGGCTGCAGGGGGGGGGAAGGGAATAAAAACAAAAAAACACGCGGGGATCAGAAACTGCAGTCAGCACTGAAACGACATAGAAGAGGTATGCTGCGGGTAAGGCAACCTATCGAGTCCCCACGCTGCTGTGGCGGGGACCTGATGGGTAAGAAGGCAGCCGGATGCCGTGCAGAGGTTGCCCAATACCTTGCACGGCATCGGGACCTGCCTTCTACGGGTGTCCAGGAGATCCAGCCTCAGGATAAGTCTCCTAGGCAACCACAGATGTATTGTAATGCATTGCAGAGGGGATCAGACCCCCAAAAGTTAGTCAGAAATAAAGTAAAAAAAAGTGTTTTTAATAATAATAATAAAAAGTTTCAAGTAAAAAAAGAAAAATAACGCCCCTTTTTATAATAAAAAATAGAAAAAACAAAACACACATATTATGTATCGCCGCATCTGTAACGAATATATGACATGATTCACCCTGTCCGATAAACACCATAAAAAATAAAAACTGTGTAAAAAAAAAGCCATTTTTGTCACCTTACCTCACAAAAAGTGCAACACCAAGCGATCAAAAAGGAATATGTCCCACAAAATGATACCAATAAAACCGTCACCTCATCCAGCAAAAAATGACCTCCTACATAAGAAAATCGCTCAAAAAATTAAAAAATATAGCTCTCAGAACATGGAGACAATAAAACATATTTTTTTTTGTTTCAAATATTCTATTATTGTGTTAAAGTGAAAAAAAAAAAAAAAGGATACATATTAGGTATCACCGTGTCCATAACAACCAGCTATATAAAAATATCACATGACCTAACCCCACAGGTGAACACCATAAAAAATAAAAACTGTATCAAATAAAGCACTAAGCGATCAAAAAGGCGTATGCCCCCCAAAATAGTATCGATCAAACCGTCACCTCATTCCGCAAAAAATGAGACCCTACCGAAGACAATCGGTCAAAAGAAAATAAGACATATTGGGTATTGCCGCGTCCGTAACAGCCTGCTCTATAAAAATACCATATGACCTAACCCTTCAAGTGAACACCGTAAAAATAAAATAAAAACAGTGCCAAAAAAGCACAAAAATTGCAACACCAAGCGATCAAAAAGGCGTATGCCCCCCAAAATAGTACCAATCAAACCGTCACCTCATCCCGCAAAAAATGAGATCCTACCTAAGAAAAAAATAAAAAAAGATATGGCTCTCAGACTATGGAGACACTAAGGCCTCTTTCACACGGGCGTCACGTTTGACGCCCCGATCAGAGGCGGGTGCGTTGTGGGATAATGCGCGATTTTTCAGCGCGAGTGCAAAGCATTTTAATGCATTTTGCACGCGCATGGGAAAAATCGGCATGTTTAGTACCCAGACCCAAACCCGGACTTCATCACTGAAGTCCGGTTTCGGGTTGAGTATTCTGTAGATTTTATTATTTTCCTTTATAACATGGTTAGAAGGGAAAATAATAGCATTCTCAATACAGAATGCTTTTTAAATGTGGATGGAGGGGTTAAAAATGAAATGAAATAAAAAAATGAACTCACCATATCCACTTGATCGCGTAGTTGCGATCTCTCCTTCATTCATTAGCTGCCGTCTAAAGGACCTGTGATGAGGTCACTGATCTCATCACATGGTCCAATCACATGGTCCATCACCATGGTGATTGACCATGTGATTGGACCATGTGATGTGACGTTATCACAGGTCCTTTAGACGGCAGCTAATGCTTGAAGAGAGAAGAGATCGCAACTACGCGATCAAGTGGCTAAGGTGAGTCAATTTATTTTTATTTTTAACCCCTTAATCCACATTTTACAAAGCATTCTGTATTGAGAATGCTAATATTTTCCCTTATAACCATGTTATAAGGCAAAATAATAAAGATCGGGTCCCGTCTCTTAGCAACCCTGCGGGAAAATCGCACTGCATCCGCACTTGCTTGCGGATGCTTGCGATTTTCCCGCAGCCCCATTGACTTCTATAGGGCCTGCATTGTGTGAAAAACGCACAATATAGAGCATGCTGCGATTTTCACGCAACGCAGAAGTGATGCGTGAAAATCACTGCTCATGTGCATAGCCCCATAGAAATGAATGGGTCCGGATTCAGTGCGGGTGCAATGCGTTCACATCACGCATTGCACCCACGCGGAAATCACGCCCGTGTGAAAGGGGCCTAAAACATAATTTTTTGGTTTCAAAAAATGCTATTATTGTGTAAAACTTAAATAAATAAGAAAAATTACACATATTATGTATTGCTACGTCCGTAAAGATCTGTTCTTTAAAAATATCACATGACCTAACCCCTCAAGTGAACACTGGAAAAATAAATAAATAAAAACTGTGCCAAAATTACACATTTTTTGGTCACCTTGCCCCATAAAGTGTAGTAATGAATGATCAAAAAATCATATGTACTTAAAAATGGTACCAATAAAAACGTCAACTCTTCTTGCAAAAAACAAGCTCCTAGACAAGACGATTGGCAGAAAAATAAAAAAAATATGGCGTTCAGAAAATAGAGACACAAAAACATATTTTTTTTTTCAAAAATGCTTTATTATGTAAAACTAAAACACACAAACAAAGAAAGTATACATATTTGATATCACTGCGTCTGTAAAAACCTGCTCTATAAAAATAGCACATGATCTACTCTGTCGAATGAATGTTGTAAAAAATAAAAAATACAAACTGTGCCAAAACAGCCATTTATTTGTTACCGTGCCTCACAAAAACCGTAATATAGAGCAATTAAAAATCATATGTACCCCAAAATAGTACCAATAAAACTTGCACCTTATCCCCTAGTTTCCAAAATGGGGTCACTTTTTGGGAGTTCCTACTGTAAGGGTGCATTAGGTGGACTTCAAATGGGACATGGCATCTAAAAACCAGTCCAGCAAAATCTGCCTTCCAAAAACCTTATGGCGTTTCTTTTCTTCTGCGCCCTGCCGTGTGCCCTTACATCAGTTTACGACCACATGTAGGGTATTTCTGTAAACCGCAGAATCAGGGTAAGGGTACTTTCACACTTGCGGCAGGACGGATCCGGCAGGCTATTCAGCTTGCTGGATCCATCCTGCCGCAAGTGGCCGTGCACTGCCATGCTGCCGCTCCGTCCCCATTGACTATAATGGGGCGGGAGCGGGGCTACGGCGCAGAACGGCAGTGCGCAGCCGGAGATCGCCGGACTAAAAGTCCTGCATGTCCGACTTTTCAGTCCGGCGATCTCCGGCCCCCGCCCCATTATAGTCAACGGGGACGGAGCGGCAGCACGGCAGTGCACGGCCACTTGCGGCAGGATCGGATCCGGCAGGCTGAATAGCCTGCCGGATCCGTCCTGCCGCAAGTGTGAAAGTACCCTAATAAATATTGAGTTTTGTTTGGCTGTTAACCCTCGATGTGTTAAAGAAAAAAATGTATTAAAATGGCAAATCTGCCAAAAAAGTGAAATTTTGAAATTTCATCCCCATTTTCCTTGTGGAACACCTAAGGGGTTAACAAAGTTTGTAAAATCAGTTTTGAGTAGCTTAAGGGGTGTAGTTTCCACAATGGGGTCATTTATGGGTGGTTTCCACTATGTAAGCCCTACAAAGTGACTTCAATTGCTTCTAAAATGTTAAGCCTTCTAACGTGCTAAAAAAATAAAATTACATAAATTTGTTTTTTTTCATAAATAAAGGTAAAATATATTGACTCAAATTTATGACCATCATGAAGTACAATGTGTCACGAGAAAACAATCTCAGAATGGCTTGGATAAATAAAAGTGTTCCAAAGTTACATGTCAGATTTGCAAAAAATGGCCTGGGCAGGAAGGTGAAAACTGGCCCGGGGGTTGAAAGGGTTAAACATATATTGAAATAAATTTTGACAATGTTATTTTTAATTTTCCATGTATATATATATATATATATATATATATATAAAGATCCTACAGTTTTCTGACTGAACACTACACTTATAATAGGCGCCTTTTCTTATCCTGTACAGATCACTTTACTGCAGTTATCTGCTTATCATTACAGGCAGTATGAAGTCAGAGTCAGATCCTGTCCATTGTGTCCATAGTGTCCACTTATCCCGGAGTGCTGACATCTATAATAAACTGAGTAATCACAACTTTGCTAACCGGTTAAAGGGCATCTGTCAGCAGATTTTTACTATGAATCTGGCTGACCTGTTACATGTGCCTTTGGCAGCTGAAGGCATCTGTGTTGGTCCCATGTTCATATGTATCCACATTGCTGAGAAAAATGATATTTTAATATATGCAAATGAGCCTCTAGGAGCAACGAGGGCAATGCTGTTACAACTAGAGGCTCTGCTGTCTTTGCACTTTATGGCTAGGGCTACACCTGACGCGGCCAGGATCACTAAGCAGCGGTGATCCTATAGAATTGAATGGGATCACTGCTGCAGTCGCAATAAATCCAAAACAGCTGGATTTCTTGCGACTGTCGCGTGAATGGAGCACTCTGGGAGTTGTAGTTGCGGAAAACCTGGAGTGCTGGAGATTTGTGATCTCTGTCCTAGATGCTTATTTTTAAATCAGATACATTTTTATTATTATTTTGTAAAAATAAACAGTATCATTTTACAAAATTCTTGTCTCATATAGTATGTTCAATATAATGCAAAAATATTCATTTTACAAAACTGAATAGTCAATAAACAGGATCCTTAACATAAAGAACCCAACAACCAAAGTCCTAGAGGCTTATTTGCATCTATTAAAACTTCATTTTTCCCAGCATTGTGGGCACATATGAACATGGGACCAACACGGATGCCTTCAGCTGCCAATTACACATGTTACAGGTCAGCCAGTGTTATAGGTACAAATCTGCTGACAGATGCCCTTTAAAATGCACACCTATAACCTGTAAACTTAAGCAGGATGAGCCTATTAAAAAAAGCTTAAGCAGGATGGATGGTACATTTGCATAATGTCCATGTTCCATTTTAGACAATTCATACTTCCTACCCCATGAGGATCCATTGTCATTACAAAGTAGGTTATGAAGAGAACACTGAGCTCAGAGCAAAAACCGCAAGAGAAAATGTGGCCCAGATCTAATCTTTACTACTATGATTACTGGTAAGGTAACCTTAACATTATCCAGGAGAAAAGGGGCAGTGGATATGAAGAAAAGAAAGGTTCCAGCATTTCGGGTAAAAAACTTGGCGTTCACTTTATTCGTAATGGTCACAATTCACAAACGTGGACAACATCTCACTCCACCGCTAGGTTGACATGTTTCGGACGGGCAGTGGATAGTAGAGAGGCACTATGTATACAGCTGATTTATGTGCTAATGCCTGGATTTCTCCTTTATAATGCCTTTTTTACACGGTTAGGCCTGTTTCAAATGAGCATGACGGATTAGGTCCGGATGCGTTCAGGATACATCCTTTTTGTATGCGATTGCGTTGCGTTATTGTTTTTTTCCTGTTCGGGTCACATGCGGATTGCATGCGTTTTTAACGCATGAAAAAAAACTGAACCATCCTCTAGAGCAGGCATCCTCAAACTGCGGCCCTCCAGCTGTTGTAAAACTACAACTCCCACAATGTCCTGCTGTAAGCTGATACCTGTAGGCTGTTTGGGCATGCTGGGAGTTGTAGTTTTGCAACAGCTGGAGGGCCGCAGTTTGAGGATGCCTGCTCTAGAGTCACCTGGTAACTGCAAACACTGCACTGGTCACATGCATTTTTTTGGTGGGAAAGCTCAGTTTTTGGCAGAGATTGTATTGTTTGTCTTTTTTGTGTTTTGGGTTTTTGGATTTTCCTTTGCAGGATGTCCACTTTCTCTTTATCATCGACTGACCATGTGTTCTTGCACTGGCTGGTCTTAAGATCAACTTAAGGGGGAACAAAAAACATCATCCTTTCAAGTCTCCAGAGTCAACACTTTTTTGAAATGACTCCAATTAGGCTTTCCTTTAAGCGTCACTGTGCTTGTGGTCAACAACACTCAGAATAGACCATCAAACTAGGGTTTTAGGACTTTTTTAACGTGTCTGTTTATCACCGCCCAATCTCTAGACACAAGTGGGTGGGTTGCTGGTATTTTATCAAAATCTGGAAGTGAAGCAAAAACTCGAGAATGTACTTTAGTCAAATGCTTATGCAAACTGATCACATAATCTGTCAGACAACCATGTTGCATCTGGAACTACTGTGGAAAATACAATCCTATACTAGGGCCTGACCCATAAAGGACCTTTTAGGGACTAAGGCCTGTCTTATGGTTAGGCGTATACCTTACTGAAAAGAGGGCTACCAGCAGGAACTCTGTTCATAACTTTATAGAATATTTAACTTTAGTGTCCCTTTCAGTTCCTTGTCTCCTACCCTACCGCTGCTTTGTGGATGGTACAAAGCATGTAAGGCCTGTTCTACACCCAAAACCTTCATCATCTCATGCATCACTCCACCTGTGAAGTGAATATCTCTGTTACTTTCAATGGTCTCAGGTACCCCATACCTAGATACAACCTCAGACACAATCTTCTTTCCTTCTTTGGGTATGCTTTTGGCCATCCTGAAAATAAGTCATCACACATCAATACATATTTATATACGCCCACCTTGGAAAGTTGAAGGTAGTCTGCAAACGTTGAAACAGATACAAAAGGCAAGACATGTTTCTGGGGTACCTTAACCACCTCGTCCATGCTGTTCTGGGCACAAATCATACATCCTTGAGTACATCCGACTGTTCAATGTTGGTCATAGACAGTCTAGGAATCCACTGTATGTATCTGTCACAGGTTTAATGAATGTACCAAGTCTATAACTACCAAAAGGCTACTGAGGTAAGTCAGTCATGCCCTGTATTTATCTTCAATGCAGTTGGAAAGTCTTCAGACCCTTTCACTTTTTTCACATTTTGTTATATTGTGTCCGTGTGCTAAAAGAAGAAAAAAATCAAGTTTCCCCCCATAAATCTGCACTCAATACTTCATAATGACAAAGTGAAAAAAGAATTTTAGAAATCTTTACAAATTTATGAAAAAGGAAAAACTTTAAAAACCTAAAAAAGCTTTAACCCCTGTCATTAAAGACTTGGCCAACATAAAATCAGACATTAAGCAGCTAGGCCATAGAGTGGCCGCCCTAGAAGATTCCCACTTGAGGATGGCGCGGCATGGTGAAGCTTTACAAAGCTTGGTCTTATCGTACCAGACCCATATTAATAATGCTTTCATTCAACTAGAAAATCAGGAAAATCAAAGTAGAAGGAAAAACAACAGACTATACAGCCTCTCAGAAACCATCTCAAATGAGTCTTTACCTCAGGCAGTCACAGATCTTCTGTTTGACTGCCACCCACTGAAATGGTGAACAGCCATCCACCCCTACACTTGACATGTGGATAGATAAAGTCCAACAGACTTTAGTAGACTAGAATACTTAGTTGGGTGGGAAAATAAAAATAGAGCCTGTTTCCTTAAGACATGGCAACCCTGGCTTGACTTCATGGCTCAGACACATAATTTTTAAATACATTATGTGCTGTTGAGATTAGATTACTAGAATATTTCTGACCCTTCCCTCCCAGGAAGGTTGACCTCCTCTTCTATCTGCTCATTATGTTTGAACCTTTAGGACTTATAAAGCTTCCATGAGCTGACCATACTCACCTCCTATAAGACTTTTGTATTTGCAAAATGTCATTCCTGATCCGGGCACTGGACATTTAGTTGTCTGTTTACTCCTTGAAGCTGATAGTCAGGTCTTTGTTTATCATGATTTACACCATGTTTGGATCCACATGAATCTTACGGTCTTAACCCTTTTTTCGGATGCAATATTCCTAGCCTAGAAGCCATTACCCATGGCTCTCTTCGCTTGAGTGATACTTTCTTTATTCTCTCGTCTTCACTACCAGCATTCATGTGATGTGCAAGTACTATTTGATCTGACATCTATTGTTTGTGATGTTATCTTCAATAAAAACAGATTTGACCAGAAAAAAAAAAAGCACAGCAGCCGAGAAAGAATGCCTCACATGTTACAATTCGCAGCAACATTTTGGGCCTATGTATTGTAAGGCCCTTTTGCAAACAGAAGGAGATGCATCAGCATGCAGGGCGTCTTGGAGGTTCTTGGTCTTTAACCACTTCCCGACCGCCTAACGCACAACTGCGTTCTCGCGGCGGTCGGGCTGTTCTGGGGCGCCGCAGATGTGCGTCATCTCGCGAGACGCGAGATTTCGCACATATTCGGCCGCGCATGCGCAAATCGCGCATTGCACAAAGTTTAGATGACCTGGGTCATCAGCCTGCCAGCCAATCGGCATCGCTGGCGGGCTGATGACTTTTAAAAAAACGAATCGCAAGCCATTTAACCCATCATATTTGTAAATATGATGGATTAAATAACTTCTGTGCTCTCTCCTGGGTCCTTTTCGTCGGTTGGACCCAGGAGAGCACACTCTACAGTGAGTACACCAAGCACCACATACTAGCCCCTGATCAGCCCCCCATCACCCAAATTAACCCCTTGATCACCCCTCTCAGCACCTGTCAATCATCTAGTGAAAGGGAAAAAAGTGATCAGTGTAAACTGTCACTTTTTTTTTCACTAGGATTGACTGTTAGGTTTAGCTTAGTTTAGGCCCCTTTGGTAGGTAGTTAGCGTTAGCGCCAAGCCCACCGCACCACAGTCACTGGTTCGCTGATTAGCGTGGCGCTAATCAGCTTTTGTACTTTATAGTATCTGTAAGTGATCAGAACTGATCACGGTCAGATCTATAATAGTACTAGTGTCACTAGTTAGCCCTCCACCCCAAGCGCAGTGTTTGCCCGATCAGGCCTGATCGGTCGCCCACACCTGCGTTCACCCACGCCACCCCGCCGCAGTGACAAAAAATTTTTTTTGTAATCACTGCACAATCCTTCATAGCGCTGCGGCTAATAAAAAAATCAGTTTTGATCTTTTTATCAATCGCAGCGGCTTCTGTCTTCGCTACCCTCTCAATTGTAAGACAGGCTTGCTTTTTTTCTTGGGTAGTCTCAGGGAATACCCCTAAATTTAGTATCCCAAATGGCAAACAAGGGGTATTCTCCTGAAGAGGCCTACAGGATTCTGACCCAGTCGGATGAGGAATGGGAACCCTCATCTGACGAATCTAGCGGGTCAGAATACGAACCTGTAGAGAGCAGTGGCTCTCTGACCCAAAGTTCGGACGAGGAGGTTGAGGTCCCTGATAGAACCAGGCGTACCCGGCCCCGTGTCGCTAGACCGCAGGTTACGCAGGATCCGCTTCAAGGGCAGCAGAGTGGGGCTGGCGCTGCCGGATTACGTGGTGAGGCATACACCAGCAGCGCAGCCCGTCCTGGACCTTCTACCAGCACTGCCGTACAACATGGTGAAGTGGCGAGCACCAGAAGGGCAGTTGAAGCTGGTACGGTGGCACGTGCAGTAGTTTCCCCGTCGCAGCCACCGCGCAGACAGGCCCGTAGAGCCCCTAGAATCCCTGAGGTGCTGGCAAACCCTGATTGGCAGCCCCCAACTTCAGCCGCACCAGTAGTTCCCCCTTTCACCGCCCAGTCAGGAGTTCGGGTGGAAACAGCTCAGATAGGATCGGCGCTGGGGTTTTTGAGCTGTTTTTCACTGCGGAGCTCTCTGACTTAGTCGTGGCAGAAACAAATCGGTATGCCACTCAATTTATCGCCGACAACCCGGGAAGCTCTTATGCCCAGTCTTTCCGGTGGAAACCAGTCCAAGTTTCCGAATTTAGAACTTTTCTGGGCCTTCTCCTCAACATGGGCATTACAAAAAACATGAATTGCGGTCATATTGGTCCACGAACCCAATTCATCACATGCCCGTGTACTCTGCTGCCATGTCCAGGACACGTTTTGAGACCATCCTGCGTTTCCTGCACTTTAGCGACAACACCACCTCCCGTCCCAGAGGCCACCCAGCTTTTGACCGGCTCCATAAAATTCGGCCCCTCATAGACCATTTCAACCAGAAATTTGCAGATTTGTATACCCCTGCACAAAACATCTGCGTAGACGAGTCCCTTGTACATTTTACCGGGCGCCTTGGCTTCAAACAGTACATCCCAAGCAAGCGCGCCCGGTATGGGGTCAAATTGTATAAGCTCTGTGAAAGGGCCACAGGCTATACGCACAAATTTCGGATCTATGAGGAAAAGATCAGACCCTGGAGCCGGTCGGTTGCCCTGACTACCTGGGGAGCAGTGGGAAGATAGTCTGGGACTTGGTGTCACCCTTATTCGGCAAGGGGTACCATCTTTACGTGGACAACTTTTACACAAGTGTGGCCCTCTTCAAGCATTTGTTCCTAGAACAGATTGGCTGCTGTGGCACCGCGCGACCTAGTCGCCGGGGCTTCCCCAACGGCTCCTTACCACCCGACTTGCAAGGGGAGAGGGCTGCACTGTGTAACGACGAACTGCTCGCGGTGAAATGGAGAGACAAGCGTGACGTTTACATGCTCTCCTCCATTCACGCAGACCACGACAGTCCAAATTGAACGGGCAACCAGTGTCGTTGAAAAGCCCCTCTCAGTCCACGACTATAACCTCCACATGGGAGGGTGGACTTCAACGACCAGATGTTGGCCCCTTATTTGCTTTCCCGACGAACCAGACGCTGGTATAAGAAGGTGTCTGTATATTTGATTCAATTGGCTGCCTATAATAGTTACGTTCTCTACAGTAAGGCTGGGAGAACGGGATCCTTCCTTAAATTCCAGGAAGAGATCATTTCGGAACTCCTGTATCCAGGAGGTTCCGTGGCCCCATCCACCAGTGTAGTTAGCCGTCTACACGAGCGACACTTCCCCAGTGTCTTTCCTGGTACCTCAACCCAACCGTCACCCGAAAAGATGTCGTGTCTGTGGCAGGAGTGGAATAAGGCGTGACACCCGTTATTTCTGTCCTGACTGTCCTGACCACCCTGCCCTATGCTTTGGAGAGTGTTTCCGGAAGTACCACACTCAGGTACACTTAGGGACATAGGGACAGCACTACACAGGTAGTTTTTTTTTCACTCAGGCTCAAGGGTCTCTCAGGATACTAGGTTTTGAGAGACCCTAACACATAGGGACGGTGCTGGTGTGCTACAGCAGAAGTGTGAAATGGTAGAAACCTCTCCTTTCACTTGGGATAACGTGTATAGTGTACTTCTCACCATCTCTGTGTGATTTACACTTTACACATTGTCCCATGGGAAAGGAGAGGTTTCTACTAGGAAAATAAAGAGTGAAATGGTTAAAAAAAAAAATTAAACAGGTAGCAAGAAAAAAAAATCTTGAGTTAGTTCAGGTTTTTATGTTCATGTTTTATAAAAGTTTTACAATGTTCCGGTTTCATAAAGTTTGCAACGTTCAAGTCATGTGCCTGCTGCCTGTTTTTCTTCTTTTTTTTTTTCCCCTAACCACCCTTTATTTTCCAGGAAGACCAACGGACCAACCGGCGAACGCCGCAGCACTGATGTGAATTCTGAGAGAAGCATTGCGCTGCTGTCAGAAGACACGTGAAGTCGGTGTATGCGGCGCTGCAAGGCGAGATTTCTCCTCTGCAGGACAGGTACGTTTGCCCAGGCATATGAGCTGAGGAGAGGTGTTGGAGTTCATATTCTTTGGCAAACACTTTGTATAAAAAAATCTGGCAAAGATGTCTTCCTCCACACCGATCGATTGATCGATGTGAATGGAGAAATCACGTTTGCCAGGACATAGGAGCTAAGTGGGTATGGATGTTTGGGCGGAGCCCCTATGTCCCTGGCAATCGCCAGGCCCCTCTTTTTTTCTTGCATATTTTTGGCAGAGATTTTTTCATCCACATCGATCGATGCGAATGAGGAAATCTGTGCCGTTCATTTTCTTTCAGCCCAGAGGCTGAACGGAAAAAAATCTCATTACCTGTATGCTCCATATAAAGAGAATCGCAGAAACTCCTAATGCTGGCCATACATGTAATGATTGCGGGAGACCCTCAAATGCCATGGCAGTGGAAAAACCTCACATGTGACCCCACTTCGGAAGAAGACACCCCAAGGTATTCGCTGAGGGGCATATTGAGTCCATGAAAGATTAAACTTCTTGTCACAAGTTAGCGGAAAGGAGACTTTGTGAGAAAAAAAAAAAAATTCTGCAAACTTGTGGCAAAAAAAAAATCTTCTATGAACTCGCCATGCCCCTCACAGAATACCTTAGGGTGTCTTCTTTCTAAAATAGGGTCACATTTGGGGTATTTTACTGCCCTGGCATTTAGGGGCCCAGAAGCGTGAGAAGAAAAAGGCGTAAAAATGCCATCCTGAAAGGTACTCGTTGGATTTAGGGCCCCTTTGCGCATCTTGGCTGCAAAAAGTGTAACACATGTGGTATCGCCGTACTCAGGAGAAGTAGGGCAATGTGTTTTGGGGTGTATTTTTACATATACCCATGCTGGGTGAGAGAAATATCTCTGTAAATGGACAACTTTGTATAAAAAAATGGAAAAAGTTGTCATTTACAGAGATATTTACACCAGTATGGGTATATGTAAAAATACACCCCAAGCACATTGCCTACTTCTCCTGAGTATGGCGATACCTCATGTGTGCCACTTTGCAGCCAAGATGCTAAAGCCCTAAATCAATGAGTACCTTTAGAATTTCACAGGGCATTTTACGCATTTGGATTCCAAACTACTTCTCTCGCTTTAGGGGCCCCTAAAATGCCAGGGCAGTAAAAATACCACACAAGTGACCCCATTTTAGAAAGAAGACACCCCAAGGTATTCTGTGAGGGTATGGTGAGTTCATGTAAAAGTTTATTTTTTGTCACAAGTTAGTGGAATATCAGACTTTGTAAAAAAAAATAAAATAAATAAAACATTTCAATTTCCGCTAACTTGTGCCAAAAATAAAAACTTCCATGGACTCACTATGCCCATCAGCGAATACCTTGGGGTGTCTACTTTCCGAAATGGGGTCACTTGTGTGGTATTTTTACTATCCTGGCATTTTAGGGGCCCCTAAAGCGAGAGAAGCAGTTTGGAATCCAAATGCGTAAAAATGTCCTGTAAAATCCTAAAGGTACTCATTGGAATTAGGGCCCCTTTGCGCATCTTGGCTGCAAAAAGTGGCACACATGGGGTATTGCCGTACTCAGGAGAAGTAGGGCAATGTGTTTTAGGGTGTATTTTTACATATACCCATGCTGGGTGAGAGAAATATCTCTGTAAATGACAACTTTTTAAAAAATTTATACAAAGTTGTCATTTACAGAGATATTTTCACACCCAGTAGAGGTATATGTAAAAGACACCCCAAAACTCAGCCCTACTTCTCCAGTACGGCGATACCATGTGTGCCACTTTGCAGCCAAATCGCAGAGGGCCTAAATCAATGAGTACCTTTAGGATTTCTGAGACATTTTTACGCCTTTGAGTTCAAACTGCTTCTGACGTTTAGGGGCCCCTAAAATGCCAGGGCAGTAAAATACCACACAAGTGACCCCATATTAGAAGAAGACACCCCAAGGTATTCCGTGAGGGGTATGGTGAGTTCATGTAAAATTTATTTTTGGCACAAGTTAGTGGAATATGAGACTTTGTAAAAAAAAAAAAATCCATTTCCGCTAACTTGTGCCAAAAAATAAAAACTTCCATGAACTCACTATGCCCATCAGAGAATACCTTGGGGTGTCTACTTTCCGAAATGGGGTCACTTGTGTGGTATTTTACTGCCCTGGCATTTAGGGGCCCCTAAACGTCAAAAGCAGTTTGGAATCCAAATGCGTAAAAATGTCCTGTAAAATCTAAAGGTACTCATTGGATTTAGGGCCCCTTTACGCATCTTGGCTGCAAAAAGTGGCACACATGGGGTATCGCCGTACTCAGGAGAAGTAGGGCAATGTGTTTTGGGGTGTATTTTTACATATACCCATGCTGGGTGAGAGAAATATCTCTGTAAATGACAACTTTTAAAAAATTTTATACAAAGTTGTCATTTACAGAGATATTTTCACACCCAGTAGAGGTATATGTAAAAGACACCCCAAAACTCATTGCCCTACTCTCCGAGTGCGGCGATACCCATTGTGCCACTTTGCAGCCAAATGCAAGGGCCCTAAATCAATGAGTGCTTTAGGATTTTACAGGACATTTTACGCATTTGGATTCCAAACTGCTTGACGTTAGAGGCCTAAATGCCAGGACAGTAAAATACACACAAGTGACCCATTTCGAAAGTAGACACCCCAAGGTATTCTCTGATGGGCATAGTGAGTTCATGGAAGTTTTTATTTTTGGCACAAGTTAGTGGAATATGAGACTTTGTAAAAAAAAAAAAAAATCCATTTCCGCTAACTTGTGACCAAAAATAAAAACTTCCATGAACTCACTATGCCCCTCAGTGAATACCTTAGGGTGTCTACTTTCGGAAATGGGGTCATTTATGGGGTATTTCTACTGTCTGGGCATTGTAGTACCTCAGGAAACAGGACAGGTGCTCAGAAAGTCAAAGTGCGGAAATTCACTTTTTTGCACCATAGTTTGTAAATGCTATAACTTTTACCCAAACCAATAAATATACACTTTTTGCATTTTTTTTTATCAAAGACATGTAGAACAATAAATTTAGAGAAAATTTTTTAGAGAAATGTAGTTTTATTTGATAAATTTTCCAACATAAAGTGAAAAATATCATTTTTTTGCAAAAATTTCATCAAAAAAAGTAAAATATCAAAAAAAGTAAAAATGTCAGCAAGAAAGAAATAGCACCAAATGAAAGCTCTATTAGTGAGAAGAAAAGGAGGTAAAATTCATTTGGGTGGTAAGTTGTATGACGGAGCAATAAACGGGTAAAGTAGTGTAGTGCGGAATTGTAAAAAGTGGCCTGGTCTTTAAGGGTGTTTAAGCTAGGGGGGCTGAAGTGGTTAAGGTACTTCTAGCCATAATTGTTTTTTTTTATTTTAGCCAATACTGACACTTTACATCAGGGGTGCACAACCCGCGGCCCCCAGAGCTACAGTGTGCAGCCCTCGTCCTGCTGGGCAGAAACACAGCCGATCACCTGTGTTTCTGCCCAAAGTGCCGAAACTGAGCTGGATTTCCACTCTAGCAGGAGCACGTCAGGCACATGGCTGTTAGTGACAGCGGGGGGACCGAGGAGGAGGCAGAAGAGGAGAAGGTTTATCAGTGCTTCAGCCTTCTCCTCAAGGAGCGCTGTGCAGGGTGGACCTCGGTGATCATGTGATCGCCGGGCATCTTAGGGGCAGAAGACAGCAGAGCTGCAGGGTCAGTAGTAGCTCTGCCATGTACAAATCCCCCCATAGCAGGCTAGTTTTACCTGTAACTGGGGCTCCTTTGGATGCTCCAGTTACAGTGGAAATAGTGCAAAATATAAAAAAGACCTTTGGGGGACAAATTATGTGGCAAACATAATCTGGCTGTTCATTGCAAGGACTCCACAATTTAAAGTGACATTTCACACTGGAGAGCTGATAAACTTCCCCACAAACTCAAGCCAGGGTGGAGTTTTGGCTTAGAAGGAATACTCGTGCTACAAGATCAGTTATGGGAGGGGGAATACTGTGGAGCATTGTAGGTTTATAAGCTGTTGTGCTGCACCGCAGGCTCGCCCGTACCACACACCCAAACAGTTCTTCTTGATTTTTAGGGTAATAACAGTTAACGTGCTTCCGTCGAAGGGCGCCGCCTTCGGGCTGCGTGTATGTAAATTAATTGTATGTTCCCAGCATTTGTGGTTGTATTCATTGCCACGTTTAAGTAAAATACTGTTTTGGCAAAAGCTGGTGTTGGAGTTGCTTTCCTCGTTCGTGACTTTGCTGTATTCTGCTGAGCCCACCCTGGTACACGGCTTACATACGATAATCAATAGAAGTGAATGACTGTGTTAGTGATCATTCCTCCCCATTCACTTTGCATCGGCCTGTGTAATAGGCTGATGCAAACGAGCCCTGATTACCTTTTTTTTTTTTTTTTTGCAGCCCCTTGAAATAGTGCAATGTGACAATGTGGCCCCCAAACCAAAAAAAGTTGTGCACCCTTGCCTTACATTCTATTTCATCTCAGGGATGTCAGTAAAAGATTAAAAGGAACTGTGCTTTGTGGTATTCCATTGTTAACTTTCAGCCATCCTGTATTTATACCATTTACAGCTACTCTTTGTCTTTGATTACTTATCAGGATTTTATCCCTGGTCCTCTGATCTCTCTGGCTTGTTCAGTATGGCAATATCACTCAGTCACTATTTCATGGTATCGATTATGGTGTGGTGTTACATGGGTTGTAGGGACCCAGGTAAGGCTGAGTTCACGTCACCATTATTTTTCCGTTCTTCTGATCCTTCAGAAGAACAGAAAAATAAAGAAAAAAACGTATCCTGAGCATCAGTTATGCAAATTTGGCACCCATTTTATTTATTTATTGCACTTATACAGCGCTACTATATTCCGCAGCGCTTTACAGACATTAGCATTAAGCTGTCCCCAGTGGGGCTCACAATCTTAGTTCCCTGTCAGTATGCCTTTGGAGTGTGGGAGGAAACTGAAGTATCCAGAGGAAACCCACACAAACACAAGAACATACTGTACAAACTCCATGCAGATGGGGTCCTTGGTCGGATTCAAACCTAGAACCCCAGCATTTCAGCCATCTCCGTCAGAGATCCTTTATTTTAGATGGAAAAAAGTACTAGTTCGTACTTTGTGTCTGGATTGTTCTGGGTTGTCACAGTCTAAATTCTGCCTTAGTTTGTTTGCCATAGTCTGTGTCACAGTCTGAAGTATCTGTTGTGTTAGTACAAATGAATGTCCAAGTTCGTGAAGTCCGTCTTCTATGTCTCAACTGTGTCCAAGTTCCTGCAATTCACGCTTGGGTTTCTGATCCGTTCATTTGCCAGTGCTCCATGTTTTCTCCTATACCTGTATTCGGTGTTTGTCTGGTTCAGAATAATGTCATGCCTGAGTCTCTTGTGTTTTCACCAGTGTCTCTAACCTAAGTAGGTGATCTGCCAAGTACACCGGGACCATCCGAGGAGGTAGCGTTCTGGTCATTAACCCACAGCGAATTCCACAAAGATGTACAAAGGTTGAAGGGTGAATACCGGGGAGGCGTCAGAATAACACCCTAAGTGTTTGTCCCAACGTCAAATCGGTTACTTGGCACAGTGGTTCCATAACCGTTGTCAGTAGCCATGTCAGAACTGTCAGTAAATGTTTTATCCAATATTTAGCTATATATTGTCTATATTGATTTAAGCTCTGCAAAATATTTTCCCATATTGCAATAACAAATATGGATTAAATAGGCATATAAATACTGATAGCAAAAACATATGTTGCATATTAAAAATAGCTATGTGCTGGCTGCAGTAACTAACATTAGCTCCATATACAGGAACATGCACATACAGAACAACACAACAGGAAATATCCTTGCTGAATCCCAGTTAACTGATTCACATCATCAGATGCACATGTACACCCAATTCCTGGTCTTTAAAGATGGCAGGCACTCAGGAGCTGAGGGGGCGCCACAGACGCAGGGTGCCTGCTGTTTAATCCCTCAATTGTGACCATGGCATCTGAATGGTTCTTTTCCAGGAGCACTGCACTCCTGGAGACCGAATGGCTCCCTTCAATGGATCAAAGGAGTCATTCAGCAGCCTCAGCCTTCTGAAAGCTCCAAGGCTTGCTATAGGGCCTGCCTGTGCTAGGGTTTGATAGGAACAGACTAATTCAGACTTACCATTCTATGGGAGAAGTGATCAGAGGATTGCATGTTAAAGTCCCCTAAGTTTTAAAAAACAGATTTAAGAAAATCCCCTTTTTTCCCCATTTTAAAAATAAACAATTAGAAGATCATTAAAATGCCCAAACTATTAAAAAATAAAAATAAATATTTAAAAGTATAAAACATGGCTGTGCAAAAAAAAAACTATCTTTTTTTTTTTTTAAACGGGTTTAGAGCCAAAACCGGACATATCTGCATTTTCACCTAGGTATCCCACTTTATATAAGCATCGGAGCATTTCAAGGGCTGTTTGTTTATATTTTTAACACTGCTAGGTGGGGGCTTCCACCTAGCAGTGTTCCCGGTGACTTCACAGGCTCTGATGGGTGGGCTTTAGCGCTGCCCTAGCCGTTCTACAGGTGAAAATGGGGATGACCAACCCCTTTAAGCATCAAAACACAAGTTGTCCAACAGAGATTTGGAACAAAGCCTAGTGGATCCTTGGAGCCTTGCCTACATTCCAATTTAGCTACCCTCCCCCCGGAAATGAAAAACTCAGTGTTAGGCCTCTTTCACATGACCGTATGTATTTTGCGGTCTGTTTTTCACCGTCCATTGTTCCGTTTATTTTTTTCGTTGTGTTTCCGTTTAGTTTCCGTTCCGTATTTCCGCAAAAACCTCTCTGTATAGTTTCCGTGTGCGATCCGTTTTTTGCGGATTGCAAACTAAAACCGAAAATTTGTAATCATTACTGTAATGTACTGTAATGTTTGTAAACAGTAAACACATGGGCAAAGTGGGCATGGATCCGTAAAATATGGATGACATACGGATGTGTTCCCGATGCATTCCGTATTTTATGCGGACCCATTGACTTGAAAGGAGCCACTTAATGTGATTTGCGGACAATAATAGGACAAGTGGCTCCTTTCAGTTAACTGAAAGGAGCCACTTAATGTGATTTGCGGACAATAATAGGACAAGTTCAATCTTTTAGCGGAATGGATATACAGAAACACGGAAACAGAATGCACACAAAATATGTTCCGTTTTTTTGCAGACCCATTGAAATGGATAGCTCTGCATACAGACTGCAAAAAAACGGAACGGACACAGAAAAAAATACGTTTGTGTGAAAAAGGCCTTAGTGAGAGACACAGTGGTGGCATGGAAAACGGTCAGGAAGGCATTCGGGCTCCCCTATTCTATATCAAATAGGATGCCGTTGTGGGAGCATTCTGAGTTCCCCAAGTTAGACATGTTATGTTTTCTGGAGACTGGAGATCAAGAGGGATGGAGGGATAGTTAGGCCGGAACATCTGATGCATGTGGATGAGAAACGCTGGTTGTCTCCCTGGGAATTGAAGGAAAGATACCAACTGCCTGATTCCCACTTTCTACACATCATGCAAGTGCTGGTTTTCTGCAGGCACAGAGTTCGTGACTTATCTAAGGAAGCACTCACAACCACCTTTGATTTTGATGATATAACAGGAATCACCTCGCGTATGATGTCACTTTCGGGTCTTTATAGAGCCATCTCTGGTGATTTCGTGAAAGTATCACCATCTAACAGGGGTGTAGCTACTAGTGACTGGGCCCCACAGCAAATTTTTGTATGGGCCCACCCCCATGCTTCGCAACTCCCTCCTCCTGTGTAAACCCCACTCCTTTGGCTATTCACGATCTAGACCAGAGCAGGCTGCCACGTCATCCTTTTCCTATATAAGATATATATATATATACAAAACAGTCCCAGTACAAGTAGAAGGCAGCTCTCATCTGCTTAGCCACTATCTGAGCACAGAAATCGCACCTGGGGGCGATAATCTGTTGCAGAAACGAAGAGATATCCAGCCCCAAAGATAGTAGAAAAATCTGTATCTTTATTTTGCGGTAATAAAATCTTCAACATAGGATGCTTAAGTCAACGCGTTTCAGACCCTCATATAATCAGGGTCCTTTCTAAGAGGAAGGACCCTGATTTTATGATGGTCTGAAACGCGTTGACTTAAGCATCCTATGTTGAAGATTTTATTACCGCAAAATAAAGATACATATTTTTCTACTATCTTTGGAGCTGGATATCTCTTCGTATCAGATATATATATATATATATATATATATATATATATACAGTGGATATAAAAAGTCTACACACCCCTGTTAAAATGTCAGGTTTCTGTGCTGTAAAAAAAATGAGACAAAGATAAATCATTTCAGACCTTTTTCCACCTTTAATGTGACCTATAAACTGTACAACTCAATTGAAAAACTAACTGAAATCTTTTAGGTAGAGGGAAGAAAAAATATTAAAATAAAATAATATGGTTGCATAAGTGTGCACCCCCTTTAACTAATACTTTGTTGAAGCACCTTTTGATTTTATTACAGCACTTTTTGGGTATGATTCTATCAGCATGGCACATTTTGACTTGGCAAGATTTGCCCACTCTTCTTTGTAGAAACACTCCAAATCTGTCAGATTGCGAGGGCATTTCCAGTGCTCAGCCCTCTTCAGATCACCCCACAGATTTTTAATCGGGTTCAGGTCTGGGCTCTGGCTGGGCCATTCAAAAACTGTAATCTTCTTCCGGTGAAGCCATTCCTTTGTTGATTTGGGTGCATGCTTTGGGTTTTTGTCATGCTGAAAGATGAAGTTCATGTTCAGCTTTCTAGCAGAAGCCTGAAGGTTTTGTGCCGATATTGACTGGTATTTGGAACTGTTCATAACTCCCTCTATCTTAACTAAGGCCCCAGTTCCAGCTGAAAAAAAACAGCCCCGCAGCATTAAAGGCTGCCACCACCATGGTTCACTGTGGGTATGGTGTTTTTTTGGTGATGTGCAGTGTTGTTTTTGCCCCAAACATATCTTTTGGAATTATGGCCAAAAAGTTCAACCTTGGTTTCATCAGATCATAAAACCTTTTCCCACATGCTTTTGGGAGACTTCAGATGTGTTTTTGCAAAATGTAGACTGGCTTGGATGTTTTTCTTTGTAAGCCCAGACATATGAAGAATATGTTCCATGGTATATCTAATGCCTTGGAAATTCTTTTGTACCCTTCTCCTGACTGATACCTTTTAACAATGAGATCCCTCTGATGCTTTAGAAGCTCTCTGTGGACCATGGCTTTTGTTGTGAGATGCGACTAAGAAAATTTCCGGAAAGACCAAGTAGAGAAGCTGAACTTTATTTGGGGTTAATCAGAGGCACTTTAAATCTTTAAATAATGGCAGGTGTATGCTGACTCCTATTTAACATGATTTTGAATGTAATTGCCTAATTCTGAACACAGCTACATCCGAAGTTATAAGAGGGTGTGCACACTTATGCAACCACATTATTTTTTTTTTTTTTGTTTTCTTCCCTCCACCTAAAAGATTTCAGTTTGTTTTTTAATTGAGTGGTATAGTTTATAGGTGACATTAACCCCTTTAGGACACATGACGTACCGGTAGGGCATGTTTCCCGAGTCCTTAAGGACACATGACGTATCGGTACGTCATGTGAAAAAATTGCGAGTGCGGCGCGGAAGGGGTTAAAATAAACAGGATGACGGCTGAAATCATTCAGCCGGCATCCTGTGACAACGCCGAGGGGGGTCATGTGACCCCCCGTATCGGCGATCGCAGAAAACCGCAGGTCAATTCAGACCTGCGGTTTGCTGCGTTTCCGGTCCATTCGGGTCTCCGGTGACCCGATGAACCGGAAAAGAACGGTGATCGGTGGCGTGATATCACACCACCAATCACCGTTCTTGAATTGGGGGCGGTGGTGGCGGTGCCTCGAGTTGATTGGTCCGGGGAGAGAGGCGGGGGATTCAAACTCCCGGCGCTCCTCTCTCCCCTCCTCTTCCTGTTGCCGCTGCCCCCGTGTGAGGACCGTGCTGCACCGCTCCTGTGACCTCCCCCTTCAGCTTCCATCACCCTCCTGCACCCTCCTGCACCCATCAGGTAGGTTAGGGTCAGTGAGGGAGAGGTATTTTAGGCAGGGATAGGAGGGACAGTTAGGTGTTAGGTAAAAAAAAAAAAAAAATTATTTTTGTTCTGCCTGTGGTGGTTGGGGTCCACAGCACTTAGCTGTGAGACCCTAAACCCACCCAGGGGTGCTGATCCCCCCCCCCCGCCACCCTCCCCCCCCCGCGCCACCCCCCTTTGCCACCTGCTGCCCTCCGCACACGCACGCACACACACTCGCACAACACACACTCCCATGGCCCGCAGGATGTTCTCGGTGGAGGAGGCATATGCCCAGATGCTCTCCGACACCGAGAGCGCCAGTGAGGATGAGGATGACCCCACCTTCCTCCTGTCATCTGCATCCTCCTCATCATCATCTGATGATGATGAGCCCCCAAGGCGGCGGAGACACCGCCAGGCGGAGCCAGAGGAGCCCCATGCTAGGGACCCTGTGGCCAGCACTAGTACGAGCAGCCCTGGGGCTCGTACTAGTTTTCCGGCCCACCAGAGAAGTCCACCTGAGCCCCCTACAGGTGAACGAGTCTGGTGTACCCCAGGGGAATACGAGCCTGTGATTCCTGAATTTGTTGGCAATCCAGGAATCCAGATTCCCACAGTGGGATTTACTGAAATAGACTTTTTTAGTTTTTTTTTCAGTTACCCACTGGTGAATCTGATGGTGGAGCAGACGAATCTGTACGCCCAACAGTTCGTCGCTCAGCACCCAGGCTCCTTTTTGGCTAGACCCGGTGGCTGGACCCCGGTCAGTGCAGCTGAGATGAGGACGTTTTGGGGCCTCGTGCTGCATATGGGGCTAGTGCAAAAACCGAGCGTCAGGCAATACTGGAGTGGGGACATCCTCTACCAGACCCCACTGTACAGTATGGCCATGACTCGCTCACGGTTTGAGGCCATCCGGAAATGCCTGCATTATGCAGATAATGCAGCATGTCCCCCCCGAGGTGATCCTGCCTATGACCGGCTGTACAAGATACGGCCGGTCATAGATCATTTCGGGGCCAAGTTTGCACAGGCCTACGTACCTGGAAGGGAGGTCGCGGTTGATGAGTCTCTCGTTGCTTTCAAGGGGAGACTCAGTTTCCGCCAATACATTCCCACTAAGCGGGCGAGGTATGGCATCAAAATGTACAAAATTTGTGAGAGTTCCTCGGGGTACACTTACAAATTCCGTGTGTACGAGGGGTGAGATTCCCGTATTGAACCCCCAGAATGTCCCCCCACTCTGGGTGTTAGCGGGAAACTCGTGTGGGACCTTATGTACCCACTACTGGATAAGGGTTACCACCTGTACGTGGATAACTTTTATACCAGTATTCCCTTGTATCAGGCCCTCTACGCCAGATCCACGTTCGCTTGTGGGACCGTGCGGAAAAATCAGCGCGGCCTCCTTGCCCACCCCCTCCAGGTACCTATCCCCAGGGGTGAGACCCGTGCCCTTACTTGTGGAAATCTGCTGTTGGTCAGGTATAAGGACAAGAGGGATGTCCTTATGCTGACCACAATCCATGGTAACGGCACCACCCCAGTCTCTGTGCGAGGTACCACGGCAACGGTCCTCAAGCCCGATTGTATCATCGACTACAATCGGTATATGGGTGGAGTTGATCTATCTGATCAAGTTCTCCAACCATATAATGCCATGCGGAAAACCCAGGCATGGTACAAAAAAGTTGCGGTCTAAATGGTGCAGGTTGCCATGTACAACGCTTTTGTACTATCCCGAAACGCTGGCAGCACAGAGACTTTCCTCCAGTTCTATGAGGCAGTCCTCAAGGACCTGATCTTTTCAGACCGGGAAAGAGCAGGTCGGAGTACCTCGGGAATTGGAGGCGCCCGGGTCGTCCCTTGCCAACATTTTCCAGGTGTGGTCCCCCATACTGGAAAAAAGGGACGAACCCAAAAAAGATGCAGAGTGTGTCACAAGAGGGGGATACGGAAGGACACCACCACTCAATGTGACACGTGCCCCGATCATCCGGGCCTCTGCGTTATCAATTGCTTCAGGGAGTATCACACTTCCATGGAGTACAAAATTTTTATAATTCCTGGCAGTCCCCTAGAGAGAACATAAAAAACTATGGCTTTCAGACTTTAGAGGCACAGAAACATTTTTTTTTCCAAAAATGATACTAGTTTTAGTGCAGGCATCCTCAAAATGCGGCCTTCCAGATATTGTCAAACTACAACTCCCATCATGGCCAGCTACTGCTATCAGCAGGGCATAGTGGGAATTGTAGTTTTACAACATCTGGAGGGCCGCAGTTTGAGGATGCCTGTTTTAGTGTCTCCTAAGTCTGAGAGCCATACATATTGGGCATCGCCGCGTCCGTAAAAATCTGCTCTATAAAAATAAAATTTGACCCAACCCCTTGGAAAAACGACTTAAAAAAAATAAAATAAAAACTATGTCCAAAAAGCCATTTTTATTGTCACCTAACATCAAAAAAAGTGTAATAGCGAGCAATCAAAAAGTCGTATGCACCCCCAAATAGTGCCAATAAAACCGCCATCTCATCCCACAAAAAATGAGCACCTACATTATATAGTCCCTCCCCAAAAAAAACTGCAGCTGCCAGGCTATGGAGATAGTAAAATTATCAATTTTTTGTTCCTAAAATGATAATATAGTGTAAAATCTGAATAAATTAAAAAAAGTAGACATATTATGTATCGTCGCGTTCGTAATAATCTGCCCTATAAAAATAACATTAGACCCAACCCCTCGAATGAACGGTGTTAAAAAAATAAAATAAAAACGGTGTCAAAACACCCATTTTTTAGTAGATATATATATAAGGAGGCTCCTTGCAGGTGCAGGCGATGGGCGTGTAGCTGACGGCCGCGCCGAAGTTGAGACCTGCTGGCCAGCGAATACTAATGAAGTGCTTCCAATTTGGAAGCGCTCATTAGTACTGGAGGACCAGGAAGCGTTGAACGCTTACCGCTACCTGGTCCTCGGCTGTCAGCTGTGCAGGGCTGCGCCAGTTCAGAGAGCACAGCCGAGGAGGAAGAAAATCGTGGGGTGCGAGGAGCGGTGGCGGGTCCAGGAGCAGGAGAGGTAAGTGGTTTTCTATTTTATAAAAAAATAAGGCTGCTGGGGGCATAATATGAGAGGCATAAAGGGGGCTAATAATACTATGAGAGGCATATATTGGGGGCTTATGAGAGGCATAATGGGGCTAATGAGAGGCATAATAGGGGCTAATAGGAGGCATAATGGGGGGCTAATGAGGTATATTGAGGGCTAATAAAGGCATATTGGGGGCTAATGAGAGGCATAATGGGGGCTAATAAGGCATAAGGGCTGATATGGGGCCTAACGAGAGGCATGTGGGCTGATATGGGGGTGATGAGAGGCATAATGGGGGCTAATGAGAGGCATAATGGGGGCTAATGAGGCATATGGGGGCTAATGAGGCAAAAGGGCTTATATTGGGGGCTAATGAGGCATAAGGGCTGATAATGGGGGCTAATGAGGCATTAGGGCTGATAATGGGGGCTCCTGAGGCATAAGGGCTGATATGGGGGCTAATGAGAGGCACGGGGGGTGATGAGAGGCATAATAGGGGCTAATGAGAGGCATTATGGGGGCTAATTAGGCATATGGGGGCTAATGAGGCATATTGGGGGCTAATAAAGGCATATTGGGGGCTAATGAGAGCCATATTGGGGGCTAATGAGGCATATGCGGGCTAATGAGGCATATGGGGCTAATGAGAGGCATAATGGGGCTAATGAGAGGCATAATAGGGGCTAATGAGAGGCATAATGGGGGCTAATGAGAGGCATAATGGGGGCTAATAAGAGGCATAATGGGGGCTAATGAGGCATATTGGGGGCTAATAAATACATATTGGGGGCTAATGAGAGGCATAATGGGGGCTAATAAGGCATAAGGGCTTATATGGGGCCTAATAAGAGGCATGGGGGCTGATATGGGAGTGAGGAGAGGCATAATGGGGGCTAATGAGAGGCATAATGGGGGCTAATGAGGCATATGGGGGCTAATGAGGCAAAAGGGCTTATTATGGGGGCTAATGAGGCATAAGGGCTGATAATGGGGGCTCCTAAGGCATAAGGGCTGACATGGGGGCTAAAAGAGGCATGGAGGCTGATATGAGGGTGATGAGAGGCATAATGGGGGCTAATGAGAGGCATAATGGGGCTAATAAGAGGCATAATGGGGGCTAATGAGAGGCATAATGGGGGCTAATGAGGCATATGGGGGATCTGAAAGGCATAATGGGGGCTAATGAGGCATAAGAGCTTATAATGGGGGATGATGAGGCATAATGGCTGCTAATGGGAACTAATGAGGCATAAGGGCTGATAATGGGGGCTCATGAGGCATAAGGGCTGATATGGGGGCTCATGAGGCATAAGGGCTGATATGGGGGCTAATGAGGCATAAGGGCTGATATGGGGGCTAATAAGAGGCATGGGGGCTAATATGGGGGTGATGAAAGGATAATGGTCTACTGTAGTGTTTCCCTACCAGGATGCCTCCAGCTTTTGCAAAACTACATCTCCCAGCATGCCCTGACAGCCAAATGCTGTCTGGGCATGCTGAGAGTTGTAGTTTGGAAACAGCTGGAGGCATCCTGGTTGGGAAAATCAGGTCTACTGTGATAATATGAACAATGGGGGTTCTACAAAAAGGCTATTGTGGGGCAAAGTTCATATTCGTGTTTACACACTTTTAAAATGAATGCTTTCCCCTTTTATAAACAAGTAAATAATGACACAATGCTGTGGGGCTGGTATGCAACTTTTTCCAGGGCCGGTTTTAATCCCCAGTCTGGCCCTGATTCTGGATCATCTTTTCACACAACTTTCCCACTCGGTGTAGCTTGGCGGCCAGTGCCTGATGCCACGGAAGTCCATCCTTCTCCTCCTCTAATTTTACTAAAATAGAGGCTGAGAAGGAGACACTCTGATCCACAGCACTGAAGCCAGCCGTACTCACCCTGACACAGGCCAGGGCCAGGAGGGCGCAGATAAGGGCCCAGGGGCACAGACAGGGGCCAGGGAGGCGCAAACAGAGGCCAGGGGAGGCACAGAAAGGGCCAGGGTGGCGCACACAGGGTCCAAGGGTGCAGAGACAAGGGCCAGGGTGGAGCAGACAGGGACCAGGGGCGCAGACAAAGCCCGGGAGGGGCACGGATAAGGGCCAGGGGGTGCAGACAGGGGCCAGGGGGGCACAGAAAGGACCAGGGTGGCGCACACAGGGACCACGGGGGTAAAGACAAAAGCCAGGGAGGCGCAGACAGGGGAACAGACAATGGTCGGGGGGGGGGGGGACACAGATAAGGGCCGGGGGGGGGCGCAGATGGGGGCCAGGGAGGCGCAAACAGGGGCCTGGGGGCCACAGGCCAGGGAGGGCACAGACAAGGCCCAGAGGGGCGCAGTTGGGTCAGGGGCTGTGCTGAAAGAGCCAGGAAGCACAGACAGGGCCAGGGGCTGCGCTGACAAGAGCAAGGGGGGCCTTGCTTTAATTACCTGACTTAATCTATCTTTTTCTGTTCACATTCCCACATAGGAACTAGGGGCTGGGAAAAGATGGTGAGTCCATGCCGCTGAGAGCTAGGACATGTGAATGGAGGAGCGGCAGCACCGGGGTGGGTGTGGTTGGGGGTTGGGGCACTATATGTGAAGGGAAGACAAAAGTGGTTCCAGCACATGATTCTTTTGCAATAAAAACTTCCTTTATTTTGGCACTTGAGGGTACAGACCCGTTCACATTACAAGCAATAGTTAACGCATTTCGGACTATCTTGTCCTTAGTCGTGGTTACGACTAAGGACAAGATAGTCCGAAAAGCGTTAACTATTGCTTGTAATGTGAACGTGTCTGTACCCTCAAGTGCTGAAATAAAGGAAGTTTTTATTGCAAAAGAATCAGGTGCTGGAACTACTTTTGTCTTTCCGAATTTACAAGTGCCTAGCTTTAAGTTCCGTAACACCGGGGATATGGCAATGCTGCTCAGGTGAGCTGGACATATACATGTGCACTGTATGTGAAGGGGCCCGGCCTAAAAAACTTTATTAAATAATCAACTCTCAAGAGAAACTTGAGAGCCAGCTCAGGACAGGTGAACGGAGCAGCCTCAGCAGGGGCAGCACTGAAAGCCAGGACAGGTGAACGGAGCAGCGGAAGCACTGAGAGCCAGGACAGGTGAACGGAGCAGCGGCAGCATGAGCTGACAAAGGCAAGAGGGGGGCACACCCAGGCAGCGCAGCATACCTGAAAAACCCGAAACAGTGACTGATGTGTGTGTGCTGCTCTACCGCTGTCATGCTGCTCCTGACCTCTTGCCTGTCACGCTGTGGATTTGACAACATATATTGGGAAATACTGGTCCATCAACCTTCCCGTAGTACCTCAGACATTACTATTTCATTACACTGGCTTATCGGTACCCCGATCCTCTCGTTCTCAGAATGCCCCTCTTTCCTCCACTCGATACTGCTGGTTGCCAAGAGAGTTTAATTACAACATTGTCTACCTCCATGCCTGACATATCAGCAGTGATTTCTCAACTGAGGCTGTTGTTGAGATATGATTGGATTGAGGCAGAGAGGCACAAGAAGGGATCAGCCACTAAGTTCTTCCTAAAGTGGAAAACCTTCCTCATCACTCATTTTAGTCCCACCGAAATCTCGGAGGTGGTTAAACCATTTCAGTATACCTCCTGGTAGATCATTTCCTTTCTAAAGGGCACTTTAGGCACCCTTCAAGTGTAGCCCCCACCTCTTTTCTTCCCCCCTTTGTCATTTTAATATATGTCACTTGATAATTGTCTATTGTTACAAGATATAGATGGGTTCTCATGGTAAAAATATATAACTCAGAAACTAATGCATGTTCCCCTCCCCTTCTTCCTCTCTGTTCTATGGTTGAAAATGTTTCAACAAGAATAAAAAAAAAAAAAAGCACAGGAAAAACTTCAAAAATATGGTATCACTGTAATTGTTCTGACTCTGTGAATGAAGGGGACAAGTCAGAGAACGCCGTAAAAACTAAACCATAAAACTATAGCAGAATTGTGTTTTTTTTCCCAATTCCACCCCGTATGGAATTTATTTACATTTTATGGAATATTAAATTGTGCCATTAGAAAGTACATCTTGTCTTGCAAAAATGTGAACGGAGAAAAAAAAGTTAGGGCTCTGGGAAGGTAGGCAGTGAAAAACGAAAAACCAGAAAATCTCTGTGGCATGAAAGTGTAAAGGCTAAACATCAATTTTTTAATTGATCTTTATTAAAAATATTGAGTCGTGCAGAAAGACGGTAACAGAACCAAGCTCTGTGCATAGAGACGGCAACAAAACCAAGACTTGTGCATAGATACAGGAAGAACCAGGCCTGTGCATGTATACGGTAATGGAATCAAGCTCTGTGCTTCGATACAGTAACAGAACAAAGCTCATTTAGATAAAGCAACAGAAATCAGTCTTAAATATGTACACAATCACACCAACCAGCACATAAAAAATAGTGATACTGCAGTGATTACATGTGTTCTATTACATTGCATGCATAGGCGCGCGCACAGGGTGTGTCGGGTGTGCCTGGGCACACCCTATTCAAACATCAAAGGGTGCTGGTCGGCGAATACTAATGAAGCACTTCCATTTTGTAAGCGCTCATTAGTACCGGAGGACCAGGAAGCGGTGTACTTACCGCTTCCTGGTCCTCGGCTATCGGCTGTGCAGGGCTGTGCACAGCGTGACGTCACGCTGTGCACGCCAGTTCAGAGCGCAGCCGAGAGCCGACATCAGAAGGAAAAACATCACGGGCTGCGATTAGCGGCGGCGTCCAGGAGCAGGAGAGGTAAGTGTTTTTTTATTTTATAAAAAATGAGGATGCTGGGGGCATAATGAGGCTGCTGGGGGCTAATGAGGCACATGGGGGCTAATGAGAGGCATATGGGGGCTAATGAGGCACATGGGAGCATAATGAGGCACATGGGGGCTAATGAGGCTAATGAGAGGCATAATGGGGGTTTAATGAGAGGCATATGGGGGCTTAATAAGGCACATGGGGGCATAATGAGGCACATGGGGGCTAAATGAGGCACATGGGAGCATAATGAGGCACATGGGGGCTAATGAGAGGCATAATGGTGGGCTAGTGAGAGGCATATGGAGGCTAATGAGGCATAATATGGGGCTAATGAGAGGCATAAGGGAGGCTAATGAGGCATAATGCCTGATAATGGGGGCTAATGAGGCATAAGGGCTGATGATGGGGGCTAATGAGGCTTAAGAGCTGATGATGGAGCTAATGAGGCATAAGGGCTGATGAGGCATAAGGGCCGATGATGGGGGCTAATGAAGCATAAGGGCTGATATGGGGGCAAATGAGACATAAGGGCTGATATGGGGGCTAATGAGAGGCATGGGGGCTGATATGAGGGTAATGAGAGGCATAATGAGGGCTAATGAGAGGCATGGGGGCTGATATGGGGGTGATGAGAGGCATAATGGGGGCTAATGAGAGGCATGGGGGCTGATATGGGGGTAATGAGAGGCATAATGGGGGCTAATAAGAGGCATGGGGGCTGATATGGGGGTGATGAGAGGCATAATAGGGGCTAATGAGAGGCATGGGGGCTGATATAGGGATGATGAGAGGCATGGGGCTCTTATCTGAGGTCTGATTGGGGGTCATTTACATTGGGGTCTGAGCTGAGGTCTGATTGGGGGTCTGATTTGAGGTCTTATTGGAGTCCTAATAACATTGAGGGTCTGATTGGGGCTGTCAGCTGAAGTCTGATTGACATTGGGGTCGGATTGGTGGTCTGACCTAAGGTGTAATGAAAAATATTTTTTTTCTTATTGTCCTCCTCTAAAACCTAGGTGTGTCTTTTAGGTCTCCTTCCTGAACTGCAGAGCGGTGCCCACTTTCAGCCCTGAGCCCAGCTGCCCAGAGCACTGAACCTGAGCCTGCTGGAGTCTTCAGAACTGTAAGTATTTACAGTGATTTACTGTAAGCTATATTATATATATTACTTGTTTTATGTGAGTAAGGGTGCTGGGTGGTTGGAGAAGGGGAAGGGAGGGATACAATGCAGGGGGTAATATATCTAGGGGTATCAGGGTCCATTATTATACAGGGGTAATTTAACTTATTTTTGTTTATATTGATAATTATATGAGTGCGGGTCTGTATGTATGTACGCAGAGTGTATTTGTGTATATATCTGTGTGTGTGTGTGTGTATGTGTATAATATATACAGTGGGATGCGAAAGTTTGGGCAACCTTGTAAATCGTCACGATTTTCCTGTATAAATCGTTGGTTGTTACGATAAAAAATGTCAGTTAAATATATCATATAGGAGACACACACAGTGATATTTGAGAAGTGAAATGAAGTTTATTGGATTTACAGAAAGTGTGCTATAATTGTTTAAACAAAATTAAGCAGGTGCATAAAGTTGGGCACCACAAAAAAGAAAAGAAATCGATATTTAGTAGATCCTCCTTTTGCAGAAATTACAGCTTCTAAACGCTTCCTGTAGGTTCCAATGAGAGTCTGGATTCTGATTGAAGGTATTTTGGACCATTCCTCTTTACAAAACATCTTTAATTCATTCAGGTTTAATGGCTTCTGAGCATGGACAGCTCTCTTTAAGTCACACCACAGATTTTCAATTATATTCAGGTCTGGGGACTGAGATGGCCATTCCAGAACGTTGTACTTGTTCCTCTGCATAAATGCCTTAGTGGATTTTGAGCAGTGTTTAGGGTCGTTGTCTTCTTGAAAGATCCAGCCCCGGCACAGCTTCAGCTTTGTCACTGATTCCTGGACATTGGTCTCCAGAATCTGCTGATACTGAGTGGAATCCATGCGTCCCTCAACTTTGACAAGATTCCCAGTCCCTGCACTGGCCACACAGCCCCACAGCATGATGGAACCACCACCATATTTTACTGTAGGTAGCAGGTGTTTTTCTTGGAATGCTGTGTTCTTTTTCCTCCATGCATAACGCCCCAAATAACTCAATTTTAGTTTCATCAGTCCACAGCACCTTATTCCAAAATGAAGCTGGCTTGTCCAAATGTGCTTTAGCCCATCTCAAGCGGCACTTTTTGTGCTGTGGGCAGAGAAAAGGCTTCCTCTGCATCACTCTCGCATACAGCATCTCCTTGTGTAAAGTGCGCCGAAGGGTTGAACGATGCACAGTGACTCCATCTGCAGCAAGATGATGTTGTAGGTCTTTGGTGCTGGTCTGTGGGTTGACTCTGACTGTTCTCACCATTCATCGCTTCTGTCTATCCGAGATTTTTCTTGGTCTGCCACTTCAAGCCTTAACTTGAACTGAGCCTGTGGTCTTCCATTTCCTCAATATGTTCCTAACTGTGGAAACAGACAGCTGAAATCTGACAGCTTTCTGTATCCTTCCCTAAACCATGATGGTGAACAATCTTTGTCTTCAGGTCATTTGAGAGTTGTGAGACCCCCATGTTGCTACTCTTCGGAGAAAATTAAAAGAGGAGGGAAACTTACAATTGACCCCCTAAATACTCTTTCTCATATTTGGATTCACCTGTGTATGTAGGTCAGGGGGCACTGAGCTTACCAAGCCAATTTAAGTTCCAATAATTAGTTCTAAAGGTTTTGGAATCAATAAAATGACAAACGTGCCAAATTTATGCACCTGCCTAATTTTGTTTAAACAATTATAGCACACTTTCTGTAAATCTGATAAACTTCATTTCACTTCTCAAATATCACTGTGTGTGTCTCCTATATGATATATTTAACTGACATTTTTTATCGTAACAACCAACAATTTATACAGGAAAATCATGAAGATTAACAAGGTTGCCCAAACTTTCGCATCCCACTGTATACATATATATATATATATTACATACATACACATGTGCGCACAGCGTGTGTGTTTGTGCTTTAGGATGCACACCCTAATGCAATAGGATGCGCACGCCTATGATTGCATGCAATCTGCCACAGAAATTTCTTATTTTGATGGGACATTTGTCAGCTGTTCCATGCAACTCATATGCAGTTTTGTTTCTTATGAAATCACTAAGTTGCATGCAGCTTCTGTTTATCCACAAAATACATTCCCTTTTACTTCACATTTGGGAGATTATTCTCCTTTACATGTTTTTAGATCAAAAGGACTGGAGTGTGTTTTTAAGAAAAAGAGAAACCATTCCTAAGAAGATATTAGTGAACATTGCCTTTCCCCTTTGAGTCACACTTAGATGCTTCTTTTGATTTAGGGAAGAACGGATCTCTCAGGGTCCTAATAGGATCTTCTCCATCCAGGCATACAGACAATAGCGCACACAGGCCTCATACACATGACTGTATTCATATTTCCTCCCGCAAACTACAGAACTGCAGATACCTTCAGTGTGTGCTCCACATTTTTCTCACTCCCACTAGAAATAACTATTCTCGGCCGCAATATGTAACAGAATAGGACATGTTCTATAATTTGCGGAATGGACATAGGGATGCAGACAGCACATAGATGACATCTGTGTAAATGAAAGGGTCTGTGTGCTACTGTATCTGCATGAAATGTGGCTAGCACACGAATGAAAAATACGGTTGTGTGCATGAGGCCTAAGATGCATGTTTTCACACAGACACACATAAGCAACTTTCATGCTCTCTTTTTACATACAAGCATAGGTTTTTAATTTGTATTTTTCCCCAGGCTGCAATAGTGACGTATTGTTGCGGTTGCAGCTGTCCAATGGAATACACCACTGAGACCAGTGATTGGCTGCAGCGGTATATGGGACGTCACCACTGCAACCACAACAGTATATCAGTGTTGTAACCTGGGGAAGAATAGGAAGTGGTAGTGCTGGATTGGAGAGGAGTGGGAAGGTGAGTTTATTTTATTATTTTATTCATGTTCCTGCCATTTCCCCAAAAAGAAATATAACTTGGAAAACTAGTGTAGCACACTACTATTTTATGGTAGTGCATTTATGTTTCTACACATAAAGGCACACTTTTATATACGACATGCACAGGCAGGCGTTTTTACCCACATAGACACACATTAAAGCTCGGGCTACACGGCATCATTGGCCTGTGACACATGTTACACAGCAATGCGGTGCTACAGTTAAGTGAATGGGGTGACTGTCGAGTCACAACACCATTCACTTTCATTAGTTACAATGTAGCTTTGTGTTGCTGCAATTTTTGCCCGCACAGTGTGTGTTGTGAGCCAAAGTTGGTGGGTAGCGCAAGCCCTACACTAATACCCTATTTTCCTGATGAAGCCGCACATGCGGCGAAACATGTCGGGAGGGTTAGTGCCTGCTGGCTTTTAGACAGGGACCGAATCGGAAGCATACAATTGTATGAATGAATGTGTGGTTGGTAAGTGCTAAACAGCGTGTATCTGCGTGGCTGAGAAAGTTGGTGTGATATGGCTCATAGTAAAGAGGGGTGAGCAGTGGGCGCCCCCTTTACGATAAAATAGGGAAACCATTCCCTGGTAATTTTGTAGGAATCTATTTCCTCTCTCATGAGCCATAGTGTGACAAAGCATGTGTGCACAAACATAGGAATTAGTCAAGTGGTTCCAGCGCCATAATATAAGTGCAGTAGGAGCAAATAGAAATCTGCTCTATTATACAATCACATTGTTGCAACACTGACTTAAAATCAGAATTTGATTGCCAAGAAGCTTCAAAGAGTGAGCAATTGGCTACACATTCCAGTGTTGCAACAAAGTTGTAGGTTGCCATCAAGCACAATGTTGAGCAACGAATGCGCTGGATTCCTGATAGGAATGTAGAAAAACATATGCATAAACCTATGGCAGATGCACACATTATAACACAGCAAAGTGAACTGCAGCCATAAGCAGTACCTCCAAGTAAAAGAGGATTACACACATTCAGTATTGAGTGGAATATTTGATTCCTTCCCTGATAATTTTAATGGGACTGGGTGTATAAATAAATGTATCAGCTTTTATAAAAATATAATAAAGGTTACGTTTTAATATCTATGTTGTAACCCCTAAAAGGATTTAGTAGGTCTATGTGACCTTTTTGTAAATTAATGTGTAGTATCCTGAGGGTACAACGTGGGCATTGGTGTGGTTTGTTATAGCGCAAGCCCTAACACACTTTCACACAAAAAGCATACACACTTTTACACAAGAAGGCATGGTTTTATACACACTTTTACACAAGAAGGAATGGTTTTATACACACTTTTACACAAGAAGACATGGTTTTATACACACTTTTACACAAGAAGTCATGGTTTTATACACACTTTTACACAAGAAGGCATGGTTTTATACACACTTTTGCACAAGAAGGAATAGTTTTATACACACTTTTACACAAGAAGGCATGGTTTTATACACACTTTTACATATGAAGGCACCCTTTAACACTGCACTACCTACTGGACAGTATAGATTTCCCTTACCTACTTCATATAGTGGCCCACTCTGGCATGTGTATTGTGGCTGCAGCATCCTGTTGTGTCCTCCTCTCATAGCAGCAGTGCTCCACAGTGGTGTCAGCAGTGCTTTCATACTGAATAGGAGGAGAGCCTGTAAGTACTTTTAATTAACAGGGGTTCATCCAGCCAGCACTTCCTGTCAGTGACCTTATATCCACATGTTCTGATTTTCACAAAAATCGCGCCAAAAAATGTTGCAATTTGCCACGATTTTTGTGAAAATCAGAACATGTGGATATAAGCTTGTTAGCTCACTGACAGGGAGTGCTGACTGAAGGAACCCCTGTCAGTTAAAAGTACTCACAGGCTCTCCTCCGCTTTATCAGCCTTCCTATTCAGGAAGGAAGCACTGATTGTGCTATAGCTTGGGGCAGCATGATGGGCCCCCCAGTGGTTGACATCTTTATAGATTGCAGCAGGGGATCATAGATATGTTCAGAGGACGGGTCCCATGAAGACAGGAGGCGGGCCCCTTCACGCAGCTCATTGAGCTTTCAAACATAAAGGCTCACTTATGGTGCAGGGGCCCACCGAGGAGTTCCCTGTCTCCCCGGTGGGCCAGTCCTAGCCTGTTATGCCACCAATGTCAGATGGGTGCAGGTCCCAGCAGTGGGACCCACAACTATTGCCACTACGAAGCTCCCAAAGAGAAAAAGAATGCATCGCTCATGTGCGGCCATTCTCCATTCATTTCTAAAGGAGTGTCGAAAACAGCCAAGCGGATCCCTGTGGCTGTTCTATAAATTGTAGAACATGTCCTATTTTGATCCGAATTGTGGACAAGAATAGTCCTTTCTATTAATGAGATGCAAGAAAAATGTGGAATGCATACAAAGGGTATCCACAATTTATGGATCCATGGCATGCAGACTAAAATAGAGACATGACCGTGTGTATGAAGCCTAGAGTAGTGTCTCTTGACCAAGAGCCTCTAGGGATGGATGCAGTAGAAGCTGTTGTATCTCCTTTGTTGATCACTAGGCTTCTTTATGTTCTAGAACAGGGGTGTCAAACTCAAATTCATCGGGGGCCGCATCAGCAGTTTGGTCACCCTCAAAGGGCCGGTTGTATCTGTAGGACTATGTGTCCACTATGGTTCAGGCAGCCGTTGGATCTGTCACATCACAGGATGGCATGCGCTCAATATAAAAACAAGTGGAGGTTTCCTGAATGCATGTAAAGTGGAGGTTTCCTGTGTAGAACAGCCGGCGCCGCTAGAGGGCAGACGCAGGGCCGGACTCGGGATAAAAACCAGCCCTGGAAAAAGTTTCACACCAGCCCCATGGCATTGTCGTTATTTACTTGTTTATAAAACTCGTGTATTTTAAAACACGTGTGATAACACGAATATGAACTTTGCCCAACAATAGCACTTTTTAAGAACCCCCATTGTTCATATTATCACTGTTATGAGGAATCTGTGGATGACACTGTTATGGGGGATCTGTGGATGACGCTGTTATGGGGGATCACCCCATAACAGTGCGTCATCCACAGATCCCCCCATAACAGTGCGTCATCCACAGATGCCCCCATAACAGTGCGTCATCCACAGATCACCCCATAACAGTGCGTCATCCACAGATCCCCCATAACAGTGTCATCCACAGATCCCCCCATAACAGTGTCATCCACAGATCCCCCCATAACAGTGCGTCATCCACAGATCCCCCCATAACAGTGCGTCATCCACAGATTCCCCCATAACAGTATCATACAGAGATCCCCCATAACAGTATCATCCACAGATCCCCCCATAACAGTGACATCCAGATCCCCCTGAACAGTGCATCATTTGCATGTATGAAGCCAGGAAGGCTGCCTTATACTGTGAGGAGCACTGGAGAATGTAGATTAAATTATCAGTGGCAAGGTGATAGGTGAAGGCAAGGCACAGACAGCACAGTCACTTACTTTATCTCAGTGGGCAGTGGTGGTGTGTGGACACACAACACACACAGGCTGGGCTGATGAGACCAGGAGGCTGGAGCAGCTGCAGGGCACTGTCTCTGACTGACTGTGAGACTATCCTCACCCTGAAGTCCTCCTGAACGGCGCCACAACTCTGAGCCCGCCCCCTGAGTCCCACTCCCTGACCTTTTGGCACTGTGTCACTCATCATTGAGTGTGCTGCCTAGTGCCTCCGCTTGGTCTGGACTGCTGTCAGTCCAGTCACTGACTCCCGCCCGCCGCGGCCCGTCCCCACGAGCTGCTGCTGCCTGCTAGTCCACAAGCAAGCGCCACCACCACTTAATAAAAGGTGAAGGCGGCCGGCGGCGGCTACACGGGCCACATAACGAGGACTGGCGGGCCGGATTCGGCCCGTGGGCCTTGTGTTTGACACCCGTGTTCTAGAATGTGCTCCAATAGTTTATGTCTTGAAATTGTGATTATAAGCCCTGATGTGACTGTATTCTTATGGTTACCATTCCATGTGCCTTGCTCAGCAGAGAGATCATGCGGCCTGATCATCTGTGCAGACGCATCGCTAGTACAAGATAATGACTTTTGTGGCATATTAAGAGGGAGATGGATGAAGTGCAGCCAAGATAATGCACAACACGTGGGAGATGCATCACTGTTTTGGGAGGCAGCCAAATTGGTTCTTTGAGGGAAAAATAATATTTTGTGTAGTTCTGAAAAACAGGAAAAAATGTCTTATGAATGTAATTCTCCAGTCCAAACTTTTAACTATTAATGGGCGAAAAGTGGTGGAAGGCATCTGAGAATAGACTAAATGCTGAAGAAGGTGCTGACCCTGTGCAATATGCAGTGAGAAGCACGGTCAAGCATGTGTGGACCTGGAGATAGGTAATAATTGTCAAGCCCTTTTTAAAAACTGTACCGCTTGTTTCACCCTGGTGTTCTCCACACTGTGTGGATAAGATTTGCTAGAACCTCATCCAGTTTGCTGTTGCTGTAAGAGTGCCACTACATGGTGCGGTCATATCATGGTTGTGAAGTGGCAGTGCTGCGTTCAAGGCCGTGGGCTCTAAATAAACTTATGACTACACTGTTCAATGGGTCTCTATTCTTAATGGCCACAGGGTATTGAAGGTACTCTAATGCAGTACCGTGTGGTTGTACCCTAATATGCTGAGGATTTTCTAGCCACAAATCCAGACAGAAAATCTGTAGCATAACTGCTATATGTGAATATACCCTAATAGTGCAAGCCAGAGTGTCACACCACTAATATTGCTAGCCATGGTGTTCCCTGTAATATACTAATTCCAGAGAATATTTTCATAAAACTCTGTGTTGCGCCATTCCTCTGTTATTAATTTGTGGACAATTGGGTGTGTCACCAGTTGGGGGAGTGTCCCTACACATTACAGTGCTGACTGTAACATTCTATGTAGGGACATGTTCCTATGATAAAGGGAATGGTAAAACACCGTTCTAGAAGGAATTGCAGAGGATAAGGACAGCACAGATTTATGACAAAAGATGCCCAGAATTGTTTATTCAAGTAGGGCCGGACCAGGAGTGAAGCTTTAGGGGTAGGCCATCATGACGATGGTTTAGGTGAGGGAGGGTGTAGATAGGGTTAATTAGGAAGGCAGTGGAGCAGTGAGGAGTAGTTGGTATGGTAACGGAGGCAGGGGGAGAAGGGTTTAAATGAGGCAGGAGACGTTACGTGAGAGCCATCTTTTTGGGTTTCCAGCCGGGCAAACTAGCAGCTGAGAAGATGTCTGCCATGGATGTGTCGGTGGAGGAGCTGCTGGTGCGGCTTCGTCGCGAAGCGGAGGTGCGTGGGCCTGGCTGGCTCCGAGAGCAGGTTAGGGGATTCCTAGAGGAACCCTTATCGGCGGAGATTACCCAAAATGTACGGGCTGCCCGGCCGCGGCGGGGCCACCCACCGCCGCCTGAGCCCGGAGAGCACCCCCAGGGTTCGGTGCCGAATCAGGAGCCCCTCAGGGGACCCTCCGCGGTGAGGAGCATCTGTACAGTCTGCCGGAGGCGGTCTTACGGTGGAGGCTGCCGGGAGGTGGTGTTACTGTGGGACCCAGAGAAGAGTGGGACGCCCCTTCCCCCACTCTCTGCAGCAAGTCCACAGGAATCGGAACCAGGATCTGCGGGCTGGCCCAGCTTACCTGGCAACGGGCGGCCTGCTCTGCGTGGTCAGCAGGTCGGTCGCGCTGCACAGAGGGTAGGAGAAGACCTGTGCAGGCCCTCAGCAGGGCAAGTGAAGGATGGATCGGCTCACCACATGGCAGGAGCCATGTGTTCCACAGCAACAAAATTGTCCAGCGTAGTGCAGACTGATTCCTCAGCCGTCCAGGAGGAGAGGCCTGCCACAGCTGGAAGCTCCGCCCGGAAGGAGGTTCCTTCAACGTCTGGGAGTTGGACATCAGGACCCGGGGATCGGCAGGATGCAGGACATGCGGCAGCGGGAGTCACAGCCAGGGCCGGTGCAAGGATTTTTGCCGCCCTAGGCAAGATAAAAATTGCTGCTCCCCCCCGCCCCCCATCAGATGATCTGACCTTACAGTACTGTAGCGGCGGCACGAAGCGCACGGCGTCATAGCAACCAATGACGCTGTGCGCAGTGTATGCTATATGTGTATAACAAACATATTTCACATGAAAACTTACAGTTACTTGGCTTGGCCCTTGGGGATCTCGGACACCACTTCACACTTTGGCCGGGGGATCGGTGTAGAGGTATACTGTATATTGTGGGGATCGGCGGAGCTGATGATGTGTTTAATCCTAATGAGAAAGATTTCAGAATAAGGATTTGGAGAAGGATCAGAGGGATAGCAGAGCAGGGAGAGGCTGGTGCTGCTACTGGGGGGGGAGTGATAACATGGGGGTTTAATAAAGCCCACCATAATACCCCCCCCCCCCAGTAGTAATCATTCTTCTTATAATATACAGTGCAAAAAATACCCCCTTGTAATGCCCCAGCTGAGCTAATGTCCCCATAATGTACCAGTATGAAATACCCCTATATAGTGCCCTTAGTAAATGCCCCCATAGTGCTCCTCCCGCGCCTTCCTCCTAGTGCCTCCATAATATAATACACTGCTTCATTTGCAGAGCACATCCCCCCCCCCTACCCATACCACATTTCTCCCCTTCCATGGCAGCACTGTTGATGAGGGTATATAGGGTATATCCCAATTCTCCCCCTCCATGACATGGCAGCACAGCTCTGTATTATTATTAATATGAAGGCCCTCTCTGTACTATTATTATAATAACAGCCCCTCTGTATAAATAATAATACTAATACAGTGGGGGCTATTAACATAAGAATAGTACAGAGGGGGCCATTATAATAATAATAGTACAGAGGCAGCCTTATAACAATAATAATAGCCCCCCTTAAGTGCCAGTAGTCCCCCCTTATGTGCCAGCAGTCCCCCCTTATGTGCCAGCAGTAGCCCCCTTATGTGCCAGTAGCCCCCCTTATGTGCCAACAGTAGCCCCCTTAATGCCAGTAGTCCCCTTATGTGCCAGTAGCCCCCCTTATGTGCCAGTAGTCCCCTTATGTGCCAGTAGCCCCCCTTATGTGCCAACAGTAGCCCCCTTAAATGCCAGTATTCCTCTTATGTGCCAGTAGCCCCCCTTATGTGCCAGTAGTCCCCTTATGTGCCAGTAGCCCCCCTTATGTGCCAGTAGCCCCCCTTAAGTGCCAGTAGTCCCCCCTTAAGTGCCAGTAGTCCCCTTAAGTGCCAGTAGTCCCCTTACGTGCCAGTAGTCCCCTTACATACCAGTAGCCCCCTTATGTGCCAGTAGCCCCCCTTTGTGCCAGTAGCCCCTTATGTGCCAGTAGTCCCCTTATGTGCCAGTAGCCCCCTTATGTGCCAGTAGCCCCCTTACTTATGTGCCAGTAGCCCCCTTACTTATGTGCCAGTAGCCCCCTTACTTATGTGCCAGTAGTCCCCCCACTTCTGTGCCAGTAGCCCCCTTACTTATGTGCCAGTAGACCCCTTACTTATGTGCCAGTAGCCCCCTTACTTATGTGACAGTAGCCCCCTTACTTATGTGCCAGTAGCCCCCTTACTTATGTGCCAGTTTGTTTTGTTAAAAAAAAAAAAACACATACTTACCTCCATGGCAGCGATGTGATGCAGGCCTCCTCCGGCCTGTGTCCCGCGCTGTACGGCTCAGGCGGCGCGATGACGTCATCGCGCCTCCTGAACAAGCCTCTGATAGGCTGCCAGCACTAGGCCGGCAGCCTATCAGATGAACGGCGGACGGGACACGCCTCCGGGCCTCCTCCCTCACGCTCCGCTGCCGCGACTCTGCTCTGGCATAATGTCCATTGCCCATGCCGCAATTTAGCGCCTGGGGGCGGGGCGACCGCACTGGGTGTCACCCCAGGGACTGGTGTCACCCGGTACGGTCCGCACCCCCCTCAGGCGGTGCAGGATGAGAGCGGGGCGCCGCGCCGGCCGCCACGTTCCCTTACAAGTTTTTTTTTTTTTAAATCGCAGGGTTCCGCCCCCTGCTAAATTGCGCCCTAGGCGGTTGCGCCTGGCCCTGGTCACAGCGCCCATGGTGCCTGGTGAGACATCATGGGGTCCCATATTAGCTCAGCTTAGAGCCCCGGGGGTGGTATGGTCACCGGGGGGAGTGGGGGCGGGGTTTAGGTCAGTCTTTGGGGGGGTTGGCGGGATGGTTGTCTAGCTTGGGGGCGAGTGGGGGGTCCCCGTTGCCAGTGTGGGGGGTGGTTCAGCTGCCAGGTGTGGGGGTCGGGTTGGTTGGGGGTCCTGTATCAACGGTTTCGGTAAAGACGCAGGCGGATGGTGGGGTCTGAACTCACCTGTAAAGAGATCGCGATGGCAGTGGCACAACTTCTAGCTCCCGACATAAAAGCCACGCTGGAGACCACTATCGCAGCCACTATGAAACAACTTCAGCAAGATGTGGCGCAACATTCATCGCGCCTTTGCGAGCTGGAACAGAGAACAGGGACTCTAGAAGACGAGTTACAAAAGACCCAGGATCGGGTCAGAGATATCTTGAGGGAGAATAGGTCCCTTTCACAAAAAGTGGAGGACCTTGAAAACCGGTCACGCAGAAATAACCTGCGACTAATAGGCCTCCCAGAAGATATCCCTAATCATAAGCTGCTGCAGTTTTTTGCCGAGGACCTACCACTTGCACTGGGAATCCCGTCCGCCATGACTGTGGAACGAGCGCACAGGATAGGCCCTCCAAGGGACGTGGACCGAGGAGACCAGAATAACAGGCCAAGACCAGCAATTGCGAAATTCCTCAATTATGCGGATAAAGAAGCAATCCTACTAAAATACAGACGCCTGAATCAACCACTGAAGGTTCGAGGATATAAAATATTACTCTTTGGGGATTACTCTGTGGAGGTGGCGAAGAGAAGGCGGGCTTTTTCCCAGATATGCTCCCAGTTGAGGAAAATCAGGTTCTCCCTTATGTATCCTGCTATTTTGCGTGTCTTCAAGTCACAAGGACAAATAGAGACATATATGTCGCCTAAAGAAGCGCAAGAGGCCCTGGATGACTAGACCCAGTCAGAGGGCTCGAGGAGAGACTTTACATCTCGATGTCATCTGTCACCGAGGAGAGGTCGTGGAGGAAAACATGGAGCCGGGAGGAAACTGGACCCCTCTCCACGCAGAAGTGAGATTGACTCCAATCAATCTGCCAACTTGGTGTGGGACTGAATAAAGCTGCCCCAGTTCTTACAGGACGCTGTATTTTGTGGCCTATACTCCGCAGGTCGTATGTTGATATGCTCTTAGTGCTAAGCATTCAGTTTTAGAACACTGTTTGATGTTAGTTATATGTCTTAGTTTAATAGCACTAATGGGAGAGGTGAACTAGTATCTAATTGGGATATATGGGTGGAAGGAGGGTTTCAGACTAAAGGGAGGCAAGATGGAATCTGGTGTGGTGAGGTCCGGACGCCATGGCCAGTTCAATGCGAAAAAAGTGAAGTCCATGAATATGTTTTGCGGATTGTTATCTCTGCTTTTGCTATGCTAGGTTTTAGTGATGAGGTGGCGGCGGTACGGTGGATAGCGGTTAGGGATATGTTGTGGGGAGGGGTGATGCATGAGGTTCACCGTTTTGTGCGGTTGGATCGTCCCTCCAATGTTTTATTGTTGCATGTAGGGGGGAACGATTTGGGTAGCCAGCCCTTCAAGGAGCTTATTAGGAATGTGAGGTACGACCTGCTCAGGCTTTGGGTCTTGTTTTCTGGTTTGATCACAGTGTGGTCAGACATTGTTCCGAGGCACTCCTGGAGGTGGGCTAGGTCGGTGGAAGGAATTAACAAGGCCCGTATAAAAGTGAATAGGGTGATTGGTAGGTTTATGACGAGAAATGAGAGGTTCGCGGTTCGGCAGGAGGAGTTGGAAAAAGGGGTCGGGAATTTTTGGAGGTCGGACGGTGTGCACCTCAATGCTGTGGGAATCAATTTATGGGCCCTGGGGATTCAGGGGGGATTGAGACCGGTTTACGGATGTGGAGGGACGCGCAGGCTTAAGGAGGTCAAGTTGCGCGTTCGTGAAGGCGGGGGAGGTCCTCGAAGTTGGACTAGATCGTGGTACTTGAGGATGGGAGGGCCCCGTGGGAGGGGCTGGACTCTCATGGAGGATCTGGAGTGAGGAATTAAAGGCGGCCATAAGTTGGTGCCTCCGAGCTGGGTTGAACGGTTGGGGGTAAGATGGAGTCACCACTTTCGGTTTGAGTTCTCTGGTTATTTGGGGCTTCTAGGACCTACCTCGTCAGGGGTTAATAGTTTTGGTTATTTAACTGTTATAGTATTATTTATTTATTTAAATAAAGGGCTGCTGTGGCTGATTATAATCCGAACCATGGTCTGTGTTTATTTGGTATGGGGTTCATGGGAGGTGGGATTAAAGACAGGGGGGCTGTGGCAGGGAAACCCTAGCAAGTACCTAATACCATTGTCATGGGCCATACAAGTATTTACTTAACTAAGCAGGAGAACAGACAGGTCTCCTTTAAAGGGGTTGTCTCATGAATTAGACCAGTGTTTCCCAACCAGTGCGCCTCCAGCTGTTGCAAAACTACAACTCCCAGCATGCATACACAGGCAAAGGCTGTCTGGGCATGCTGGGAGTTGTAGTTTTGCAACAGCTGGAGGCACACTGGTTGGGAAACACTGAATTAGACAACCCCTGGTCATATGACCTACTAGGGTATATGGGCACTATATAGGGTGAACAGTTATCCGCTCTTGTTTTGGCACACTAGAACCGTCCACTATTAGATAGCCCTTCATTTTAATAGCTGCCATGTAATCCTACATTACCCCTACCACGGCTGCTGAAGGGAAATTCTCCTTTTAGGGAAATAAAGTAGAAATAAAACCCATATTCTGTTAGTAAGAAATCCACAATTTCATGTTAGATCTAACAATAGTTTCCTGCAAAAAAAAGTACTTGGAACAAAATCCATTATTACATTGTGTCACACTTGTATATACTTACACATAGCACATGTGATGTTACCACAGCAGTTGCATAAGTCAAGTGTGACTTGGCCCAAGTCCCTCACCTTCATAGCCAGAGCAACTAAACGCTTGTTCAATAGCATATACACTATTATACAGTGCGCACAACTGCTAAACGTTAAAGAGGATATATATTTAGTTTTGTGGGAAAAGGTTCAGTAAAACTTCTAATTTATACATTATATCTTTGCTTTTTAGATCTCCTGTGAACAGCTATCGGTACAGAGAGGAGGTGCTATCAGTGATTGACAGCTATCTCTTATACTCAATGCCATGAGTTCCTGATAACCCCTCCCTCTTGTACCAAATGTTTTTCACAAGGCTGCAAAAAAGCAAAGTAATAAATGTATAAATTACTGAATCTTTTTTCCACAAAAATATATATCAATATCTACTTCTCCCCTCACCCGGAGGAATGGTTTGAAGAGATTGCTCTATACCAGAGAATAGAGGATCTCATTAGTGTGACACCCTTGGATTCCTTACGATACCTGAAGACTTGGGGTCTGTGGGACACGTTCCGTTCCTCAGAAACTTTCTGGAACATACAAATGTAAACTACATATCTTGCGCTTGATCCCCTCCTACCCCCCCCCCCCCCCCCCATTGTCTAATGTCCTCTTTTATGTGTCTTCTCTTAAAATTTAGATTTTGTACTTCTTTAATGTTCGTATTCACGCTGTTACATGAATTATTATGTCGAGCACTTGATGTTGTGTGTGCTCCCTCTTAACGCGTGATTATTACATGTTTGTATCAAATGATACCGGTAAAAAAAAAATTATACTAAAACTTTAATAAAATCAATCTGCTCAGCTCCTCCTGCTCTATAACATGGTGCTGTCAGATTGCATTGCATTTTGTGGTGACAGGTCCTCTTTAACTGTAAGTTCTCACAGAGGTTTTGGAGAAGGTTTTAAAGCAGATTTTCCTGCAGGTTTTTTCAATCAAAGCCAGAAGTGGATTAGAAAAGAAACGGCAATATAAAGGAAGGACTTAGGCTACGTTCACACGACGACATTTGTCGCGCGACAATTTTTATAATGGGAGTCTATGGTGTCACATTGCGACATGCGACATGCTGCGATTGCGACACGAGAGTCGGAAAAAATCCATCTGGGACGGATTTTGGCAACTGTTGTGTCGCAGTCGCAACATGTCGCATGTTGCACGTGCGACACCACCATAGACTCCCATTATAAAAATTGTCGCGCAACATTAATGTGACATCAATGCCGCGCTACAAATGTTGCAGTGTAGTGGTTCCCGATTTGTCGCGCGACAAATGTCGTCGTGTGAACGTAGCCTTATACTTCTCATTCCTGCTGGATCCACTTCTGGCATTGTCTGAAAAACCTGCAGCAAAATCTGCCTTAAAACCTCCTCTAAAAAAAACTCGCGTGAACCTACTTTAATAGTCTATGGTGTAAAGCCATATTGGTTCTGCCTAATGAGAATTCTGACCCTAGGTACACACCTAAGCGTTTTACAGCGCGTTCAAATGCGCTGTAAAACGCACAACATGTGAAAAGCCATGCTTCCCTATGGGCATGGTTCACATTTGGGCGTTTTACAGCGCGTTTGAACGCGCTGGAAAACGCCTAATGCTGTTGCTTCTACTTGAGCTTCTTTAGGGTGTTTTTGCGCGCGTTTCCGTCCATAGGATTGTATTAGAACGCGCAAAGATGAAGAAATGCACGTTTTCTGTTCCAAAAACGCGCCTACGAACGCGCATTTTTTACTAGGCAACCAGCTGAAAAAGGCCACTTCCAGGTGCAAGACAGAATCCTAGGCCCAAGCATGGAGGAAGCAGGCTGTGAAGCAACACCTTTCATATAGGTAGGCCTGCATTTTTAGTGGATCTAGCACCTGTCAATCACAAAAACGCGTGAAAAACGAGCGTTCATTAATGACAAAAACGCGCATACAATCGCGCGTTTGTCGCGCGTAAAACGCTTGAAAAAACGCACGCCTGCAAAACGCTTAGGTGTGTTCCCAGCCTTATAGGACTTTTTCCACGTTTGCCTCAGTCATTACTGATTAAATGCTATAATCATATAGCACACCAGAAAACACATATGCAGCGACAGATGTCATCAGTATATGTGTACCAGTCACAGTTTTTCAGATATCTGTCAGAGCCAGCAGATTTGACTCCCATAAGGTGTTAACAGGGTGTTCACATCTGGACATGTATAGCATATCCACAAGATAGCCCACAAATACCATAGGTGTGAGTCCCATCTCTGGGACCTGGGTGGAGGTCGCTGCCCCGTGACTCACGGCTGCTGTGAATGGAGAGGTGGCCATACGTGCACCACTCTCTCTCTCTGTTCTCTTCTGTGGGACTTCTGAAAATAGCTGAGCATGCTTACTTTCATGGAGGAAGCCATGCATGGTGGCCACCTCTCCACCCACAGCATCTGGAATTTGGGGTCAGGGGACCCCACTTCTCGAGATATTTGTAGGTCCCAGAAGACTGGCATCTATTGGGAATTTATGGTATATTCTGTGCATACTTCATAAATGTACAGATGGGAATAACCCTTTAAATACGCTATACAGGTCTTGGGGGAAGTCAGTTTAAGTGTGCTCATGTTTGCTGTGATAATGTAATCATACCTGAGAAAATTAGGTTTTATTCATGTAGACACCCTATACTAATGAGGCCTAAAGTATCCACTAGGTGTTCCCTCTTCAGTGAAATGCCCTGGACTTCACCTCCCAAACCCCTCCACTCCACTCTTAGTTTCAATCATTTTTATTAAAGTTTTAACGTTACAACACAAGTGATAAAATGTCGTCTCGTATCCATGAAGTTTACATGAGTGAATATCACAGAACAAAATAACACATACATCTTGTACATGAAATAAAAACAAACAACTCTTACACCAACGTGCCAAGATTGGAAATTCGAAGAGAATTCCAATATACCAGTGCGTTCTGCTCGAGCGTCCTCTATGTAACATCAACCATGCTATAAGTACAGTCTGCTAGTCCGATATTACTGAATAATATATGAAAAACCACCTATCTATAATTATATATGTACTGAACAACCGAACATGTCCAATGCGAGCCTAGACCATCGCAAAAGGAAGAGATTGAGGGGGGAGGAAAAGGAAGAAGAAGGGAGAATAAGAAAAGAGAATATGGAAGGGAAAGGTATAGTACACCACTATGTCCCTGTATTGTGTGCTGAGATCAGCCAATAGTGCCATTGCTCCAGAAACTTCAGGGACGAACCATTACCTAAGGCAATAATTTTTTCATATGCCATAATGGAGTTGACATATGCCACTAGTTCTGTTACGTGTGGTACTTCTGGGGTTTTCCTCCGTCTTAATAACATTAGCTTGGCTGAAACACATAAGACACAGGCTATTTTTCTACACCCCCCTGGTAGATCACTAATACCTATCAATAGTAAGGCCAGTTGAGGGGTCCAAGAGATACTTAGAGGAAGGAGATGATTTAGCATGTCCCCACATTCCTTCCAGTATTGTTGGATCAAGGGACACTTCCATAGAATGTGGAATAGCGATCCCCTCTCACCACATCCTCTCCAACAGGCTCCTGTCACCCCTGGAAACATGTGCATTAGTTTATCCGGCGTGTAATACCAATGCAGAATTGTTTTCAAGGCTGATTCAACATGGGCCGTACCTAGCAGATAGTTATAGATAGATCGGATCACTCCAATCCAATCGGAGTCCGTGAAAGAAGCCCCCAATTGTTTTTCCCACAGACGCATAGGGTGAGATTTCGTAAATTGAGCTGAGTGTAACAAAGCTTCATATAGTATTTTGAGCCCTTTAGAGGTACCATTCACATATCCTTCACTCCACTCTTGATTGGGAACTCCTGGAAAGGACTTTAAATGATGCAGGGGACGTCAAACAGCGGAAAGTCCGGGTTTGGGAGTGGATGCTGCTTATAAGGCTACACTGACATGTCCGGTGAACGTTTCCGGCAGACTGTTCCGGCAGAGAACAGCCTGCTGGTCCCAATCAGATCCGGCATTGCCGAATCCAAAAGAACACTGCCGGATCCCTATTGACTATAATAGGATCTGGCCACATTCCGACATAAATGCCGGGTTTCGGCCAGACAAATAACACTGCATGCAGAATTTATGCCGGATCAGGCTGCAGGACCATCTCTAATGGAGATGTGAATGTAGCCGAAGCCAGGGAACTTCACTGAGGAGTGAATACCTATCAGATGCAGGCAGGGGCAGACTAGAAACTTAAAGGGGTTCTCCAGGCTTTTTTTATTGATGACCTTAAAGTGGCCCTTAAGAACTAAGGAGAACCCCCTTAAAGTGGCCCTGGAAAAAAAAACTAAAAGCGGCCCCACGTTGTAGGCGAGTGCAAATAAACAGAAGGCGGAACAAGACACGTAGTCTGTGCCAACACAAGCCACAAGTAGGCAGGGACAACACAAGTAGGCGAGGCCAGCAATACCGTAGTTCAGCACAAAATACCGCCCCACCAAAACCAAATACCACAGTGCAGCATAAAATACTGTGCTACAGTTAAATTCAGAAGCTGTTGGACAGTATCTAATGCTCCTAGTATTGATTAATGCTGAGAGCATCATATCATTATTTACCTGCACAGCGGCCTTGATGAGGGCTCGGGCGGCCCCTTGGGCATCGTCCCACCGGGAGATCTCCCTGTCTATGGCCAGTCCGTCCATGGATACAGGGTACACATTTACACAGGAAGGATACACTGTAGTCTTGTATGAGGCAAATCTGAAGCATTTTACAACAGCTTCAAAGTGGATCATCGTTTACAATTAAAAGGGTGAAATACGCAGCAAATCTGCCGCAAAATCCACAAGAAATCCATTTCATGACTTTGCTGCAGATTCGTTGCAGATTTTGCCAAGGAAACATTGCATAATCTGCAACAGAAATTTTACCTTGTGAGCCCATACCTTTAGGCTTCATTGGCATACGGCGTTTGCACATTTTCAGGTATGCCTCACCCTCTGTAAATGACTTCTGACTGACATCCATCATAATCCAAACCTCTCACCCCCATCTCTAAGACTTCTCCTGAGGTGCACCAGTTCTTTGGAATGAACCACACCAAGAAATTAGGTTAATCCATAACATCAATAATTTTAGATGGTACTTAAAGAGGCACCCAGGGATGTCCCTGCACTTACTATTATCCCTGGGTGCTGCTCCATTCGTCCGCTGTAGCCCCCGGTACTGGCGCACGTGCTGCTGCTAATTTTGTTGTGGGAGGAGACATCCTCTTTTGCCCTGGGCGTCTCCTTCTCTCAGGCTGGAGCACTGGCCAATCGCAGCGATCAGCTCATATCCTGGGAGGTTGCATGATATGAGCTGAGCGCTGCGATTGGCCAGCGCTCCAGCCTGGGAGATGGAGACGCCCAGGGCAAAAGAGGATGTCTCCTCCCACAGCAAAATTAGCAGCAGCACGTGTGCCGGTCCCGGGGGCTACAACAGGCGAACGGAGCAGCACCCAGGGATAATAGTAAGTGCAGGGACATCCCTGGGTGTCACTCTGCATGTACATAGCTTTACCTAACAAACTTTGGACCGGTGAAAGGTCCTCTTTAAAAACACATCTTTTTAGGTTGGCCTATTTCAGTGATGGCGAACCTTTTAGGGACCGAGTGCCTAAACAGTAACAAAAAACCCACTTATTTATCGCAAAGTGCCAACATTTTATCCTGAATACCAATATAGTATATCTTCCATGTACTTTTTCATTTAGCTATAATAGCATGAATACTACAGTCCAGTATAGTATATTCTCCATGTACTATAATAGCCTGCCTACATTCAATACGCTGCCTGTGCTGTTCATAGTGCGCCCTGCACTGATGTATGGCAGGAAAAGTCTAAGGCATATTGGTACACCATAGACTTTTTCCAGGGCGTGGGTGCCCACAGAGAGGGCTCTGAGTGCAGCCTCTGGCACCCGTGCCATAGGTTTGCCACCACTGGCCTATCGCTTCCCCGATCAAACTCTTCTCCTTATTCCATTGCCCTACTTCTCCACATTGCCCTACTGAGTACGGCGATACCACGTGTGTGACACTTTTTTGAAGCCTAGGTGCGCAAAGGGGCCCAAATTCCAACGAGTACCTTTAGGTTTTACATGGCTGCTCACAATTTAGCCCCGCCCAAATTGCCAGAGCAGTAAACACACCCCACAAATGACCCCATTTCGGAAAGTAGACACCCCAAGGTATTCACTGAGGGGCATAGTGAGTCCGTGGGAGATTTTATTTTTTTTTGCCAGAAGTTAGCAGAAATGGAAACTTTATTATTATTTTTTTTTCCTCAGAAAGTGTCATTTTCCGCTAACTTGTGAAAAAAAATGAAATGATACATGAACTCACCATGCCCCTCCGTGAATACTTTGGGGTGTCTTCTTTCTAAAATGGTGTCATTTGGGGGGTATTTATACTTTCCTGGCATTCTAGCACCTGAAGAAACATGACAGGTGCTCAGAAAGTCAGAGCTGCTTCAAAATGCGGAAATTCACTTTTTTGCACCATAGTTTGTAAACGCTATAACTTTTACCCAAATCAATAAATATACACTGATTGGATTTTTTTTTATCAAAGACATGTAGAACAATAAATTTTGTGAAAAATTTATATAGAAATGTAGTTTTTAAAAAAAAAATTTACAACAGAAAGTGAAAAATGTCATTTTTTTGCAAAAATGTCGTTACATTTTTATTAATAGCAAAAAAGTAAAAATGTCAGCAACAATGAAATACCACCAAATGAAAGCTCTATTAGTGAGAAGAAAAGGAGGTAAAATTCATTTGGGTGGTAAGTTGTATGACCGAGCAAAGGTCCTTCATCCAACAGTGGATGAAGGACCTGCCGTGATGTCACAGGATCACATGGGTCACATGGTCCACTCAAATGCTTCTATGATTGGACCATGTGACCCTGTGACGTCACCACAGGTCCTGAAGCAAGAAATCATCAAGAGAGAAGACGTTCTGGGGCTCTGCGCGTACAATGGGAGAAGGTAAGTTAACTCTTTATTATTTTTAACCCTCTATAGCCCGGGGAACATTGCATTCTGTAATTAGAATGCGATTATTTTCCCTTATAACTATGTAATAAAGGAAAATAATAACGATCGGGTCCCCATCCCGATCGTATCCTAGCAACCATGCGGGAAAATCGCAACGCATCCGCACATGATTGCGGATGATTGTGATTTTCCCGCATCCCCATTCACTTCTATGGGGCCTGCGTTGCGTGAAAATCGCTGAATATAGAACATGCTGCGATTTTCACGCAAAGCAAAAGTGATGCGTGAAAATCACCGCTCATGTGCACAGCACCATAGAAGTGAATGGGTCCGGATTCAGTGCGGGTGCAATGCGTTCACTTCACGCATTGCACCCGCGCGGAAAACTCGCCCGTGTGAAAGGGGCCTTTAGGTGTTCCACAAGAATTAAAGGATAATGGAGATGTAATTTATAAAGATTTTCCATTTTAATCAATTTTTTTCTTTAACACACTGATGTAAGGGCACACGGCAGGGCACAGAAGAAAAAAAGAGCCATATGGTTTTTGGAAGGCAGATTTTGCTGGACTGGTTTTTAGATGTCCCATTTAAAGCCCCCCTAATGCACCCTTACAGTAGAAACTCCCAAAAAGTGACCCCATTTTGGAAACTAGGGGATAAGGTGCCAGTTTTATTAGTACTATTTCGGGGTACGTATGATTTTAATTGCTCTATAATACGTTTTTTGTGAGGCAAGGTAACAAAAAAATGTCTGTTTTGCCACTGTTTTTATTTTGTATTTTTTTTACAACATTCATCTGACAGGGTAGATCATGTGCTATTTTATATAGCAGGTTGTTATGGACGCAATGATATCAAATATATCTACTTTGTTTGTTTGTTTGTTTGTTTCAGTTTTACATAATAAAGCATTTTTGAAAAATAAATTGAACTCCATATTTTTTTCATTTTTCTGTCGATCGTCTTGTGCAGGGGCTCGTTTTTTGCAGGAAGAGTTGACATTTTTTTAGTACCATTTTTGGGTACATATGATTTTTTTTATCATTCATTATTACACTTTATGGGGAAAAGTGACAAACAAATTGCTTGTTTTAGCACAGTTTTTATCTATTTATTTTTACAGCATTTACCTGAAGGATTAGGTCATGTGATATTTTTATAGAGCAGATCATTACAGACGTGGAAATACCTAATATGTATAATTTTCTTATTTATTTAAGTTTTACACAATAATAGCATTTTTGAAACAAAAAAAACAAACATATTTTAGTGTCTCCATTGTCTGAGAGTCATAGTTTTTTTTATTTTTGACCGATTGTCTTAGTTAGGGTCTCATTTTTTGCAGGATGAGGTGACTGTTTTAATGTTACTATTTTGGGGGGCATACGACTTTTTGATTGCTTGGTGTTGCAATTTTTGTGATATAAGGTGACAAAAAATGGCTTTTTTGGCACTGTTTTTATTTTTTATTTTTTTACGGTGATCACCGTTAGGTCATGTGAATTTTTTTAGAGCTGGTTGTTACGGATGCAGCAATACCTAATAAGTATACTTTTTTTTATTTATTTCACTTTAACACAATAATAGCATTTTTGAAACAAAAAATGATGTTTTAATGTTCTGAGATCTATAGTTTTTTTTTTTTTTTTAAGTGATTTTCTTATGTAGGGGCTCATTTTTTGCAGGATGAGGCGACAGTTTTTTTGGTACAATTTTGTGGGACATACGCTTTTTTAACCCCTTAAGGACACGGCCCTATTTAACCTTTTCAAAATCTGACCAGTGTCACTTTATGTGGTGATAACTTTAAAACGCTTTATCTTATCCAGGCCATTCTGAGATTGTTTTTTCGTCACATAATGTACTTCATGACACTGGTAAAATGAAGTCGAAACATTTCATTTTTATTTATAAAAAAATACCAAATTTACAAAAAGCAGCTAATAGAAAAGGTAGGGCACACACCAGATATTGGGTCACAGGATAGATAAATTTATTGATAAGACATGTAAATAAAATTAATTTTATTTACATGTCTTATCAATAAATGTATCTATCCTGTGACCCAATATCTGGTGTGTGCCCTACCTTTTCTATTAGCTACTTATTCAATTTTACGATTTGGTGAGATCGTTGGGTACGGAGCACCACTAATAGTACTTGACTCCCCTTGTGCGACATTGTAGTGCATTTAGTTACAAACTTACAAGAAATTTGGAAAAATTTGCAATTTTCCAAGTTTCAATTTCTCTACTTCTATAATACATAGTAATACTGGCAAAAAAAAAAGTTATTGATTTACATTCCCCATATGTCTACTTCATGTATCAATCATTTTGGGAATGCCATTTCATTTTTAGGGAAGTTACAAGGCTTAGAAGTATAGAAGCAAATCTTGAAATTTCTCAGAAATGTTCAAAAACCCACTTTTTAGGGACCAGTTCAGGTCTGAAGTCACTTTGTGAGGCTTACATAATAGAAACCACCCAAAAATGACCCCATTCTAGAAACTACACCTCTCAAGGTATTCAAAACTGATTTTACAAATGTCATTAACCCTTTAGGTTTTCCACAAGAGTTAATGGCAAATGGAGATAACATTTCAGAATTTCGATTTTTTTTTTTTTGCAAATTTTCCATTTTAATCAATTTTTTCCAGTAACAAAGCAAGGGTTAACAGCCAAACAAAACTTAATATTTATTCCCCCGATTCTGTAGTTTGCACGAACACCTAATATGTGGTCGTAAACTGCTGTATGGCCAAACGGCAGGGCACAGAAGGAAAGGAACGCCATATGGTTTTTGGAAGGCAGATTTTGCTGGACTGGTTTTTTGACACCATGTCCCATTTGAAGCCCCCTGATGCACCCCTAGAGTAGAAAATCCATAAATGTGACTCCATCTAAGAAACTACACCCCTCAAGGTATTCAAAACCAGTTTTACAAACCTTGTTAACCCTTTAGGTGTTCCACAAGAGTTATTGACAAATGGAGATGAAATTTCAGAATTTCTATTTTTTGTTACCTTGTCTCAAAAAAAGTGTAATATAGAGCAACCATATTTACCAAAATGGGGTCACTTTTTTGGAGTTTCTACTGTAGGGGTGCATAAGGGGGACTTCAAATGGGACATAGTGTCAAAAAACCAGTCCAGCAAAATCTGCCTTCCGAAAACCAAATAGCTATTTTCGGACCGTTTTAATTTTATGTTATTTACATAGTTGAACTGACAGGTTAGATTGTGTGCTATTTCTATAGAGAAGGTTGTTACGGACGCGACAATACCAAATATGACTACTTATTGGGGGGTTTTGTTTTGGTTTTACATAATAAAGCATTTTTGAAAAAAAATATTTTTTAGTGTCTCCACATTCTGAAAGCCATAGTTTATTTTTTATTTTTTGGGCGACTGTCTTATGTAGGGGCTCATTTTTTGCGGGCTGAGATGGCGGTTTGATTGGCACTATCTTGGGGTGCATATGACATTTTGGTCACTTGCTATTACACTTTTTGTGATGTAAGGTGACAAAAATGGCTTTTGACACCGTATTTATTTTTTATTTTTTTGCTGTGTTCAGCTGAGGGGTTAAGTCATGTGTTATTTTTATAGAGCAGGTTGTGACGGACGCGGCGATACATAATATGTATACTTTTTATTTATTTATATAAGTTTTACACAATAATATCATTTTTTAAAACAAAAAAAAATCATGTTTTAGTGTCTCCATAGTTTGAGAGCCATATTTTTTTTTTTTTTTTTGGGCGATTGTCCTATGTAGGGGCTCATTTTTTGCGGGATGAGATGGCGGTTCGAATGGTACTATCTTGGGGTGCATATTACTTTTTGATCGTTTGCTATTACACTTTTTGTGGTGTAAGGTGACAAAAAAATTGCTTTTTGGACAACGTTTTTATTTTTTATGTTTACGGCGTTCACCTGAGGAGTTACGTCATGTTATATTTTTATAGAGCAGGTTTATAGAGCAGGTACTTATGGACGCAACGATACCTAATATGTATACCTTTTTTTATTTATTTTGGTTTTACACAATAATATCCCTTTTGAAACAAAAAAAACATGTTTTAGTGTCTCCATAGTCTGAGAGCCATATAGTTTTCAGTTTTTAGGCAATTGTCTCAGGTTGGGTATAATTTTTGCGGGATGAGGTGACGGTTAGATTGGCACTATTTGGGGGGTCATATGACTTTTTGATCTCTTGCTATTATACTTTTTGTGATGTAAGGTGACAAAAAAATGGCAAAAAAAGTTTTTATTTAATTTTTTTTACAGTGTTTACTTGAGGGGTTAGGTCATGTGATATTTTTATAGAGCAGATTCTTACGGACGTGGAGACACCCAATATATCTACTTTTTACCCTGGGAACACACTTCGCGTGTTCCCAGGGCGCGTCTATGACGCTCGCTTCTGCCGCGAAGTGGCTGTTTTATGGAAGCGCGCGTCATATGCGCGCTCCCATAATAGAATATGGGTTGGATCGCGCGTGCTGCCGCGCGATAGTCACGGCAGCCGACGCGATCGCCACGGCAGCCGACGCAATCGCGTAGGGCGTTTTACAGCGCGGTCGTCCGCGCTGTAAAACGCCGACATGTGAACCATGCACATAGGGATGCATGGCTTTTCACATGTTGAGCGTTTTTCAGCGTGTATGAACGCGCTGAAAAACGCTCGTGTGTTTCCAGGGTTAGGGTTTTTTTTTACATTTAACACTAAAAAGCATTTTTGAAACAAAAAAAAAGATGTTTTAGTCTGAGAGGCATAGTTTTTTTATTTTTTTGGCCAATTGTTTTAGGTAGGGGCTCATTTTTTGCGGGATGAGATGGCGGTTTGATTGGTACTATTTTGGGAGGCATACGCCTTTTTGATCGCTTTGTATTACACTTTTAGTGATGTAAGGTGCCAAAAAATGGCTTATTTACACCATTTTTTTTTTTTTTTTTTTATGGCTGTCACCTGAGGAGTTCAGTCATGTGATATTTTTATAGAGCAGGTTTTTACGGACGCGGCGATACCTAATATGTGTAGTGTATTTTATTTTTTTTCATTTTTATTCAGTGATATGTGTTTTTTTCATTTTTACTTTTTTTTTTCACTTTTTTACATTTTTTTTCTGATCAAGCACAGATGCCAGCCGTTTCTATCAGAGTGTCAGCAATGTGCTGACACTCTGATAGATCCACTAGACACCAGGGAATATTACAGAGGAGGCGGGGGATCGCAATCGCGATCCCGTCTGCCTCCCGCAACCACACCCCATGCACCCCCGCAGGCCACAATATGATTGGGGGCTACAGGTGGGGTGAAAATTTAACACTTTGGGGGCATTTAGTCTCTGATCCCCGCGGTCACAGACTGCGGGGATCAGAGATCACAGAAAGCGCTGCAAACCGCAGGTCTGAATTGACCTGCGGTTTGCAGCGATCGCCGATACGGGGGGGTCACAGGACCCCCCTGTGCATTGTAAATTGTGAATGATTTCAGCAGGTACCTTGTTCCGATCACTGTCGGCTGAGCAGCAGTGATCGGAACTACTCATGATGCACCGGTACGTCATGTGTCCTTAAGGACTCGGGAAACATGCCGTATCGGTACGTCATGTGACCTGAAGGGGTTAATCACTTGGTGTTGCACTTTTTGTGATGTAAGGTAAAAAAAATAGCTTTTTTTGACAGTTTTTTTTAATGGTGTTTATCGGACAGGGTGGATCATGTGATATATTTATAGAGCCGGTCGTTACGGACGCGGCAATACCAGATATGTCTATTTTATTTTTTCTATTTCTAACATTTAAATTACTCAGGCCTCCTGCAGGCGACTGTATGGCTTTTTCAGTGTTTTGCGGGCCGTTTTTAATAGATCCGTTTTTTCCATTTTTTGTTTCCGTTTTGGTTCCGTTTTTCCATTCCATTTTTCTATATGGCATATACAGTATACAGTAATTACATAGAAAAAATTGGCCTGGGCTTAAAATTTTCAATAGATGGTGCCGCAAAAAACGGAACGTATATGGAAGACATATGATGCATTTCCGTATGCGTTCCGTTTTTTTGCGGACCCATTGACTTAAATGGAGCCACGGATCGTGATTTGCGGGCAATAATAGGACATGTTCTATATTTGTACGGAACGGAACACGGAAATACTTTAGTTTTTTTTTGCGGAACCATTAAAATTTATAGTTCCGTATACAGGCCATATACGGAACACAAAAAAACGGTCCGTACACTCGCAAAAAAAAACGCTTGTGTGAAAGAGGCCTTAATTGGGGATTTTTTTTTTTAGATGTAAAACCTTTTTTTTAAAAAACACTTTATTTTGTTATTTTACCCTTTGCATCCCCCATAAGGTCATACAAGACCTCTGGGGGACATTTAACTTCACTTTTTTTTTTTCACTATTGATTTCTCCTGTAACTGGGACTGACATAATAGCCCCAGTTACAGGGGAAATACACCCCCCAGAGAGGCTGTACAGCCTCAGTGCAGGGCTGATCGAGGTCTATGGAAGACCCAACAGCTCCTGCACTCCCCCAGCCCTGGCAGTCACATGACCACCGGGCCAGGACAGGAAGTGCATAGGGCTTCCTGATCTGTATACACAGTTCTCGTTGAGCGCTGTGTATAAAGCGATCTAGAAGGCAGGGACTCCTGGGAACTTCCCCGCCTTCTGCCTTCTCTCTGGGTTGCCCTGCCACGATTAGCATGCAGCTGCCATCTCTGAATGGACGTTCCAAAATGTCTATTTAGAGATAAACATCCACACATAGGACTTTATATCCTGTGGGTGGATGTGAAGTGGTTAATACTTTTTTTTTTTAAGGGTTTTCCAGGATTTTTATACTGATCGGTGGGAGTCTGACACCTGGGACCCCTGCAGATCAGCTGTTTGAGAAGGTACTGGCACGGCCTTCTCTCTGTATTTCCTAGGGGAGTGACGATACGTTAATCGCCCATGTGATTGAGGCTGAGCTGCGATACCAAGCACAGCCGTTTTACAACGTACGGAGCTTTGCTTGATGAGCTGTGAGGAGACCGCGGCTCTCACACCCACCGGTACCTTCTCAAACAGCTGATCAATGGGGCTCCTGGGTATTGGATCCCCACTGATGAGATACTGATGACCTAAACTGAGGATAGGTCATCAGTACAAAAATCTCGGAAAACCCTTTTAACTATTGAGTAACAATGCATCTACATCTTGCTGCAGGGCTTTTTTTTTTTTTTTAAGTATTTTTGCAAACAAGTCTATGGGACAGATTAATCCTGTAGATGGTGTAAACTTAGACTGGCTCTCCGGACCTGCACCAGATTTATCACAGGGGCTCAGGATCATGAGACAGAATTTCATACCCAGTGTGCCACAATTCTGGTGCAAAATGGTGCATCTTAGGCCTGGCCACTTTCTGACTAAGGCCCTATTCACACATCCGCAATGTAGTCCGCATGTATTCCGCAATTTTGCGGAATACATGCGGACCCATTGACTGTGAATGGGGCCGGGAACGATGCGGAGAGCACACACTGTGCTCTCCGCATCCGATTTTGCGGAGCGCGCCGCCGATCTTCCGGTCCGCGGCTCCGCATAAAAATAGAGCATGTCCTATTCTTGTCCGCAATTGCGGACAAGAAGAGGCATTTTCTATGGAGTTCGGGCAATGTGCGGTCCGCAAAAATGCGGAATGCACATTGCCGGTGTGTCCGTGTTTTGCGGATCCGCGGCTCCGTGGATCCGCAAAACACTTGCGGATGTGTGAATAAGGCCTAATTCTCACCTCCGTCTTCCTAAACCCCACCCCTTGTTGAGAAAGTTAGGGGGAAAAAGTGTAAAAACCCAAGTTGTGCCTAATTGTACCACAATTTTGTTAATTTGTGCCACTTTGTAAACAGGTTTTAGGCACAGACACATTAGTAAATATGGGGCTATAAGTGAAACCAGCCTAAGGCCTCTTTCACACGGGCGTCACGTTTGACGTCCGGATAGGATGCGGTTTTGTAATGCGTTTTGCACGCGCGTGGGAAAAATCGGCATGTTTGGTACCCAGACCCGAAGCCAGACTTCATCACTGAAGTCCGGTTTTGGGTTGAGTATTCTCGAGAATTTATTATTTTCCCTTATAACATGGTTATAAGGGGAAATAATAGCATTCTTAATAAAGAATGCTTTGTAGAATGAGGATTAAGGGGTTAAAAATAAAAAACTTAACTTACCTTAGCCACTTGATCGTGTAGTTGGCGATCTCTCTTCAAGCATTAGCTGTAGTGTAAAGGACCTATGATGACGTCACTTCACATGGTCCGTGATGGACCATGTGATTGGACCATGTAATGTGACGTCATCACAGGTCCTTTACACTGAACAGAATCCGGACCCATTCATTTCTATGGGGCTGTGCACATGAGCGATGTTTTTCACGCATCACTTTTGCTTTACGTGAAAATCACAGCATGTTCTATATTCTGCGATTTTCGCGCAACGCTGGCCCCATAGAAGTGAATGGTGCTGGTGAAAATCTCATTGCATCCGCAAGCAAGTGCGGATGCGATACGATCTTCACACATGGTTGCTAAGAGATGTTGTTTGTAAACATTCAGTTTTTTATCACGCACAGTTGCACCCGCGCAATAAAAACTGAACGCGATCGCAAACAAAACTGAATGCACTTGCTTGCGAAATCGCGCATGTTTTGCTGAACGCATCCAGACCTAATCCGCTCATGCTCGTCTGCAAGGGGCCTTAGTACCTATAGTGCCTCCAACTGTTTCCAATTGGAGGCCACTCTGCACTTCATGTGGTTTATAGCTGCGACTGCGCCAAGAAAAGACGTGTAATTTCCTGGCGCCGTGTCCAGACAGAAGCTGCTGGAAACCAGGGTAGGTGTCTGCTCGTGGTTTAGCTCCATTTACTAAACAGTGAGCATCTTTTAGAAAAATACAGGATGCATACGTTTTTTGTTTTGCTCCTGCTGTTTTTGTGCATTAGGTGTTTTTTGTTTTTGCTTTTTTGCTTCTTTTCGAAAACGCAGCATGCTGGAGCTCTTTGCTAGTTTTCAGGCGTTTTGACATTATCTCTATCCGGGAAAAAGACCATGAATAAAAACGCTGGTGATAATGTTTGCAAAACCATCAGAAAAGCCAAGCAGAAAAACGCCAAACTCATGTGTGAATGAACCCTAAAGGTTGCCAGTATGGTTTCTAGAATTGAACGTAAAATAGATAGTGATTTAACGTAATGCTCGAATATAAGAGTGAAGAAACCCCCTTTATCCACAGTATACGGTGTGTGATGTGAAGTAGTTGGCGAGCAGCATGAGGAGAACGCTATATGCGCATCATTGTCTGAGCTTTCCGAAGCCTCATTCAGTTTGTGCTGAGAACTGGGCTGAACCATTTCCCGCACAGGGGAGGGGGCCTACTTTCTTTCGTTTGTTAAATTGCCCTAGTTTACGGTTACGATGTTTTGACTATTGGACTCGCTGTAAAAGATACAACTCTACAGGCTCCGTGAAGTGTGGTCAATTCATAAAGCTTCTGTGTGCGACACATTGTTCTACCTCTCACCTGAACCCCCCCTTCTCCTTTGCTGTGTGCAGCGCCGGTTCCCGGCTGCTCTGTAAGCTGTACAATCCGCTCAGCTGCTCCAGGGAAGAAGCGCACACTCACATACACCGGGGCTGCTCTACCGGACGCACTCACCTGAGAAGCGCGACCACCGGCGCCTACAGGTTCTCTCACCGGCCGAGAGCGGGCACAGCTGGGGCGTAGCCGTTGTGTAGAAGTGTACGGCGGTGTACCCTGCGGCGCTGGAAGATTACACCCTGATCCGGGGACAGGACACAGGGATAAGGTAATGCAGAGGTGCAGGCAGTGAATGGATGGCACATACCGTTAGGGTTTAACCCTGTCAGTGACGGCAGCCTGACGTATGTGGCTATAGGTAAACTTCTTCATTCAGCCCCCTATGTACACCCATCAGCTGTGTGAGGCTGGGAAGAGCTCAGGGCGTCCATTGGAGAGATGCTATCACTTGTGCATAGATTTTATAATTATGTAATATGGCATCAGTAGACGTGGGCAGTGCATCAGATCTGTTCAGGGGTGCCAAGGATGTTCTGGGTATGCATCCTGGCAGAAGTGTGGATGATGCGCCTGGTACATGGCTGTCCCTTCATGTGGAGGAGCAGCACCACCAATGGTCTCCTTCATCACTGCTGCATGGGGCTGCAGGGGTTAACTAGGTGATGTGCTGCCCCGAGATCCCGACCAAACAGGAGCGATGGCTTTTTGGGATCCCCAAGGAACCCCCTCTCCCAGAGGGGTCGCATCTGCTGCGTTTGGTGTCCAGAGATACTCCGCACATGCCAGCTGTGCAGAACAGCTGTACCAGACCCTGGGATAATCCGAGATCAGCCAGCCGGTAATGAATTCCCATCTCACACAGGGAGGAGGTGACATGCCCGTGTTCAGCACAACATACACCAGTGGCCAGAGCGCAAAAGGATATTACCGACTATAAAGGAGCCTTATGTAATATTAATGTGTAACCTCCATGCGCGGCTATAATTCATCCGCCGGCATTAATAGACCCTCTAAATTGGCAGCGTGCCGCCAAACATCATTGTGCTCCGCTCCGTTCATAATTGGGGGAAATTATTGAAGCTGGCCATATGTTGATGGCTCCCGTTTGTGTCTCCGGGGTGGCACTGGTCCATTCCATGTTTGAAAAGGGGATCGTAAATCACAAAGATGCCTTGTGTACATTTATCTAGTCGTAATGTCAGGACGTGGATGGTCATAAAATAACCAAATGTAGAACAAAACTACTAAAAATCATTGACAAACGTACACCCGTTGCTTTGCCGCCTCTAGAAAATGTATCGCCATAGGCACGTGCCTAATGTGCGACAACAGTCCCAGAGTAAGTAAGGTTTGCAGAGTTGTAAGTACACATAATGGAGATTCATAAACCCTATAAGAAGACATCCTGGTAGCCAATGCTTCACAAAGGACTGCGGACATCTACCCTTTAGCTTGTAGTGTCTAAGGGCTGTTTTAGGCTTGACTTGTGGCATTCCAGTTTTGAGATCCGGCAGAGGATCTCAAAACTGGGCCAAAACGGTTCTCTTTTGTCCCCATTCATTGTAAATAGGAACAGAACTGATCATCCTGTTCCTTTTTGCTGCGTTTTTTGACCGGACACAAAACCGCTGCAAACAGCAGCAAAATCAACGTAAGTCAATGATGCCGGAAACATATTTTTCAGATGCGAAAAGACCGGATCTGTCACCCATTGCTTGCAGTGATTTTAGTGCCAGATTCTTTTTCTTTTTTGCCGTTTCGATGTAACACAACCTAACGGAACGGATGCATCCGGATACATCAAACGTAACCGTTTTGGTCCAGTTTTGAGATCCTCTGACGGTTTTCAAAACTGGAAACCAAAATGCAAGTGTGAAACAGGCCTAAGAAAGGTCTTATTTTTCTTATGCAGCTTGGGTTCCTACGAACTGACCTCCGACTTCTAAAGTAAAGAGGACCGTGTATCCTCTTTGATGTGGACACAATTTTGGCACTTTTCTTGGATCAGCAGTAGTGTTGAGCGAACTTGTGTTTTAAGTTCTGCGTCCAAAGTTCGGATTCGGGTTATCGAAGAATCCCTTTATGGATTCCAAATTCCGTTATGGTCAGTGGTAGCGGAATCCATAACAGGATTCTTCGATAACCCGAACTTTGGACGCAGAACTTAAAACACAAGTTCGCTCAACACTGATCAGGACAGGGGGCCTTGCACACTCTGCCTCTTTTAGATGCTCCTCTTGATGTAATTTCTCAGCAACATGATATCAGGAATTGTCCTACAAAAGTAATGGCAGATTACTCTCTGATCATCTGAGCACGTATGTTTACTGCCATACACTGAGGAGCCGTGTCATCAGAGGTGTGTGGAGAACAAGATAGGACAACATGCCTGATCCTCCTTACAGCTGAGAGGAGGCTGAGTCTTGCTGATATTGGTCGGATCGGCTGATGTCCTTAATGTGTGTGGTCAGATTGTGTCCTCCGCTTGACATTGCAGTGTGACTGTCGGAATGTCAGTCTAATATTGCTGTTCACACATGACATACAATAATGTCCCCATAGAAAAGATAGACTTTAATAACTGTTATAGAGGGAAAATCACAGCCAGTGTGCTTAACTATTGGTGACAGCAAGATCCCCTTTACTTTAAGAAACGTCCACATGACTAATGATAATTAAAAGATAATGCTCTCAATAAAAGGGACAGATCCTGCCGCTTCATAACAGTAAGGCTGGGGCTACACAACGACATGTGTCACGCGACATTTTGTCGCATGACAATTTTCATAATGATTGTCTATGGGGTCGCACTGTGACATGACAGTAGCAAAAAGATGGATTTTCTGCGACAGTCGCAGCATGTTGCAGTGCGACACCGTAGACTATCATTATAAAAATTGTCGCGCAACATCAATGTCACAGTGTAGTTGTGACCTATGTGTCGTGCAACTCATGTCGTCGTGTAGCCCTAGCCTAAGGGTCAACTTTGCTTCCATTCTTGTATTTTCCTGGAAAAATTAGGCCATGTTGACATCAGTGTTAGAGTCTCCATGACAGATTCCATCATGTCTGACAGGAAGAATAGGGTGGCATGCAGTGCAAGTCTTCTCTTTAACCCCTTGGCAACCAGTGAACATACATGTTTGTCATTGGTCCCTGAGCAGTGTACGGAGCAGGCTCCCATGCTGAGCTCCCTTCATACACAGTGGGTGTCAGCTGTGTTACACAGCTGACACCCGCCTAGCTGATCCAATGCCACGGTCCGTGACGTCTGAGCAGTTAAACAGATGGAGAATCCTCCGTTCTCTGATGGGCACCCAAGCAACGTAAAGGCCTGCCATGTTATGGCACCTATCATACTCCATCTGTAGCCCTTATGTCTGAACTCTTAAAGGGTTTCTGTCACCAGATTTTGGCCTCATAAGTTGTCTGACATAAGCTATGGGCCAATGTCAGACTATCCTAATAATGTAAATCAAATGCCCCTCTGACCTGTCATAACGCTAAAAAACGATTTTATATAATATGCAAATTAGCCTCTAGGAGCAGGGAGGGTGTTGCGGCCACGCCCCTCTTCTTTTGATTGACAGTGCCGGGCAGCTCAGCTCTCCTGCTCCGGCCGAAATCCCGCGCCTGCGACGTCCTCTTGCGTATTAGGCGCAGTGAGCTGAGTTAGGCCAAGTTGTCATCAGTTTGGTAACACTTTAGCTGTAATGAATGTTTATTGGCCGTCAGGCAATCAGAAATAAGGGCTGCAGATTGAACCGTCAGAGCAGCTCCCTGATGGATTCAGTGTAAAATAGAAAGCCTGCTAGTCTGTGAAAGCTTTATTTTTTAATAAAGTTCAATTAAATGTATTATTTTAGCCCAAAAGAGAAAGTAGGGTCGGTTGGGCGCTGAGGGGCTCATATGACAGATCATGCCCTGTGTCCTGGCGTTCATTTGTAACAGAAATCACAATACAGTTGTGACCAGAGGCTTACATACAAGTGATGAGTGATATATGTCTATAGCTTACAGTATTAATGTGAACACTAACAGTATTTAACGTGAACTGTAACATTATGATAATTGCATCATTTGTTGTTGCAAATTTATTTTTATTAGAATATGAAAGGACAGTGTACAGGTAGAACAAAACAGTACATCGGTCAAAAGGTCCTTCGATTTTGCAGCTAATGACATAAAGCCGTGTTTTATACAGTAAAAAGAACAATTGACATAGTAACCAGAGATCACTGTGACTGAACAGTAAGTCCGTTCTCCAACCCATAGGAGAGTAAGACTGGCCAGAAATAGGGGTCCGTCAGTTCTGTCTCCCACTGGTGTTGGAGAGGGTAGTAATGAAGCCAACAAATATTATCAAGGTATCAAGAAGACAAGGAGGTCCAGGGTCTCCCACCGCTTTCACTACCAAGGGGTATGTCTCAACTCCTCGGGGATATGAGATCAAGGTCCAGATAAGTGGTCTGGGGGTAGTGTAGACATAAAGTCACTCCATGGCTTCCAAAGGTTGCGAAATTTAGAGTGATTACGTGAGGCTATGAAACCAAGCTCTTCCATGCGAGAGATATGAGATACTTTGGATATCCATTGAGAAATCGATGGGGCCTTAGTACCTTTCCAATGCAGGGGTATCATTGCTTTCACAGCAACTACTAGCGTTCCCCAAAGTCGTCTATTAAAGCGGGGAGGAAATTTCGGAGGGATGTTAAGGAAAATGAACTTCTGGGTCAGGGGGGGAGCTCCCGGGCAAATTTGTTGCATACAGTCCTCTATTCTTTTCCAATATGGTTTAATGAGGTTGCAATCCCACCATATATGAGTATAGGTCCCTGTGTGCGATAAGCATCGCCAGCAAAGGTTGGGGATGGAGTTATTTATTTTGTGTAGGACAACAGGGGTTTTGTACCAGCGAGACGTTAGTTTGTAATTCATTTCTTGCAGCGTAAAACATCTTGAAGGGCCAAAGATACTCTTATAAATTTGTGTGATTTCACTAGGTTCAATAGTCAGTTCTAGGTCCTGTTCCGATAATTGCATCATTTTTTGGCTGCAAAAAAGTTCCTGATTTTCATGGACTAGACATGAATTTGCGGACAGTTGGCAACCTTGTGCTCCGGGACATAGCTGAATTATGGATCTGTTGTGCAGATTCATAACAGGGCGCCCCTAGTTTACAACAGGCTCATATTGTACCTCCAATTGTTTCGAGGTTTTGTTCTGTAAAAAATTCTATGAAAACCTGTAAGAAAAAAATCATGGTCCACTCCATCACAAGCTGTGTAAAAGCACGCAGCGACACGTGTCACCTCTCTGTGTCCCTAATACAGACCCGTAGAAACTCTGGAGCACGTCTACTAATGTGATTGAGCCTAGGCCTTGTCAAAAGTGCCCACAATTTGGTGCATCTATGGCATATCATGTTGCATCAAGTTTTAGATCTATTAATGAAGCAAATGTGCCCAAAAGAGTAATCCATTTGCCTCACTCAATTAGGGGGCGTGCTTTGTTGGGCAAGAGATGCAACTGGGGAAAGGGTGTGGCTTAAATGAGTTTTAAGGAATTTAAACAGTGATGGCCTCTCCTCAGGATAGTCACTGATATCAGATCCTGGGCGTCCAGCTCATCTGCTCTTTGAAAATAAAATATAGGATAGGGCACAATATATATATATATATATATATATATATATATATATATATATATATATATATATATATATATATCCCCCTATACTTATGATAGATCATCAATATCTGATGAGCAGGGGTCTGACTCCCAGCATCCATGCCAATCAGCTCATCATGCCGTCTAATCCCGCTGTGCTGTAGGCAAATAATGATTCTTTATGGGGACAAGCAATGGCATTAGCGATCGCTCCTCCCTATACTGTGGGCGAGATCGCTGCATGTAATAGCAGCAGTCTCTTTCACTGACGAGGCATGTTTCCTTCCTGACAATCATAGGGCTCATCTGCCAGTCTAAGGCTACTTTCACTCTAGTGTTTTTTGCGGATCTGTTATGGATCTACAAAAAACACTTCTGTTAGAATAATACAACTGCATGCATCTGTCATGAATGGATCCGGTTGTATTATGTCTTCTATACACCATTAAAAGTCAATGGAGGACGAATCAGTTTTCTATCGTGTCAGAGAAAACAGATCCGTCCCCATTGGCTTACATTGTGTGTCTGGATCCGTCTTGCTTCATACCACATTTTGGACAGAAAAACTCTGTCCGCTATGGGAGCGCAACCAAACGAAACGGAATGCATTCTGGTGCATTCCGTTTCGTTCAGTTCAGTTTTGGCCCCATTGACAATGAATGGGGACAAAACGGAGGCGTTTTCCCCACTATTGAGACCCTATGACGGATCTCAATAGTGGAAAGGGAAAACGCTAGTGTGACAGTAGCCTAATACAGCCCTTACAGACTGGACAACCACTAACTGTCCTGGTCTGCACTGCTATCTTACAGTGCACTCAGAAAGTCTTCAGACCCTTTTGCTTTTTTCACTGTTTTGCTTCATAAATCTGCACTCAGTACTGCATAATAACAAAGTGAAAAGAGAATCTTAGAAATGAGATCAAACATCACTGCCGCATTCCTCCAATCTGGACTATGGCAGAGTGGCCAGAAAGAAGCCTCTCAGTAAGGCCTTATTCACATGTCAGTGTTTTGGTCAGTGATTTCCTTCAATGATTGTGAGCCAAAACCAGGACTGGAGCCTCCACAGACATAAGGTATAAGGGAAAGATCTGCTCCTGTTCTGTGATTAGAGCCGCACCTGGTTTTGGCTCAAAATCACTGACCGAACACTGACGTGTGAATCAAAAGACATGAAAAGATTACAAAAAAAGCACCTAAAAGACTCTAACTGTGAGAAACAAGATTCTCTGGTCTGATTTAAATCAAGATTTACCTTTTTGGCCTCAATTCTAAGGCCTCTTTCACACGGGCGTCATGTTTGACGCCGGATAAGAGACGAGTTGGTTTGCGGTAAAATACGTGATTTTTCCGCGCGAGTGCAAAGTGTTTTAATGCGTTTTGCATGTGCGTGGGAAAAATCGGCATGTTTGGTACCCAGACCCGAACCCGGACTTCATCACTGAAGTTTGGGTTTGGGTTGAGTATTCTGTATATTTTATTATTTTCCCTTATAACATGGTTATAAGGGAAAATAATAGCATTCTCAATAGAGAATGCTTAGTAAAATGTGCATTAAGAGGTTCAAATTAAAAAAAATTAACTCACCTTAGCCACTTGATCGCGTAGTTGAGATCTCTTCTTTATTCATTAGCTGTCGGCTAAAGGACCTGTGATGACGTCACTGCGCTCATCACATGGTCCAATCACATGGTCCATCACCATGGTGATGGACCATGTGATTGGACCATGTGATGTGACGTCACCACAGGTCCTTTAGTTGGCAGCTAATGAATGAAGAGATCGCAACTACGCAATCAAGTGGATAAGGTGAGTTTATTTTTTTTAACTCACCTTAGCCACTTGATCGCGTAGTTGAGATCTCTTCTTTATTCATTAGCTGTCGGCTAAAGGACCTGTGATGACGTCACTGCGCCATCACATGGTCCATCACATGGTCCATCACCATGGTGATGGACCATGTAATTGGACCATGTGATGTGACGTCACCACAGGTCCTTTAGTTGACAGCTAATGAATGAAGAGATCGCAACTACGCAATCAAGTGGATAAGGTGAGTTTATTTATTTTTTTTTACCCCTTAATGCACATTTTACTAAACATTCTGTAGTGAGAATGCTATTATTTTCCCTTATAACCCACAGTGAAGCATGGTGGTGGCAGCGTCATGCTGCAGGGCTCTTCAGCTGGAACTGGGGCCTTAGTTGAGATAGAGGGAATTATGAACAGTTCCAAATACCAGTCAATATTGGCACAAAACCTTCAGGCTTCTGCTAGAAAGCTGAACATGAAGAGGAACTTCAGCTTTCAGCATGACAGCGACCCAAAGCATGCATCCAAATCAACAAAGGAATGGCTTCACCAGAAGGAGATTAAAGTTTTGGAATTGCCCAGCTAGAGCCCAGACCTGAATCCGATTGATAATCTGTGGGGTGATCTGAAGGGGGCTCTGCACAGGAGATGCCCTCGCAATCTGACAGATTTGGAGTGTTTCTACAAAGAAGAGTGGGCAAATCTTGCCAAGTCAAAATGTGCCATGCTGATAGACTCATACCCAAAAAGACTGAGTGCTGTAATAAAATCAAAAGGCGCTTCAACAAAGTATTAGTTTAAGGGTGTGCACACATATGCAACCATATTATGTTATTTTTATCTTTTTTCTTCCCTCTACCTAAAAGATTTCAGTTTTTTAGAGCACAGAAACCTGACATTTTAACAGGGATGTGTAGACATTTTATATCCACAGTACGTCAAGTTTAGTTTTTCCTTTTCAATATATTAGCAAAGATTTTAAACATTCTGTTTTCACTTTCACACTATGGTGTTTTGAGTGCAGAATGATTGGGGAGAAAATGAAACTTTTTTTTATTTTGGCACAAGGCTGCAACATTTTAAATGTAAAGGGTCTGAAGATTTTCCGAATGCACGGTATATCATATGAGGACATATGTCTGCTCTCGCTGTCCACAGTAATTGCTGCCTGCAGCCTGTCACCGTGCAGCATCTTTTCTCTCTTTAATAAATTGTGCAGAGAATTTCTTTGGGAAACCGGCTTCCTCTGTAATCTGTTTGCCTTGATTATGTAGGCCAGGATCCACTATGTTGTCTCCTGATTTCAGAGCTGTCATGCAGCGAACATAGCTGAATATTATTTCTTCTGTCATGGACAGATGGGAAAGAACCTAATTTCCTTCTAAATACATTGGGTTTTATGTGTGAATACATTGCACATAGCTCTCAGTATGAGAAGCAGAATAGTAATCTGAAAAGTTATTAGGAGATCCCCTCCATATTTCTGCAATTCTGGCTTTCATAAATGATGCCTATAGAGCTCCATGCAGTAAAAGGGCATTGAGTTTGCAGTATTTCACATATTCAATATGGTATATATAATGTAAAATGGGGTAATTTGGACTCATTTCTATAGGCTGCAAGGCATCTCATTTTATTAGTCACAACCTATGACTGCCAAAGCCTAAGACGTATGCCAAGAAACTACTTCAGATATTATTCCCTTACTGCCTCATTCTTATGTGATAGCAGCTTGAATCTTCTTGGTAAGTATTGAGCGAACTTGCTTTTTAAGTTCTGCGTCCAAAGTTCAGGTTCGGGTTATCAAAGAATCCCGTCATGGATTCCGCTACCACGGACCATAACGGAATTTGGAATCTATAACGGGAATCTTAGATAACCTGAACCCAAACTTTGGATGCAGAACTTAAAAAACAAGTTCACTTAACACTATTCTTGGTCCATCAGGTAGATGTGGCTTAACCACCTCCCGACCGCCTAACGCAGGGATGCCTCCTGCGGGCGGCCGGGATGTTACTCCTTGATGCATCGGCGCGTCATCTCGCGAGAGAGGAGATTTCCTGTGAACGCGCGCCAGTTCACAGGATCGTGCGCGCGTTCACAGGATCGCGACGGCAGGTAGTTTAACTACAGCCTGCCAGCGCTAATCATGCGCTGGCAGGCTGTAGATGTTAAAAAAACGCCATCTAAATCGCATGTCAGACGCTGTTTTGTAGACAGCGTCTGATATGCCTGCTTCTCTGGTGGTCCCTTTTGCTTGGGACCACCAGAGGACACAGGCAGCTATGTAAGTGCACCAATCACCACACATTTTTTTTTTTTTTGCACATTTTTTGGCAGAGATTTTTTCATCCACATTGATTGATGCGAATGAAGAAATCTGTGTCGTTCATTTTTTTTTTCAGCCCAGAGGCTGAACGGCAAAAAAAAATCTCATTACCCGTATGCTCAATATAAGGAGAATAGCAGAAACTCCTCATGCTGGCCATACATGTAATGATTGCGGAGACCCCAAAAAGAAATCTTCTATGAACTCGCCATGCCCCTCACAGAATACCTTGGGGTGTCTTCTTTCCAAAATGGGGTCACTTGTGGGTTATTTATACTGCCCTGGCATTTTAAGGGGCCCTAAAGCGAGAGAAGTCTGGAATCCAAATGCGTAAAAATGCCCTCCTAAAAGGTACTCATTGGAATTTGGGCCCCTTTGCGCACCTAGGCTGCAAAAAAGTGTCAGGAGAAGTAGGGCAATGTGTTTTGGGGTGTATTTTTACATATACCCATCCTGGGTGAGAGAAATATCTCTGTAAATTGACAACTTTGTATAATTCTTTTTTTAAAAAGTTGTCATTTACAGAGATATTTCTCACACACAGTATGGTTATATGTAAAAATACACCCCAAAACACATTGCCCTCCTTCTCCTGAGTACGGCGATACCACATGTGTGCCACTTTTTTGCAGCCAAGATGCGCAAAGGGGCCGAAAGTCCAACGAGTACTCTTAGGAGGGCATTTACGCATTTGATTCAGACTCTCACGCTTAGGCCTCTAAATGCCAGGAGTATAAATGCCCACAAGTGACCCCATTTTGGAAAGAAGACACCCCAATGTATTCCGTGAGGGGCATGGCGAGTTCATAGAAGATTTTTTTTTTTTTTGGCACAAGTTAGCGGAAATTGACTTTTTTTTGTTTTCTTACAAAGTCTCATATTCCACTATTTGTGACAAAAAATAAAATTTTACATGAACTCACCATACCCCTCACGGAATATCTTGGGGTGTCTTCTTTCTAAAACGGGGTCACTTGTGGGGTATTTATACTGCCCTGGCATTTTAGGGGCCCCTAATGCGTGAGAAGTAGTTTGGAACCCAAATGCGTAAAAATGCCCTGTGAAATCCTAAAGGTACTCATTGGAATTTGGGCCCCTTTGCGCATCTTGGCTGCAAAAAAGTGTCAGACATGTGGTATCGCCGTACTCAGGAGAAGTAGGGCAATGTGTTTTGGGGTGTATTTTTACATATACCCATGCTCGGTGTGAGAAATATCTTTGTAAATGACAACTTTTTAAATTTTTTTTATACAAAGTTGACAATTTACAGAGATATTTCTCTCACCCAGCATGGATATATGTAAAAATACACCTGAAAACACATTGCCCTACTTCTTCTGAGTACGGCGATACCACATGTGTGACACTTTTTTGCAGCCTAGGTGTGTAAAGGGGAGAAGTCCAAAGAGTACCTTTAGGCTTTACAAGGTTGCTCTCAATTTAGCCCCGCCCAAAATGCCAGAACAGTAAACACACCCCACAAATGACCCCATTTCGGAAAGTAGACGCCCCAAGGTATTCACTGAGGGGCATAGTGAGTCCGTGGGAGATTTTTTTTATTTTTTTTTGCCAGAAGTTAGCAGAAATGGAAGCTTTATTTATTTATTTTTCCTCAGAAAGTGTCATTTTCCGCTAACTTGTGAAAAAAAATGAAATCATACATGAACTCCCCATGCCCCTCCGTAAATACTTTGGGGTGTCTAATTTCTAAAATGGTGTCATTTGGGGGTATTTATACTATCCTGGCATTCTAGCATCTGAAGAAACATGACAGGTGCTCAGAAAGTCAGAGCTGCTTCAAAATGCGGAAATTCACTTTTCTGCACCATAGTTTGTAAACGCTATAACTTTTACCCAAACCAATAAATATACACTTATTGCATTTATTTTTTATCAAAGACATGTAGAACAATAAATTTAGAGAAAAATTAATATAGAAATGTATTTTTTTTTTAAACTTTACAACAGAAGCGTAAAATGTAATTTTTTATTAATATCAAAAAAAAGTAAAAATGTCAGCAACAATGAAATACCCCCAAATGAAAGCTCTATTAGTGAGAAGAAAAGGAGGTAGTGCAGAATTGTAAAAAGTCATTAAGGGTGTTTAAGCTAGGGGGGTTGAGGTGGTTAATAAGAGGTAAGGCTTATTGGCATTTCCTTATTTTTATGATTTATAGAATAGCTACAAAAAAAAACTTAAAACCTAATTGTTCCACACTTAGAACTGATCACATCCTGCACTCCAGAATTGTGGGTTTGAAAAGTTGCCAAATAAGGCATTTTAACACCACTCACTCCAGAGCCTGGTTAGGTGCAGATCTATCATGTAAGTTACAGTGGTTATCCAATTTCTGAAACAAGCCTATTACCTAGTGTCATTTGCGATGCTAGGAAGGCTTGTCCCCGTTCCCACCTGCCATTGGCTGCTTGGCCCCCCCCCCCCCCTACACCATGTACAGGGAGAAGCAGCAGCTGGTATGCGGGGACCAGGAGAGGCGCCGGGGGCAGGTTAAGTATATTGCCTGTGATGGGCCCGGCACATGGGGGATCTGTTTCAGAAATTGGATAACCCCTTTTAAAAAAAAAAAAAAAATCACTAAAAATTGTTTCAAACTCACTCCAGTAGGGGGTGTCGGATAAAAAAAATAGAGTAGCATTTCTAGACAAAAGTACTAGGTGTAAAGATGCGCCAGACATGACTAACCATATGCGACATTGGATAAGTTTGGCTTAATACACACCTACACAGACTCAAGGAAAACTGTCTAAATATTACCTTTGTGATAAACCCTTTTAACCAGACACCAATGTATGACTGCCTCTACTTCTTATAAAAGCTGACACAGGGCCATGAGCATAGGCTTTGATGTCTGTCGTGTATCAGCTTTGACTAGCATTCATCTTTTGGGTGTTGGCATAATATCAGAAAATTATGAGACCACAAGGCACATTTATTAAGACCGGCGTTTTAGATGCCGTTCTAAATAAAACCCCTGCGCTGGCAGATGATCCACCGAAGTTATGGAGAGGCTGGCATGCAGCATGAGTTCTAAATGTAAGACATCTTCTGAGCTGTCCTACATTTAGACCTGACATGCCCTCCCCGCCAACGCCACGCCGACTTTTTTTAGACCTGGCGTAAACGGGGAGAAGTTGAAGATAGCGGCGCAAATAACCATTGCGCTGCAATCTGCGCCTGAAATACACCTAGTTTAGGCATATTTCAGATTAATAAATATCCTCTCATGTTTAGACCTGAGAGACCTTTTTTTGGATGCGGTTTCAGTAGCAAAATTTCACAACACAGTACCCTGCAGTGCATGTAAATGGGGGCTTTTAGAACCGCGCTCACATTTTGGAGGCATGCTGCGGATTTGAAAATCCACAGCTTGCCTATTATTTTAACTGGGGATTTCACTTTTGCAATGCAAAGGATGAATTCCGCTGCAAATCTGTCACAACATCTGCTTGTAACACATCTAGGTTTTCTTCACTGTAACTGAAGTGAATGGTGCATATATAGCAGTTCATTAACTTTTTTTTTTTCCTTTACAAAAGAGGAACATGGCTTCTAGATATGCGGTTCCAAAATGAGTCGCCTACTTCTACAATTCCCAGTCGCACCCTATGTTTTGCTTCAATTTACCTGAGATCCTATTAAAAGCCGGCGGTTGCTGCCAATATTGAGAGTTTTATATATGAAGCTAAATTAGTGGCTCAGGTTTTAGTGTTGGAATGGGTATTCTGGCTTTTAGACATCTCCTGTCAGCTTCTGCTTGTAGTCTCCTCTCTATGGACTTCGCTGAGATTTACTGAGAGATTGTTATTTCTAAGTCTCCTTTCTTAATTATGGCCTTGAGTCTTTCATTTGTCTCAGCGGAGTGAGTTACAGATGTTGCTCCTTAAAGAGGAGTAATAAGTCATTCTTTACCCTTCCCAGGATTAGGCCTCATTTGCAGTCTGCAGAACCATCCATTGCTATGGGTCCGCAAAAAATGCGGACAGCACACTGATGTCATCCATATGCCATCCGCATCGGTGTAGCTATGCCGCAAATTATACAACATGTCCTATTCTTGACTGTTTTGCGGAGCCGCGAAAAGTGCAGGTTGCACACGACTCATATCTGCAAAACAGATATGGTTGTGTGAATGTATAAATTCACATAAGCGGGTAACTGCAATTAAAACTTAACCTTTAATCGTTACCGCATTATAATAAATAGGCCCATGTACAAAAATTCGTAAAAACAGGAGTCGCACCAAAAAGAAAGGGGGGATGCGACAACTAGCGGCCATACGATGATAAAATGGTCTAAACGTAAAAAGGAATAGTGGAGGATAGGTGTTGAAGAGATGGGTCGCTAGTCCTCTACTAATCTACTCTCTGTAAGTGTCCCTTAGTAAAACGACAGTGACTGCTCAGTTTCGTCAAGTAGTACAGAAACAGAAAACAAAGAGAGAACACATAGTCAGATCAACACAATTGTCCCATAATCAAAACAAAACAAGTATCCCGACACGTTTCATTGGCATCCGCCAAATCCTCAGGGGACCAATCTACAAAGTAATGTTATAATACTAGTAGACCCAAAATTAAAAAGTCTTTAGGACGTAAACAGAGTGATGATCAGTCGCTTAACTGTCCATTAGTTGCCCATTGTGGTCAGCAGTAGGTTTGGCGTCCTGCATGTGGCAGCGCATAATATGGCGTCCTGCGTGTGGCAACTTGGTTGTGTGATTTTCTTCTTGTGTGAATGTAGCCTAAATGGTGATTGTTAAAAATGGAGCTCGAGTATCTGCCAGGCTTTAGAGGCGAGTCCTTGAGGACTGATATAACCTTCCTGGTCCTTGACCACTATAGGACCAAAGTAGTTTACCGAAATGTCTACTGTCCTTCCTGCAAATAAGCTACTTACTCTGGGACCATTCTATTTGTACTGTAAACCTTTCCTTGGCCTACCATTTCAGACTAGAAGACCTACGGCCAACTCAATGAACAGATTGTAATATATATGTATTGTCCTTAGAGCCCCCTTTATAATAAGTTGTGCTGTACATGGAAGTGTCTTTATGTTTTATTGTTGTTGTTTTCTATGTCATTTCGTTTTGGCCTGTGCAGGCGATGGGGAAGCAGAACAGCAAGCTGCGTCCAGAGATGCTACAAGATCTGCGGGAGAATACAGAATTCTCAGATCATGAGCTGCAGGAGTGGTATAAAGGCTTCTTGAAGGACTGTCCATCTGGCATTCTCAACGTGGAAGAGTTCAAGAAGATCTATGCCAACTTCTTCCCATATGGAGATGCCTCCAAGTTTGCTGAGCACGTTTTCCGTACATTTGACACAAACGGTGACGGGACTATAGATTTCAGGGAGTTTATCATTGCACTGAGTGTTACCTCAAGGGGGAAACTGGAGCAGAAACTTAAGTGGGCGTTCAGTATGTATGACCTAGATGGCAATGGCTACATCAGCCGGGAAGAGATGTTGGAGATAGTACAGGTAAATAGATGATGAAAATGCAATATCTAAACAAATGTGTGAAAAGACAGTGTCAGAAAGTGTTGAAGTAGCACTCTACTGAATTTATTTTCCCTCACATTCTGATGCTTTTATGAACTAGCCTGAATAGAAACAAATTAAGCACAGTTTTTTTCAGCAGCTGCTCCTTTCCCATTTGTCCGCCATCTTGGATTCGTTCTTCTACCCTCTTGAACTCAGCAGAAGCTTTGCCCAGTGCATGTCAGTGCAGCTTCACGCCATGAGACTGCCACTACATTTCCCAGCCTGCTTCTCGAATTCACGTTAAATGTCAGGCTGTAGGCCAGTGTTTGAGTTGGAGGAAAGGATCGGGGTAGATTGACTGCACTGGTGAGGTCAGATTGTAGTATGAGTCTGTCTGAGTCCTACTGGTAAATCCTGTAGCTGATGGATGGTCAGAGTGAAGGACCGTGATTGACTCATCTGATCACAATAGGGGCTGAAATAGGCAAAAGATACTATGAAAGTAGATTACATTTATTACCAATGTACTGATAAGTACTGTGCTACACTCACCAATATTTAAAAAAAATATATAAAATTCTGGAGTTTTTGTTTAACCTCCTGGTGACCAATGAACATACATATACATCAGTAGTTGGTGAGCCTTCTCCATACACAGTAGGCTTTGGCAGTATTACACAGCTGACACCCAGCTGTTTAACCCCTATGATGTCATGGTCAATCATAACCATGGCATCTAAGCGGTTAGATGGAGCGTGCTCCTTCTGTCCTCCAATTGGCACCACTGTGCCATGTTTGTGGGCTGTGGATTGGTTACTGTGGCAGCCAGGGTCATTCTGAAGACCCTCAGGCCTGCCATGTTAAGCCAACTATTACAGTCTCCCTCTGGCAGAGTGTAATAGGATGCCAGTGAAATTGCTAACACAGCAATACAGAATTATTGCTGTGAATATTACAAGAAATCAAATGATCCCAGGCTCAAGTCCCTGTAGGGGACTCATTTTCAAGTAAATATAAAAAATCTTTTTAAAAAATAAAATAAAACATTTTTCCTATGTGTCATATAAAAAAAAACATAATTTGCATTGCCACATCCGGAAATTTCAAAAATACAAAAATATTTTGTTATTTATCACATGCGATGAATATTCTAAGAATAACATCCCCAGTGCCATAATTGTTTTTGGTAATCCTGGCATCCGAAAAAAATGGAATGAAAAATTATCAAAAAGTCATATGTACACAGAACTGGTATGAATAAAAGCCACAGCTCGCCCTTCACAAATAGAGCCCTCACATATATGGCTGTCAGAATTTAGATACATACAAATTAAAAATATTACTGGAATCGTAATGATCCACAGAATAATGTTATCATGTCAATTTGATCGCGCCTTGAGTGTTGTAGACATTAAACACAAAAATAGCCATTAAATAGTTTCATTAAAAAGTTCAACTTTTCCGGCAAACACCAAGCCCTCATACAGCTGTGTCAGTGTAAAAATAAAGGCATGACTCTTTGAAAGCAGGGAGGGAAACAATGAGATTGTCGCCTCCAGAATTTGCTTGGTCTTTTAATATAGTATAATCCATATATCCAGTATTACGTTGAGGCGGATCTGCTTTGGTTATATAATAGCTAGTTGTAAATTTCCCGAGGCATAGGAGCATTTTTATTGTTTGATATATATGCACACACATGGCAAATTGAAGTAGCTTGTGCTCCATCTGTTATGAAGCGAACGTCCTGCAGGATAACATTTGCAACGTACACAACCACTCCAAGAAGTCAGATTCTTCTGATGAACTTATTTACACTTCCCATTGAAGTATCAGGCTCTTCCACATTGTATATTGTAATTATCTATGCAGACCCAGCACTTGCACTATGCAAGTCCTAAATCCACACATCTGCCGTAAACCGGTACCTTCCTACCATTATCCGTTTCATTCTGCCTCTTACCATGTCACAGTAATTAGAAAGGATGAGCTAGGCCCAGAAATAAAGATTCAGTGTACTGTGATGTTAGGAAATAACCCTGCAGGGAAACAGCCTGTTCCCTGGCTGCTGATCGGTCGATCGATCTGACACTGTGATTGCATACTTTATGTAGAAAGCTTATCAGTGGCTATTGTAGGGACAGTGCATGATATCTAGTATGATGTAATATACATAAATCTTTCCTAGGTATAAATAGTCCCTTAAACCTCAAAGGGGTTGTCCAGGAATACCTCAATTTTTACATTCGTTATTGAAGGATTTATACTTGCCTGCTCCCTGCAGCTCCGATCCTGCGAGCTAGCTCCCACATGTCCGTCTTCCAGTCCGCAGCTTGTTTACTTTCTCCCAGTGTGGGTATGGACCCCTGCTCTGCTGCAGCCAACCTCTGACTTAAATGGCATCTGTCCTGACCTGTTACATGTGCGCTTGTCAGCTGAAGACATCTGTGTTGGTCCCATATTCATATGTTCCCGCATTGCTAAGAAAAATCATGTTTTAATCTATGCAAACGAACCTCTAGAAGCAACAGGGGCGTTGCCATTACACCTAGAGGCTGTGCTTTTTCTCCAACTTCTGCACCCTCTGCACTTTGATTAACAGTGCCAGGCGTGATGACGTTTACACAGCCTGGACCTGTAAACCTGAGGACATGGCAGTTGCAGAGAGAGCAGAGCCTCTAGGTGTAATGACAACGCCCCCGTTGCTCCTAGAGGCTCATTTTTATATATTAAAACTTCATTTTTCTCAGCAATGCAGGCACATATGAACATGGGACCAACACAGATGTCTTCAGCTGAGCAGCGCACATGTAACAGGTCAGCCAGTTTCATGGGTACAAATCTGATGACGGATGCCCTTTAATCACAGCAAAAATACTCTCCCCTAAAAACATAACCTTTATTAAATCAAATTCCAAAACAAAATATAAGGTAAAAATATACTGGGAACCTATGGTGGTATAACACTCCACAATCCCACAGTCTTCAGATCTTGCCCTATATGCCCTAACCTAATTTTGGATTGCTGGAAGGAAAGAGGCTCCCTAAGGGTACTTTCACACTTGCGACATGGCTATCCGCCATGCCGCAAGTACCCGTGTGCTGCCGCTCCATCCCCATTGACTATAATGGGGAGAGGGGCGGAGCCACGGCAGTGCACGGCTAGAGATCGCCGGACTAAAAGTACTGCAGGTCCGACTTTTTAGTCCGGCGATCATCCCAGCAATACACCGAGCCCCTAAGGCCCGCTCTACCGATAGTTAATTATATGTATACTCTAAAGCAGGCATGCTCTACCTGCGGCCCTCCAGCTGTTGTAAAACTACAACTCCCACGATGCCCTTCTGCAGGATGATAGCTGTATGCTGTCAGGGAAGGATGGGAGTTGTAGTTTTGCAACAGCTGGAGGGCCGCAGTTTGAGCATGCCTGCTCTAAAGGATATATCCCAAAGAACAGCTGTTGCCTACAACTTATGTTATACAGACAACCATAAAGGGAAGGTATATAGGGAGCACAACCCAAGGCATTTTCTCCCAGGAATATTCAAATCCGGGGTTCATCAGGGGCTAAACAGTATTAATATAGGTAGTTCCATATATGTCACTAATGCAGTGAGGGTAAAACTAGTCAGGCTACCTTAGAAAAGCAAGCTAACTATGATAACTTACACATGTAACCACCATTGATAGCCCCCAGTCCATCCAAAGTATAACAGTTGTCCCTTATAGGTTAATATACTCCCCAATCAATAGGGACTTGCAACCTGGGGGCCAATATTGCCTCCTCATGCTGTAAAAATGGACACATAACAGTGGGTAGATCTCTGTCAGATCTCAGATAGTCTGTCATGAGGAAGGACTGTAGATATTATATGGTCCGAAACGCGTTGACAATACTGGCATGAATGATGTCAATATTACTTGGAGATTTTAATCGCTCAATAAATATTGAATTGAATTCTATGCCATCCAGTGCTGGAGCTGGACTTTTTCCTTCTTTATAACAGTAGGTAGATACCAGAGCTATAACGATAATAACCTGCACTGCAACCGCAATAATATAGATAATTAAGTATTCAGGAATCGAACAGTATACTTATCCCTTCAGATGTTCAGGGGGGTTCTATAAGCAGTAACAGGGTCGGAGCTAGACCAGACAGGGAGCGCCACTGATCACAGCAAGATGTCCAGTATCAATGTCCTTTACGCAATGACATGTCCACAAGCGACACTTCACCACTGAGGCTAGTAACTGGCTGCAGCAGAGCAGGTGGCCATGCCCATGTCAGGGGAGAAGTAAACAAGCCTCGGACATCCAGGAGCCAGTGCACAGGACCAGAAAAAGTTAAAAATGTAGGTATTCCTAGACAAACCCTTTAAAGAAGAGTATGAAATGAAAAATGACTCCAGACTGTGAGCACATTGTTGGCTTGTTTCAATAGATTGTATTTGTATTGCCCTCAAGACCTTTCTTGGCAAGAATCTTGGCATACATGATTCAGATCTCCTGGGTTTATTAGTTCAGCCTCAGCTTTTGATCTTGCTTATAACCTCATTCATGGTTCCTGTCTGTGCATAGGCAATTTATAAGATGGTTTCCTCTGTTATGAAGATGCCAGAGGATGAGTCCACCCCAGAGAAACGCACAGAGAAAATCTTCAGACAGATGGACACAAATAATGATGGTAAGCTGGAAGCTCATCATCCTAGCTCCACTGAAGTGACCTGTCATGTTTGTCACAATGTGTTTTACATAATGCCTGGTGTACTATGTGTGTTCAAAAGCAAATGAGCAATTTTTTCCTATGCTGTTGTGCCTGGGAACAAGCATGACTTATTGATCTCCACTACACATGCCAATTGCTGCCTCCAGTGTCATGCTCGCGCCAGAGCACCTTCTATTGGCGTAGGAACTGCAGAAATAGACAGACGCCGAGCTGCAGTAAGTACAAGGCTGGCTGGCACCCAGTGTCTGCAAATCCTTGCAACACTAAAGCTGTTTACTAGGTCACACGTTAAAATGTACATCTATAGCCCAACTGTTTACTTCGGGCCATGCGGTTTTGCAAAAGAGGGCAGGAAGAGATTTAAGGCAACTGCCATCATTAGAGGAGCATGGTTAGTATGTACAGTATGTTATTTCTTATAGGTATAATCCCAGAAAACACTTAGGGGCACATTTATTAAGACCAGCGTTTTAGACACTGGCCTTAGTGAGCCCTATAGCTGGCGGTGGATCGCTGAAGTTATGAAGAGGCGCCGCTAAATGGAAGACAGCTTCCTTGCTGTCTTACATTTAGACCATTTTCTACGCCTAGACTGCCCACACCACGCCCACTTTTTTTTACACCTGGCGTGAGCGGGGAATAATTGGCAGATTCTGCTGCACCATGGTGTGCGACAGAATCGGCGCCAGGTATACACTACAAAAGTCACATATATAAAGTCATAAATGACTACCTTATTTGACAATTCTTTGTCTACTGTTGGTTTTTAGCATCACCCCAAAATGTTATCTGTTTATTTCTTTCCAGGTAAACTATCCTTGGAGGAGTTTATTAAAGGTGCCAAGAGTGACCCATCTATCGTCCGGTTACTGCAGTGTGATCCCAGCACAGCCTCACAATTCTGAGCCTCGCTGTAGCCTGGGAAATCTTCATTTCTTCCAGTGGCCGTGCCTCGCCTCTGCATAGCGGAGTGTCCCAGAATCCTTTTGGGCATTAGATGGACATGAATGCACTGCCAACCAATCAGCCCACTTCCTACCCCATAATTTATTTATTACTCTAAATCTTGTATTATGTTTATTATATGGAGTAACCTTGAGTTGCATGGAGAATTTGGGCACAAGGGAAGGGTGGGTTGGGCATTTTTAGGTGTGGAAAGGGACCAAAGACCCCTTGCAGGTTTTGCTACAAAGTTTAATACCTGGTTGGGAGCTTGTCTGTTTTTCATGGAAACAAGGTGGTCTACATGAAATGAGCAATGGTGGGTAATGAATGCACTAAAGCAGGGAGTTACTATGCACGCTACATTTAATATAATATTTATTAGGGGAAGGGAGGGTAGCTTATTAACGTAGTTTCCTATCTCGTTTAGATTTGCACTTTCTATGTCTCCTTCCTCTCAACAGAGGGAGTATGGTTTAACTAGTGTCCTGTTTTGGGTAGGTGGTCTATGAATAATAATTTGACCCTTCTTCATTTTTCTACTTACAAAATCCACTCCATTAAAATATACCAGTGTTCACCGTAAACCAGTTTGGAGGAGTCAATAAATAACCAATGTGCATTTCTGTCATCTATATAACATACAGTGCCTTGCAAAAGTATTCACCCCCCTTGACTTTGTTCGTGTTTTGTTACATTACAGCCTTAAGTTCAATGTTTTGTTAATCTGAATTTTATGTGATGGATCAGAACACAATAGTCTAAATTAGTGAAGTGAAATGAGAAAAATATATAAATAAAACTATTGTTTAGAAATAGAAAACAGAAAATTGGCATGTGCGTATGTATTCACCCCTCCTGTTAGGAAGCCCATAAAAAGCTTTTGTGCAACCAATTCGCTTCAGAAGTCACATAATTAGTGAAATTATGTCCACCTGTGTGCAATCTAAGTGTCACATGATCTGTCATTACATATACACACCTTTTTTGAAAGGCCCCAGAGGCTGCATCACCTAAACAAGAGGCATCACTAACCAAACACTGCCATGAAGACCAAGGAACTCTCCAAACAAGTAAGGGACAATGTTGTTGAGAAGTACAAGTCAGGGTTAGGTTATAAAAAAAATATCCAAATATTTGATGATCCCCAGGAGCACAATTAAATCTATCATAACCAAATGGAAAAAAACATGGCACAACAGCAAATCTGCCAATTGACAGCCGCCCACCAAAACTCGCGGACCAGGCAAGGAGTGCATTAGGCTACTTTCACACTGGCGTTTTGGCTTTCTGTTTGTAAGATCTGTTCAGGGCTCTCAGAAGTGGTCCAAAATGGATCAGTTTTGCCCTAATGCATTCTGAATGGAAAAGGATCCGCTCAGAATGCATCAGTTTGCCTCCGTTCAGTCACCATTCCACTGTGAAGGTGGACACCAAAACGCTGCCTGCGGCGTTTTACGGTCCGCCTGACGAAGTGGAGCCAAATAAATCTGTCCTGGCACACAATGTAAGTCAATGGAAATGGATCTGTTTTCTCTGGCACAATAGAAAATGGATCCTTCCCCCATTGACTAGTTCAAGACAGATCTGTCTGGCTATAGAAGACATAATACAACCGGATCCGTTCATGACGGATGCATGCGGTTGTATTGTTGTAACGGAAGCATTTTTGCTTTGGTCCATGACGGATCTGCAAAAAACGCTAGTGTGAAAGTAGCCTTAATCAGAGAGGCAGCACAGAGACCTGAGGTAACCCTGGAGGAGCTGCAGAGTTCCACAGCAGAGACTGGAGTAGCTGTACATAGGACGACAATAAGCCGTACGCTCCATAGTGTTGGGCTTTATGGCAGAGTGGCCAGAAGAAAGCCATTACTTTTAGCAAAAAAACAAAAAGGCATGTGGGAGACTCCCAAAATGTATGGAGGAAGGTGCTCTTGTCTGATGAGACTAAAATTTAACTTTTCAGCCATCAAAGAAAACGCTATGTCTGGCGCAAACCCAACAAATCACATCACCCAAAAAACACCATCCCTACAGTAAAACATGGTGGTGGCAGCATCATGCTGTGGGGATGTTTTTCAGCAGCCGGGACTGGGAAACTGGTCAGAGTTGAGGGAAAGATGGATGGTGCTAAATACAGGGATATTCCTGAGCAAAACCTGTACCACTCTGTGCGTGATCTGAGGCTAGGACGGAGGTTCACCTTCCAGCAGGACAATGACCCCAAACACACTGCTAAAGCAACACTTGAGTGGTTTAAGGGGGAAACATGTAAATGTGTTGGAATTGCCTAGTCAAAGCCCAGATCTCAATCCAAAAGAAAATCTGTGGTCAGACTTAAAGATTGCTGTTCACAATCGCAAACCATCCAACTTGAAGGAGCCGGAGCAGTTTTACAAGGAGGAATGGGCAAAAATCCCAGTGGTAAGATGTGGCAAGCTCATAGAGACTTATCCAAAGCGACTTGGAGCTGTGATTGCCGCAAAAGATAGCTCTACAAAGTATTGACTTTAGGGGGGTGAATAGTTATGCACATTGACTTTTTCTGTTATTTTGTTGTATTTGTTGTTTGCGTCACAATAAAAAAAAAAAACATCTTCAAAGTTGTGGGCATGTTCTGTAAATTAAATGATGCAAATCCTCAAACAATCCATGTTAATTCCAGGTTGTGAGGCACCAAAACACGAAAAAAGTCAAGGGGGGTGAATACTTTTGCAAGGCACTGTACGTTCAGGGACCCTTAACATTGTAGTATGCAAAGACAATACGTACAGGAGACTTAAAGCTGTACTCAGAGTTTGACTTATTCCTTCTTTTCTGTTTAGTTTTTAAGTGACTGTAGGTTCCAAATATTAAAAAAAAGTTTGTTATATGACTGATTGATAAGTAAAAATGAAAACCTTTCACCCAAGCACCCAAGAATTGTTTAGTGTTATTTCAATTCTGTACTTTTTTCGTAATAGTTGGGCCACTTGGTGGCACTAGCCAACATGCAAAAGGGAAACGGGCCAACAGTTGTGGTTTACAAGCAGTAAGATTAGTTACTTACTGATGTACTGGTTATCTCCTCCTCCCTGAAGTACAGGATACCACATATCACATACCTCTTATTTCCACTGCTCTCTGCTCTTGTCTCTTCCTCCCTATCACAGGAGAGATTCTGTTTCACATGCTGGGCAGCAGTGTACATTGAAAACGGGAACAGCAGAACAATGTGTCAGTAGCAGATCTGTGTTTCTGTGAAGTGAGTAATTGCCGCCTTACCTTACATCATGTAATAGGTGGTGTGTAAATAGAGACTGGATATGCCCTAAATATCTGATAGGTGCGAACCGTGCCTGTCTCGAGAATAAGATGCAACCATGGCTCTCTCCTTTCAGTTCTAAGGGACTTTTAAAAAATAGCATGTATGTATGGAGTGAGACACTCCATTTGTGGAGGATGAGATGGGTCTTCGTTCTTGAGACAGCAGTAAGTCCCAAATTGGACAAACCCTTTAACCCCTTAAGGACGCATGACGTACCTGTACGTCATGGTTTCCGAGTCCTTAAGGACCCATGACGTACAGGTACGTCATGAGTAGTTCCGATCACTGCTGCTCAGCCGGCAGTGATCGGAACAAGGTACCTGCTGAAATCATTCAGCAGGTACCTTGTTACAATGCCCAGGGGGGTCCTGTGAGCCCCCCATATCGGCGATCGCTGCAAACCGCAGGTCAATTCAGACCTGCGGTTTGCAGCACTCTGTGCGATCTCGGAGAGTTAATGCCCCCAAAGTGTTCATTTTTAACCCCCCCTGCAGCCCCCAATCATATTATGGCTGCGGGGGTGCAGGTGGGGTGGTTGCGGGAGGCGGGCGGTATCGCGATTGCGATCCCCTGCCCGCCTCCTCTGTAATACTCCCTGGTGTCTAGTGGACCTATCAGAGTGTCAGTACATTGCTGACACTCTGATAGAAACGGCTGGCATCTGTGCTTGATCAGATGCCAGCCGTTTAACCCCTTCTGTACCGCAGTCCGTACGGACCGCGGTATGGAAGGGTTAACAGGGAGGAAGCTCCCTCCCTCTCCCATCGGGGGGCTGCTGTGCCTTTGAAGCCCCCCAACAGGATGGGATCGCAGAGGAAGGGAGCCCCACTTCCTCCCCATCCATCACCTGCTGCTCTCTTATGGCAGCGGGTGATGGTTGCCATGGGAGCAGGACGCTTTCAGAAGCGTCCTGCTCTCCATGGTGCTGAAAGTCTGAATAGACCTGCTAAAGGTCTATTCAGACTTTGTAAAGTAAAAAATACAGCACAGTGCACTATATAGTATACTGTACTGTATTATACAGACACCAGATCCACTGGAAATACAAGAACCAAGTGGGTCTGGGTAAAAAAAAATGTAATGAAAAAAAAACACATATCGCTGAATAAAAATTAAAATAAAATACACTACACATATTGGGTATCGCCGCGTCTGTAAAGATCTGCTCTATAAAAATATCACATGACTGAACTCGTCAGGTGAACGCCATAAAAAACAAACAAACCCAAAAATGGTGTAAATAAGCCATTTTTTGGCACCTTACATCACTAAAAGTGTAATACAAAGCGATCAAAAAGGCGTATGCCTCCCAAAATAGTACCAATCAAACCACCATCTCATCCCTCAAAAAATGAGCCCCTACCTAAAACAATTGGCCAAAAAATAAAAAAACTATGCTTCTCAGACTAAAACATGATTTTTTTTGTTTCAAAAATGCTTTTTAGTGTTAAATGTAAAAAAAAAAAACTAAAAAGTAGACATATTGGGTATCTCCACGTCTGTAAGAATCTGCTCTATAAAAATATCACCTGACCTAACCCCTCAAGTAAAAACTGTAAAAAAATAAAAAATTAAAACGTCAAAAAGCCATTTTTTTGTCACCTTACATCACAAAAAGTGTAATAGCGAGCGATAAAAAAGTCATATGACCCCCCAAATAGTGCCAATCTAACCGTCACCTCATCTCGCAAAAAATGAGCCCCTACATAGCACAATCGCCCAAAAAAATAAATAAATATGGCTCTCAAACTATGGAGACACTGAAACATGATTTTTTTTTGTTTTAAAAAATGATATTATTGTGTAAAACTTATATAAATAAATAAAAAGTATACATATTATGTATTGCCGTGTCCGTCACAACCTGCTCTATAAAAAAAACACATGACCTAACCCCTCAGCTGAACACATCAAAAAATAAAAAATAAATACGGTGTCAAAAGCCATTTTTGTCACCTTACATCACAAAAAGTGTAATAGCAAGCGACCAAAATGTCATATGCACCCCAAGATAGTGCCAATCAAACCGCCATCTCATCCCGCAAAAAATGAGCCCCTACATAAGACAGTCGCCCAAAAAATAAAACTGTCTTTCAGAATGTGGAGACACTAAAAAAATTTTTTCAAAAATGCTTTATTATGTAAAACTGAAACAAAAACCCCCCAAAAAGTAGTCATATTTGGTATTGTCGCGTCCGTAACAACCTGCTCTATAGAAATAGCACACAATCTAACCTGTCAGTTCAACGATGTAAATAACAAAAAATAAAAACGGTCCCAAAACAGCAATTTGTTTGCAAATTTTCCATTTTAATCCATTTTTCAAGTAACAAAGCAAGGGTTAACAGCCAAACAAAACTCAATATTTATTGCCCTGATTCTCTTGTTTGCACAAACACCCCATATGCGGTCGTAAACTGCTGTATGGCCAAACGGCAGGGCACAGAAGGAAGGGAACGCCATATGGTTTTTGGAAGGCAGATTTTGCTGGACTGGTTTTTTGACATTATGTCCCATTTGAAGCACCCCTACAGTAGAAACTCCAAAAAAGTGACCCCATTTTGGAAACTACGGGATAAGGTGTCAGTTTTGTTGGTACTATTTTAGGGTAAATATGATTTTTGGTTGCTCTATATTACACTTTTTTTGAGATAAGGTAACAAAAAATAGAAATTCTGAAATTTCATCTCCATTTGCCAGTAACTCTTGAGGAACACCTAAAGGGTTAACAAAGTTTGTAAAACTGGTTTTGAATACCTTGAGGGGTGTAGTTTCTTAGATGAAGTCGCTTTTATGGAGTTTCTACTCTAGGGGTGCATTGGGGGGCTTCAAATGGGACATGGTGTCAAAAAACCAGTCCAGCAAAATCCACCTTCCAAAAACCATATGGCGTTCCTTTCCTTCTGCGCCCTGCAGTTTGGCCATACAGCAGTTTACGACCACATATTGGGTGTTCGTGCAAACTACAGAATTGGAGGAATAAATATTAAGTTTTGTTTGGCTGTTAACCCTTGCTTTGTTACTGGAAAAAATTGATTAAATGGAAAATTTTCCCAAAAATTTAAATTCTAAAATTTTATCTTTATTTGCCATTAACTCTTGTGGAAAACGTAAAGGGTTAATTACGTTTGTAAAATCAGTTTTGAATACCTTGAGGGGTGTAGTTTCTAGAATGGGGTAATTTATGGGTGGTTTCTATTATGTAAGCCTCACAAAGTGACTTCAGACCTGAACTGGTCCCTAAAAAGTGGGTTTTTGAACATTTCTAAACATGCTTCTAAACTTCTAAGCCTTGTAACGTCCCCAAAAAATGAAATAGCATTCCCAAAATGATCGATACATGAAGTAGACATATGGGGAATGTAAATCAATAACTTTTTTTGGCGGTATTACTATGTATTATAGAGGTAGAGAAATTGAAACTTGGAAAATTGCAAATTTTTCAAAATTTTTGGTAAATTTTGTATTTTTTTATAAATAAAAATGAAATTTTTCGACTTCATTTTACCACTGTCATGAAGTACAATATGTGACGAAAAAACAATCTTCAGAATGGCCTGGATAAGAAAAAGCGTTTTAAAGTTATCACCACATAAAGTGACACTGGTCAGATTTGCAAAAAATGGCCGAGTCCTTAGGGTGAAATAGGGCTGAGTCCTTAAGGGGTTAAGCTGTCAATACAGTAAATATTTAGGAAATAGTGGGTGGTCCTTATATTTTCGTGGTACTTGGGATATGATGACTTTGGCTTGGCGACTTTGGCTCAGATTACTATTTTTGGAGTTTCTTCTGAGGGTAAAATTATAGGACAGCCAGTTAATTAGCTTTGATGTGTTGTACTTCATTGCTGATATTTCTAACTTGACATTTAAAAATGCATTATATCCTTATTCTACATATACACTTGAAACCAGAAGTTTACATACACTATATAAAAAGACACATATGCATGTTTTTCTCAATATTTGACATGAAATCAGAATAAACCTTTCCTGTTTTTGGTCAATTAGGATTACCATAATTATTATTATTTGCCAGATGCCAGAATAATGAGAGAGATTATGTTTTAAGGCATTTTTATTACTTTCTGCAGTCAAAAGTTTACATACACTAAGATTACTATGCCTTTAAACAATTTTGGACTGCCCATATGATAATGTTATGTGTTTGGAAGCTTTTGTTAGGTTTGTTGGCAACATCTGAGTGAGGGTACTTTCACACTAGCGTTAAAGCTTTCCGGTATTGAGTTCCGTCATAGGGGCTCAATACCGAAAAAAAAACGCATCAGTTTGTCCTAATGCATTCTGAATGCAAAGCAATCCGTTCAGTATGCATCAGGATGTGTTCCATCCCTTTTACGGTATTTGGCTGGAGAAAATACCGCAGCATGCTGCAATTTTTCTCCAGCCAAAGTTTCCGGAACACTTGCCGGCTTGTCAGATCCAACATTATTTTCTATTGAAATGTATTATTGCCGGATCAGGTACCAAGTGTTCCGGAAAAACGGATCCGGTTTTCCGGTCTGCACATGCGCAGACCTTAAAAATGTGAAATAAATAAATACTGGATCCATTTTTCCAGATGACACCGGAGAGATGGATCCGTTATTTCAATGCTTTTGTCAGACGCATCCGAATATGGACACAAATGATATCCATTTGCATATAGATTTCCGGATCTGGCAGGCAGTTCCAGCAACGGAACTGCCTCCCGGATTCTTCTAACGCTAGTGTGAAAGTACCCTGAATTAGAGACACACCTGTGGATGTATTTAAATGCACACCTGAAACACACTGCTTCTTTGTGTAGCATCATGGGAAAGTCTTAAGAAATCAGCCAAGATATCAGTTGGGTTTAATTGGGTGCAATTTGAAGATACCTGAAGGTGCCTCGAAGGAGACGGATACTGTGTCCCAGAGATGAACGTGCTTTGGTCCGACATGTGCATATCAACCCAAGAACAAAAGCAAAAGACCTTGTGAAGATGATGGCGGAAGCTGGTAAGGGTACATTCACACTAGTGTTTTGGATTCCGTTTGTGAGATCCGCTTCAGGGCTCTCACAAACGGTCCAAAACGGATCAGTTAAGCCCCAATCCATTCTGGATGGATAAGGATCCGTTTAGAATACATCAGTTCTGCTCTGTTCCGCTCCTATTCTGTTTTGGAGGCGGACACTAAAACGCAGCTTGCAGCATTTTGGTGTCCGTCTGAAGAGGCGGAGCCTAACGGATCCGTTTTTAATTACAATGTAAGTCAATGGGTTCGGATCCGTTTTCAATGACACAATATGGTGCATTTGAAAACGGATCCGTTACCCATTGACTTTCAATGTAATTCAAAACGGATCAGTTTTGGACTTTGTCATTTTTCTTTTAACTAATGCAAACGGATCTGTTCTGAACGGATACAAACGTTTGCATTATAGGTGCGGATCCGTCTGTGCAAATAAACAGACGGATCCGCACCAATGCAATTGTTAAAAGTACCCTAAGATTGTATCAATATCCACAGTGAAACGAGTACTGTATCAACATGGGCTGTTTTGGGGGAGAAGATAGCTAGAAGGTTGGAGGAGTGTTTAAACTAGGGACTGGGGGGGAGAGTAATTACGTTATAGGATGGGAAGATAGAGACCGGGGCAAAGTAGTGGGACTGGGGGAGGAATGGAAGGAGGGACTAGAACAGTTTAGAAGGAAAGGTGTAGGCTAAAAAATATACATAAACCTCTTAATTGTATGTATACTAATGCCAGAAGCCTGACTAATACTGGTAAACTGGAATTAGTGATGTGTGAGGAGGACTATGACATAGTGGGAATAACTGAGACATGGCTGGATGATAGCTATGACTGGGCAGCTAATGTACAGGTTTACAGTCTGTTTAGAAAGGATCGCAAAAACCAGAGAGGTGGAGGGGTCTGCCTTTATGTAAAGTCCTGTTTAAAGCCCACAGTCCGAGAAGATATAAGTGAGGGACATGAACATGTGGAGTCACTGTGGGTAGAGATACATGGAGCCAAAAACAATAATAAATTACTAATAGGAGTTTCTTATAAATCACCTAATATACCAGAGTCCACAGAAAATCTGCTACTAAACGAGATAGACAAGGCAGCAAATCACAATGAGGTCGCTATTATGGGGGACTTCAACTACCCAGATATAGACTGGGAAACTGAAAGCTGTACATCTCATAAAGGAAACAGGTTCTTGGCAATAGCCAAAGACAATTACCTTTCCCAACTGGTTCAGGACCCGCCTAGAGGGACGGCCATACTGGACTTGGTATTAACCAATAGACCTGACAGAACAACAGATGTGCAGGTTGGGGGACACCTGGAAAATAGTGACCATAAAGTAATAATCTTAAAATTGTCATTCAAAAGAGTGTTTCTTCAGAGAGGTACAAAAATACCCAACTTCAAAAAAGCAAAATTTAGCCAACTAAGAGAGGCCATTGTCCTAACTAACTGGGGCAAAGTTCTCAAAAATAAAAAAATAGCCACAAAATTGGATATTTTTAAAAGCATCCTAAAATCTAATTGTGAGAGGTACATACTTTATGGGAATAAAAGGTTAAGAAACAAGAAAAAAACAATGTGGCTAAATAGAACTGTAAAGAAAGCAGCAATACATGACAAAAAGAAAGCATTTATATCACTAAAACAGAAGGGTAGCGAGGAAGCACTGATATTTTTCGCCCTATAAGACGCACCGGCCGATAAGACGCACCTAGGTTTTTGAGGAGGAAAATAAGAAAGGTGTGCTTTTGGTGGGTTTTCAACTAATGGTGGCCTGTGGATAGCACTGTTATGGGGGATCTGTGGATGGCACTGTTATAGGGGGATCTGTGGATGGCACTGTTATGAGGGGGAGCTGTGGATGGCACTGTTATGGGGTGGAGCTGTGGATGGCACTGTTATGGGGGGGAGCTGTGGATGGCACTATTATGGGGGGAGCTGTGGATGGCACTGTTATGGGGCATCTGTGGTTTGCACTGTTATGGGGGGGGGGTCTGTGGACGGCACTGTTATGGGGGGGAGCTGTGGATGGCACTGTTATGGGAGATCTGTGGATGGCACTTTTGTGGGAGGGATCTGTGGATGGCACTTTTATTGGGGGGAGCTGTGGATGGCACTGTTATGGGGTGGGGGGGGGGGGTCTGTGGATGGCACTGTTATGGGGTGGGGGATCTGTGGATGACACTGTTATGGGGTGGGGATCTGTGGATGACACTGTTATGGGGTGGGGATCTGTGGATGGCAGTGTTATGGGGTGGAGGGTCTGTGGATGACACTTCTATATATTGTGTCATCCACAGATCCCCACCCCATAATAGTGCCATCCACAGATCCCCCATAATAGTGCCATCCACAGATCCCCCACCCTATAATATTTCGATCCAAAAAAGCAAAATTTAGCCAACTAAGAGAGGCCATTGGCCTAACTGACTGGGACAAAGTTTTAAAAAATAAAAATACAGCCACAAAATGGGATATTTTTAAAAGCATCCTAAAATGTAATTGTGAGAGGTACATATCTTATGGGAATAAAAGGTTAAGAAACAAGAAAAAAAACTATGTGGATAAATAGAACTGTAAAGAAAGCAATAAATGACAAAAAAGAAAGCATTTAAATCAGTAAAACAGGAGGGTAGCGAGGAAGCATTGAAAAACTATAAGGAAAAAAATAGAATACAGTATTTTTCGCCATATAAGACGCACCGGCCCATAAGATGCACCTAGGTTTTTGAGGAGAAAAAGAAGAAAAAAAATATTTTTAACCAAAAGGTGCGCTCTTGGTGGGTTTTGAACTAATGGTGGCCTGTGGATGGCACTGTTATGGGGGATCTTTGGATGGCACTGTTATGGCGGATCTGTGGATGGCACTGTTATGGGGGGGATCTGTGGATGGCACTGTTATAGGGGGATCTGTGGATGGCACTGTTATGAGGGGGAGCTGTGGATGGCACTGTTATGGGGTGGAGCTGTGGATGGCACTGTTATGGGGTGGAGCTGTGGATGGCACTGTTATGGGGGGGAGCTGTGGATGGCACTATTATGGGGGGAGCTGTGGATGGCACTGTTATGGGGCATCTGTGCTTTGCACTGTTATGGGGGGTCTGTGGACGGCACTGTTATGGGGGAGCTGTGGATGGCACTGTTATGGGGGATCTGTGGATGGCACTTTTGTGGGAGGGATCTGTGGATGGCACTTTTATTGGGGGGAGCTGTGGATGGCACTGTTATGGGGTGGGGTGGGGGGTCTGTGGATGGAACTGTTATGGGGTGGGGGATCTGTGGATGACACTGTTATGGGGTGGGGGATCTGTGGATGGCAGTGTTATGGGGTTGAGGGTCTGTGGATGACACTTCTATATATTGTGTCATCCACAGATCCCCACCCCATAATAGTGCCATCCACAGATCCCCCATAATAGTGCCATCCACAGATCCCCACCCTATAATATTTCCATCCAAAAAAGCAAAATTTAGCCAACTAAGAGAGGCCATTGGCCTAACTGACTGGGACAAAGTTTTCAAATATAAAAATACAGCCACAAAATGGGATATTTTTAAAAGCATCCTAAAATGTAATTGTGAGAGGTACATATCTTATGGGAATAAAAGGTTAAGAAACAAGAAAAAAAACTATGTGGATAAATAGAACTGTAAAGAAAGCAATAAATGACAAAAAAAGAAAGCATTTAAATCAGTAAAACAGGAGGGTAGCGAGGAAGCATTGAAAAACTATAAGGAAAAAAATAGAATACAGTATTTTTCGCCATATAAGACACACCGGCCCATAAGCTGCACCTAGGTTTTTGAGGAGAAAAAGAAGAAAAAAAATATTTTTAACCAAAAGGTGCGCTCTTGGTGGGTTTTGAACTAATGGTGGCCTGTGGATGGCACTGTTATGGGGGATCTTTGGATGGCACTGTTATGGGGGGATCTGTGGATGGCACTGTTATGGGGGGGAGCTGTGGATGGCACTGTTATGGGGGGATCTGTGGATGGCCCTGGTATGGGGGATCTGTGGATAGCACTGTTATGGGGGAGATCTGTGGATGGCACTGTTATGGAGGGGATCTGTGGATGGCACTGGTATGGGGGGATCTGTGGATAGCACTGTTATGGGGGAGATCTGTGGATAGCACTGTTATGGGGTGGGGGATCTGTGGATGACACTGCTATATATTGTGTCATCCACAGATCCCCACCCCATAATAGTGCCATCCACAGATCCCCCATAACAGTGCCATCCACAGATCCCCCACCCTATAATATTGCCATCCACAGATCCCCCACCCCATAATAGTGCCATCCACAGATTCCCTATAGAGGGGCACCGCCGCTCACTATCTACAGGTGGCACAGGCACGTGACGTCAGGGAGTTACGCTGCCGCCCGCCCCGGCCTGCCGCTACAGGAGCTGGTTAGTAAGCAGTGTTGCTAAATGGGGGAGCCAAGTTTAGTTAAAGTTATTCACACTTGTAGGCTATAGTATTGTAGATAGTGAGCGGCCTGTCCAGAGTACAGTGACTGCACCTGGCCCCGCCACATTTGCCGGCCTCCAGACCCTCCTCCCTCCCCACTGAGACTGCTATGTAAAATGGGGGGGGAAAGCGCGTCTTATAGGGCGAAAAATACGGTATGTAAAAAAACAAATAAAAGCGGCCAAACTACAGGTCGAGAGCAAAACCCTAAGATGTTCTTCAATTATATAAATGGTAAAAAGTATTAAAGGGCTTCTGTCACCCCCACTGATGTAATTTTCACTAGCTGACATTAGCTACTTGCTAATGTCAGCTGAGTTCAAACATATTCAAGAGCAAGAGGAAAAAATGGTGGCACTGCTTAAACCCGATGCAAAGACAAGACTCCCAAATTCCGGCCTTAGCGACCTCACTGGACCGGGGTGCCTGGCGAATGTAGATATCAAACATCCAACATGAAGAAAAACAGTCCGCGGCACTCACCATCCGATGTTCACGGTATGTTTATTGCAGAGGTACTACATATACAGGGGCACAGACTCACATGGAGAGAAACAAACAGCGACGGCCGTTTCGCGGAGCGACCGCTTCTTCCGGCTGTTTAGCAAGTAGCTAATGTCAGCTAGTGAAAATTACATCAGTGGGGGTGACAGAAGCCCTTTAAGCTGAAGGTGTCGGCTCTCTACAGAGAAATGAGGGGGGAGTTGCAGAGAGCGAAGAGGAGAAAGCAAAGCTATTAAATATTTTTTTCTCTACTGTATTCACTGAGTAAAATAAACTGTCAGATGAAATGCAGAATGCTAAAGTAAATTCCCCATTAAAAGTGCCCCGTCTGACCCAGGAAGAAGTACAGCAGCGTCTTAAAAAGATTAAAATAGACAAATCACCAGAAGCAGATGGCATACACCCCCATATCCTAAGAGAATTAAGTAATGTCATAGCCAGGCCCTTATTTCTATGGATGTCGTATATCTGGACTTCTCCAAAGCATTTGACACTGTACCGCATAAAAGGTTGATATATAAAATGAGGATGCTCGGACTGGGGGAAAATGTCTGTATGTGGGTAAGTAACTGACTGAGTGACAGAAAACAGAGGGTGGTTATTAATGGTACACACTCAGATTGGGTCACTGTCACTAGTGGAGTACCTCAGGGGTCAGTATTGGGCCCTATTCTCTTCAATATATTTATTAATGATCTTGTAGAAGGCTTGCACAGTAAAATATCAATTTTTGCAGATGACCCTAACCTGTGTAAAGTAATTAACACGGAAGTGGACAGTTTTCTGCTACAGAGGGATCTGGATAGATTGGAGGCTTGGGCAGAGAAATGGCAGATGAGGTTTAACACTGACAAAGGTTATGCACATGGGAAGGAATAATGCAATTGGAATGGAATTGTCTGGAGGAAAGAAGGTTTGTACACAAACATAGAAGAGGATTCTTTACGGTAAGAGCAGTGAGATTATGGAACTCTCTGCCTGAGAAGGTGGTAATGGTGAGTTCACTAAAAGAGTTTAAGAGGGGCCTCTATGTATTTCTGGAGTGTAATAATATGTAATGGAACAGGACCTAGGAATTTTAGTGAACAGCAAACTAAGCTGTAGAAACCAGTATCAGGCAGCTGCTGCCCAGGCCAATAAGATAATAGGTTGCATCAAAAGGGGCATAGATGCCAGTGATGAGAACATAGTCCTACCATTTTACAAATCGCTAGTGAGACCACACATGGAGTACTGTGTACAGTTCTGGGCTCCTGTGAACAAGGCAGACATAGCAGAGCTGGAGAGGGTTCAGAGGAGGGCAACTAAAGTAATAACTGGAATGAGGGATCTACAGTACCCTGAAAGATTATCAAAATTAGGGTTATTCACCTTAGAAAAAAGACAACTGAGGGGAGATCTAATATCTATGTATAAATATATCAGGGGTCAGTACAGAGATCTCTCCCATCATTTATTTATCCCCAGGACTGTGACTGTGACAAGGGGACATCCTCTGCGTCTGGAGGAAAGAAGGTTTGTACACAGGATTCTTTACGGTTAGAGCAGTGAGACTATGGAACTCTCTGCCTGAGGAGGTGGTGATGGTGAGTACAATAAAGGAATTCAAGAGGGGCCTGGATGTATTTCTGGAGTGTAATAATATTACAGGCTAAAGCTACTAGAGATGGGTCGTTGATCCAGGGAGTTTTTCTGATTTCCTAATTGGAGTCGGGAAGGAATTATTTTCCCCTTAAGTGGGAAAAATTCGCTTCTACCTCACAGTTTTTTTTTTTGCCTTCCTCTGGATCAACTTGCAGTTTAACAGGCCGAACTGGATGGACAGATGTCTTTTTTCGGCCTTATAAACTATGTTACTATGGGCTGAAAGGCCACTCTGCCAGGAAGAAGCCATTACTCCAAAAGAAACATAAAAAAGCCAGATTAATGTTTGTAAATGCACACAGGAACAGGCACCTACATATTTGGAGACATGTCCTGTGGTCTGACGAAACTAAAATTTAAAACGAAGAGGGAGGATGACCACATATCACAGGGATCTGTGCGAGGTCACCGAAAAAATTACACCAATGGAGGCGCCTGTTTTCAATTGACGGAAAAGGTCTATTCCGTGATAAAATAAGGAAGTAGTAGTTATTGTAATAAGAATATATATATGAAATGAATAGAAGTTATATTTCTCCAGGAAGAGAACAGTATAAAGGAGACCCGGGTGAGCGGTCAGCGATCTATGGATAGGGATATAATTTCTCTCCAATAGTGACTCTTGCTCACTTCACGAGGGGGGTGGACACAGGATAAAGCTCAAGACACCTGTGCCTCAACCCCCCTGGCCAGGGTCGCTTGTCTGATGTATCCAATTAACGGCAGCCAATGCAGGCGTCTGGTCAAAAGGAATTTATTGAAAAAACACTGACCCAACGCGTTTCGGAGGTTGATAAGCCTCCTTCTTCAGGGGTATCATATAAAAAAAGGAATGTAAAACATGAATTATGTCTCTTATAACAAGATATATACAAATAAATGGATAAATAGTTATATAGACAGAGTAAAAAATGAGCTAAAAAGATATAGTAAATTGGATATTGGTAATATCACAGATCTGTCAATTATAAGACAAATATATAACATCCATTAAAAAACATACAAAAATAATATACAAAAAATAGGGTGACGCTGACAATAATAATAAAATCAGATTGGATAATTACTGGAAATTGGTCATGGTAAAAATCAACACAATATGTGGTTATATATCTATCATGTAGGTGTGCCTATTTTGTTATTGTTTTCAGTTGGATTTATTTGTAAAGATAACTTGTTCTATTAAGTAGATCTTCATTTAATTATTTATTTAGTAATTTATTTATTATTTTATTTCATTAGTGGTGGCGGTGGGGTTCATTAAATGACTGTTCCCCACATCTGACAGGGCCCAAGGGAGGATGTAGCAGCAAACAATTATAGCAGCAGAAGGATGTAATGAGAACAATATCTGTCAAAATTGTAGTGGAGACCGTATCTATAGAATTGTTAGAGGAGTTAGCAAGGTAGCCGTTTTTTGTATCGTACCTTCAGGGGTCTCTTGCGGTCTTCCAAATTCCTTGGGGAGGGTCCTCTCTTGCACCCGGGTCTCCCGCCGGTATTTACTTATACCCGGAGGCGCACGTGGAGGAGGGAGGCGCGCAGTGGAGAGCGGGAGACCGGAAGTGCGGCAAGCGCAAGACCGGAAGTGCGTCCTGCGTTCCAGAGTGGAGCGCATCGTCAGAGATCTGTTAGGTGTGCGTTCCACAGTGGAATGCACTGCTCCTAGGGGAGGAGAAACGGCCGGAAGCATGAGGCTAATGCAAAAGAATAGTCTCACTATGTGTTGGTATTAATGCAGTATTGAAATGGGGTCAAAAGGATGGTAATAATACCAATAAAGAATAAAATATGATGAGCATGGTATCACAATTGAAGTTTGTGTGAGTGAGATATGATGGCATGAAAAAGAAAAGAAAAAAGGAGATGGTGTGAAAATAATTAAATCTAAAATATATAATAAATACTAAATACTAAAAGTTGAGAAGGAGACTAAATACAGAAATATAAAAATATATAAAGAAATGTATATAAGGATGTAAAATTGGAGACATGTCAATATATGTATAACTCTATAGTTTTTCACTAAAACCCCGCAGCCGCGCGCAACAACCAGGGGTGCATTGAATGTATTTACGTAGATATTGCATGGATAGTGCAGGGGAAGGTATATGTATCTATATATATGTGCCAATATATACACATGCGCATACATACACTTACGCACACACACGAAAGTCATACGAATACAAATGAATGTTATTAATGTTATTAAAATGAATGTTATTAAAATGTCCCAGAGGGAGGATTACTAAAAGTGAATGGAAATATCCTAGAGGGATTTTAATAGTTGTTATGTTCGAGGGATTAGTTTAGGCCAAAGGGTGCTAAAGTGTTGAGACTAAAAATCCAATACATCTCCCGTCTGCAGAGTGATTGGTAGGAGTGTGTGTCTATTTCAATGGGGGTGACACGTAGGCACGTGGGGTCGCACACCTAACAGATCTCTGACGATGCGCTCCACTCTGGAACGCAGGACGCACTCCCGGTCTTGCGCTTGCTGCACTTCCGGTCTCCCGCTCTCCACTGCGCGCCTCCCTCCTCCACGTGCGCCTCCGGGTATAAGTAAATACCGGCGGGAGACCCTGGTGCAAGAGAGGACCCTCCCCAAGGAATTTGGAAGACCGCAAGAGACCCCTGAAGGTACGATACAAAAAACGGCTACCTTGCTAACTCCTCTAACAATTCTATAGATACGGTCTCCACTACAATTTTGACAGATATTGTTCTCATTACATCCTTCTGCTGCTATAATTGTTTGCTGCTACATCCTCCCTTGGGCCCTATCAGATGTGGGGAACAGTCATTTAATGAACCCCACCGCCACCACTAATGAAATTAAATAATAAATAAATTACTAAATAAATAATTAAATGAAGATCTACTTAATAGAACAAGTTATCTTTACAAATAAATCCAACTGAAAACAATAACAAAATAGGCACACCTACATGATAGATATATAACCACATATTGTGTTGATTTTTACCATGACCAATTTCCAGTAATTATCCAATCTGATTTTATTATTATTGTCAGCGTCACCCTATTTTTTGTAAATTATTTTTGTATGTTTTTTAATGGATGTTATATATTTGTCTTATAATTGACAGATCTGTGATATTACCAATATCCAATTTACTATATCTTTTTAGCTCATTTTTTACTCTGTCTATATAACTATTTATCCATTTATTTGTATATATCTTGTTATAAGAGACATAATTCATGTTTTACGTTCCTTTTTTTATATGATACCCCTGAAGAAGGAGGCTTATCAACCTCCGAAACGCGTTGGGCCAGTGTTTTTTCAATAAATTCCTTTTGACCAGACGCCTGCATTGGCTGCCGTTAATTGGATACATCAGACAAGCGACCCTGGCCAGGGGGGTTGAGGCACAGGTGTCTTGAGCTTTATCCTGTGTCCACCCCCCTCGTGGAGAGAAATTATATCCCTATCCATAGATCGCTGACCGCTCACCCGGGTCTCCTTTATACTGTTCTCTTCCTGGAGAAATATAACTTCTATTCATTTCATATATATATTCTTATTACAATAACTACTACTTCCTTATTTTATCACGGAATAGACCTTTTCCGTCAATTGAAAACAGGCGCCTCCATTGGTGTAATTTTTTCGGTGACCTCGCACAGATCCCTGTGATATGTGGTCATCCTCCCTCTTCGTTTTGTATCCAATATAGGGGATAGATTCACGTCTAATTCCCTAAAACACCTGTGCTGCCTTTTTCCTACGTCTGTATTACGCTGTATGTCTATGTCACATTAATAATTTCTATTAATTCGAGTAATTTAATCTTTTAATTTCTTTATTTTTTATTTTTTATTTTATTTTTTTCCTCACACTTATTCACTCCGCCGTCTGGCGCCTATCGTCTCTGACAGAAACTTCTTAACCTCTTTTTTCAATCTCTTTTTACATTTCGAAACTAAAATTTAACATTTTGGCCATAATGAACATCGTTACGTTTGGAGGAAAAAGGTAGAAGCTTGGAAGCCTAAGAACACCATCCCAACTGTGAAACACGGGGGTGGCAGCATCATGTTGTGCGGTTGTTTTGCTGCAGGAGGGACTGGTGCGCTTCACAAAATAGATGGCATCATGAGGAAAGAAGATTATGTGGAAATACTGAAGCAACATCTCAAGATATCAGCCAGGAAGTTAAAGCTTGGGCGGAAATGGGTCTTCCAAATTGACAATGACCCAAAGCATACTGCCAAACTGGTTACAAAGTGGCTTAAGGATAACAAAGTCAATGTTTTGGAGTGGCCATCACAAAGCCCTGATCTCAATCCTATTAAAAATTTATGGACAAAGCTGAAAAGGCAGGTGCGAGCAAGGCGACCAACAAACATGGCTCAGTTACATTAGTTTTGTCAGGAGGAATAGGTCCAAATTCCGACTATCCAAAACGTTTGACCCAAGTCATACAGTTTAAGGGCAATGGTACCAAATATTATTAAAATGTATGTAAACTTTTGACTTTGCAGAAAGTAATAAAATGCCTTAAAATATTCTCTCTCATTATTCTAGTGTTTGGCAAATAATAATAATTATTGTAATCCTGATTGACCAAAAACAGGAAAGGTTTATTCTGATTTCATGTCAGATATTTAGAAAAGCATGCAAAGGTGTCTTTTTATATAGTGTATGTAAACTTCTGGTTTCAACTGTATAGCTGTCTAGCCCTCCCACAAATATTTTTATTCTCTGACCTGTTAGAAAGGTAACATAGTATAAAGGGCTGAAAAAAGACGTTTGTCCATCCAGTTTGGCCTGTTATCCTCCAAGTTGATCCAGAGCAGGGCTGGTGCAAGGATTTTTGCCGTCCTAGGCAAAAGAAAAGTTTGCCGCCCCCCATGTGACATCACAATGCCCCACCCATATGATCTGCCATAATAACTAACGCGAGGGCCGCCGTGTTTACATTAAAAAGCCTGCAGGGAAAGGCTATAGACACTAGAGCCACTACATTTAGCTGCAGAGGTTCTGGGGACTATAGTGTCCCTTTAATGTGAGGTAAATTAGAGACTAGTCCCATAAATAATGTACTAGATCGCCTACTTACACCCAGATGAGGATGATGATGGGCTCTGGCTCCACTGGTCTGGTGTGGGACAGGCTCTCTGGTGGCAAAAATCAATGTTCTGGGAGAATGGGAAGCGGCTCAATTTTTTGGGGCCCTTTACACAGTTCAAGGTCTGGGCCCCAGGAAAGTATGCCCATAAGGCCCACCCATAAGTCCACCTACATGTTCCACCCATTAGTTTGTTCACAGTGGGTGAAGTGTGTAGGGAATGGTTATGTGTTGCTCAAGAGAATCTAATGTGTGCGCTTATGGGATGTAGTGTATAGGGATAGCAGTGTGTGTAGGTGATGCAGTGTGTGTGCAGTGGATGCAGTGTGTGTGCGCAGTGGATGCAGTGTGTGTGTGTGTGTGTGTGCAGTGGATGCAGTGTGTGTGTGTAGCGGATGCAGTGGGTGTGCACTGGATGCAGTGTGTGTGTGTGTAGTGGATGCAGTGTACAGTGGATGCAGTGTGCAGTGGATGCAGTGTGTGTAGTGGATGCAGTGTGTGTAGTGGATGCAGTGTATGCAGTATGTGTGTGTGTGTAGTGGATGCAGTGTATGCAGTGTGTGTGTAGTGGATGCAGTGTGCAGTGTGTGTGGAGTGTATAGGGAGACCAGTGTGTAGGTGATGCAGTATGTGTCGGTGATGCAGTGTGGGTGTGTGCAGTGGATGCAGTGTGCAGTGGATGCAGTGTGTGTGCAGTGGGTGCAGTGGATGCAGTGTGCAGTGGATGCAGTGTGTGTGCAGTGGATGCAGTGTGTGTCTGTGTGTGTGGAGTGTATAGGGAGACCAGTGTGTAGGTGATGCAGTATGTGTAGGTGATGCAGTGTGGGTGTGTGCAAGGGATAGAAAGAAGTTTGTGTTTGTGTATAAGGTTTGTGTTGTGTGTTTCTGAATGTGTGTACAGAGTGCGTTCTGTGAATCTGTGTTTGCATGTGTAAGGCTCCATTCACACAGCCACAATTCTGTTCCGTATTTTTCGGAACGGAATTGCGGACCAATTTATTTCTATCCACACTCCCGGGTCCACATTGCCATCCCGCAAAACAATAGAACATGTCCTATTCTTGTCTGCAATTGCGGACAAGAAAAGGCATTTTCTATGAGAGTGCCGGCGATGTGCGGTCCGCAAAATGCGGAACGCACATTGCCGATGTCTGTGTTTTGCGGATCCGCAAAACACACTTGGACGTGTGAATGGAGCCTAAGAGATGCATTGTGTGTAAGGGATGCAGTGTGTGTGTGATGGATGTCAAACTCCCCCCAGTTACTCTCTTTCTTACCCCCCTCCCTTGTGTCACTCTTTTCCCCTTCTTGTCACTCTCATTACCCCATCATTACTCTTATTCCCCCAGTCACTCTCTTTCTTGCCCCCTTGTATCACTCTGTTCCCTCCTGTCAGTCCCTCTGGTGTGGTGTGGCCGCCCTTCTTGTCACTCTCACCTCCCCCATCACTCTCATTCCCCCTCCCCCTTGTGTCACTCTGTACCTCCTGTCAGTCCCTGTGGAGTAGGGCGCAGTATTAAGGCAGACAGCGTGAGCACTTCCTGGTGTCAGTCCCTGTGGAGTAGCGTGGCCGAGCTCTGTCCGGTTCCGCGGGTACAGAAGCATTTGTTCCCTGTACCCGGCCGGACTGAGAGGAAGTGCACACTAAGTGAGCACTTCCTGTCAGTCCGGACAGGTACAGGAGACAAAAGCTCCTGTACCTGCGGACTGTACAGAGCTACGCTACTCCACAGGGACTGACACTAGGGAAGTGCTCACACTGTCTGCCTTAATACTGCGCCCGGGCGGTGCGCACACAGGGACGCGTCAGCCCAGGCGGGAGCCGGTGCCCCCAGCAAGAGTGCGCTCTACGCGGCTCTGCTTATGGGTGGCGCCGGCCCTGATCCAGAGGAAGGTAAAAAAAACTGTGAGGTAGAAGCTAGTTTTCCCACTTAAGGGGAAAAAATCATTCCCGACTCCAATCAGACAATCAGATAACTCCCTGGATCAACGACCCCTCTCTAGTAGCTGTAGCCTGTAATATTATTACACTCCAGAAATACATCCAGGCCCCTCTTGAATTCCTTTATTGTACTCACCACCTCCTCAGGCAGAGAGTTCCATAGTCTCACTGCTCTTTCCATAAAGAATCCTGTTCTATGTATGTGTACAAACCTTCTTTCCTCCAGACTATTCTATTCCAATTGCATTATTCCTTCCCATGTGCATAACCTTACATTTGTCAGTGTTAAACCTCATCTGTCACTTATCTACCCAAGCCTCCAATCTATCCAGATTCTATCCAGATCCCTCTATAGCAGTATACTGTCCTCTTCCGTGTTATTTACTTTACACAGTTTAGTGTCATCTTCAAAAATTTTAATATTTTACTGTGCAGACCTTCTACAAGATCATTAATAAATATATTGAAGAGGATAGGGCCCAGTGCTGACCCCTGAGGTACCCCACTAGTGACCTAATCTGAGTGTGTACCGCTAATAACCACCCTCTGTTTTCTATCACTGATCCAGTTACTTACCCACATACAGACACTTTCTCCCAGTCCGAGCATCCTCATTTTATATACCAACCTTTTATGAGGTACAGTGTCAAATGTTTTGGAGAAGTCCAGATATACGACATCCATTGATTCGCCGTTGTCAAGTCTAGAACTTACCTCCTCATAGAAACTGATTAAATTAGTTTGAAATGACCGATATTTGCTTATTTCCATTGAGGTGCTCCAAGATAGCATCTCTTAGAAAACCTTCAAACAGTTTCCCAACAACAGATGTTAAACTTACCGGCCTATAATTTCCGGGCTCTGTTTTTGGACCCTTTTGAATATTGGTGCCATCCTGTGGAACACTTCCTGTCAGTATAGAGTCCTTAAATATCAGAAATAACTTAATTCTCTTAGGATACAGGGTGTATGCCATGATGTAAACTGTAGTGAAGGTAATCTTCTTCCCAGTGACTGTATTTGTGAGTTATAAACTCCCTCCTGATCCTCAGCTGTGTCATGTGACCAGAACTCTGACACTCCAAAATAACACTGCATCTTATGTGTGGCCAGGAAGTCTGTTTATCCATGTACCCGTGGGAGCCTCAATGTCAGTCTCATAGGAATGAATAGAGAAGTAGCCTATTTCCTGTCCTGTGTCAGTTGGAGAGTAAAAGTGTTGGTCACATGACACACCTGAAGATCAGAAGGGAGGGGTGACTCAAAATACAGTCACTGGTAAGAAAATGACCTTCACTACAGTTTACATCATGCACCTTTCTAACAGGTCACAAAATAAAGATTCTTGTGGGAGAGCTTCTTTAAAGGAAACCTGTCATCAGGGCCGGGCCGACACAGAGGCTGGGAGGCTCCAGCCTCAGGGCGCTCCAGCCTCAGGGCGCAGGCAGGGGCCGGCCAGACCGAGAGGGACTGACAGGGGGGAACCGCTCAGCGCTCCCTCCTGTCATTCCCTGATTGTAGCGTGACCGAGCTCTGTCCGGTCCGCAGGTACAGAGAGCATCAGTCTCCTGTACCCGGCCGGACTGAGAGGAAGTGCGCACACAGTTTGCACTTCAAGTCAGTCGGCTCATTACAGGAGACAAAAGCTCCTCCTCCTGTACCGGCGGAGGCGCAGACCATGCAGAGCTCGGCCACGCTACAGCAGAGGTAGGAGGATGCAGTGTGTGCGCGCAGTGGATGCAGTGTGTGTGTGTGTGTATGTGTGTGTGCAGTGGATGCAGTGTGTGTGTGTAGCGGATGCAGTGTGTGTGCACTGGATGCAGTGTGTGTGTGTGTGTGTGTGTGTGTGTGTGTGTAGTGGATGCAGTGTACAGTGGATGCAGTGTGCAGTGGATGCAGTGTGTGTAGTGGATGCAGTGTGTGTGTGTGTGTGTGTGTGTGTGTGTAGTGGATGCAGTGTATGCAGTGTGTGTGTAGTGGATGCAGTGTGCAGTGTGTGTGGAGTGTATAGGGAGACCAGTGTGTAGGTGATGCAGTATGTGTCGGTGATGCAGTGTGGGTGTGTGCAGTGGATGCAGTGTGCAGTGGATGCAGTGTGTGTGCAGTGGATGCAGTGTGTGTGCAGTGGATGCAGTGTGCAGTGGATGCAGTGTGTGTCTGTGTGTGTGGAGTGTATAGGGAGACCAGTGTGTAGGTGATGCAGTATGTGTAGGTGATGCAGTGTGGGTGTGTGCAAGGGATAGAAAGAAGTTTGTGTTTGTGTATAAGGTTTGTGTTGTGTGTTTCTGAATGTGTGTACAGAGTGCGTTCTGTGAATCTGTGTTTGCATGTGTAAGGCTCCATTCACACATCCACAATTCTGTTCCGTATTTTTCGGAACGGAATTGCGGACCAATTTATTTCTATCCACACTCCCGGGTCCACATTGCCATCCCGCAAAACAATAGAACATGTCCTATTCTTGTCTGCAATTGCGGACAAGAAAAGGCATTTTCTATGAGAGTGCCGGGCGATGTGCGGTCCGCAAAATGCGGAACGCACATTGCCGATGTCCGTGTTTTGCGGATCCGCAAAACACACTTGGACGTGTGAATGGAGCCTAAGAGATGCATTGTGTGTAAGGGATGCAGTGTGTGTGTGATGGATGTCAAACTCCCCCCAGTTACTCTCTTTCTTACCCCCTCCCTTGTGTCACTCTTTTCCCCTTCTTGTCACTCTCATTACCCCATCATTACTCTTATTCCCCCAGTCACTCTCTTTCTTGCCCCCTTGTATCACTCTGTTCCCTCCTGTCAGTCCCTCTGGTGTGGTGTGGCCGCCCTTCTTGTCACTCTCACCCCCCCATCACTCTCATTCCCCCTCCCCTTGTGTCACTCTGTACCTCCTGTCAGTCCCTGTGGAGTAGGGCGCAGTATTAAGGCAGACAGCGTGAGCACTTCCTGGTGTCAGTCCCTGTGGAGTAGCGTGGCCGAGCTCTGTCCGGTTCCGCGGGTACAGAAGCATTTGTTCCCTGTACCCGGCCGGACTGAGAGGAAGTGCACACTAAGTGAGCACTTCCTGTCAGTCCGGACAGGTACAGGAGACAAAAGCTCCTGTACCTGCGGACTGTACAGAGCTACGCTACTCCACAGGGACTGACACTAGGGAAGTGCTCACACTGTCTGCCTTAATACTGCGCCCGGGCGGTGCGCACACAGGGACGCGTCAGCCCAGGCGGGAGCCGGTGCCCCCAGCAAGAGTGCGCTCTACGCGGCTCTGCTTATGGGTGGCGCCGGCCCTGATCCAGAGGAAGGTAAAAAAAACTGTGAGGTAGAAGCTAGTTTTCCCACTTAAGGGAAAAAATCATTCCCGACTCCAATCAGACAATCAGATAACTCCCTGGATCAACGACCCCTCTCTAGTAGCTGTAGCCTGTAATATTATTACACTCCAGAAATACATCCAGGCCCCTCTTGAATTCCTTTATTGTACTCACCACCTCCTCAGGCAGAGAGTTCCATAGTCTCACTGCTCTTTCCATAAAGAATCCTGTTCTATGTATGTGTACAAACCTTCTTTCCTCCAGACTATTCTATTCCAATTGCATTATTCCTTCCCATGTGCATAACCTTACATTTGTCAGTGTTAAACCTCATCTGTCACTTATCTACCCAAGCCTCCAATCTATCCAGATTCTATCCAGATCCCTCTATAGCAGTATACTGTCCTCTTCCGTGTTATTTACTTTACACAGTTTAGTGTCATCTTCAAAAATTTTAATATTTTACTGTGCAGACCTTCTACAAGATCATTAATAAATATATTGAAGAGGATAGGGCCCAGTGCTGACCCCTGAGGTACCCCACTAGTGACCTAATCTGAGTGTGTACCGTTAATAACCACCCTCTGTTTTCTATCACTGATCCAGTTACTTACCCACATACAGACACTTTCTCCCAGTCCGAGCATCCTCATTTTATATACCAACCTTTTATGAGGTACAGTGTCAAATGTTTTGGAGAAGTCCAGATATACGACATCCATTGATTCGCCGTTGTCAAGTCTAGAACTTACCTCCTCATAGAAACTGATTAAATTAGTTTGAAATGACCGATATTTGCTTATTTCCATTGAGGTGCTCCAAGATAGCATCTCTTAGAAAACCTTCAAACAGTTTCCCAACAACAGATGTTAAACTTACCGGCCTATAATTTCCGGGCTCTGTTTTTGGACCCTTTTTGAATATTGGTGCCATCCTGTGGAACACTTCCTGTCAGTATAGAGTCCTTAAATATCAGAAATAACTTAATTCTCTTAGGATACAGGGGTGTATGCCATGATGTAAACTGTAGTGAAGGTAATCTTCTTCCCAGTGACTGTATTTGTGAGTTATAAACTCCCTCCTGATCCTCAGCTGTGTCATGTGACCAGAACTCTGACACTCCAAAATAACACAGCATCTTATGTGTGGCCAGGAAGTCTGTTTATCCATGTACCCGTGGGAGCCTCAATGTCAGTCTCATAGGAATGAATAGAGAAGTAGCCTATTTCCTGTCCTGTGTCAGTTGGAGAGTAAAAGTGTTGGTCACATGACACACCTGAAGATCAGAAGGGAGGGGGTGACTCAAAATACAGTCACTGGTAAGAAAATGACCTTCACTACAGTTTACATCATGCACCTTTCTAACAGGTCACAAAATAAAGATTCTTGTGGGAGAGCTTCTTTAAAGGAAACCTGTCATCAGGGCCGGGCCGACACAGAGGCTGGGGAGGCTCCAGCCTCAGGGCGCTCCAGCCTCAGGGCGCAGGCAGGGGCCGGCCAGACCGAGAGGGACTGACAGGGGGGAACCGCTCAGCGCTCCCTCCTGTCATTCCCTGATTGTAGCGTGACTGAGCTCTGTCCGGTCCGCAGGTACAGAGAGCATCAGTCTCCTGTACCCGGCCGGACTGAGAGGAAGTGCGCACACAGTTTGCACTTCAAGTCAGTCGGCTCAGTACAGGAGACAAAAGCTCCTCCTCCTGTACCGGCGGAGGCGCAGACCATGCAGAGCTCGGCCACGCTACAGCAGAGGTAGGAGGAGAGGAGGGGGAGAAGAAGGAGCATGACAACATGGGGGGGCAGAAAGCATGACAACATGGGGGAGAAGAAAGAGCATGGCAACATGGGGGGAGAAGAAAGAGAATGACAACATGGGGGGGCAGAAAGAGCATGACAACATGGGGGGCAGAAGAGCATGACAACATGGGGGGCAGAAAGCATGACAACATGGGGGGAAGAAAGAGCATGACAACATGAGGGGGGCAGAAAGAGCATGACAACATGGGGGAGCAGAAAGCATGACAACATGGGGGAGAAGAAAGAGCATGACAACATGGGGGTATAAAGAGCATGAAAAGATGGGGGAGAATGACAGGGGGCAGAAAGAGCATGACAAGAAGATGGGATTATGACAAGAGGGGGAGAATGACAAGAGGGGAGAGCATGACAAATTACTATGTGGGGGCACTGCTGTGTGGTTGAGGGGGTGTGGGGACATTACTGTGTGGGGGCAGTGTGGCGGACATTACTGTGTGGGGGCAGTGTGGCAGACATAACTGTGTGGGGTGCAGTGTGGCGGACATTACTGTGTGGGGGGCAGTGTGGCGGACATTACTGTGTGGGGGCAGTGTGGGGGACACTACAGTGTGGGGTGGCATTATACAAAAGCTCTGCAGATGCAACTCCCATGTATTGGGTCACCACAATTTGGGTGGTCATTCACTAAATGAACCCTGTTATGGGGAGAATCTGTGGATGACACATATTTGTCATCCACAGACACCCCCCCCACCCCCCCCAAAACAGGGTTAATTTACTGAATGACCATCAATAAAAGAGGTGGGGGTCACATATGCTATTTCATAATAACAGCAGGGCCCGTGCAGTGACTGTATTCTACTACACCCCCCATCCCTCCCCGCCCCCCCCTCACTGGATATAATCTTATTAACTATTATATAGTTAAGATTATATACAGTGGGGGGGGGGGGGGGTGTAGTAGAATACAGTCACTGCACGGGCCCTGCTGCCTTTCATCAAAAAAGCAGATACAACCCCACAGCCTCACCCCTTGTATTGGGGGTCATTCCTACACTGACCCTGTTATGGGGAGGGGGGATCTGTGGATGACACATATGTGTCATCCACAGATTCCCCAATAACAGTGTCATCCATCAAAGATCCTCCATAGCAGTGTCATCCACAAGTTGGAGGGGGCGCACTTGGGCAGCTCAGCCTCTGTGGGTGGTGGACCTTGTCCCAGCCCTGCCTGTCATCACTTTCTAAGCCTATTTATCCACTCACTTTTCTATAAATACTTTTTTATACATTAATAATGATATTAAAATCAATTCTGAATGAGCTATCAGTTCAGAGAAAAACCTAAAATAAATGTTCCCACCATAAATGTAAATGCACCTTAGATGAGTCCGGTCTCCTCCATGCTTCAGAGATGAGTCCAGGGTTGACTGACATGGGCATCACTGGTTATGAATCTTTCTGTACCTCTGTACCTGATATATCGCATGACCAAATAAAGGAACCTACGACTTCATCAATTTTGAGTGCCAGATTTCCTTCCTTTCAACCCATTACAACAAGGCTTCATCCTTTACATCCGTGCACCTAGCAAGAAAAGGCGGGTGAGCTGGAATCAAATTACCTAGAGTCCAGGGTTCTCTAACTCCTGGAGTGCAGCCGTGCCCACAAACGAATAGGACACACCCTGTACGATTGCTCATCCCCACCCCTTCTCTTCCAAGTCTCGCAGCTGCGCAGTATACATTATATGATCAGTGTGAGATGAATCGCAAATATTCTAATTGCAAATTTTTATCCCGAATATCCGCACTTCGAGAATTCACGAAGATCTAGAATATAGTGCTATATCTTTGTAATCGCGAATATTCTAGATTTTATTTCATCAGTGAGTGAGGTTACTAGTTCTGCACATGCGCGGTATTTGGGACGTGAGTTCGGAAGGAGGGTAGGATCTTTAGATTCTGTCACTCTTATAACAGTAGGTGAGGTTAGGAATGGTAAGAGATGAGGTAAGCATTTACATAACTTGAAAAAAGCGAAAGTGGACTTTAAAATAAGTACAAAAAAAACCCTAGGATGATTAGGGTGGGGGAGAACTATCTCAGGATGCCAATGATTCCTTTGGTTACAAACCGGAGACAGGGTACCTTTAACCAGAGCCTTGTGGAGATCTCACTAGGCAGCAGGGACTGTACGTTTATAACGGTACAGATCACCATGGCATATTTATAATCTGAGTGTCCTTTCCCATCATTGAAGAAAACCACACGTGGACTGATTTCTAGAAATTATACTTTATCATTGCTATTTATAACATGGCTAGAAAGCAACCTGCATTTGTTAGCCCTGTATTTCTGCGAATGTTCACAGCGTGACACTGCATCCTTCTCTGTATGCAGGAATGGTTAAAGGGTAGTATGGTTACATTGGGTTAGGCCTCATGCACACGGCCGTGGGTGTTTTGCGGTCCGCAAACCGCAGATCCGCAAAACACGGAAGCTGCTCTGCGTTCCGTTCCGCAATTTGCGGAACTGACACAGCACACGGAGTGCTGTCCGCATCTTTTGCGGCCCCATTGAAATAAAATATGCGGCTCGGACGCGGACCCAAACAACGGCCGTGTGCATGAGGCCTTAGACATAGTTCCAATAAAAGTGAAAAGCTGGTTCCGGTACTGTCACGGTAAAACAATGTTCCCAGGAAGGTGGAAGAGAGTGTCCATGTTCAAATGCTGTCCTAAACTTTATGGAAACGCACGCATATAGGGGCATATTCAGTATCGCACAAAAGTAATTCCACCCCTCACATTTATGTATATATTTTATTCTATCTTTTCATGGGACAAAACTGAAGATATGACACTTTGATACAATGTAAGGGTGCTTTCACACTTGCGTTCTTTGGATCCGGCGGGCAGTTCCGTCCCGCCGGATCCGTGACAATGCCTGACAACTGAAAGCATTTTTAGACGGATCCAACTTGCGGATCCATCTACAAATGCATTGCAAGTGCGGATCCGTCTCTCCGTTTGCCATGCGGATAGACGGATCCGTCTTGCATTTTTGCACAGTTTTCAAGGTCTGCGCATGCGCAGACCGGAAGGACGGATCCGTCCTTCAGTCTTTTTTTAATTCTGGATCCGGCCCCAATGTAAGTCAATGGGACTTGAGGCCGGATCCGGCGTTCAGGCATGTGTTCCGGCTTTTCAGGACGGAGACAAAACCGCAGCATGCGGTTTTGTCAACGTCCTAAAAACGTTCACATACTGAACGGAAGACATCCTGATGCATCCTGAACAGAATGCTCTCCATTCAGAATGCATGAGGATAATCCTGATCAGTTCCTTTCCGGATTAGAGACCCGACGACAGATCTCTACGCCGGAAAGGAAAAACGCTAGTGTGAAAGTACCCTAAAGTAGTCAGAATACAGCTTGTATAACAGTGTAAATTTTTTTTGCCCTCAAAATAACTCATCACACAGCCATTAATGTCTAAACTGCTGGCAATAAAAGTGAGTACACCCCTAAGTCAAAACGGCCAAATTGTGCCCAAAGTGCCAATATTTTGTGTGGCCACCAGTATTTTCCAGTACTGCCTTAACTCTCTTGGGCATGAAGTTTACTAAAGCTTCACAGATAGCCACTGGAATACTCTTCCACTCCTCCATGACGACATCACAGAGCTGGTGGATGTTAGAGACCTTGCTCTCCTCCACCTTCCATTTGAGGATGCTCCACAGATGCTCAATAGAGTTTAGGTCTGGAGACATGTTTGGCCAGTCCAGCACCTTTACCCTCAGTTTCTTTAGCAAGGCAGTGGTCATCTTGGAGGTGTGTTTGGGGTTGTTATCATGTTGGAATACTGCCATGCGGCCCAGTTTCCATCAGGAGGGGATCATGCTCTGCTTCAGTATGTCACAGTACATGTTGGCATTTATGGTTCCGTCAATGAACTGTAGCTTCCCACAACCCTCATGTAGGCAAGACACACTTGTCTTTGAACTCCTCACCTGGTTGCCGCCACACACGCTTGACACCATCTGAACCAAATAAGTTTATTTTGGTCTAATCAGACCACAGGAAATGGTTCCAGTAATCCATGTCCTTAGTCTGCTTGTCTTCAGCAAAATGTTTGCGGGCTTTCTTGTGCATCATCTTTAGAAGAGGCTTCCTTCTGGGATGACAGCCATGCAGACCAATTTGATGCAGTGTGCGGAGTATGGTCTGAGCACTGACAGGCTGACCCCATACCTCTTTAACCTCTGCAGCAATGCTAGCAGCACTCATATGTCTATTTTGAAAAGACAACCTCTGGATATGATGCTGAGCATGTGCACTCAACTTCCTTGGTCGACCATGGTGAGGCCTATCTGAGTGGAACCTGTCTGGTTAAACCACTGTACAGTCTTGGCCACCGTGCTGCAGCTCAGTTTCAGGGTGTTGGCAATCTTCTTATAGTCTAGGCCAGGGATGGGCAAACTGCGACTTTCCAGCTGTTGTAAAACTACAATTCCCACCATGCCCTGCTGTAGGCTGATAGCTGTAAGCAGTTTTTGCATGCTGGAGGTTGTAGTTTTGCAACAGCTGGAGAGCCGCAGTTTGCCCATCCCTGGCCTAGGCCATCTTTTTGTAGAGCAACACTTCTTTTTTTTATATCCTCAGAGAGTTCTATGCCACGAGGTGCCATGTTTAACTTCCAGTGACCAGTAGGAGAGAGTGTGAGAGCAATGACACCAAATTTAACACACCTGCTTCCTATTCATGCCTGAGACCTTGTAACACTAACAAGTCACATGATACTGGGGAGGGAAAATGGGTAATTAGGCACAATTTGTCCATTTACACTTAGGGGTGTACTCACTTTTGTTGTCATCGGTTTAGACATTAATGGCTGTGTGTTGAATTATTTTGAGGGCACACCAAATTTACACTGTTATGCAAGTTGTACACTGACTACTCTACATTGTATCAAAGTGTCATATCTTCAGTAGAGATGAGCGAACTTCTGTTTTAAGTTCGGCTTTCAAAGTTCGGGTTCGGGTTATCGAAGCATCCTGTTATGGATTCCGCTACCACGGACCGATAACGGCATTTGGAATCCATAAGAGGATTCTTCAATGAACCCGAACCTTGGACAACACGGAGGACCTGGGGTGACGTCACCGTCATGTGATCAGTGCAGGGGGCGTGGCTCAGTACCGGATTAGATAAGAGGTGGTAGCCTGCGACCTCTTATCCAATCCAGTACTGAGCCACGCCCCCTGCACTGATCACATGACGGTGACATCACCCCAGGTCCTTCACCCCGTGTTCCAAATGCCGTTATGGTCCGTGGTAGCGGAATCCATAACGGGATGCTTGGATAACCCAAACCCGAACTTTGAAAGCCGAACTTAAAACAGAACTTCGCTCAACTCTAATCTTCAGTGTTGTCTCATGAAAAGATAGAATAAAATATTTGCAAAAATTTGAAGGGTATACTCACTTTTGTGAGATACTGTATTCTTGCTCCATAAAATAGTATTGTATATTCTGAGAAAATCTTGGAGCCCAACATAAGATCCACCATGTATCACTGTACAACTTCAGAAAGTCCTATCCACGTAAAACATGAGGGTCCGTGCACTGTAGTTTAGATATTTCTCCACAGGATCTTGCTGCAGAGATTGACAGACCATCCAAAAATATGTCTTCCTATTTATCCAATAGGGTTGCTGTGTGTCCATTAACAAATTTGATAAACCTAATCTCCAGCCATCGGTTAGTCCTTCAAACTTCAAAGCCACTCACTTTGGCTGCCAAGCGTTTCCTCTTCTGCACTCCTCCTCTCTTCTAGGGGTATCTGTATTCTGACCTACAACAAGATATATAACTTAGAAGACGATAAGCAATCCTCGAAATCTGAGTTTTTATTGTATTGGAATAAAAAAAATTAAAACAAAAGATAGATAGATAGATAGATAGATAGATAGATAGATAGATAGATATAAGAGCACTGCATACATACTGTGTTAACACTGATGGATGTTGTATCTATTTGCGTTACTGTACCTACAAGACTGTGATGTTACAAGTCATCATGGGAATATTCTTTATGTGCCGCAGCCTTAGTACAGCAGGAATCAGTTCTTAATCTTGTATGGGATCTGAATAATTTACCTCTTCCAGATGTAGCCCATTTTTTTTTTCCTCCCTGCCTTCCAGGGGCCATACATTTTTATTTTTTGTTCACCTAGCCATATGAGGGCAATAGGTTGTAAGAAACTGACTATTCATGATGGATCTACTTGCAAAATAAGAGCTGTCTTTTGTTTTTTTCCTGTAAAAATGACCAGGGGTTTAAATTTTTTTTTTTTATATATATATATATATGTATATATATATATATATATATATATATATATATATCTTAACCAGTCTTCCAGTTCCCACCTGTAAACGTGTCACCACTGAGGCCAGTTTACAAGCGGGGACCAGAAGTCCAGTGAAGACAGCGCAGAAGTGACAGCAAGCAGGTGAGTATAGCTCTCTTCACATGAGTCGTAATGATAATTACTGAGTAAATGTGAAAAAAACAACAAACAATAGAAATATGATTTATAGTTTATCAAAGCTAATTTCACATAAATGGCTGTTGTTGGGAGCCGAAATGCTGTGACTACATGGTGAAGTACAAACATGTCGCCCTGCATGACTGCAACTAGTGAATGGGATCGTGTTGCAATCTGCAAATTATGGCGACCCAATAGTTGCAAGAAATTCACTTTCACTGTTTATGATGCTGCAGCGCTACACTATGATCTTTGGCTGTGCTGTACCATTCGTATCGACATTTACTAGGCCTAGTGCGCGGTTCACAAGATTTTCCTGCTAGATGCCTTTTTTCCCCTTTTATTTTATTTTTGCAGAGGAGACAGGGATAAGAGTCTCAATATGATGCCACTTACTTTCTTTCTCATCTTGTGACACAGATGAATATCCATCAGCTTGAGAACTGTAAAGTAGCAGCGTATGCTGAACACCATTTCTGCAGCATCCAGCAGGATAGATATTACCCAGAGACACAACGTGGTGCTCTGTAAGACACAACGATCATACGTCATCTCACCGCACTATGGGTGATGACCCGTGGTAATGAAGTCTGGGATTATACACTGCTGTTACTCACATAGATTCGTGTAGGATCAAAGGGACATTCATGTGATATCTGTATAAACTGCAGGTTGGTAAATGTACATGTAGACAGCAGAGTGCGCCCCTCGTTGGCCACAGTGATGATAACAGATACAGTAAGGCCTACCGTACAAGCTGCAGAGATTATTGCATTAATTATACTTAGTATCACCGCTGCCCAGCGCTGCAAAAATAAGAAACATTGTCAGTCTGTATAAACGCCATTACTGCATGATGTCCGATGAAATATTAAAGAGCGAAACCATTTAATCCCATTAATCCTTCATTCCAAACCTCAAATAGTACCCATATGTCATGTGTTCTTTCTCACCAAAGAAACGTGTGCTAGATACCGCGAGAGAACGATGGCCACTATTCCACAGGAAATGCTCTAAGGAAAGAAGGAGCAATATTCATCATGCATCAGGCTACAAAACAATAAAAATCCTATAATATGATAAAAATCAATAAATGTGTGACATATTATTTTTTACAACTGTTGGTTAGTGAGATATAGGTTATAATATGTAACCCACAAATGGGTTTTCAGTGAAAATGAGGATTGAAATAAATTTTTTTCTCAAAGGGAAATGCATTTAAACGAACATGACAGATCTGTAATATATTATTGAAAACTTCACTGTCCTTACATTTTTCACATGGGGGGGGGGGTCTAGAATTTTTTCATATAAATAACGTGTTGATAGGTCATGTTACATGGACATAGCCTCTTTTTATTTTTAAAGAGAGCCTGCCATCAGATTTTGCCCATGTAATTAATTACATGCCCCTGCTGCTCATCTTTCCACTCCTTTTTTATTTTAGTAAAACTGTCCTCAGAGCCATTTTGCAGAAATCACATTTTGAAAAAGTTGCTAACTTCACCGCAATGCGTAACCTGGAGTCACTGGGGCATCTCCTTGTAATCACCGAATCGGTAAAAAAATTTGCTATGGAGCCCAGTCATTTCAAGTTATGCCACTGGACGCCAGCTTCAGCAACCTACGAGTGCGCAGGATCTACAGGATCAGCTGTAACATCTGTAGGCAAATGTGCTGCAGTATACCATATAGAACCTGGATGCCTCTGTGCCCAACCATATCTTATCTTGTATCCAGGCTAAAGGTGGCCTAACAGGGGACTGGAGCCTCTATTCAATTGTACAGTTTTCCCTCAAGAAACGTATCCTTTTGCTCTAATATTGTAATCACTTACATATATCATCATTACATTTACACAAATTATTTTTATTCAATTCCAACAACTCCTCGTGTGTCTTTTTTTTCAATGAGTGTGATAATAATAATGGTGATTTGCATGATACTAATTTAGTCATGGTATGTCACTGTAGTTAGTACAGTTGTGTTCAAAATGATTCAACCCCCAATGCTGTAAAGGGTTTTAGGGAATTTAGTGTACATTTGTAATTGTGTTCAGAATGAAATCTTACAAGGACTTTTTAAAGAACCAAATGCAACTAAAATGACGTCAATTGTTTTTGTAATACAGTATTAAATGTTTTTTTTGTGATTTCTTCATTGACACAATTATTCAACCACTTAAAGACGACCACTCTTAAGAACAGAGGTTCATTCAAGTGTTTTCGATCAGGTATTGTAAACACCTGTGGATGTCAAGGAGCAGCAATCAAGCATAATAAGCACCAATTAGGCAGATGTAAAATGACTGTGATACTCAGCTCCTTCTAGACATTTACTGGTGTGTTTACAAACATGGTGAAGTCAATAGAATGGTCCAGGAAGACAAGAAAAGAGGTGATTTCTCTTCACAGGAAGGGCAATGGCTATAAGAAGATTACAAAGATGTTAAATATACCAAGAGACACCATAGGAAGCATCATTCGCAAATTCAAGGCAAAGGGCACTGTTGAAACGCTACCTGGTCGTGGCAGAAAGAAGATGCTGACTTTGACTGCTGTGCGCTACCTGAAGTGCAAAGTGTTGAAAAGTCCCCGTGTGACTGCTGAGGAACTGAAAAAAGATTTGTCAGATGCGGGTACTGAAGTTTCAGCTCAGACAATAAGGCGCATACTGCGTAATGAAGGCCTCCATGCCAGAACTCCCAGGCGCACCCCCTTGCTGTCTCCAAACAATAAGAAGAGTCGACTGCAGTATGCCAAAAGTCATGTGGACAAACCACAAAAGTTTTGGGATAGTGTTCTGTGGACTGATGAAACAAAAATTAGAACTGTTTGGGCCCATGGATCAACGCTTATGTTTGGAGGAGGAAGAACAAGGCCTATGAAGAAAAGAACACCTTGCCTACTGTGAAGCATGGCGGGGGTCAATCATGCTTTGGGGCTGTGTTGCTTCTACAGGTACAGGGAAGCTTCAGCGTGTGCAAGGTACCATGAATTCTCTTCAGTACCAGGAGATATTGGATGAAAATGTGATGCAGGCCATCACAAACCTGAGGCTTGGGAGACGTTGGACCTTTCAACAGGACAATGATCCCAAGCATACCTCCAAGTCCACTAGAGCATGGTTGCAGATTAAAGGCTGGAACATTTTGAAGTGGCCATCACAGTCACCAGACTTAAATCCGATTGGGAACCTCTGGTGGGACTTAAAGAAAGCAGTTGCAGCTAGAGTTGTTTCGATACCAAAATTTTGATTCAGTTTCGATACCACAAAAAAGTATTGCGATACTCGATACCTTTCGATACCACGCGAAAATAAATGAAATGCCAAAAAAGCCTTGTGCATTCCGCATTTTATGGAACGTCTGGCCTATAATAGAACAGTCCTATCCTATTTTTAGGGGTGGACAAGGTGATTTTAAAAAAAATGGTGAATTGCGCATTTTTTTTTTTTTTTTTTTACAACGTTCACCGCATAGGAGAATTTTTTAAATATTTGAATAGTTTGGACTTTTAGGTGCGGCAATATGTAATATGTTTATTTATAGATTAATTATATATTTTATATGTAAAATTGGGAATAGGGTGATTTATACTTAATATTTTGGTGTGTTTTTTTACTTTTTAATACTTTTTTGGTTTACTTTTTATTTAATAACTATTTCCTCCTTAGGGGCCAGAACCTGGGATCTTTTAATCCCTTCTCCTATTCACCCTTATAGATCTCTATCAGCGTGAATAGGAATCTCACACTCCCTGCTGCCTTGTGCATAGTGCCCACAGCAGCAGGGAACTGACCATGGCAACCAGGGCTTCAATAGTGTCCTGGCTGCCATGGTAACATGGAACTACCAGTGTACCACCAATGGAGGGGACCCTGTGGCCACTGCCACCAATGATTTTAATACTGGGGGCAAGACACTTAGAAATAAATGAGTTCCCTCTCTGACCTGTGTTCTGTATATAGGTCACTTTGCCAGTGTCTTCAGCTGTCCTTGATTCAGAGGAGATGGACAAGGCTTTTTCTTTTCAGTGCTCCCAGCCCAACTCCCATTGACTTCCCCACACACGTCCTACCGGCCAGAGCTGCAGGCGCTGACAGGGGAAGCAATGAGACACGGCTGCTATCAGAAAAGAGTGCGATGGAGCAGAAAAGAAAAAGCCTACACATAGCACGGGTCAGAGAGGGTTAACTGATTTATGACTGTCCTGCTCGGAGATTCTAGACTACTCCGAGTTCAGGCAGGAACTCACAGGAGAAACCCGCTGGTAGTGAAGAGGTCTGTAATAGTGGCAGCCGGGGTAATTGTGTTTATATAACTCATTGCAGAAAGACATTGCTGGCACCTGACCTGACAGGGAGCTGTGAATCCGCAGCATTTAACCCCTCAGGTGCCGCACCTGAGGGGGTTAAATGCCGATCGCAGCTCCCTGTCAGGTCGGGTGCCAGCAATGTCTTTCTGCAGTGTATTAAACGTCCCTTTTCATTGGTGGCTCAGTGCGCCCGCCCCCCTCTCTCTATCTCTTCCTGATTGGTTGCAGCAGTAGCAGCACGAGGGAAGGGAGGGAGGGACTGCCTCCTCCTCACTGAGCTGCCGGACTGAACATGGAGCGCCGAGAGCAGTGCCATCCAAAGTACCGAGAAAAGGCAGATCCCGGTATCGTATCGATACCGGGACAAAAGTATCGATTGGGTATCGAAAATTCGATACCCGAAACAACCCTAGTTGCAGCTCGCAAGCTTAAGAATGTGACTGAACTGGAGGCTTTTGCCCATGAAAAATGAGCGTAGATACCCGTAGATCGCTGCAAGACACTCTTGTCAAGTTATGCTTCACGTTTAAAAGCTGTTATAACTGGAAAAGGATGTTGTACTAAGTACTAAGATTGAATGTCACTTGGGGGTTGAATAAAACTGAAATGATGTGAGCACAGAAAAGACATTTGTGGTTATTTCGTTATAAATGTTATGTTATATTTGTCTGACTTACAAGAGCCTCTTTTATTTAATTCTAAACAAGATGACTGAAATGATCAAAATCAATGTCAAACTGGCCAAAACACTCAATTTCAGGTGGGGGTTGAATAATTTTGAACACAACTGTATATAATGCCATTAATTGGTAATTGTTTGGCATTATTCTGTCACTGTATTGGCATCAGTCACTGCATATTGACATTATTTGGGGACTCTATGGAGGTATTATGTATAATAAACATATTATTGTCTGTACATTTCATTGTATGTAATGGGGCTAAATAGGGGCCTATACCTAAAAATGTTTTGTGTGTAGTATAAGGGCTCATGCACAAGGCCGTGGCTGTATTGCGGCCTGCATACAACAGGTCCGCAATACATGGGCACCAGCCGTGTGCACCCCCCATCACAGATGCGGACCCATTCACTTGACCAGTTTCTGTTTAACCAGCACTCCAAGAGAACATCCAACTTCTTTATTAGTGACCTTAGAGTAACCTTCCTCACTACTGATCGGCCGATGTATAAGGATCCACCAAACCTTAGGCTTCTTTACATTAGCGTTAGGATTGTCCAGCAGGGGAACAGACTGCCGGATCCATACTAACGCTAGCACACCTGTGCCGTCGGAAGTCCTCTGCGGCCCAATTTACTATAATGGGGACGGGTCGGACTTCCGGTGGCACACGTGTGCTATCGTTAGTACAGATCCAGCAGGCTGTATCCCTGCCAGACAATCCTAACGCTAATGTGAAAGAAGCCTTAAGGCTACCTGCACACGAGTGTGGGTGAACGCACATAAGATCTGCACTAATTTTCTGAAGCATATCTGCACCAAAATCCACAATGTGTAAAAGCATTTTTTGGTTTGGATTTGATCCAGTTTTGGCGCAGACCTCACCCTTCCATTGAAAAGGGTGAAATCTGCAGCTAAAACCGCAAACATAATTGACATGCTATTATATTTGAAAACCACAATACTTGTCAGTTTCTGGATTGGAAAAATTCTGAGTGTAATCCCATACACTTTACTGGTACTGTATTACACTGCATTTTTTCCGCATGGAAAAACCGCACTTTTTCTGCAACGTGTGCAGATGGCCTAAAGGTGGTCTGTTTGCAATAACACATGACTATCCTTGTTAAAGACTTACCTAAACATACCTAAATAATGAGACTGAGTAATTAAAAATAGTGCTAACACCCCATGTCTATTAGTCACTGGAGCGACACCTTGGAGATTTCAATTGTCACAGGCGGAGTCGGTTAAACTGAGTTGAGATCAATGTTGGTAGTTGATATGGTTAAAAAAAGACATAAGTCCAACCAAGGGATAGGTGGGGATGCGAACCTCAGAAGGAAGTTAGACTCAGATTTCTACACCTTTTCATAAGCATTAATGTTGTTTACTTTTAAGAATTCATCTAAACCCTTTTAAAACTGTCCACTGTTCCTGCTGTGACCACGTCCCTAGGAAGTCTATTCCACAGATTCACAGTTCTTACAGTAAAGAAGCTTTGACGCTTCTGGAGACTGAACTTTTTCTTCTCCAGTCAGAGGCAGTGCCTCCTTGTCTTTTGAAGGCATTTTACATGGATCAGTTTTTCACCGTATTTTTTGTATGGCCCATTTATATATTTGTATAGGTTAATCATGTCCCCCCTTAGACGTCTCTTCTCAAGACTAAATAAATTTAATTATGTTAATCTTTCTTCATAACTAAGAACCTCCATGCCCCTTATCAGTTTAGTCGCTCTCCTCTGTACTTTTTCCAGCTGCAGAGCATCCTTTTTATGGACTGGTGCCCAGAACTGAACTGCATATTCCAGATGAGGCCGCACCAACGGTTTGTAAACTGGTAATATTACATGCCTGCACCGCGAGTCCATGCCTCGTTTAATCCATGACAATATCCCGGTGGCCTTAGAAGCAGCTGATTGACATTGTATGCTGTTATTTAATCTACCATCTACAAGGACACCCAAATACTTCTCTATGAGTGACTCTCTCAGTGTTACATCACCTAGGACATATGAAGCACGGAGGTTATTACTACCAAGATGCATAACTTTACATTTATCCACATTGAACCTCATTTGCCAAGTTGATGCCCAATCAGCTTGTAGTTTATGGACATCTTCCATAGACTGTACAGTACTACATAGCTTAGTGTCATCTGCAAAAATAGAAATGGTGCTATTAATCCCGTCCTCGATATCATTAATAAATAAATACTTTCCAAGCCTATAGACCTTACTTTACCTATTAAACGTCTATAAGGGACAGTATCAAAAGCCTTTGCAAAATCCAGAAACACTACATCCACAGCCGCCTCTCTGTCCAGGCTACTGCTCACCTCCTCATAAAAACAAATCAGGTTAGTCTGACAACTTCTGTCCTTGGTAAACCCATGCTGGTTATCACTTATAATATTATTTTTAGTCACATGCGCCTGTATATAGTCCCTTAAAGGTCTTGCAAACATTTTTCCAACAATAGAAGTTAAACTAACTGGTCTATAATTACCTGTGAAGGACCTAGATCCTTTTTTGAATATGGGCACCACATTTGCCTTCTTCAATCACTTGGCACTGTGCCAGTACTTAGAGAATCTTTAAAAATTATAAACAGGGGCACAGCAATGACTGAACTGAGCTCTTTAAGCACTCTTGGGTAAAGTATAGGGGGCCGTACACTAAATATTGCGCTGAGAAGCGATGTTAATTGTGCTGAGAAGCAGTTATAGATCAAAGCAAAGCTTGTGGATGTGCGATTTAATTCTCTTTTCTTTTTTTGAATCATGCATTACAATTCTGTCCAGGATCAGCACTCCTCCCATTCGGTACAGGTGCTTTTAATTAGCAGTAGCCTGAATATATGTGTGAATTGACCTACCAGCTGTCAGTCTGAGTCTCTGAGAGCAGGTAACAAGGTGAGCTTTAACAACTGTTCACATGGTGCGGTGCTGGGTGGCGGCCGTTGTTGCTATGGCGCTGGTGGGTCTCGGTGCCAGGGTGGCATTGCCAGACAACAGGGGTGCTGTACACTAAATATTGCGCTGAGAAGCGATGTTAATTGTGCTGAGAAGCAGTTATAGATCAAAGCAAAGCTTGCGGATGTGCAATCTAATTCTCTTTTCTTTTTTGAATTATGTATTATTTTTTGTGTGTTTATATGCCTTTGAACTTCCACCCATAAGGTTTCCCCATCCTCACCATCCTCACCCACAATTGCCTCTTTCACACTTTTCTTCAGATCACTCCTGACATACAGGCACATGCCACCACCTTTTCTATTGACCCTGTTTTTCCTGTTATTTCACAAGAGTTAGGTGACTTATTGTGACATTATAACTAGCTATAACTGTCATTGTTTTACAGCTTGGATAGTTCAGCGTATAATTACAAATGCACTATTGTTTGCTCATACTTCACGTTAAATCCAAAAGTGGTTCCATAATTGAAACAGACAAAATAATGTCACCCATGTGAATAAGGATATAATGAGCTATCGTGTCACAATAATGACAACTATTCAGTGTATTGTCCTTGGGGTGAGGAAATTTATTAATACTTTCTTAAAGTTAGACAGTATTAAAACTAGACTAGACAGGCAAAGGATGCGCTAAAGTGCCTGCTGCTCTGTCGGGACCGGAACAAGTTATGGCTTTTGGGCCCATTTAAACTGACTACTTTGGACAATCCATTTTACCTAGAAGGGTCCCTAATCTACTATAGTTTCACACGTGCAGTAGGGTTTCTGGCAGGCTGTACCAGCAGAGGAACAGCCTGTCAGAATTCAAAGGATCTGACCTAGCAGGTTACCGCCGTGTTCATCAGTTTTTGCCTGGCCGAAACCGGGGGCTCATGCGAAAAAAACGTCCATATCCAATTATAGTCAATGGGCTCCAGGGGTGAACACAGCAATAGCCAGTTAGGCCAGAGGCTGTTCCTCTGGCAGAATAGCCAGCTGGGTACCTTACCGCAGGTGTGCAAGTAAGTTCTCACTTTCTCCACCACAAGAGAAATGTAGTATAACAGTATCCTTTCAAGTAAGTGTGCTGTCTAGAGATGAGCGAAGCGAGCTTTGGTTGCCACATCTGAAGCCTCTTCGCTAAAAAATTTGTTATAATTATGTATGGAGATTCGTCTCTGTACAGTATTAGAATGTATGGGCTCCGATGAGCTGAAGTAGGTTACTCACGAAGTCGCGCGAAACTTCATTGAATAACTTCGGCAATTGATTATTACAGTAAAAAACAACTTCAGAACTTGGAACTGAACTCATCTTCGGTTCCGAGTGGTACCTTGAAACAGAGTTCGGTTCCAAGGTTTTTCACTGTAATAATCAATTACCGAAGTTATTCAACAAAATATTTTTAAACCTCAATGGGAGACATTTATTATCAGAAAACTGGTACCAAAAGGCTGCAAATTTTGGCGCATTGCATACCAAAATTTTGAGCCTCTCTCGCCACTTTTCCTAAAATTAAGTAGAGTGTAGTTGAGAGTGAGTGGTGGAAGCCAGGCATTGATTGAAGCAGAAATCTAGACCAGCTCCCTTGTTGGTGTACATTTCTGTTTTTGAGCACAGCATGCACCTCTTGATAATTGTAGCACATAGGACACCAGTGGGGGATAAGTTAAGATCAGCATGTAATTACTGCTGCGTCTACCATTAGAACTTGGAACTGAACTAGTCTTCGGTTCCTAGTGGTACCTTGGAACCGAAGCAGAGTTTGGTTCCAAGGTTTTTCACTGTAATAATCAATTACTGAAGTTATTCAACGAAATCTCGCGCGACTTTGTGAAAACCTTACTTCGGCTCATTGGAGGACATACATTCTAATACTGTACGGAGACGAATCTCCGTACAGTATTATAACAAATTTTTTTAGCAAAGCGGCATCGGATGTAGCATCCGAAGTAGCTTTGCTCATCTCTAATGCTGTCTGTTGGACGCCTAGACGTGTTGAGATCTCCAGCATCAGAGAGATACATTTTATATCCCCTCTCTGCTTTGTCTAATTGATGGTGTTCTAAAGAGGGACCGCTTTCTATTAACTCAGAATTCCTGAACAGAGTATTTGAAAATGGGTTTTCTATACAGACGACCCATTTAAGTCAAAATACACATTATCCTCATTGTAGGTAGAAAGTGACCATTTTAACACACACTCGTTAACCTACCAGAATTGCAGAAGCCACAGCAGTGATGTTGGTTACAGAATACTGTAGTGACAAGCCGTCGAACATTTTTGCTACATGCCTCAAAATCAATCCATGAACTATAGCTCCCACTATAAAATTAAGATGCCCAATCACAATCAGTGCCAGGCCCTGTTTCATCAGAACTTTTCCAAACAGCTTGTTATCCATGGCCTCTGTGGAAAGAGAGAGAAGTATTATTTCAAATATGAAGGAGGCTATATAATAGACACTTTATATCCAGTTCTTATATTTAAAGGGATATTTCTATCAGAAATGGGTATTTTTAAACACCAATGTGAGACATTTATTATCAGAAAACTGGCACCAAAATGCTGCAAAATTTGGCGCATGGCATACCAAAATTTGGAGCCCCTCTCGCCACTTTTGCTAAAATTGGGTAGAGTGTAGTAAGGAGTGAGTGGTGCAAGCCAGGCATAGATTGAAGCGGAAATCTAGACCAGCTCCCTTGTTGGTGTACATTTCTGTTTGTGAGCACAGGCCTGCACAGATGCGCCACAATTATTAAGAGGCATGCACCTCTTGATAATTGTAGCACATAGGACACCAGTGGGGGATAAGTTAAGATCAGCATGTAATCACTGCCGCATCTGCCATTAGACGTTTGGAGGAGCAGCAGTTTACCGCGGGGCACGGGTGCTGGTGTCCCCCATCTCCGCTGTTCAGTCTCATAGGCCACAGGCAACTAGGCCTTAAGACTATGAGGCAGTATTATCTCGCAGAAGGTCACAATGGCATCACAGGAACCTCCTGCATTGGGTCTTAGTCAGTGCAATCATGCAGTCACGAATGCCTGCTCCACTATGACACAACACAAGAGATCGCGGTAATGTAATCGCGACTGCCTGCACCAGAATGTATGAACATAGGCTACAGGCTTGAAGAGGCCTGTGGCCTACATAACAGAAAGCAGCAAGGAGCAGGAGTCAGGTCAGTATTTTGAGATACATATCTCAGCACTACATTACAAGGGCATTATAATACGGGGGCACTAAGGTGGTATTATGAATACTGAGGCCACTGCCGGGGGCATTATAACTCCAGGAGTACTACAGGAGGAGCATTATAAATACTGGGGGCACTACAGGGGGAGACATAACTACAAGAGGCATTATAACTACTGGGGCACTATAGAAGAAGAATTATAAACACTACAGAGGGGAGCATTAAACCTACAGGAGGCACTCCAGGGGGGCATTAAAACTACTCAGGGCACCACATTGGAGCCTTATAACTACTGGGGCATTACATGAGACGCATTATAATAATATGAGAGGGCTCCTGCATAACGGAAACCAGACAGATCCGTTATACGGCCCATAGACTTCTATTATGACGGAATGCAAAACGGAATGCCTCTTAAAGGCATTCCATTGTGCATTCCATCATAGAATTCCGTTATAGCCCGTGGTAACGAAATCCATATCAGAAGTGTAATAAAATCCGAACCCTGAACTCGACGTTGTAAAACGGCAGATTAATGCTAATGAGTGTTTATGTAAAAGGGCCCTTAGGAACATCTGAATAGACTTTCTCACCTTACAACAGGGGACAACAGGTGATTTCTGCAGTCCCTCTCTAACACAGCGGTAAAACATTCTGAACAAGGCCCGTGTGACACTGTCACTGTGTCTGTTAATCATGTACGTAACCTTTGGACAGTTTCATACAAATACCTTTTGAATAGCATCCCACCTAGAGACTGAAACAGACACTGAAAAGAATGGATGAAGGGGTGCAATGTGCTTACAGCTATTATTCCACATTACAATGAAAGAGTATTGCCTTACCAGGGGGTAAAGCCCTCTTAGTGTAGGCTTGTGGTAGGCGTTTCATAGCTGTAGTAAAAGCATTTACTTTTTATTTAAAAAAGCGATCACATGGAAACATGATAGGATCTGTGCAAAAAAAAAAAAAGCCACACTGCATTACTAGATATTTGCATATATCACTTAGCCCAATCTTTGTTTCAGCAGTACAACTTTTGGGTTATTGGGCAAGTCTGCACAGCTGATTGATAGCTGTAACTACCCAGGCCATCCTAAAGAGGGAAGAATTGGGATACCCTGCTTAGCTCACCAATTCTACAACATTTAACTGTTTGGAGGGAAGGGATCTAAAACTAAATTAATTTTGTCTATGTAACCTATCACTCCAAGGGCTGTAGTACACTGCCTGATGTTCGGTGATGGATAATGACACATTCATCGGAGCTCATTTGCATCAACCTGATTACACAGGACGATGTAAACTGAATGTGGGAGGAAAATGGCCGGGAGCATTACATATTCTTGGCACTACAGTGGGGGTTATCATCTGCTAGGGGCACCAAGGGGGAGCATTGCATTTCCTTGGCACTACAGTGGGGGTCATTGTCTACTAGGGGCACTAAGGGGGGCAATATATATTCTTGGCAGTACAATGGGGGTTATTAACTACTGGAGGCACCAAAGGGAGCATTATATGTTCTTGACACAACAGTGGGGGTTATTATCTACTGGGGGCAATGGGGGGGGGGGGTTAATTACATTTCCATTACATTGCATTACAGGGAGAACATTATCTATCTATCTATCTATCTATTTACCGGGCACTACGGGGCCATATATATACTGGCACTATGGGCGGGGGAAGACAGAGGCGCAATTTATACTGGAAATTTGGGGGGAGCATTATAAATAAATAAATATATATATATATATATATATATATATAGATAGATAGATAGATAGATAGATATATATATATATATGCACTACAAGGGAGGTTTAACTGCAGGGGGCAGTAGAACTACAGGGGGCACTACAGTAGGGGCTTGATAAATCCTGGGGCACCATGGTTATATTATTACTACTGGGGTATCTGTCCGGGCATTATTATTGGACACAAAATGTAGGCATTGCTACTAATGGGGCACTCTTGGGGAGTATAATCACTCTTGGGGCACTATTACTAATTAGGGCAGTCTGGGAGCACTATTAATATAGGGGGACTATCTGTATGGCACTATTATTTCTGACAGTATAGTGTTTGTGGGCATGGGGGAGCACAGCAGGCACAGTATTGGGAGCAGCAGCAGGATGATGGTGGCCTGTATAAATCTAGGGGCTAATCTGGGGCCTGTATACATTTGAAATCTGAGTTGCAAAATCTCTGTGGCGTAGCTATAGGGGTCGCAACAGTCGCAGTGGCGACTGAGCCCCTAAGCCAGGAGGGCCCAGAGGGTCTGATAGGTCTGATATGGAGGTCTTATTGGGGGTCTGGAGAGGTCTCACAGAAGGTCTGGACAGGTCCAATTGGGGGTCTGGAGGTCTCACTGCAGGTCTGGAGAGGTCTAATTGGGGGTCTGGAGGTCTCAATGGGAGAGTGTGGAGGGGAGGGGTTAGGTTGAGAATTTGGCATGGGGTGTTTCAATTTTTGCCTCGGGCAGCAGAAAAGCTAGGTGCACCAGCGAGTGAAGGGGAGGGGCCCAAACTGAACTCTTGCACCAGTGCCCATGAGCCTTTAGCTACGCCCCTGCAAAATCTGTAACCGTCCCCCATGTGCTATATAGTAATCCTGGTGTCTTCTTATGTGACAGAGGGGGCTGCACACCCCTGGCAAAGATGTCTGCCTGTGATAGTCTGGACCAAACGGAGAAGAAAAGGAAAGTGAACAACTGAAATCCATGGAGAAGGCACCTGTAAGATCTGTTATCTAGATCTGACCCTCATGGCTTCTTTTAAATGTGTTTTAATATATTTACCGTATTTTTCGCCACATAAGACGCATCCCCCCCCCCCCCAAAAGTGGGGGGGAAATGCTCCAGCGTCTTATGGGGTGGATACTAATGAGCTCTTCCATTATGGAAGTGCTCATTAGTACCGGAGAACTAGGAAGCGGTGAATGCTCTGTACTCACCACTTTCTGGTCCTCGGCTGCGCACAGCGTGAGGGCACTCTGTGACCTCACGCTGTGCGCATCAGATCACAGCGCAGCCGATGGAGGAGGAGGAAGAAGAGAGCCGGAGCAGAGGAGCTGCGGCGTCCGGAGCAGGATAGTTAACTGTTATTTTATTAAACATGAGGCAATAGGGGCTGCTGGGAGCTGATCTGAGGCAAAGGGGGCTAACATGAGAGGCAATGGGGGCTACTGGGAACTGATATGAGGCAATGGGGGCTGCTGGGGGCTAACATGAGAGGTAATGGGGCTACTGGGGGCTGATATGAGGCAATGGGGGCTGCTGGGGGCTAACATGAGAGGTAATGGGGGCTACTGGGGGCTCATATGAGGCAATGGCAGCTGCTGGGGGCTAATATGAGAGGCAATGGGGGCTACTGGGGGCCGATATGAGGCTAATATGAAAGGCTGCTGGGGGCTCATGAGAGGCAATGGGGGCTGATTAGAGGCATATGGGGGCTAATGAGAGGCAGAGCTGGAGAGAGTTCAGAGGAGGGCAACTAAAGTAATAACTGGAATGGGTTGACTACAATACCCTGAAAGATTATCAAAATCATGGTTATTCACTTTAGAAAAAAGATGACTGAATGAAGATCAAAAACTATGTATATGTATATCAGGGGTCAGTACAGAGATCTCACGCATCATCTATTTATCCCCAGAATTGTGACGAGGGGACATCCTCTGCGTCTGGAGGAAAGAAGGTTTGTATACAAACATAGAAGAGGATTCTTTACGGTAAGAGCAGTGAGACTATGGAACTCTCTGCCTGAGGAGGTGGTGATGGTGAGTTCACTAAAAGAGTTCAAGAGGGGACTGGATGTATTTCTGCAGTGTAATAATATTACAGGCTAGAGCTACTAGAGAGGGGTCGTTGATCCAAGGAGTTATATGATTGCCTGATTGGAGTCGGGAAGGGATTTTTTTCCCCTTAAGTGGGGAAAATTGGCTTCTAACTCACAGTTTTTTTTGTCTTCCTCTGGATCAACTTGCAGGATAACAGGCTGAACTGGATGAAAAAATGTCTTTATTTAGCCTTATAAACTATGTTATGTCACTATTACTGTCAGGGGACACTTTACTAGGCATTTTACTAATAGGGGACACATAAAAGCATAACTACTGTGAGGAGGCACATACCTGGGCATAACTACTGTGAGGGGTCACCTATCTGGCAACACCTACTGTAAGGGGGGACCTATCTGGCCATAACTACTGTGAGTGGGGACCTATCTGGCCATAACTACTGTGAGGGGGCGCATAACTGGGCATAACTACTGTGAGGGGGGTCATATCTGAGCATCACTACTGTGAGGGGGCGCCCTGCTGGCCATAACTACTGTGAGGGGGCACATATATGGGAATCGCTACTGTGAGGGGGCACATATCTGGCCATAATTACTGTGAGGTGACACATATCTGGGCATCAATACTGTGAGGGGGCACCTATATGGCCATAACTACTGTGAGGGCACACATATCTGGGCATCACTACTGTGAGGGGGCACATATCTTTGCATCGCTACTGTGAGGGGGCACATATCTGGCCATAACTACTGTGAAGTGGCACATATCTGGCCATAACTACTGTGAAGTGGCACATATCTGGCCATAACTACTGTGAGGGGGCACAATGGGGGCATTACTACTGTGAGAGGGCACATATTGGAGCATAACTACTGTGAAGGGGCACATATCTGGCTATAACTACTGTGAGGGGGCACAATGTGGGCATAACTACTGTGAGGGGGCACATATTGGAGCATAATTACTGTGAGGGGGCACATATCTGGGCATCTCTACTTTGAGGGGCACGTATCTTCACATAACTACCGTGAAGGGGTCACAATGCTGGCACTACCGTTTGGAGTCTACATAAGCACGTCTCAGAAATCTCGTTGTAGATGTTGGAGCAGGTCTGAGATGTGGGACCCACACCTATCTGACACTAATAGAGTATCCTAACAATATGCCATCAATGTCGCAACCCTTTAATGTCTTTTTACACATCAGGCAAATAAGTGTTCACAAGAACACTCGTTCCCAATCATAGCCCAATGTAAACAGGGTGACAAGTAGCCAACAAATGAGCAATCACTCGTTTTTCAGCTGATTGGATCTTTTGTGCAAGCAGAAAATTGCTGATCTCCCCAAGTAAACATGTGCTACTAACATAATGCAAATGATTGTAGTGTCCATCAGCCATTTTGAAGGCCCTTTAAGTGCGGATTATCTTTTTTTTATCTGTGTGGCGCTCGTTATATCCCCTCATCAGGACATATAAATCAGCCTTAGGCTTTGTTCATACTACTAGGGTCCATTCTTTAAAATTTCAGAGCCTTTCCTTTGGAAACTTTGTCTTTTTTTATTGGTTGGGAGATGAGTGAATCAAAGTTGACAAAGTGAAAAAATTTGATTGGCACCGAATCCGAATTTCCTCACGCTTAGTGGTAACCAATCGCATTTTTTCCTGAAATGGCTCCTGCACGTGAGGACATGGAGCAAGGAACTCTGGGAAGGCGGGATCACCCATAATGCCATGCATGCAGCCAATCAGCAGCCAGCCAGCCCTGTGATGTCACAGCTCTATAAATAGCCTCAGCCATCTTGGATTCTGCCATTTACCAGTGTACTTAGTGCAGGGAGAGACGTCAGCAGGCACTAGGGACAGTGTTAGAAAAAACTTCATTGTGTTAAAAAAAAACGATTTACAAGTGCAGGGAAAGATTATTCAAGGTGTAGGGAAAGGATAGGGAGGAATCATTCCACAGCAGTTATGTTGAACAGGTTTCAGTAGGGGAGGTTACAGTCTGGCTATTAGGAACAATCCTATTACACCTTGCTGCACTGACTGGGGACCCAAATTGCCATTATACAGCTCTGTGATTCCAGCAAACTGATCTTGTTATTGGAGTGCAAGTGCTGTTTGATACAGCCATTAACAGGGTTTATTACAAGGAAATATTTCTACGTCTTACTTTCCCTTGTGCGGTGCAGTTATATGTTCTAAAGCATTTTTTGGCTTGTATTAGTGGGAATAAAGGGGCTTATAAGGGTACTTTCACACTAGTGTTTTGGATTCTGTTTGTGAGATCCGTTTCAGGGCTCTCACAAACGGTCCAAAACGGATCAGTTAGGCCCCAATGCATTCTGAATGGATAAGGATCCGCTCAGAATGCATTAGTTAGGCTCCGTTCCGCTTCTATTCTGTTTTTGAGGCGGACACCAAAACGCAGCTTGCAGCATTTTGGTGTCCGTCTGAAGAGGCGGAGCCTAACGGATCCGTTTATTAATTTTTTTTAATAGGCTTTATTTAAGTTTTATGTAATTGAGTAGGTACAAGAGACACGGAAACCCCCCAACAAAGCAAAAAACCCCAACCGCGCACAGCGATACATAAGAGATACCCACACCAAAATGTCCAGAGAAGTAATAGTCCAGTTGAGTAGTAAAGTGTGTAGGCCAGTGGCTCTCACAATCATTAACAATATCTGAAACCTGCGGTGCACGTATAGAACACTCTGTTGAAAAACGGTTTAGAACACTCATTCACTCACACAGTCACGCGTCTGAGCGGCTCGACACCTCAACTCCAATTCCACGGCATCACCTACGGCCCAGCAGTACCTTGTGCCTGCACCCAACTCCCCCACACCTTATCAAATTTGTCGGGCACTCCCCTAGCTGCATAGGTCATCTTATACATCTGAAGGTTTGCATTGACAAGGCTGATCCATTCTCCCTTAGATGGCGATTTAGGCGGTTTCCAGTTTAGGAGGATAACTTTCCTAGCATAAAACATTAGCAGGCGAAGCAACTTTCTACCGTATTTCGTGGGTTCCACTTCCTCCACCAAACCTAGCAAACACACTGTAGGTAGACACAATCCAGGGAGCCCCATACTAGTATTGATGAAGCGGCATACCTCTCCCCAATAGACGCACATAGTCGTACAGGACCAGATCATATGGTATAGGGACCCCCTCTGTTCCCCACATCTCGAGCATTCCGGGGTCGGTAGTAAGCGCATGTGGTATAGTCGCACAGGGGTCAGGTACGACCTATGAATCCACTTAAATTGTATTAACTGATCTCGAGCACTTATAGCTAGAGTTGTTTCGGTACCAAAATTTTGATTCGGTATCGATACCATAAAAAAGTATTGCGATACTCGATACCATTCGATACCACGCGAAAAAAATAAAAACGCCAAAAAAATCCGCGTGCATTCCACATTTTATGAAACCGCCGGCTCATAATACAACAGTCCTATCCTACTTTTTTGTGGGGACAAGGCGACTAAAAGAAAATGGCGAATCGTGCATTTTTTCTTTTTCTTTTTTTTTCTTTTACGGCGTTCACCGCATAAAAGTGGATTTTTTTAATAGTTTAGACTTTTGAGACGTGGCGATATGTTATATTTTATTTATTGTTTATATATTTTATATGTAAAATTGGGAAAAGGGGTGATTTATAATTAATATTTTGGTGTACTTTAACTTTTTTTTTTTTTTTTTTTTTACAGTTTATTTATTAACTATTTTCCCCCTTAGGGGCAGAACCTGGGATCTTCTTGTCCTATTCATCCTGATAGAGCTCTATAGGATCTCACCCTCTCCCTGCTGCCCTGTGCTCAGTGCACACAGCAGCAGGGAGCAGACTTTGGCAGCCAGGACTTCAGAAGCGTCCTGGTTACCATGGTAACCGATCGGAGCCCCAGCATTACAGTGCTGGGGCTCCGATCACTGCCACCAATGAGGAGGAGCTGAGGGGACCCTGTGGCCACTGCCACCAATGATTTTATTACTAGGGGGAAGGGGGGGGGGCCCACTGCCCACCAATGTTTTAATACTAGGGGGGGGGGCACACTGCCCACCAATGTTTTAATACTAGGGGGCACACTGCCCACCAATGTTTTAATACTAGGGAGGGGGGGGGAGCACTGGCCAGCCTAATTACGTTCATATATAAATGCAGGCAGAAGGCACAGGCTGCAGGCACCGAGCGCTGCGATCAGAGGCTATTAACCCCTCATGTGCCGCACCTGAGGGGTTAATTGCCTCTGCTTGCAGTGCTGGGTCACAGGCAGGTGCTGGCAGGCTGTGTCTTCTGCCTGCATTTATATAAGAAACTACTCGGCATTGCTGGCCAGTGCTCCCGTCCCCCAGCTCCACCCCTCCTCCCGCCCCCGCTCCGCCCCCTCTCCCTCTATTGGTTGAAGCGGCAGCACAGGGGGAGGGAGACACTGCCTCCTTCTCCCTGTGCTGCCGAGGAGAACATGGCCGCGCTGAGAGCGGCGCAGCCATGCTCTCCTATACTGGGCTGTGCAGTAGTGCAGCCCAGTATCGATAAAATACTTTTCCTGGTATCGAGTGCGATACCAGAGAAAAGTATCGATTGGGTATCGAAAGTTCGATACCCGAAACAACCCTACTTATAACAGACGAGCGCCAAGTAGACTTAAGCTCCTTCAAATGAGATGGTTCCAAATCAGGGATATCCGCCGTCCAGTGGACAAATGAACGCTGAATCGGGGAGTCCCACTGTGACAAGAGTTCCCTGTAAAAGGAGGAAATTGGCTTGGAGGGCTGCACCCGTCTAGCAATCTTTTCCACCGGCCCACATTCCAACTGAAGCGACAAAGATTTAAATTGCTTCTCGCAAGCATGTCTCAGCTGAAGGTAGCGGTAGAAATCTGTATGTGCAAGCCGAAACTCGCATTTAAGACTATCAAACGATCGGAGGACTCCATCATGAAAGAGATGTGCGAGGCATCTATTCCCTTTACGCGGCCAGAATTCAAAGCCATCTAAGTTGAGCAACTCTTTTAGGTTGTTATTCCGCCACAGGGGAGTATATGGAGACCAAACAACCCCAGTGGGAGTCAGGGAGTGTACCCCCACACACCTCCTCCAGGCCCCGATCACTGCTAACATGGCCTCTGTGCGATGATGGACCACAGAAACTCCCCTTCCTCTATAGACCAGATTCGTCAGAGCTTCGTAAGAGCCCACCAGGGCTGCCTCCAGAACCACCGCTGGATTATTGGCGTCTGCCCTAATCCACCAGGATGCATACGTCAACTGAGAGGCGACATAGTAAGTATACATGTCTGGGAGTTGCAGCCCCCCTTGCAAGTACAGCGCTTTTAAAGTTCTCCGTGCCAGTCTAGGAGTCTGGTTCCTCCACAGAAAGCCAGACAATATCCTGTCCAGAGAGTCAAAGTGCAGTTTCGGAATCTTATTAGGCGCCGCTCTGTATAGATAAAGCAGCTTAGGTAGCAAGACCATTTTTACAATATTTATTCGTCCTACTAACGACAGAGGTAAGTTCTCCCACACCTCTAGTTTTCGGGTGATATATTCCATAGTAGGAACCACATTAAGTCTATAGAATAGTCTATAATCTCTATGGATCAGGATTCCCAAATATAGAAATTAATCAACCACCCTCAAAGACGAAAATGGGGACAACGCTGACTTGCCCTCTTCATCTATGAAGCATAGACTGGACTTCGCCCAATTGACTCTGAGACCTGCAAATCTACCATATTCATCAACCATCTCCAACAATGCCTCCAAGGAAGGCCCCGCATCCGCTGAATAGACTAACATGTCATCGGCATATAAAGACAGTTTTTCCTGGATCCCGGCTATCGTCCACCCCTCTATCAGCATACTATTGTTGATCAACTGGGTGAGTGGCTCCATTACGATGACAAATAACAGAGGCGATAGCGGACATCCCTGTCTAGTGCCTCTATACAGACGAAAGGGACCAGACAGGTAGCCATTAACCCGTACACGGGGCGCTGGGGCTTTATATAACAATTGGACCCATTTAATATATGAGAGAGGGAAGCCCATCCGCCGTAGGGTCTCCCATATAAACTGCCATTCTACCGAGTCAAATGCTTTCTCATTGTCCAGAGAGGCCACAGCACGTGCCCCCGCATTATCATGTCTCACCTGTAGGTTGGTAAATAGCCTCCTTAGGTTGATATCCGTAGTTTTGCCGGGCATAAAGCCCGATTGGTCCGGGTCAATGATGGACAAAATAACCTCTCCCAGTCTCCTGGCAAGAATCTTAGCTAAGACTTTGGCGTCAGTGTTCAAGAGAGATATTGGTCTGTAAGAGCCACATAGATCCGGAGGCTTCCCAGCTTTATGGATGACCACAATGGTAGCCTCCATGAAAGAGGGGGACAAACCATCGGTCTCGAAAGCGTGTCTAAATACTTTATCTAGTCTCGCACAGTGGCTGTCTGTATCGAGTTTATACCACTCCGCTGGGAAGCCATCCGGTCCAGGCGCCCTCCCAACTGCCATATCCTCGATCGCCAGTTTAATCTCCCCCTCAGCGATAGGCCCCGCCAAAAACTCCCTGTCCTCCCGACACAGAACCGACACCTGAGCCTTCTGCAAGAATCCCCTCACGTCCTCCAGCGACACCTGAGATTTTGAGCTGTACAAGTCTAAGTAATAACGGGCAAATTGCTCACATACCTCATTTGGTTGAGACTTACGCGTCCCATCAGGGTCTGTAATGTAAGATACCACCGTTTGCAGCATTTCAGTGCGAGACAAAAATGCCAGGGCTCGCCCATTCTTGTCACCCTCCGAGAACACTATCTGCCTCTGATACAACAATTTTTTCTGCGTATATTCGAACAAATGTAAGTGTAGTGTCCGCTGCGCCTGCTCCCACTCCGCCCGACTGTCCGGATCTGGATTTCGGATATACATTCGTTCTTTATCCTCCACAGCCTTCTCCAATCTGGATCTAGTCACACCTAGCTCTCTTCTGTGAGAGGCAATGGCATGAATGAAGGCGCCTCGCACAACTGCCTTAAAGGCTTCCCACTCAACTTCATGATTTGAAGAGCCCTCATTATGCGCCCAGTACTCAGAGGCTGCCTGTTGCACTGCCCATGTTACCGGGAGGACCTCCAACCATTTAGCATTGAGCCGCCACACCCTATCAGGGGGTCGAATCGGTTGAGTAAGAAGGACCATCAGGGGAGCATGGTCAGAGATGCCTCTCGGCAAATAGGCTGCCTCGGTCAGGCCACACAACAAATCCCTACTGACAAACACTAAATCAATACGCGAGAGAGACGCAAAGGACGATGAGTAGCATGAGTATTGACGGTCCCCCGGGTGCAGATACCTCCAGCCCTCCGTGAGGTCGTATGCGTCGGCCCAATGGCGAAGCAAGGAGTTATGACTGGAATGGGGTCGGAGCCTATCCGCATCCGGGTCCATGACCGCGTTAAAATCCCCCAGTATAACCAATGGGGCCGCAGGTAAAGTCGCAACCAACTTCATCACTTCACACAGTACTGTATCGCGGAAAGGGGGAGGGATGTACAGACCCACCATAATATATTCAACACTTCTTACAGTCGCATATAGAATAACATATCTACCCAAAGCATCTGTATGAACCGAGTGCAACTGGAAGGGGAGGGATCTCGCCACAAACACTGACACCCCCCTAGCATGAGTACTGAAAACAGCGTGGTACGTGGAGCCAATCCACGTTTTTTTTAACGCTAGTAATTTACTGCCCCCCAGGTGCGTCATATCATAACATCTGGGCTATAACGTTTCAGAAAGGTGAAGACAAGGGACCGTTTAATTTTGTTGTTAAGTCCCCTAACATTCCAGGAAACAATATGACAGGTGGCCATCATGGAGGGGACCTGACATAGTAATCAGAGAGAGATCCAAACCGCCCAGACCATTCACTCACACATTCATACCACACATCAACAAGAACAAACTGTTCCCGTAAAGCAACCCACATCAGTAGGCCCAACCCCCCTCCCTGCCCAGATCCCCAACCTATCTGAGCTTTAATACCCTAACGTTAACTTAGGAACCTCAGAGAGTCTGCAATCTCTAACTACCCCCTGTGGTATACCTATACAAGGAAGGAAACCCCTTACCCAGAGGATAGACGGGCCTGCTAACCTAACCATAGCCCCTAACTGAAGAAACAGTCATCCGTGTATATTATCGGAAGAAACAACAACACCATCCGCACTCCCAATGGAACTCAGCCTCTCCGGTCGAGCCAGTCCGACACCTCCTCGGGAGTGGAGAAAAATTTGGTCGAGTCTCCATCTTGGATTCTGAGGCGAGCCGGATATAGCATAGCGTAGACCAGTCCCTTCTCTCGCAGACGCGCCTTCACCGACATAAATTGTCTTCGTTGCTTTTGGACTTCAGTTGAAAAATCCGGATAGAATAAAATTCTTGTATTGTCGAACTGAATGTCCTTCAGCTTTCGAGCCGCAGCTAGTATGGCATCACGATCCCTGTAGTTGAGTACCTTCAGGATGAAAGGACGCAGGGGGGCTCCTGGTGGGAATCCTATGTGCCCTCTCAACTGCAAAACTGGCAGATAAAGCAATCGGGGCCAAGGTACGTTTAATAAGCTGCTCTGTGAAATCTTCCGGAGAAGGCCCCTCCGCTCTCTCAGGAAGCCCCATGATGCGGATATTATTCCGTCTGTTACGATTTTCTGCGTCCTCAACTCTAGCCATTAGAGATTTCACTTGTTGTTGCAGGGTTCTCACATTATGCTCCCCTCGTTGGGTCATATCTTCCACATCCCCCAGCCTTCTCTCCGCCTCCGCGGTCCTGTCACGTATTTTATCAATTTCGTGTCTGAGACACGTGAGGTCCGCCTGGACATGGTCAATTTTGGCCGTGAGGGTGGATTGACAAGTAGTTATTGCGGCCATTATGCTCCCCAGGTCCACTGTAGCGGATTCATGGGCACAGTCCTCCCCTTGGCCCTCCGTCTGGCTCATAGTGTCCACAAATGATTTGGGGCCGGGGGTAGCACCAGGACCCCCTGTTTTGCGGCCCATGTAGCGCTCACGGTATGTAGGTGAGTCCAGAAGAGGTATCTACTGCTGCACACAAGGGCCCCAATGCACAGCAAGAGTCCCCAAGTTGGTCCTGTGCCGTGAGTGTGAGCCCTCTCCCAGGCTGCAGGCCCGATGTACACCGCGGCTCCCCAGCGCAAGGTTGACTCATCGGCTGGCCGCTGGATGCGTGAGGAGGTCCGGGAATTAGAGGGACCGGAGCGCGCCGTCTATAGCGTTCCAGGCGATGTGCGGCCTGGCGGTACTCCTGAAGCGGCGGCCGCGTCTGCAACAGGCTGAAGCACGAGGGCGGCGGGTCGTATATCGGCAGGAGTCCGTGGTCCACGAGGGTGGATCGGAGGCACCGTTGTCCAGGCTGGAGGAGACAGGTGAGTCCCCTGAGAGCCGGTGGGGAAAATATCAGCACAGCCCTCGTCTGAAGAAGGAGTCGGGCGAGGGAGAGGCTGCCGCACTCCACAGTATGGCGCCATCTCCTTTGGCACTTCGGGCCCTCACACAGAGGACAGGAGACTCCTCATCACCGGGGGCTGCGGACACAAAGAGGGGGGCGGTCACGCTCAAAATCTCCCGAGTGACGACAGGAAAGTTGCTCAGCAGACAAAAGTCACGGATGATCAGGATATCCACAGGATAATAGAGGAGCTCGGGCGACACACGTCTTTACTCCATAGCGTCCAGGCCACGCCCCTAACGGATCCGTTGTTAATTACAATGTAAGTCAATGGGGACGGATCCGTTTTCAATGACACAATATGATGCATTTGAAAACGGATCTGTTCCCCATTGACCTTCAATGTAATTCAAAACGGATCCGTCTTGGACTTTCTCATTTTTCTTTAAACCTAATGCAAACGGATCCGTTCTGAACGGATACAAACGTTTGCATTATAGGTGTGGATCCGTCTGTGCAAATAAACAGACGGATCCGCACCAACGTAAGTGTGAAAATACCCTAAGCAGTTGTGTGGTGATTCTGGTGAAGTGTGAAAATTACAGTCCTTTTTGGCGTGTATTTGTGACAAAAGAAAAATATATTTGCCATTCAGCGGTGCAGTTGTATGTTCTAAAGACCTTTTTGTTGTGTATTAGTGGCAAAAGTAAAATATATTTGCTGTTCAGCGGTGCAGTTATATGTTCTAAAGCCTTTTTTGTTGTGTAATAGTGAAAAAGTTAAATATATTTGCCGTTCAGCGATGCAGTTATATATTCTAAAGCCTTTTGTGTCATGTATAAGTGGAAAAAAGAAAAATATATTTGCTGTTCAGCGGTGCAGTTATATATTCCAAAGCCTTTTGTGTCGTGTATAAGTGGAAAAAAGACAAATATATTTGCCGTTCAGCAGTGCAGTTATATATTCTAAAGCCTTTTGTGTCATGTATAAGTGGAAAAAAGAAAAATATATTTGCCATTCAGATTGGAAAAAAGAAAAATATATTTGCTGTTCAGCGGTGCAGTTATATATTCTAAAGCCTTTTGTGTTGTGCATAAGTGGAAAAAAGATAAATATATTTGCTGTGTGTTAGTGGTGAAAAAGAAAAAGGGCTTATTAGCTATTGTGTGATGAAGAGAAAATTACAACCCTTTTTGGTGTGTATTAGCAACTAGCAGAGTTTGCCCTGGAAAAGCTGTCCTGCCCGGCCAGTAGTGTGGCATCAGAGCAGGTGTTTAGTGTGGCAGGGGCCATAGTTACCCCAAGAAGAACTCGCCTATCCACCCAAAATGTGGAGAGACTGACCTTTGTCAAGATGAATCAGGAGTGGATCAGCCAGGATTTTCACCCACCAATGCCTGGTGCCACACCAACACTTTGACAAAAGAGACCGGTTTCTTCTGGCTACCTGCCTCAGCTACTATTCTGATGCTGCTACCCACCTGATGCCAAGTGCTCCTTCCTTTACCCACCATCTCCAGCTGGTACTCGTATTGTCACACACCTTGTCACCTGGTCACTCTGTGGTCTCCTGATGCTGCTGCCTCCTCCTCCTCACTATGTCCCCCTGCCACTCTGTGGTCTCCTGTTGCTGCTGCCACCTCCACACTATGTCACCTTGCCACTCTGTGGTCTCCTGATGCTGCTGCCACCTCCACACTATGTCACCTTGCCACTCTGTGGTCTCCTGATGCTGCTGCCACCTCCACACTATGTCACCTTGCCACTCTGTGGTTTCCTGATGATGCTGCTGCCACCTCCACACTCTGTCATTGTGCCACTCTGTGGCCTCCTGATGCTGCAGCTACCTCCACACTGTCATTGTGCCACACTGTGGCTGCCTCCTGATGCTGCCACAAGCTCCACACTGTGTCATTGTGCCCCTCTGTGGCCTCCTGATGCTGCCGCCATGTTCACACTGTCACTGGGCCACTCTGTAATCTCCTCATTCATGTGTCATCTCTGTTTTGGATCCACTCCTGTTTTTTTTTGGCATTAGCAATACTGATAGATTACTGACCAAATGTTGACCGAGTGAAGACGGATGCTCAACAGACAGGATCCGTTTTTTGGGGGTTATTATTCTGACAGATCAAAGGAAGGGCAAAATAATCAGTGACGTCAACACAAACGTACTGCTAACACCCTCTCCACTCTGTCGGGGGGCTCTACCTGTATAAGCGTTTAATAGAACAGGTTCTGTAGACATCTATGTGGAATCAGCTGACAACAGTGTAAAAGGAGTGCGCTTCTTTTGGAGCTAACATCGACCTGTAAGGCTGAGTTCATACTTGAGTTATTTGGTCAGTTTTGGCTCGGTGACTGCCAAAATAAGTGAAGTGTGCAGTGATTCTAAGAGCGACGCCTGTCATCTGCATGTCACACTGACTCATAGTATTATTTCACTACCACAGCAGACTCCCTATGCATGTTACTGCAAGGCACAGTGTTCTACACCACTATAAAGGCTCTCTAAAGCCAGGAAATTTAAACTAAATTCACTCCGAATAAATTCGGACCTAAGCAAATTTTTCCAAAAAATTTGGCGAACCGGCCGAATCAAATCTTTTAAAAATTCGCTCATCTCTAATAGTAATGTCAGAAACATGCTTATTCGAAACAGAGAGATACTAAAGGCACACAGATACAGAATGGTCAATAAATAGTCCAATGTAAAAAAACACAGTAGCAGGTAATGATCGAACTGGCCGAATTGAATTTTTGACAAATTCGCTCATCTCTAGTTGGGAAGGTAAGTAATGGACAAAAATCTACTATTTGATTTAAATTTACCCACTAACACCAAATTGCATCTGACCTCGCTCTTGAATTTACATTACTGCCTATTGTTATTTTGCTACTTTTCTCTGCTTGCATATGTTTACTGTATTTTTATGATCATAGCAGTTTACATTTTTGTAAATGGACATCTGAGATATTAGATTTTATTGCTAAGATGATGTAGTGCAGCTGGTAGCTGACTGTAAGATAAGCGTGGGGTGACAGGTTACTATGTAGTGAGCCATCTGCGGAAGGTACAGGGTCCCACTCATACCTAACGTTAAATAAACAGTCTGTAATTATTAACAAGATCTATATATGCAAGGTCGTATTGTATTTTTATGCTTCATTTTTATTTTTGTGACCCCATAGGATTACAGAGGAATTGCTGTGGAAATGCCTCATTGCACTTCATTAATTTATAATGTTTTTTTGCTGATCCTATTTAAGTATAAGAAAAAAAATGCTTATTCAATATATATATATATATATATATATATATATATATATATTCTCAATATAATTAATCTTACCTCATTAAAATGAACAGAGTTAAAGAATATAATTCACTTTTATGGCTTCTCCACACATAGTCTCAATTATTTAATTTCATTTTACGGGGACTTCACGTGGCCATTGTTACGGATCAGTGAGTGTGGACCCATTGTCCCCACTAACTGGTTTGGCTTTAGGCTAAACCATAAGGCCCCTTTTACACGGGCGAGAATTCCGCGCGGGTGCAATGCGTGATGTGAACGCATTGCATCCGCACTGAATCCGGACCCATTCACTTCAATGGGGCTGTGCAGATGAGCGGTGATTTTCACGCATCACTTGTGCGTTGTGTGAAAATCGCAGCATGTTCTATATTCTGCGTTTTTTCACCCATGGTTGCTAGAAGACGATAGGGATAAGCAACCCCATTAAAGTCTATTTACTGTATTATTTTCCCTTAAAGCATGGTTATAAGGGATAATAGTGGATAATAGGGATAATAAGGGAAATAATAGCATTCTTAATAAAGAATGCTTACTAAAATGTGGATTGAGGGGCTAAAAAATAAAAAAATTAACTCACCTCATCCACGTGATCACGCAGCCAGCATAGTCTTCTTTCTTCTTCTTTCAGGACCTGCAAAAGGACCTTTGATGACGTAATCACGCTCACCACGTGGTGTGCACGGTGAAGTTAGCGCAGGTCCTGCTGAAGGAAGATAGAAGAATCCTTTTTTTTTATTCAGCAGGACCTAGCCTAACATCACCGCGCTCAGATGACATCATCAAAGGTCCTTTTGCAGATCCTGAAAGAAGAAGAAAGAAGACAAAGACTCTAGGCAGAGAAAATACACCAAAAATGCACAAAATCAAAGGTGCAATAGGAACAGTCACTAATACTGAATATGTAGTTTTTGGCTACAGGAAACTTGGCTGGATGGCTGGGACACAGGGAAACCACACCACAATTGCAGAAGCAGTCTGGACAGTCTCTAATACTGGAGCTGCAGACATTGCCAACACTGATCTGGAGACACTAGGAATGCTTGCGGGTGGGGTAGTGGTGGATGCAGGAACAAGGCAAGCAGGAAGCAAACCTTTACCACAGACATGGCAGACAGACTAAGAGAAACAAAGCACAGACTTGAACTGAAAGCTTAACTGTGAGGACTGGAGTACACAGGCAGGATGGGTACATGGCAGGAACACAGGCGGGACACAGGCTGGATAACGCAGGATTAACGCAAGAGAATCGCAGAAGCACAAAGTCTTCACCTTTGCTAGTCATAGGGAACCTGAAGCTCATGCATCCTCTACCTGGAGACTAATATACTTGGGGACCCTCAGCAATTGGCTGGGGAAGGATTTGCAGATGTGTGCACTGGCCCTTTAAGAGGCCACAGGTGAGTGCTGAGACTGGAGCAATAGAGAGTAGTTTGCATAGGACGCTGAGCGGTATACTGAATAGCAGGTCAGCAGCGGACAGGGACCACTGACCTAACAGCCATAATAAGGCACCACATGTTTTAGACCACTTTAATATACAGTACTTCTAACATGTCCAGCATAAACACTCCTACAGGTTACACAAACGTGACAATAACAATGTCTTCTACAGCTGAAGTTTAATAAGGACAATGAGAATGTTCTGAGGTGTGTCCAAGACCCTGAGAGGTATCCACATCCACTTTATACTACGTAGTCTTTCACAATGAGAATATAATTCCAGGGACTTTATTTACAGGCATAAGCACTGCTTACTCTTTAGGACCAGTGTTCCTATCTGATAAAACCAGCAGGATCAGACTTGTCTGAAGACAATTACAAACCAGTAAGAATGAGAAAACGTCCAGATTTTGGAGAAGCAATTGTTCAGTATCAATTGTTCTGTAAACCATCAAATACTTACAGCATATTACTGTGATATCACTGAGTAATCCATAGGTGCTATATCCCATTCACATCTCACATTGTATATCCAGAAGTGTCAACCTTCGTTGCCTAATGTTCACCAATGTGTCTCTGTACAACCTCCGTAAACATTACCATAGTTCTACACATCACATGTAAACCCCCTAAGAGGAGCATACTCTAAAAATGTGTGTGCTTGGGCAGAAGTCAAAGTATGGACATAGTTTACAGTCCTTGATGTGCTGTTTTATATGCTATAAATACCAACAGGTAGTATTAAGTGAAAAAAGGCAACTTACTGGGTCCACACATGTTTGCTTTGTAGTCATGTAGCTTTCCTATGTTCTCTCTCTTTTAGTCTCTGTTCCCTGATGGTACAGTTCCTTTCCTGGGATCCACCTTGGGGCGGCTCTGCCTTTAAAACCAGTCTGACTAGTTTTAACTCCACCTACGTTGTGCTCTTGTGACTACATAGTATGTGGATCTTCTGAATGTCATGCTGCCTTGTGAGATAATGTAGTCATCGCCCATCATTTAATATATACAACTGTATCACTGTAATAGGAATAGTGTTCAAATATGGACTACAGATGTTTTTAAGAGTACACCGAACAGAGGTGTGACAAAGCTCCTGAGCCCCAATGCTCAGCCTGTAAAAGAACCCCCACCTACACCAGGTGAAACTACTACAGTACTAGGTGTAAACAGTCGTGACCACCAGCTAATATCCAGACTAAGCGCTGTGTGCAGCACGGAAAGCAGCTAGATGGGCTGAGAGAGACTCAGTAAGGTCCTGGTAGGTTGTCACAGGTATGTGGAGCCATGCAGACTGCAGTGCATCCCACAGCTGCTGGAGGGTGAATGGGAGAGGATCCATAGAGCGAACATGACTAATGAGGTGGTCCCACAGATGCTCAATTGGGTTCATGTGTGAGGAATTAGAGGTTCAGGGTAGTACTTGGATGTCTTGGTCATGACCAACTAACCAATGCTGGACATTTCTAGATGTCTGACATGTTGAACGGTCTTGCTGGAAGATCCCCAGGATGCCTCAGGGAAGACAACCAGCATGTATGGGTGCATGTGATCTGCAAGGAAGAATTCATTAGTTGACAGTGCCTCCCACATGGAAGTGGCTTCAGGCCATTCTTCAGGCCATAACTCTGCCACCACCAGCTTGTGTTCTTCCAGCAATGGTTTCAGGGTGTTTGTTCTTTGAGGTCTCTGACTTGACACATCAAGGTCTAGCCATTTGATGAAGAAGGAAACATGACTTTCGAGAAGGCAACCCTTTGCCAATCAGTGGATGTCCAATCACGATAATGCAACGAAAATGTAAGCCTTTTCTGCTGATACAACAACACATGAACTTACACGTCTGGTAGCCCCTGATTCATTTTGGCAGTGAACTGCTCCACTGTAGCTTGTTGGTCTGCCCTCGCTCCACTCTGTAGCCAACGTTCACCTGTCACATCAGTGGCACGTGGTACTCTGCTGTTTCCATGTTGCTCATTCACAATGGTGCCATCTGTCCACTCACGATACTTTCACCACAGCAGCACGGGAACAGTTCACAAACTAATAACTCATTTGCGTAATGTAGATTAGGGCTTGGTATACTATTATTTACACTAAGAAGCGATATGAATTGTGCTGAGAAGTAATAATAGATCAATGCATAGCATGGAGATGTGTGATCCATGCTTTTTTCTCTTTTTTGGAGCTCCGATAACTGACAGGGCATCCACAGTGACCCCATAACAGGGACATCCAAAGTGCCCCCATAACAGTAACATCTACAGCAGCCCCATAACAGTGACATCCACAGTGGCCCCATAACAGTGACACCCAAAGTGCCCCCATAACAGTGACACCCAAAGTGCCCCCATAACAGTAACATCTACAGCGGCCCAATAACAGTGACATCCACAGCGGGCCCCAAAACACTGACATACACATTGTCCCCATAACACTGACTTCCACAGTGGCCCTATAACAGGGATATCCATGGCGGCCTCATAACAATGACATCCACAGCGCCTCCTTAAAGGGGTTATCCCATGGTTAATGTAAAAAATTAAAATCAGACATAATCTAGTACATGACTATCTCTTTCTACCAAAGCTAGAACCAGCCCTGTACCTTACATGGATCCAGAGATCTCCCCATTCATTGCTCTGCTAGATTTATATCAAGCTGGCAGCTCAGGGGGGGTGTCTTTTCTGCTGCAACTCAGGGGTTGTGTCCATTCTGCTGCAGCTCTCTCCCTATCACAGCTCAGGAGGCACTTGAAGGATGAAACTGAGCATGTACGGTGATCTCAGTGAGCAGGTCAATGAAATAAGAAAAAGAACAAACAGCAGGTGGCGCTATACAAATACATTGTATTGAATAAAATGCGATTACAAAAGTATTCAGATCCAGGTGCTGGTTTGAAAACTGTACAATATTTTTTGTGGGACAAACCCTTTAACAGTGACATCCACAGCACTGCCTTAACATTCACATCCACAGTGGCCCCATAACAGTGTCATCCACAGCGGCCCTCATAACAGTGACATCCACAGCCGCCACCCATAACAGTGACATCCACAGTGCCCCATCATAATGACATGCACAGTGCCCCCATACCAGTGACATCCACAGTGCCCCATCATAATGACATGCACAGTGCCCCCATACCAGAGACATTTACAGTGACCGATAACAGTAGTAAGAACAGTGATATCCACAGCATTCTCATAACAGTGACTTCCACAGTGGCCATATAACATTGAAGAAAAATAGGTGGGCTGTTATGGAAACCTGGTGTGAAACTGTGTTAGTGAGGCAAAGACTGAAGGACTTGTGATTTTCTATTCGCCAATAGGGGTCATGTGACCATGTGTATGTCTTTTAGGATATAAATGAAGCACCTGAGAGCTTCTAGTTTTTCTGTTAACCCTTGCTTTGTTACTGGGAAAAAATGGATTAAATTGGAAAATCTGGCAAAAAAGGGAAATTCTGAATTTTCATCTACATTTTCTTTTAATTCCTTACAAACTTTGTTAACCTAAAGGGTTAACAAAGTTTGTAAAATCAGTTTTGAATACCTTGAAGGGTGCAGTTTCTAAAATGTGGCAATTTATGGGTGGTTTCTGTTATGTAAGCCCTCCACAGTGACTTCAGACATGAACTGGTCCTTAAAAATTGGGTTTTGGAAATTTTCTTAAAAATTTTAAGGTTTGCTTCTAAACTTCTAAGCCTTCTAAAGTCCCCCCAAAATGATCCAAACATGAAGTAGATATACGGAAAATGTACAGTAATAACTATTTTAGGAGGTATCACTATCTGTTTTAAAAGCAAAGAAATTAAAATTTAGAAAATTGCACATTTTTCCAAATTTTTGGTAAATTTGGTATTTTTTTAAAAATAAAAATGAAATATTTTTACTCAAATTTACCACTGTCATAAAGTACAATATGTAAAAGCATCTGACCCAAATAAAAGACAATTTTTTGATTGTTTTCTAATATGAAAAAGCATAACAAATGCGACAGTGCAGTCTGTTTGAAGAAAAATGGGTGGGCTGTTATGGAAACCTGGTGTAAAACTGTGTTAGTCAGGCAAAGACTGAAAGACTTGTGATTTTCTATTCGCCAATAGGGGTCATATGACCATGTGTATGTCAGTTAGGATATAAATGAAGGACCTGAGAGCTTCTATTGGCACAGGTCATGTGACGACGTGGCATATTTGTTCTATTGTGAATATTTCAAGCATGGTACGTCCTAGAGATCTGAGACCTGGGCCAAAACCTTTTATAGCTAGCTATATGGTGCAGATTGGTCCAGTCGTTAGCTCATGCATAAAGTACAGACAGACAACAGATAAATATATATATATATTTATATATACCGGTATATATATATATATATATATATATATATTACATAAGTTAAAACTTTTCCGGATCTGGACTGCCATTCTAGGAACTTGCCAGGGTGTCCCGCTATGCCCCTAAGCCATTAGCAAGAGCTGAAAGCCCTGTGGATGTCACGTCATGTGATCAGTGCAGGTTGGGCAGTGCTCAGCTATGGAGGGAAGAGAAATGGTTATGAAGGACCTTTGATGACATCACCATCATGTTATCAGTGCAGGAGGGGTGGAGCTCAGCAGTGGAGAGGGAAGAGGTGGTGAAGGACCTTTGATGACATCACCATCATGTTATCAGTGCAGGAGGGGTGGAGCTCAGCAGTGGAGAGGGAAGAGGTGGTGAAGGACCTTTGATGACATCACCATCATGTTATCAGTGCAGGAGGGGTGGAGCTCAGCAGTGGAGAGGGAAGAGGTGGTGAAGGACCTTTGATGATGTCCTGTGGCATGAGGGGCCCAGCTTTGTATGCAGTAAAAGAAACTGAACTGAAGAAGCATGGTTTAAATGTAAATGCTGGGAGTTGTAGTTGTATCTTCTTATGCCTCCTCCTCCTGTAATGTCCTCCAATATCATGTAATAGTCTGAACATATACCTCCTCCTCCTATAACATGCCTCCAAAGTCTTCCTCTTTGGAGGGACAGTCCCTCCTTTTGACTCAAGTCCCTCTCCTTTCTCCTTAAAGAGATTCTGCAGTTCTTTTAAACTGATGATCTATCCTCTGGATAGATCATCAGCATCTGATCACCAGGGTTCCGACACCCAGGACCCCCGTCGATCAGCTGTTTGAGAAGACAGCGACGCAGCCTTCTCGCTGTTTACCGCAGGCCCAGTGACGTCACGAGTAGTATCACTGGCCTGGGAGCGGCTAAGCTCCATTTAAGTGAACAGAGCTTAGACCTGCCCAGGTCAGTGATACTATGTGGAGGCCGGCGCTTCTTCTTAAGGCCTCTTTACACTTGCGTTCTGAGGATCCGGCAGGCACTTCCGTCCCGCCGGATCCGTCAGAACGCAAGTCGCCTGAAAGCATTAGAAGACTGATCAGGATCCTGATCAGTCTTCGAAATGCTTTCAGGTTACTATGGCAGCCAGGACACTATTAAAGTCCTGGTTGCCATAGTAGTAGTGGGAGCGGGAGCGGTATACTTACAGTCCGTGCGGCTCCCGGGCGCTCAGAATGACGTCAGAGCGCCCCATGCGCATGGATCACGTGATCCATCGACCGTGATCCATGGAGCGCCCTGACGTCACTCTGAGCGCCCGGGAGCCGCACGGACTGTAAGTATACTGCTCCGCCGCTCCCCACTACACTTTACCATGGCAACCAGGACTAGTGTCCTGGCTGCCATGGTAACCATTGAGAAAAAGCTAAACGTCGGATCCGGCGATGCGCCGAAACGACGTTTAGCTTAAGGCCGGATCCGGATTAATGCCTTTCAATGGGCATTAATTCCGGATCCGAACTTGCGGCAAGTGTTCAGGATTTTTGGCCGGAGCAAAAAGCGCAGCATGCTGCGGTATTTTCTCCGGCCAAACAATGTTCCGGTCCTGAACTGAAGACATCCTGATGCATCCTGAACGGATTTCTCTCCATTCAGAATGCATTGGGATAATCCTGATCAGGATTTTTCCGGCATAGAGACCCGACGACGGAACTCTATGCCGGAAAACAAAAACGCTAGTGTGAAAGAGCCCTAACTTCAGCGGATCCACTGCCAGCTATAGGGGCATCCCGATCTTAATAAATGACCCCTTATCTGCCTAGTTCTAACCTGTATATTAGACCTGAATTTACATATTTTCATTATTTGTTGTAAATTGGACCTTAAAATATCTATAATCTGATGATTTTTGTGCTGATATTTAAAGAGATATTCCATCACAAGGAATAAAAACTTAGTTAAATGAAAAGCCGTCGTCACTTCACGTCCTCCACAGATGGCGGTGCACGCATCCAGAGCTGGCAAACTCCAAGATAGGCCTCATGCACACGACCGTTGTTTGATTCGTGTCCGTTGCTCCGTTTTTCGTGATTTTCTGCAGACCCATTGGTTTTCAGTGGGTCCGTGGAAAACTCGGCAAATGCACCGTTTGTCCTCCGCGTCTATGGTCCGTGATTCCAGTCCGTCAAAAAAATATAACCTGTCCTATTCTTGTCCGTGAAAAACGGTTTGTGGACCCATTCAAGTCAATGGATCCGCAAAAATTGCGGATGCACAACTGTATGTCATCCGCGTCCGCTTTATTTAATTTATCTGCCTGGCAAACTGTCAGCAATACATTTTGACAATAAAATATGAAAAAAGCCAGGAAGTTGTAGGTCACATGTTCTGGCTGATTGCTAGGCACCTGTGAGTGTGGAGTTTGCTTGAATCTGCCACCTCTAGTTGTGAGGAGTTTGGCAAATTGTGCTCCTTTTGAAATCATGCCACGCTGGAATGTGGAAAAATTAATTTCCCTGGTACAGGAGAAGCCCGAGTTATGGGACAGCCGGACTGCAGGATATCAGGACCGAGTCCAGAAGGAGGTGGCCTGGGAACAGGTTGCCCGTCGGCTGAGGCGGCCAGAATGGGAAAAGGCGGATTCGCGGGGGCGGGCCGATTTAGGTATGTGCCCACAATATCGATATACTGCTTCTTTTTTTTTTTTTTTTTACATTTTGGACATTTAACTTTGTTTGCAATAAATACTTCAAGATATCTGTTTAATTTCTCTGCGTTTGTAATGTAGTCCAGGCGTATATATGTCTTAAAAGTGGTTCTCGGCAAGTCAGACCATAGTCAATTTTTTTGGACCTTACTTTAGCTTGTTTGTGACCTTGTTTTTTTTTTTTCGCTTTTCCAAACATCCAATTATTACCATACCAGTCAAGCGGATCAAAACAAGATGGAACAGTTGTAGGGACCAGTTTCGTCGTGAGCTCACCGAAAAAGGTCGCAGTGGCGAAGGCTCGTCGAAAAAGAGGTCCTATCTTTATACTGCGCAATTGCAGTTTTTATGTCCGGTGATGGAGTTAAGGCCGTAAGTTTTAAGCGTTTATATTTCTGGTTTGTATATGCGAAAAGAAAGATTTGACATTTTGGTTTAATCCAGTATTTAGAAAACCTTAAAGGGCCAGTGTCAATTTCTACTTTTGCAGACATATACTCTGTGTACTTTATCATGCTTTATATTTATGTGTTATTACACATTGCCGATATGCTGTCTGAAAAAGATCCAAACCTTGCAGTGTGTGTTTTTTTTATTTTAATTTTTATCAGTGTGGGCCTTTTTATGTCACAAATTTCCCTCTTTAAATTTTGAAGACTCATAAATATAGTGACACGGGAAGATCATATTTACATGCGTACTGCAGGCCTTTTGTCCTCATACAGTAGACCGTCTGTTTTGACAAAGTGTTGGTCAATAGTCATTTATCTATGTTATTTACCTATTTTAGTTACAATTACAGTTAATTTTGGCCTAAGGACATGATGGCTGAAATAGGTGTCGAGCCTAGAAGGCTTTGCTGTCTGTGGAAACACGCATCACACAAATATATGTGAGCTAAATTCGCATTAGCTTCTTGCTAGTTGTGATCTTCCTGATTTGTGGACAGCTCCCAAAATTCCGCTTGTAGCTTAGTACAATGCCATTTTCGTTTTGCCTAATCTCGGATTCCTTCATTTTTCAAAATGGCTTTTGGGAGTCCTTTGCACTTTTTGCTGGAGAGTCTTACATATCGGAAATCTGTGCTGTTTATTTTTGGTCACATATTCCAAACACACCTTTTTTTTAAAAATTGTATGCAAATTTAGAATCAAGTAGGCAGACTAATTTTTTGTAAACTAAATTTTATTTTTATAATTTTATGCTACATAGAACAGTGGACAGTCTGGATGAACCAGAGGAGGAGTCGGACGAAGAAGGTGGAAGTGGCACTCCAGCACCATTTTCGCCCCCATCCAGCCCAGGCCCCATACCGCCTGAGGACCCACCACAACCCCAACAAGAACCCTGCACCAACTCGTCGGCCAAGTCCGGAAATCTTGGCTCCGGCCCAGCCCAGACGGCGCCGCAATGTCCCTGACCCCTCCTCTGTGCATCAGACTCGCTAAATGATTGATTCCCGAGTCATAGAGTTTCTTGCACAGAGGAGGAGTGAGGGGCAAGAAGAGGGCTTATTACGTGGCTTGGCCCCATTTTTGCGCCAGGTGCCCACACAACGGCAAAACCCTTGTATAGCGGCAGTCGTCATGGTGATGGAGATGTTCTCATCCCCATATCAAGGGGGACATCTTATCCCGCATTCACCAACTAAGGTGTGAAATTGTCTTGCCAGCACCCCAGCAGATGCCTATATTCCAACCCCCATCATCACAGGAGCCTGCTTGCCCCATGCCAGCCTTCAATGTGGGCCAGCACACTCGGCCACCCCCAGCACAATCTCATCATGTGCCACATGTGCCTCCGATCCAACCTCAAGTTGGCCAAGAGGCATCCGACAACATTTACCCCTGGTCCCTATAGCAGGGAGCATTTTTGGGAAGAAATGTTTGATCCTTTGGCGGTATATAGTGAGAACTTTTTTTTGGTGTACATACTTATTTGCACTATTGTGTGCCTGTTTAATGTTTTGTTGGGGCAGGGCCTTTATTAAATTTTTTGGGTTTAAACCAAACGAAATTTGTCATAAATTCAGTAACATGATATTGTTTTATTGCAAATTACCAAATAACTTTGGAAAGCAGATCTACAGTAGAATGAGTAATTGGTTAACAACCATATACATTTAATGCGTACGTACTTTAGGACAAGTCCCACACATTGTGCACATTACACATAAGTGACACATACTTTAACAAACCCTTTTTTAATTGTTTGAACATTTTACACAATGAGACATGTGTGAAAAAAAGAACTCAAAAGAAGTATTAGAAGGTTTTTGGGAACACATAGCATATTGACATTGATTTGAGTCCAAACAATTACTTCCAAAAAAAACGTTGAGAAGGAATTTTTGGATGTAGAAGTTTGAAAAAGTTCCAAAAACCTCAGCCCACAAGCCCACGTCAAGGGTCCCCTTTATCTTGCGAGTCCCTACACTCAACTATGGCAATAATAAATTGATTAAGCTATCTTTAAAAAAAATAATACTAATAAGTACAGAAGATATTAAAAGCTGCCACGAATAGCGTCCCTCTGCCAAGGCAAGGACCCCTCTGGGCTAAAAAAGTAGTCTGCATAGAGCTCTCGAACCGCAATTCCTGCAGTTCCAGGGCGTCTCTGCTGGCTCCTATCCAAACCCAAAGCTGCTGACAATGGAAAATCATCCATGTCAACAGCAGAGGAAGCCTCGTGTATCCTGATGTAATTGTGTAGAACAATACAAGCTTGAATCACCAGGGTAGCATTCTCCGGATCCATCTGTATGGATGACATAAACACCCTCCACTTGCTAGAGAGTATTCCGAAGGCACACTTAACATACCGACGGGCACGTTTCAACCGGTAGTTGAAAATATGCCTCCTGACATCCAAACCCCGCTTTGGAAAGGGCCGCATAACATGGTAAGTCAATGCAAACCCTTGATCCGCCACGAAGACAAATGGAGCCGGTGGACCTGCATATCCGGGCAGTCTTCTGGACTCGGGTAGGGAAAGCTGGTTGGCACGAAGCTGGTCACCCATTCTAGAAGCACTAAAGATGCGAGCATCCGCAGTGCTTCCATAGGCCCCAATATCAACCATTATAAACCTGTAGTTACTGTCGGCAACAGCCATAAGCACTACAGAAAAATATTGTTTAGAATTGAAGAATCGGGACCCTGAGTGAGGAGGATTCTTCACACGAATGTGCTTGCCATCCAGCGCTCCCAGGCAGTTGGGAAACTGCGCCGAAACATTGAAGCCCTCAGCAATCCGAAGCCAATCGTCCGGGGCTGTGGCATCACCGTCTCTCGAAGTCTCGACCAGATGACATGACAAGTGTGACGCACTATCCGAGAAATGGTTGAGGTCCGCAAAAGAAACTCGAAATGCAGTGAGGCAAATTAGTTTCCAGTAGCAAGGAATCTGTGTATCAAAAAAGGAAAAAAAAAAAGAATGGAGTCAGAATGTAAGTTAGCACACGAGTAACCACAAAACTTAAAAAAAAGGAGATTTGACAAAGGTTACAAACATAGATAGAATGGTTAAAACACTTGCAGCTAATGATTTTGGCCATTTAAATAAAAAAACACAAATACTTGGGTAGTGTCATTGATCTAGAAATGTGGGGGTCATTTATTGGTTGAGTCATGATGAGGCAGTTTGATAACACGCATTTAACAACCACTTACAGCCAAAAATATACCAAACATATAACCTTGTTATGTTGCCAGTGTTTCAAATTATACACAAATGAACTTTCCCCCAAAACTTTGGTGGATAAAAGCATACAATGGAATTTGCATCAAAAAGCGAACATGTCAAATAACAGCCACATCCAAACAAAGAATGGCAGAATCGGGCAACATTATTTTCCCATGTCAAATTACAATATTGCTTTACCTCAACGTGACGATGAGCCGTTCCTCAGGAGATATGCTGCGCCTCATATTGGTGTCCATAAAAGTAAGGACAGTACGTAGAGACGCAAGCAAACAATCAAATGTGGAGACTGACATCCGACAAAAAGCAACAAACTTCTCAGGATGCAGACGAAGGTCTTTGTACAAGGTATGAAAGTGTCCTTTCCGGTAGCGTTGGGAAACAATGGGATGGACCCAAAATCTCCTCCTTCTACTCGGTTCCTCGTCCAGAAACATGGTACGCAGTCCCCATCGTCTAGAAACCAGCCAGGCAAGAACAACTTCTTCCTCAGAGTCATCCGCCATGTTAAAAGCAAGATGCCAAAAGGGAGAAGCCACAAAAAGACAAAGCCAGCAAAGCAAACACCTCTGTACCCTGTAAAGAGTCCAGAAAATGGCCACCAAACAAAGTCACAGGTGCCCATTATATATACCTGTATGCTGGTGGGAGTGGGTATTTAAATTTTTCCCACCTTTCCTTTTTTTTTTGCGTCCGCAAAAAAAAACGGAAGACACACGGAAACACAACGGAAGCAAAACGGACACGGATAACGGAACAACAGAACCCCGTTTTGCGGACCGCAAAAAAATACTGTCGTGTGCATGAGGCCATAAGGTAAGGTCAAAGGATCGGCACTCACAGGAATAATCAGCAAAAACTTTCCTTTATTGCCAGATGAAAGAGGAACAGACTGTTCCTCTTTCATCTGGCAATAAAGGAAAGTTTTTGCTGATTATTCCTGTGAGTGCCGATCCTTTGACCTTACCAAGGAATAAAGAATGTCCTATAGGCTGCACATGCTGTAAAAAAAATAACAGAATTTAGGCCCCTTTCACACGAGCGAGTTTTCCACACGGGTGCAATACGTGATGCGAATGCATTGCACCCGCACTGAATCTGGACCCATTTATTTCAATGGGTCTGTGTATATGAGCGTTGTTTTTCACGCATCACTTGTGCGTTGCATGAAAAACACAGCATGTTCTATATTTTGCGTTTTTCCCGTGATGCTGGCCCCATAGAAGTGAATGGGGCTGCGTGAAAATCGCATCGCATCCGCAAGCAAGTGCGGATGCGTTTTACTGATGGTTGCTAAGAGATGTTGTTTGTAAACGTTCAGTTTTTTATCACGCGCGTGAAAAACGCATCAATGCGCATTGCACCCGTGCGAAAAAAAACTGAACAACTAAACGCAATCGCAGACAAAACTGAATAAACTTGCTTGCGAAATTGCGCATTTTCAACTGAACGCATCCGGAACGCATCTGGACCTAATCCGTGACTCTCGTCTACCATGGACCTAAGTGTCCCTCAAAAAGTTCGGTGGTATGCTGTAATGACCACTGGCATTACATAATAACAGCCAAGACATGCTGGGGGTATTAGTTCACTCCTCTTATACCTTCTCCTGTAATAATAAAAGCCAGGACATGCTGGGAGTTGTAGTTCATTCCTATTACACCTCCTCCTGTAATGTCCTTTGATATCACATAATAACAGCCTTATACCTCCTCCTCCGGTAATTTCTTCTGATATCACATAATAACAGCTTGTACGTGCTGGGAGTTGTAGTTCTCTCTTCGTATACCACCTCCTGTAATGTGCTCTGATATGACACAAAATTCTGGACATGCTGGGAGTTGCAGTACTCGCCACTTATACCTCCTCCCTGTATTGTCCTCTAATATTACATAATAACAGCCTGAATATGCTGGGAGTTGTAGCCCTTTCCTCTTATACCCTTTTCCTGTAATGTCCTCTGATATCACATAATAACAGCCTGGACATGCTTGGAGTTGTAGTTCTCTCCTCTTTTACCTCCTCCTGTAAAGTCTAGGCGAGGAAAGACGGTAAACATCTGTGCATTCTGCACCTAAACAGCACCAAAAATGCAATTTCTAACAATGGTTTTTGGTGCAGATTAGATGCTGTTTTCCAGCAGATCTCACTCTTCATTAGGAAAGGGTAAAATCCGCAGCTAAAACCACAAACATAATTGGCATTCTGCAAATTTTTTAATCCAAATGGAAAACATCCACAAAGTGCATGAGATTTGTTTAATCTCATACACTTTGCTGGTACTGTACTACACTGCGTGTATTCCACTACATACGCAGGTAGCCTATGGTTTCTTTTCTGTGTGTTGTACTGTCACGCACTGTCCTGGGTGTGATGTCCTTTTTGGGGTCATGAAAGTGACCCCCTACTGCCAGTACGCACATACAGTAATAATAATGTCTTTCATCCATTATGACCCGGGCCTCATTTAGGGTGGTCACTTGCAGAACCCCAAAAAGGAGTACATCACACCCCGAAAAGGAGGGCACCGTACTAAGGACAGTGGCTGCACAATAGTTCAGTACTACAGCATGCACACTACTACAATATACAGAATACATATAGAGATACTACTATGCACAGAATGGAAATGATAAAATTATATACAGGAGATACCCAGGTTATACCAGCACGCTCCATATGACTATATACAAGAAGATGTATAACTTATACCAGCTGTACATATATAATTATATACAGGAGATACTCAGGTTATACCAGCATGCTCCATATGACTATATACAAGAAGATGTATACCCTATACCAGCTGCACATATGTAATTATATACAGGAGATACTCAGGTTATACCAGCATGGTCCATATCACTATATACAAGAAGATGTATAACTTATACCAGCTGTACATATATAATTATATACAGGAGATGCCCAGGATATACCAGCATGGTCCATATCACTATATACAAGAAGATGTAGAACTTATACCAGCTGTACATATATAATTATTAGTGTTGGGTGAGCATGCTCGGCCGAACACCATTTTGACTCGAGCATCGCGATGCTAGGCACATTGCGGTGTTTGGCCGAACACTGTGTGTGCTCGAGCGTGATGCTCGAGTCTCCTCCCCGCACGTTTATTGGCTGCGTAGTACTGGCACTCGCTGTAATGCCGTAGCCATGTTGGTTACTGGCATTACAGTGATTGGCTGGCCACAACGCGTCATCTGGTGCTATATAGCACCTGATGACACGTGGTTCGGCTCAGTCTTAGTCAGGGCGAGCTGCAGCAGAAGGGACAAATAGTGTAGGGACAGGAATGTTTTTTTTTTTTAAGGCAGGGTTTAATGTTGAAAGGTGTTAGAGACCCAAAAGTCCTTTTAAGGACTATTGTTTTATCTAGCTGCAATATATATTATTAGTGCAACCTGCGCTAAATTGCGTGCAATTGTTTGGCTGCTGCTGACAGTGACACAACCTCTGCTATTCTGTTGTGTTACATTTGCGCATCCTAAATATCTGTGACATTCAGCGCAATTGTTTGGCTGCTGGTGACAGCGATATTACATGAGCTACATCTCCTGTATAACGTTTGCGCATCCTAAATATCTGTGACATTCAGTGTAATTTTTTCTTAGCCGCTGCTGACAGCGATATGACCTGCGCAACATCTCCTGTATAACGTTTGTGCATCCTAAGTATCTGTGACATTCAGTGTAATTTTTTCTTAGCCGCTGATGACAGCGACATTACATGCGCTACATCTCCTGTATAATTTTTGCGCATCCTAAATATCTGTGACAATCAGTGTAATTTATTTGCACATACACTTACAAAACCTGCGCTACTGTACGTGTGACTTACTTGCAAGATACCATTTAATATGCTCAAGGCGAGCAGTAAGGGACGGGGAAGCGGCCGTGCAGCTGATTGTGCATGCGGAGGCTGTGGCCCTGGGCGCGGTGAAACTGTACCTGCTGCCAGAGCACAAGAAACACACTCATCCACGATACCTAGCTTCATGTCCCAGTTTGCAGGGCGGCGCAGGACACCACTCTCGAAGTCACACCAGTGCGACCAGGTGGTCTGTTGGATTGCAGCAGATAATGCTTCCAGTCGGTTAAAGGGATTCGGTCAGGCCGATGTTGCATATAGAGCTCTTCATATCATTGGATTAGTCTCATTGTTTTCATTAAAAATATACTACTGTTACCCCCACTTGTGTTTTTCTGTTATTGCTAAAAATTAATTTTATTGGTATGCAAATTAACTTACATTGTGCCCAAGGGGCTGTCCCTCCGGCCGTTTTGTGCCCAGCGCGCCCCAAATCCAGCATCCCAGAGCCGCCCCGCTCTTAATTATTCACTTCCCGTCACCTTTTTTTCCCCCTCAATGCGCCGTAATCTCGCGCATGCGCCGTTCGTTGGTTCTGGCAGCAGTCTTGTCCTGTACAACTGCACTTGCGCCAGCTTTCTCCCCCTCTTTACTCCGCGCGACTCCATTCTTCCAGCGAGGGCAGAGTGAGGAGGGGGAGAAAGCTGGCACAGATGTACAGGACGGGGCTGCATGCGTGAGATTACAGCGCATAGAGGGGGAAAAAAAAAGTGACGGGAAGTGAATAATTAAGAGCTGGGTGGTGCTGGATTTGGGGCGCGGCTGGGCACAAAACGGCCGGAGGGACAGCCCCTTGGGCACAATGTAAGTTCATTTGCATAATAATAAATTCGATTTTTAGCAATAATGAAAACACAAGTGGGGTTAACAGTAGTACATTTTTAATGAAAACAATTAGACTAATCCAATGATATGAAGAGTTCTACATGCAACATCGGCCTGACAGAATCCCTTTAAGCACCACAAAGTCCAGACTAAGTAGCCAAGAGTCTGGTCAACAGAATCCTCGCCCTGATCCTCCTTCCTCCCACCATGGAGAGCCTTGGCAAACAAGTGATCCCACACTCGGATATTCCAAGGAGCTCTTTTCATCGCCATTCCTTGATTTGGGCCTCTCGCCAAGCCCACTTGAAGAGGGACATGAGGAGATCTTGTGCACTGATTCCCAAACTCTTGAGCATCCACAGTCAAAAGAATATTATGTGGGGAACGGCAATTAGTGTTTCACGAGGTGGATGATGATGATGAGACACAGTTGCCAATAAGTCAATGGCAATTAGTGTCTCAAGAGGTTGGTTGAGCTACTTTACTTTATTGTAATTACTAAATATATCATTTGTGATGTATTACAGAGCTATAATATGTAATTACTACTTGAAATGTCCAATACTTTGTGAACGATTGAACTCTGTATGGTTGTATAAGCCTTAATAAAAAAATTATCTGATTTAAAAAAATCACTGACCCAACCTGGGAAGGTGGCAAGCCGAGCGAGGACAGCAGTACAGAGGGGAGGGATTCGCAGTACCACAACAGGGGTGGCAAAAGAGAGAAGACAGGCCATACCAAACAGGCCCGCAACTGTTCCCTGGAGCACCCCCTTGCGGCAATCTCCCTTGCCAAGGGGTAGGGTAGGTGTTCCGCAGTCTGGCGCTTTTTTGAGGTAAGTGTGGACAATAAAAGAATTGTCATTTGCAACCTGTGGCGTACAAAAATGAGCAGTGGTGTGAACACTAGCAACCTCACCACCACCAGCATGATCCGCCACATGGCATCAAAGCACCCTAATAGGTGGGTCGAACGCCTGGGTCCACAATCAGTGACTGCGGGTCACACCACTGCCTCCTCTTCCCCTGTGTTACGTGCTGGCCAATCCCCTGCCCAATATGCAGGCCCGGATTCCTCCCGCCCTGAACCTTCGCAAGCACCATCAGCTAGCACATCCACTTCTGTGTCCCAGCGCAACGTACAGATATCCATACTCCAGGCCTTTGAACGAAAACACAAATACCCAGCCACCCACCCACAGGTCATAGCACTAAATGTGCACCTTTCCAAATTGCTGGCCCTGGAAATGTTGCCATTTAGGCTTGTGGACACTGAGGCTTTCCGCAGCCTAATGGCGGCGGATGTCCGTCGTTACTCAGTCCCCAGCTGCCTCTATTTTTCCCGGTGTGCCATCCCCACCTTACACCAGCATGTGTTCCGTAATATCACCCTTGTCCTGACCAACGGAGTTATTGGGAAGGTCCGCTTAACGACTGACACATGGACAAGTGCTTTTGGCCAGGCACGCTACATTTCCCTGACGGCACACTGGGTGAACGTTGTGGAGGCCGGGAGCAAGTCGTACCCTGGTATGGCACAGGTGCTACAGACGCCAAGGATTGCGGGCCCTACTTACATCAGGATTTCCGCCACCACCTACATTAGTGGCTGCAACCCCCTTCTCCTCCACCTCCTCCTCCACTTCCACCTCTGAACTATCATCTTGCAGCACCAGTCAGCCATCAGTCGGTAGCTCTAAGAACTGTAGCACTGCAGCGGGCAAGCGGCAACAGGCCGTGCCGAAACTAATTTGCTTAGGTGACAAACAGCACACCGCTGCAGTGCTGTGGCAGGGTATAAGGGACCAGACTGAGCTGTGGCTCTCCCCACTCAACCTACAACTAGGCATGGTTGTGTCTGATAATGGCTGTAACTTGGTGGTGGCTTTGGAGCTCGGCAAGCTCACACACATACAATGCCTAGCCCACATGTTCAACTTAGTGGTTCAGCGGTTTTTCAAAACCTACCCCAATTTGCGTGAGCTACTGGTGAAGGTGCGCCGCGTGTGTGCCCATTTCCAAAAGCCATCTACAGCTGCCGCCAGTCTGGCAACGCTGCAGCAGCGCTTGCAATTGCAAGCTTGCCGACTGTTATGCGACGTGAGCACGCGCTGGAACTCCACGTTCCATATGTTGGCCAGGCTTTGTGAGCAGCAGAGGGCAGAAGTGGAATACTAGCTGCAACATGGTCATCGCCTTTCCAGTCAGCTTCCGCTCTTCATGACCGACGAGTGGGCATGGATGTCTGACCTCTGTGAGGTTTTACTTAACTTTGAGGAATCAACACAGATGGTGAGTGGCGATTACTCTATTATCAGCGTAACCATCCCACTTCTGTGTTTACTGAAACGCCTGCTGCTCACATTGAAGGCGGATGTTTTGCATGTAGAAGAGGTAGAAATGGGGGAAGACAGTACACACGGTGATAGCCAGACCACCCTCAGTTCTTCTTCTCAGCGCGAATTAGATGATGATGAGGAGAAGGAGACGGTTGCCTCCGCTACAGAGGGTAGTACCCATAGCAGGTTTATTCCATCTGTTCAGCGTGGATGGGCAGAAGAGGAGCAAGAGGTTGAGGGGATTGAGAGTCATCCTCCTGATGAGGACAGCGAAGTCTTGTCTGTTGGGACTCTGGCACACATGGCTGACTTAATGTTATGCTGCCTTTCCCGTGACCCTCGCGTTATATGCATTTTGACCAACACCGATTACTGGTTGTTCAACCTGTAGTGTACGGGAGTTGTGATGCCCGACACTACAGAAGGGTCACCAGGGTGCGTATGTTCCCCTCATTTGTGGGGAGATTGGTGAATGTCATTTTCCGTAAATGCTATGTAATGTAATGCCTATTTATATATCCTATCACCCTGTTACTGCTATTATGTGCCATTGTGCAGGCCTGCTAGGGGTGTCATCTCAGCTATGTCCACTAGAGGGAGCTAGTGAGCCCTAGTTAATATAGGCCCAGTCAGGGGAGGAGTTAGGCAGTTCAGGCCTTGAGCCTGTTGAAGGCAGTCCAGTCCAGGCCATGAGCCTGTGAAGGTATTCAGTGTTCAGGCCCTGAGCCTGTTGAAGTCAGCCCAGGCCCTATAGCCTGAGAGGGTCCAGCCTAGGAAGAGTCATTCCCTGGGAGGAGCAGTCCAGACCCTAGGACTAGTGGAGAAGTGTTGCCTCCTTAGTCAAGCTGCAAACAGGATAAGGATCCCAGCAGGAACATCACTGGTCACCAGCCTGAGTGAGCTGAGGGAAGGCAGAGCAGTAACCAAGACAGCAAGAGGTACTACAAATACCAGAGGAGGTACTTAAAGCTAACTTTGTCCCAAGGATAAAAGCCAGAGATAGGGCATTGGGGCCTTGGAGAAGAATATATTCCTAGTCAGGATCAGTCAGGAATAGCGTGCAAGCCGTCTGTACTGCAAGTCCTGCTTTAACCCTCTGTGAATCACCTTGCTAAATAAAAGCCTGCCATTAATGTACTGTAATCGATAACCTGCTGAAAACCAATTGTCTTCTAAGGAACTGTCAAGAGAGTGTATGCTGTTTCTACTGTTAACTAAAGTGAAGTTCTGGTTTACTATCCAAGCCTGGACCTCAATTATTCCTCCTAGCAAATCGGTGTGCCACCGTTACCGGCACTGGCGTCACGGACATCAGGGACACCCAGCCACAGGCACGTTAAAGGGTTTCTGTCACCAACTTTTGACATTATAAGCTGTCTGACATTAGCTATGTGCTAATGTCAGACCAGCTTGATAATGTCTTTTTTATAAAAATCCGCTGTATATATAGTCTGAAAAACTTACTTTTATATTATGTAAATTAGCCTCTAGGAGCAGGGCGTTGCCCTGCTCCTAGCGGCTCGTCCGCAACCTGCTGGCACGCCCTTCACACTTTGATTGACAGTGCAGGGCCGCGATCCTCCTGCACTGTCTCGTTCTGAAATGCGCGCCGCGCCGCCGCTCTGTATTCGGCGCAGGCGCGGTGAGCAGAGGACAGCAGGCACCAGCGTCCTCTGCTCACCGCGCCTGCGCCGAATACAGAGCTGCGGCGCGGCGCGCGATTCAGAACGAGACAGTGCAGGAGGATCGCTGCCCTGCACTGTCAATCAAAGTGTGAAGGGGCGTGCCAGCAGGTTGCCGGACGGAGCCGCTAGGAGCAGGGCAACGCCCCCCCTGCTCCTAGAGGCTAATTTACATAATATAAAAGTAAGTTTTTCAGACTATATATACAGCGGATTTTTATAAAAAAGACATTATCAAGCTGGTCTGACATTAGCACATAGCTAATGTCAGACAGCTTATAATGTCAAAAGTTGGTGACAGAAACCCTTTAATCTACAAACACCAAGGGCACCTCACACTACACCTGGCTGTGTCCCTCAAGAACCCAGAGAGTGCCCCAGAGGATCTACGTGCCAGCCTCTCCATCACTGGCATTCCCCAGGTCAGTCCCTCATACTCCCCTGACTTGGGGATGCTACATACCTTCTCAACCCACGCTACAAAGAGAACTTCTCATCTCTCATTCCTGTGGTGGAGCAAAATGGTGCAATACCAGAAGGTCCTTGTGGGAAAAATTGCTCCAAAAATTTCCAGCTGACAACGCTGGCGACAGAATACATAGTTCCTTGGGCAACCGAGGAGGGAAGATGAGGGGAACACACAGCAGTTCCAACAGAGGAAGGGAAACACACTCCGATGCTTGGGACAGTTTTATGACACCCCGCCAGCACCCTCACCCTGATGCGCGACCTAGTGTCACAAGGAGGGAAAGGTTTTGGAAGATGGTGAAGGAGTACGTAGCTCTACGCCTTGGAGGTGCTGGCCTGCCCTGTTGCCAGTGTTTTGTCAGAGCGGGTATTTAGTGCTGCTGGGGCCATAATAACTGATAAGCGCATATGCCTGTCAACTGAAAATGCTGACAGGTTGACTCTTATCAAAATGAACAAGTCCTGGATTGCCCCTGACTTCTCTACTCCACCAGAGGAAAGCGACTGAACATAAAGGCAAATTAAATGTAGCTTTTATGGTGTATTGAATACACTGTATTCCCATGCACCCCTTCCACCACAAAAAAGGGTATATGGTTTAATCTTCCTTTTCTCGTCATCCTCCTCCATCATATCAACATGCTTATTAGGCTGCCCTCGCTCCTAATGTTTTAGAGGGTCAGCTCAGCAGCAGACCCTCATCCCTAATGTTTTAGAGGGTCACCAGCAGGCCCTCGCCCATAATGTTTTAGATGGTTAGATCAGCAGCAGGCCCTCACCCCTAATGTTTTAGAAGGTCAGATCAGCAGCAGGCACTCGTGCCTAATGTTTTAGAGGGTCAGCTCAGCAGCAGACCCTAAACCCCTAATGTATTAGATAGTCAGATCAGCAGCAGGCCCTCGCCCCTAATGTTTTAGATGGTCAGATCATGAGCAGCCCCTCGCCCCTAATGTTTTAAAGGGTCAGCTCAGCAGCAGACCCTTACCCCTAATGATTTAGATGGTCACATCAGGAGCAGCCCCTCGCCCCTAATGTTTTAAAGGGTCAGCTCAGCAGCAGACCCTCACCCCTAATGTTTTAGATGGTCACATCAGCAGCAGGGCTCGCCCCTAATGTTTTAGAGGGTCACTAGCAGGCCCTTGCTCCTAATGTTTTTGAGGGTCACCAGCAGGCCATCAATCATAATTTTTCAAGGGTGCGTATGATGTCCTCCTTTATGTGTAATAAAGTGTGTATTGGAGTGCCGGTTCCTTGTAATTTTTGGCAGTCCTTTCACTTAGTACATAGGCTTTATGAGTGTAGGAATCTTACTACCCAAACAATTGTACCAAATGTGAATGAGGCCCTCCTTTATGTGATATACAGGTTGTATCGGAGTGCATCTTCCTTGTAATTTTTGGCAGCACTTGCACGTTATATACATGTAAATATACAGGAAAGAATGTTTCCTAACAATTTTTCCTCTAAAATCGATTTTATCTTCAGTTTTGTGTGTATTATTGTCAGTCTGTAAAAGTGGCGTACTACTCGGTCAACATCGTTCCCAGCAGCAACCTGGGAGTCCAAGATGCATCCAGACATCCTCCCCATGCTGTTCCCGAACCATTTCAGTGGTGTTTCCATCATTTTCTGACCTTTTCCGGTGAACCAGACACCCTCCCCTCTTCAGAGCAGGGGGTGCCTAGTTTAATGCTCTGGTTCTCCCATTGACTTCCATTGTGCTCTGGTGCTTTGTAGAGCACCCGAGCATCCCAAAAGTGTTCTACTCGAGCACCAGAGCACCCAAGCACTTTGGTGCTCGATCAACACTAATAATTATAATACCGGAGATACCCAGGTCATACCAGCATGGTCCATATCACCATATACAAGAAGAAGGATAACTTATACCAGCTGTACATATATAATTATAGACAGGAGATACCCAGGTTACACAAGCATGGTCCATATCACTATATACAAGAAGATGTATAACTTATACCAGCATTGTCCATGTCAGCAGTGTCAGACTGGGATGCCTAGGGCCCACGAGTAAAATTTATTTTAGGGGCCCATAGTACGAATACATTCAAATATTACCAGCCTACACAGCAGCAAAATGCTACCAGATGATTGAATATGAAGGTCCCTGCAGCAACTTTGAGAAGGTAGGTCCTGGGGAGAAGAGGACACTGGTAGCTTTCCTCTATACCTAGAAGTCATCTCAGCTCTGATCATATCATATAATAAACTGGGAGTTTCTGTAATAATCTATCAAGTTTTTTATATTAACATAGGCTGGTTGAGGTGCTGTACATTGAATATATGTATGTAGTGAAGTAAGTCTACTGTGTTATGTGCCACTTGTGCAGGGGGTGGGAGACTAGGGGCAGACCTTGCTCAGGGGCCCACATGGGGATTCACCTATACCCCTGTGGGCTAGTCCGAGCCTGACTATGATCAGTGACTGCAGCTTAGCTGCATTGTGTATAGGAAGTCCTGTCTCCATATAAACTTGGTCTGCTGTTCTGTATCTCCCTCATGCTTTACACTGCAGTACTGCCTGTTCTATTTTGTTTCTGTGTGTAAGTTGAAGGTCAGTAAGTGGAGAGACGATTAGGTTACAGTAAGGACAGAAGATAATAAACTACAGGGACCCAAACCCTCAGAAAGAAGAGGACTATCAGGACGCTGCTGCATGTAGATGGAGGGGAAGGGCCTGGGGAGGTGCTTTCATCAGCCATTGATTAGTGAACTCTTGACTCCTCCTTCTGACTTGCTGTGGGTGGAGAGATTTTGGGGAAATTGCTTGGGATGTTTCCAAATTTTGCGCCTAGTTACACCGTTGGGTAAAGTAAGGCCCATAAACTACTTTTGGGGCTGTATTATGGCTCCATACCACTTGTTTTTACTCTGGTGTCAATGGGTGCAGATATTAAATGGACTCTACAATTTGGACAATCCCCTTCGTAATCACCAGTGTAGGCACAACCCAAAAATTCACATATATACTGCAGACCTTCTTATGAGAATGACGAGGCCTTATCCAAGCAATCAATGGTGGACAGGAATCTCTTCCTTACTTTTCAGAAAAAAAGCTCTGCAGCATCTGCATCTCAAATTCTGTAATTGTATTTAAAGGATTAGAGTGTTTCAGATAATATAAACATCTGACCCCTAAATTTTGGAACTATACAGATAAAAAAATAATAATCAGCAACCAAATCAAACAAAAAATGTGAAGCAGAAAATGTACTGTAAAGTTAAAAGTCTATGTATCCCAGAAAACTAAAAATCTGCATCCATTAAACAAACACTATCTATATATCTTAGTTCATCAACACATTAGATGCTCTGGCCATTAATTGGTTAAAATAATCTGGAAGAGTATTGTGATGTCACCACAATTGCATAGAATGTTCTAGAACTGGGCCTACAGCTGTGATGTCACTGGATGACATCACAATGATGAATTTGTGAAGGTGTGACTCAATGTTGGATGCACACAACTTCAGAAAAAAGATTAGACGCCATCATGAGGATTCATAGGAGTCGGCGCTATGTTGATCGGCTGCTACTAGTCAACTCTCTCTCATCCTGCATGTCGATTGCCTGCATGTCGATTGGCTCATTCCTTCTGACCCGATTCAGGAAATTGAATCAGAAATGGAGAACTCTGATGAGGAACTCCAGCTTTCTGACCAAGAAATCAACCATTATGACACAGGCCAGGAGGTTCTTCAGGTCAATTGCCTTAAGATGTAAAAACCACATCATCAGCCATGACACAGCTGAGAAGACACCAACCAATTTTATTGCTGATCCAAAAATTACACATGGCATGTCTCTGGGAGAAAAAACAGAAAGTGGGGAACCCCCACAAAAAGGACCCTGAGACGCTGATGCTGTGGATCCATTCCTTATCCAGAAAGCACCACCTGCTAAAAAACACCAAAGAGCTGTAAACGACAATGTAATAGAAAGATTTGTCAAAAACAAGACACAGCAGTGAAGGATGATGTCTCTTTAAATTTTGAGACCCTTAAAATATTGGACAAGAAAATGGCTCAGTCTGACGAAGACCCTTTGAAAGCATCTCGTGAAGCTTCCAAAGACAGTCTTAAAAGGAAAGCACCAACCTCCAATGACAGTCAGTCCAGGACAATTCCTCAAGCCAAAAGAACCACGGCAGAAAACATGTCCGCTCCATCTACCAAAGATGTAGGAAGCCCGGAGATGGGAACACCACAAGTGGAGATTGGCCTATACCTGGATAGCACAGAACAACTTGTCTCTAAAGCAATTATCAATCCTGAAGAGCAGCGGCCAGGAAGGCATGTTGGACGATGACATCATTAACAAGGCCCAGGATCTCCTGCAGAATCAGTTTGGGGACTTTGATGGCTTATAGCCCGCCGCTGCTATTCTCTTTCCAGGGTACAGTGTGCTAAAGAAGGCCGCACAAATCCACTACGATGAGGACAGGCTCACCACCTGCTTCAAAAATGGCGACATCCTCTATCTGTTTGTGAGCAGATTAATAACATCTACAGTGTAGTGGTCAATGAGCCCCTGAAACATCTAAAATGTCTCAACACGGATCAGCAGAAAAACACCTATGACTGTGGGGTGTTCGCCATAGCATTTGCCTTTGAGTTTCTGGCAGATGACGGTGAACCCACAGTAATCTTTCAGCACAACGTGATGAATGGCAGCATCACAGACTTTCCCAAAAAGGTCAATTAGCGACTCCATGTCTTTCATGACATGTCGAGTCTATGATGGGTCAAGAGATCGCCCTGACCAGAAGAGTAATATTACCAAAACAGACCTGGATCCTCTATGTCACCAAAGCTGCAGTTTCTACCCAACCCCAGATTACATCCGCTGACCCATGGTACAGGTCTAGAACCCACAGACTTGTTGGCATCGGTAAGTAACCAGTGACTTTTCTAAGTTTGATCATCTTCATGTACTGATTGTAATAATGTCTTCTCATGCGATAATATATGTATGTGTAGTAAGTCCTTAGACAAACACCAAAAGGATCGGGATAATCACACCCCACAAACATTGGCTTTTTAGCCTAGGATCCTCATAACTTTGCTGTATCTATAGGTATACCTACTAATAAGGGGGGTATGCTAATTTATTATTTTAACTTGGTCCCAGAGACCTGATAATCAGGCAGTTGTGTCCTGGAAACATGTGTCAGACTATCAGATGATAGGGACCGCATCCATGAGAAGACCTTATAGCTTCATTGGGTATATTGATGATTTGTGATTTTTCTACTTCTTGATATTTATGATTTTTTTCTGTATAACTTGGACACAGCAGTATCCACTGGTCACCACTGGAAATAAAAACAGCCTGGATTAGATGACCTGCGCAAGAGGCAGATTCCGGGCTCGGTCTCTGGACTCACCTACCAGACTTTCTGAAGTCAGATGTATTCACTAAAGAAGTGAGTTTCCTGCTGCTTCAAAGGCAGATTCCAGGCTTGGTCTCTGTAATAACCACTGGAATTGACATTCACCAGACTTTCCGTAGACAGATGTATTCACCACAGAACTGAGTTTCCTGCTGCATTAAGAGGCAGATTCCGGGCTCGGTCTCTGCATTCACCACCGGACTTGCATTCACCACTGGACTTATCATTCACCGGACTTTCCGCAGTCATATGTATTCACCGAAGAAGTGAGTTTCCTTCTGCATCAAAAGGCAGATTCCAGGCCTGGTCTCTGCAGAAGTCAACGCACTTGACATTCACCATTGATTCAAGATAACATCTACTTCCTTGTCACGTGCCATTGTTTTTCTCCACCGCCTAGGGGAAGGGCAGTCTTTCAGCCATGGTTCCCTAGAGGTTTCCTCCACTGGGGGTTTTTCCTCTCCTGAGTGCTGAAGGCCCGACTCTTCATGAGTCAAAGGCCCATCATCAACAGGGCCACACTTAAAGAGAACCTGTCACCAGGAAATTCACTGATAAAGCAGGCATGCTGCCTTCTAGGGCTCACTCTGCTGAATATAATGATACCTTTCACTTGGTGATCTGTTGCTTTATTGTGGAGGAATAGTACTTTTAATCCATATGCTAATGAGCTGATTGGAGTCCAGCAGTTGATATGAGTCCAGCGTTTTTTCTATTCAGAGCTGTAGCCCCTCCCCTATTCACGTCTTCAGTTGTAAAAGGGGCGTGGTTTATTTATTTATTGGTCTATAGAAGTGAATAGGGGAGGGGCTACAGCTCTGAATAGGAAAAACACGCTGGACTCGTATCAACTGCTGGACTCAATCAGCTCATTAGCATATGGATTAAAAGTACTTTTTTTCCACAATAAAGCAACAGATCACCAAGTGAAAGGTATCATTATATTCAGCAGAGTGAGCCCTACAATGCAGTGTGCCTGGTTTATCAGTGAATTTCCTGGTGACAGGTTCTCTTTGAGACCAGTGCCCTGACGTCTAATGACATCTACTATACATATGATACCTTGCAGTTAATAAAGACGTCAATGTATATTAAGTGGTAGTGTGTCTGAGCTTCTTTATGAATCTTCATAGTCAACTGGATGGGGGTGCAGGGTGCCGGACGCTAGCTGATCAGCTTTTCTTGGTTTTACAGCTCAGCTTATCTTTTTTATCCCCTACCTATAGGATAGGGGATAAGTATCTGATCAGTGTGGACTGCTGGATCCCCCATAATCATGAGAATGGGGATCCTGTGTCCCCAAAGAAATGGAATGGTAGGTCAACCATGTTCCCTTCTGCTTCATTCAATGTCTGTGGGACTTCTGGAAGTAGCTAAACATTGTAGAGCGTAAACAGAGTAGCTATGTGCTTGCTTACCTGCCACTTCATTCATAAGAGAACACAGGATCCAGTGGTGGTCCCAGATATTCTGTGGATAAGGGAACGTTTTGTATTGACAGAAACTATCTCCGGACCACATACCCATTGAAATTAACAGGTCCGCAAAAATGTGGATGTAACATACACCACATCCATATTTTTTTGTGGATCTGCGATTTGCAGACTGCATAACGCATATGGTTGTGTGCATTAGGCCTTATAAAGATTCTGTTGCAAAAAAAAAAAAATTAAGAGGTACAGTCAGCGGTGCACCTCCAACTGAGGCAGACCACTGGAGGAAGGGGACCCGGTCTTGGACAAAAGGCCCTGCCTCCTAATTACACTTAATTTCTGCTCCTGTTTTGAGTCCCTGTTCGGGGTTCAGGCTCTGCTTTATAGCTCCCTGCTTCCTCTGTCCTGTCCTCGGGGCCCCCCCACCCTTTACTCAGCACATCATCAGTGGCTAGCGCTGCACCCACTGGATTCCCAACTAGCACTCTATGTTGTCTCACTGCGGGGCACTGGTCTGGCCCGTGATTGCAGAGTCTGCTGCTGATTGGCTTGCCTAGCGCCCAGCAGGAAAACTTTAGTGTCCTGTGCCACGGGAGTCAGGATTTCATTCCTCTGCAAGCAACTTATGCTGTCAGTAATATGTGTTTTGGGTGTGAAGTGAACTCCTCATTTCCAGTGCTGAACCCCCAGTTCTGATGCAGAGTTCTACTCTTTCAGCTCTGAAGATGAACTTGATTCTTCACCCTCTCAATCACCAACACAGTATAACTCTGCCATGCCCTGCTCTGTCCACTGAGAGACAGAGACGCTGTGTCTCTGTCAGCTTCATGCACGGATGTAGAGACACATTGTTTGTCCTGCTTTACACTGCAGCTTAGCTCTGTAAGGGCATAACTATGATCAGTGTCGGACAGGAGATACCCAAGTTGAAGCAGCATTGCCCATATCACTACACTGTATTTAAAATTATATTTTTCTCTGATTTTCCTAAATGTTTGATGCAGATGACAGTCAGTATAATTTTAAAGCCATCAGCCATTAAAAATAGATCAAATTTTATTGAACAAACCTTCCAATGTTAACAGCATTTTTTTTTACAAATTAAAAAACTCAAAATGCAGTGTTCCAAATTATTATGCACAACATGGTTTCAAAACATTTTATAAGTTGTAATAAAGAAATAAAAATGGTCATTTGTTGAATGTGGAGCATTAAGAAGTCACATTTACTGAAATCACCCTCACCCTCATTGATCTTTTGCTTGAGTATACTTCAAAGGTTCTTCAACGGGTTGAAGCCAGGGGAGGATGGTGGCGACACCATGATTTTCTCTCCTTTTATGCCCATAGCAGCCAATGATGAGGTGTTCTTTGCAGCATGAGATGGTGCACTGTCATGCATTAAGAAGAATTTGCTACGGAAGTCACAATTCTTCTTTTTGTACCATAGAAGAAAGTGGTCAGTCAGAAACTCTATATGCTTTGCCAAGGTGTTTTTCACCTTCAGGGACCCTATCAGCTCTCTCCCCATGATTCCAGCCCAAAACATGACTTCACCACCTCCTTGCTGATGTTGCAGCCGTGTTGGGACATGATGACCATACACCAACCATCCACAACTCCATCCATCTGGACCATCCAGGATTGCACAGCAGTTATCAGTAATCAAGACTGTTTGAAAATGAGTCTTCATGTATGTCTGGTCCCACTGCAACCGTTTCTGCTTGTGAGCACTGGTTAGGGGTGGCTGAAAAGTAGGTTTATGTACAGCTGCAAGCCTCTGGAGGATCAACTACCTGTTTGCTGCTTTGGAACGCCATTTAGCATTAGTCGGGCAGAAACCGTCCTCATTATGTTTTTATGTGCACAAACCCGCCTGTGCTCTGAATCAGCCACAAATCTCTTTACAGTATGATGATCTAAATGATGTTTTCGTAAACTATGTAATGTTTTATACCTTATGTTATCCGTGTACCATCCAACACATGGGTCCACATGAAGTTCTTAACCCAGACCACACTCTAAAAGACCAGTTTGTAAAGGATGCCAGACTAGATAGAGTTCTTGCATTACAACACCCTGATATGCCAATCCTTGACTTTGAGGAGCTTGCAGTAAAAGTTATGTCTGAACAAAGGCGCAAATCTGTAGTCTAATGTTAAAAAATGTGTTGAAAATACTAAAGTTTGCTTGCTAAAAATGTTGAGGTGTTACAAAAAGTGTTACAGAGAATGAAACAAGACCGCCGGCGTAATAGAGGAACTTGGTACCCTAGAGGTAGACCAAGATATTTTTCTTATGGTAAATCTAGAAATTATGGTCGATTACCCACTGACCATTTTGATGCCAATGGTCAACCAATATGTTGTAAGTGTCAAAAAGTTGGTCACATGGAATGTGAATGCAAACAGTTATAACTACAGTCAGCTAGTCATCATTCTTTGTCTAGAATTGATTATGTGTTTGGGAACCCAGCGGTTTGCTCTCTCCCCTACCAGGTATCGTATGGACCTCGGGGGGTATCTGACCATAACCCTATAATGCTAACTTTATTAGCAGCTGTTAGGAGCTCCGGACCCTCAATGAGAGTGCATCCCTTTTGGCTCACACTATTCCCACCTTCGGATCGTATACCTGATCAGCTGTCAGAGTTTTTGGCAGACCACGACTCCCATAGTGATAAGTCTCTTGTGTGGGAAACGCTGAAGGCGTATTTGAGGGGATGTGTGCGGTCTTCCATCTCTTTTATTAGGCGAACGTCGGTTAAGCAGGAGCAGGATTTAGCATCCGAATGTGTCAGGCTGGAGGGGCTGTATATTCAGGATCCTACGCCCCAACATAGAGACGATTGGTTACAAATAGGCAGACGATACCTTACCCTTTTACAGGAAAAGGCCCAACGTAAGATGTTTTTCATGAAGCAATCTTACTTTGAATTGGGCAATCAGTCTAGTAAGCTGCTGGCACATATTGTACATCAGAATCAGTCCTCCCCTGCTATATTGCGTATATGTACTGATGAGGGAGATTAGATCACGGAGCCGGAGGCCATAGCACACCGTTTCCGGGACTTCTATCAGGACTTTTATGTGGCAAGGGTGAACTACACCGCCGACACACTTTCTGACTACCAATCTGAGCTGGAATATCCCAGACTGACTCCAGACTTAACCCAATCCCTAGAGGGTTCTATTACTATTCAGGAAATCACTGAAGCCATCAAATCCCTGGCTAATGGGAAATCTCCCGGCCCGGATGGGTTGCCACTGGAAATATATTCCAGGTATGCTGACCACCTTACCCCTCCACTACTGCATATGTATCATGACTCCTTCCGAAAGGGCCACTTGCCCCCTTCGCTGTACGAGGCTACTATTGTGATACTTCTCAAACCAGGCAAGGATCCGCCTGATTGTGGATCATACAGACCTATATTTTTATTAAATCCGGATTACAAAATTTTGGCCAAAATTATTGCGCTCGGCTAAATAGGGTGATTGTCAACCTCATCCATCCGGATCAGTCCGGATTCTTGCCTGGTAGGTGCACGACAGATAACATCCGTAGGGTACAGGTTGTTACTCAAATAGGTCTGCAGTGGAAGAAGTCGTGGGCATCTCTGGATACCGCCAAAGCTTTTGACTCGGTGGAATGGCCCTATCTCTTAGCTATCCTGGAGCGTTTTGGGTTTGGCCCTGCATTTATTAAATGGATATCTATACTGTATCAACGCCCGAGGGCTAATATTCTGGTGAATGGTACGCACTCAACAACTTTTGACCTAGGTCGTGGGACAAGACAAGGGTGCCCATTGTCACCATTTTTTTTCGCTTTAACGATTGAACCTTTGGCTATCCGTATCCGATCTGACACTATCTATCAGGGGATATCTATAGGTGCGCAGGAGGACAGGGTGGGATTGTATGCGGATGACATGATACTCTTTATGTCTGAAGTGGAGTCAACATTGCCACGTGCCACTACTATAATTGAAGACTTTAGTCAATTTTCCGGCTTGCGGATTAATTGGTCTAAATCTGTTTTGTTCCCGTTCTACTCACTGCCTTCCTCCCTCCTGCGCACCGAACTTCCTGTGGTGTCTGCCTTTAAGTACCTGGGCATTCACATTACTAAAGATGCGTCCTCTTTTCACACTCTGAGTGTACAGCCTCCTGCATTATACTGCGGATAAATTTAAAGTCTGTGGTGGCCTCCTGTTGTCAGTAGCGGGTCGCATAAACCTGGTCAAGTTGATTATTCTTCCTAAATGGCTATATGTACTGGAACATGCACCTTTCATTATACCTAAGGTTATTTTTCAACGGTTTAGATCGCTGTTATCACCATTTGTTTGGGGAAACACCAGACCCAAGTTATCCATTGATGTGCTTTGCCGCCCTAGGGGTCAGGGGAGTATGTCTTTACCGGACCTACATCTTTATTACCTGGCCGGTCAGTTGCGGTATTTAAGATCATGGGTGGTGTCTGAAGACTGTATGGGGAAGACGGAGAAACACCTAGCTACATTCCTGAACCTCTCCTCTTTATGGCCCATATTGGAACGCCCTGGACTGTTTGCCCGAACACTCCTGCCCATACACAAGTTGGCTGTTCAGGTCTGGGAAGCTTACAAACGTTTGCACTCTTATTCTGACATGATCCCTGATACGCCTTTATGGGACAATCCCATGTTTCCATCCCTTCGAACTGTAGTGGATAGGACGTTCTGGAGAGACCGGGGAATTACTGTACTGTGAGACCTTTATACGGACAATGTACTTTGTTCCTTTGAACAGCTGAGGGACCGACATGACCTGCCACGGACTGCGTTCTATAAATACTTGCAACTACGACATGTTCTGACTACACAGTTTAGAGGTGTTGATGTCACTATTTCTGACTACCTGCTGATTGGTGTGATCCGCTCTCAGGGCCCCAGGGGTTTCATATCTGTCCTTTATACTCATCTTCTGAGCACTAAAATGCATAAGGTCCCCCTTTCTGTACTGTCCAGGTGGAAAACCTTGGTACCAGATCTTACTGATGAGGAAATTGGTGACGTCCTGGAATCTCCAATACTAGTCTCCCCATCCATCAACAACTAATTTATACCACTATGCATGATTCACCAAAGTTATTTATCACCAGCCCGGCTACACAGGATGGGCAGACTGTCGCACTCTAGATGTCATAGATGTACTGGTGAGGGAGCGGCGTTTTGGCATCTTGTGTGGTAATGTCCACATATACAATCCTTTTGGTCGGAGGTCACCAGTTTCCTATCTGCTCTTATCGATATGCCGGTACCGCTAACTCCTCAGATGTGCCTGTTCGGGCTAGTTGATAAGGAGGTTTACCCTCATCATACGAGGATTTTCTTGAGGGAGACCTTGTTCTTTGCAAGAAAAGCTATAGCGATTCGATGAATGGGGGAGAGAAAACCTACTCTCAATCAATGGAAAGTGTTAGTCAATAGTGCTGTGTCCTATGAGAATATTGGGCCAGATTTATCATTACACTTCCATCTTACTCCAATTCCACATAAGTCCAAAGTCACTTTTGGCTCAGTCAGATTTATTAATGGTCCTTTAATACTGTGATAAATGTGGTTTGACGGTAGCAGTTTATCCTTCAGTAAGTGGCTTTACAAAAGTCGCACGTCTTTACAAAAAAGTCGCATGTTCTATTAAAAAGTCGCATAAGATAAGCATGGTCCCCCCTGGAGTGAAATTGCGCATTTTTTTGCGACTTTTTAAATGGTTGCAATAGTAAATCTGTCTAGAGAATCATTTACATAAGACAACACGCCCACTTTCACAAAACTGGAGAGCTTAGTGCAGAGCTTGAAAAAGTCGCAAAAAAATGCGCAATTTTACCGATTGCGCATTTTTTTGCGACTTTTTCACTCCATTAAAGTGACTTTAGCTAATGATAAATCTGGCCCATTGTGTTTAAGAATAGGGGGTGTCCTCAGAAGTTTAGCAAAGTTTGGGGCAACTGGTGTTCGTCCTCGCAAACTATGTATTCTGCTCTCCGATTTGTTAATGATCTCAACGCAGCAATCGGTTAATCATGCCCCACTACCATCTGTCTTCTGCACTGTACCTGACGATCCGCTCTGCAATGATGTTTTACCATATGTTGCAATTCTATGTACCATTACTTATGATATGCGATTGGCGATGTTCTTGTTTGTATGCATATTTATGTATATGACTGTACTTTGTACTTTTTGATTATTCGTTCAATAAAACAAGTTTAAAAAAAAAACAGTTAAAACTAGCGTCTCCTGTGGCAATGGACCAAACCACAGTGGTAGACTGTTTGGGTCCAAATTTTTTTGCATAGGTTGGTGAATGTCCTACAATTACTATCAAAATGAATGTGTGTCCTGCCTTGCTTTAGTGGACACTGGGTTGCAAGTGACTACTATGCAACTGCCAATCTATCAGCAGCATTGGGAGCTGGACCAGCTTATTTGTCCTACTCAGAGTAAGATAAATGTAATCGCCAGCAATGGCCAGCCCATAGCATGGAATACTGGGAGACTACATTGCAAATTGGTAACACTGAATTACAGCGACAAGGGTTAATAGTTGTGTATGTGCATGATGAGGGTTTTCCCCCAGTGGTATTGTAAATTAATGTTTAACAAAATTATGTGGAGGAATTGATGTGTATACTCCAGCAGTTAGTTGCTGCCACCTCTGTCGGCAGAGGGTAACAGTATACACTGAGAGCACTCCGAGGGCATAAACATTTCTGTGACCACAAGGGTGAAATTGGAAATGTAAGGGTTACTAAATACTGATATTTAAACCACATGGTTATAACCTCACTCTGAGACATTACTTTGGTGTAAAGCACATATAGGACCACATGGGCAAGCTTACCAGGCCCTTGTGGAACCTATACTGGATGGGGGAAAGGAATATTTGCTTGCTGCCCGCAGTCTAGTTACTGTGAAGCGTGGCTGGGTGCCAGTCTGCATGCTAAACATTAGTAACCAGCCCATTTAGATGAACAAATACCAGATTGTTGCTAAATTAATACATATTGGGAAAGATCAGGGCTGGGACAAGGTCCACCACCAACAGAGGCTGAGCTGCCCAAGTGCGCCCCCCCCCATTTAGATATGTATGTTTGTTATTAATCATTATCATCCCCCCCCCTCCCCCTCCCCCTCCCCAGCCTCTGGCCCTGCAGGGAACTGTTTATTTAAGAACTATCTATTTTCTTACTCTTACTTGATACTGTCTGACACTGCTGTGCTGCTGCCCGCGCTGCCTCCTGGTCTCCAGACTGGGCGCACTTGACCTCACTGCGTACAGCGCCTCAGGTCAAAGTGCGCGCACTGTATGCAGCCAGTCAGGCAAGACAGAGAGCAGAGACTCAGTCTCTGTGAGACCAGAGCAGCAGAGCCGCAGCAGGGCGGGCCGAGCCAGGAGGCAGAGAGGGGAGGGAGCATGGTAAGTCACTGCCAACAAGTGCTCACGCCTCAGCAGGGATGTGCACAGACATTTTGAAGGGCAGGGGCTTAAGTAAAAAAAATAAGGGCACCCCCCCCATGGCACATTTCTCCCCCTCCATGGGCGTGGCAGCGCAGCAGCCCCACAAACCTCTTACATCCAGTGATGACGTCTCCTTTGATGTAGATGTTCTCTATCCTCATCGTCTTCTTTCAGACCAGACCACCATTTTTCGTCTCTGCAGTTTGACAAAAAAATTTTTAGTTCACTACTTTTCTATCATCCTCCCATCTTTTGGACAAATCGTCCTACTACCCCCAATACTGTGTCACTGTGGTCACCAATACTATACAGTAACAGATAAACCCCCTGATAATACTAGTACCACACAGAGCCCCCCCATATAAAATACACCTTCTTTGTGGCCTCAGTAGAAGCCCCTATAGTGCCCCATAATAATGTGCCAGTAACAAGTGCCTCCCCCATGTGCCAGTAATAAGTGCCTCTCTCCTCTCCCCTCCCCATCATCTGCCAGTATCAAGTGCCAAACCCCCCCATGTGCCATTATCAAGTGCCAACCCCCACATGTGCCAGTATCAAGTGCCAACCCCCCCCCATGTGCCAGTATCAATGGCAATGATGCCGCCCGGCCTTAATGTCACATTACTCCCCCTCCTTTTTACATCACCCCCTTCATGTTACATTTCTTTCTCCCCCTCCCCCCATGGCACATTTTTCCCCCTCTATGGGCCTTTGAGGGCAGCAGCACATCTTTGAACCCCCTTCCCCTCCATGGCCCAACGATGACACATTTCCCCCCCCCCCTCCATGGGCCTGGGCCTGGCAGCAGCACATCTTTGAAACCCCCCTCCCCCGCAGGGCACAATAATGGCAGATTTTCCACCTCCATGGGCCTGGGCCTGGCAGCAGCATATCTTCCTACCCCTCATTGCCCAACAATAGCACATTCTTTCCCTCCATGGGTCTGGGCTGGCAGCAGCCAATCGACCCCCCCTCCCCTCCTTCATGGTACGTTTTTCTCGCCCCAAACCCCTCCATGATGGCAGGGCCTGTATATAGGCACCTCCATCATCATCATCCTCCCCTGTGTATAGTCACCTCCATCATCATCATCCTCCTCTCCTGTATACAGTTACCTCCATCATCATCCTCCTACTCCACTGTATACAGTTATCTCCATCATCCTCCTCCTACTCCCCTGTATACAGTTATCTCCATCATCCTCCCCCTATATACAGTCACCTCCATCAACCTCCCCTGTATACAGTCACCTCCATCATCCTATATATACAATCAGCTCCATCATCCTTCTCTCCTGTATACAGTCACCTCCATCATCCTATGCATACAGTCACTTCCATTATCTTTATCACCCCCTGTATACAGTCACCTCCATTATCTTTATCACCCCCTGTATACAGTCACCTCCAGTCATCCCCTGTATACAGTGACTTCTCTGCAGCAGCAGGGTCTCACCTGTCAGGTTCTTGAGGCTGTTGGTGAAGAAAGTCTTGAACTGGGGAGTCGGGACTCTTGAACTTCTAATGGCTAAAGGACCTTTGATTAGGTCATGACCATGTGATCAGTCACATGTATGGGAGGAGTCAGACTCCAGTTATACTGCTGGAGAAGCTAAAGGACCTTTCATGATGGACTCTCTGTGTTGCTGTGTGCAGCTCCCTCACATCATACACAGCAGACAACACAGACAGCAGTCAGAGCGGGCAGTGAGTGACAGGCTGCTTGCCTGGCTTGGAGACAGTAAAAAAACAAAAAGGGCATTAAAGGGGCAGAAGGGGGCAGGGGCTCAAGCCCCCTTTCAGCCCTATGTGTGCACGTCCCTGCGCCTCAGTCACTACTCCCTCCGTCCTCCAGCGCGGCCGGCAGCAGCGAGATGGTCAGTGGCCTGCCTGCCGCCCAGAGCCTGGGGAGCTGGCCTGCGCCCTGAGGCTGGAGCCTCCCCAGCCTCTGTGTCAGCCCGGTGTACCATGAAAAAGCCTTAAATCATGAACAAACCTTAAGTCAGCTGATTTCAGGGGGTGTGTTCTATGCAGCCCTTTCAGGCGGCTTTCTGCTCACATTACATATTGAGGGGGTGTGTTCTATGCAGCCCGCGCTCAGCTCAGCGCAGTCTGCAGAAGCAGGTCTCCCTGATGGGAGAGGGAGGGAGCTCCCTCCCTGTTAACCCCTTACATACCGCGGTCCGTACGGACCGCAGTATTGAAGGGATTAAACTGCTGACATCTGCAGCACAGATGTCAGCAGTTTATAGCAGGGGGTCAGCAATGTGCCGCACCCTTGGGCCGCACCCTTAGTGCTTGTGTGTACAAAGGATGGTACAATATGAGTCTGTGTAGACTACTGCAAATTAAATTACAACACCCATAAAGACGCGTACCCTTTGCCTAGAGTAAAAGAATCCCTATCAGCCCTGGGCTCTGCAGCATTCTTTTCTACTTTAGACTTAACTGGTGGGTACTGGCAGGTCCCCATAACATCTGAGGACCTGGAAAACACAGCTTTTACCACACCTATAGGGCTTTATGGGTTCAATTATGCCATTCAGCCTGTGTAATGCACCAGCCACCTTCCAGCATCTCATAGAGTATTGCTTAGGTCACAAAAACTTAGAGACTATGCTATTGTATCTGAATGGATATTATTATATACTCTAAAATGTACAAAGACCATTTACAACACTTGTCTGAGGTATTTTCTGCACTCATAGAACATGGTCTCAAGGTAAAGCCTTCAATGTGCCACTTATTGCAGTCTAGTGCATGTGGTCAGTGCTCAAGGAGTCGTCCCTGACGCCAATAAAATTGCTGCAGTTAAAAATTGGCCCGCACCCACTAATATCTATGAGGTGAAGAAATTTCTAAGCTTTGCTGGATATTACAGATGAGTTATTCAGGACTTTACTAAGATTGCAGCCGCTTTGCAGGACTTGTTCAAAGGCCCCACCTTCTGTCAATTTTGACCCACCTACATTATGAGGGTCACTTTGAGTCTCTTTTCCAGGGCCACTTTAAGTTCCAATTCTGCCCCTGACTCCTCCCAGATGGGTCATGCTCTCACTTAGTGTCACAAGTGAAATCAGCAGCCCATCCTCTTACAGAATACACACTAATTGTCTAACCCCTCCCTTAGATGTGCTGCACCTACCCATCCCACCATTACGAACAGCAATATTAAAATAAGTTTCACCCCAACCTGGCTCAGCAGTAACTCCCCAACAAGTGCCTCCCCACAACTCCCCCCAGTTATAGAGTACCATACCATTTGTACTAACTTATGTATAAACAAAAGAAAATGGGGTCGCGCCCACCATTGACCACAATTCCAAATGGGTGAGTTTGGATATTGGTATTCGTTTTTTATATTCTGGTCTGGACACAGTTATTACTATTTATTCCTGGCATTATTTGTAGCTACGTTGTTTACAGGGTACTATCTCAGTGGGTGTAGTCCAGACCATACATTATAATATACTCGGCACAAGATACAAACATAACGCACATCAGTCTCCCCACACCGTTATAGGAGAACAGCAAGAACTGGTCAGCAGTCTGAGCGCATGCTAGACATAAATGTCCAGACTGCCCATTGAAAAAGCAATGAGTTTGGGCACTAAGTGAGAAGACATAAGGGTGGCCTTGCAGCCCTGGCAGACATATTCCCACCCATCGTTTCCTGTGAATTTGTTTGTGGTAAAGTGACAGCCATTCCACTGCAGATGGTTGGTCAGTTATTGGTGAAGCACCGCAAGCAATGTACAAGTTGTGTGGCAGGGCATCTAAAATGTGGAGGAGAACTAGTGGTACCATGTCTTCAAGTGTACCTCTGTCAACTTACAGAATGGTAATGTGCCCATCTAAGTGCCCCACACAGTAATATTGCCCTGCAGTGACCCCACACAATAATGCCCCCTTAGTGTACTGCATCACTCGGGCCTGTGATGTGGTCCCACCACTTCATGTATGCTACAGGACTGAAATGGGCTTTGGTTTCTGAGAAGAAATGGAGGGAGAGCAAGTTGTTGACTCCCTGCTCCACCATAGTACTCAACTGTATCCGCATCTGGGGATGTGGATACTGTTGAAAGTGGAACTCGCTGCTTCCTCAGTGGTGGCACTGCCCGCGAAAAGGGGGTAAGAGGCAGCTAAAGAAAAGTACAAAGGCATCACTTGTTACCATGACACCCCTGTCTTTATTATAGTTGATGCATAAAGAAGCAGTTAAAATCAGGTAAAATCTAACGCCATCACCGGTCATCAACAATGTTCGTGGTATCAGGGTACTCTGCAAGTTGTTTCCTATGCAGCTTTTCACTTTGAAATTTGAGTAACACGTCACATTACATTGAATGGGATCTTCAAAATATCTTTCCGCCAAAAATGTTTAACTGTTGAACTGTTTTTGGCTTAAAGGCACAGCTGCCACCTCCCATCAGTGATGTCCATGAAGTCCATGCTTCTTCAGTTCAGTACATACTGTTTGTGTGTTTTTGTTGATGCTGTATTTTTCATCAGCACCTACAGTCAGTGTCATGTTATTACTGGCAGGATGTGGTGAACCATAGCCTAAGTGCTAAATGCAATACATCTAATTGTGATACAACACCGCATCCACACAGATATAACAAAATCATATTAGACTAGTCACTTTTTTTTCAGTGAAGCTTCACATTTACATATTATGTAATTTTCTTCCAATACAACATGTATGGCAGTTTTACATATAAAACAAAATGTTAGCAGATAATATGACTCATAACTAGGGAAGATATATAGCTCCTAAGCCAGTTTTATTGTTTGCCTATATATTTACATCAATTAAAGGGGTATTCAGAACAAAAATGTTCCCACAGGCTGCACATGAAGTAAGAAAAAAATAAGTTATACCCTCTCTCATGACTGCCATTGCGACAGTGCTGAGGTCCTTGCTGTGCTCCACTTCATGCTCCTCTCTGGAAGATGAAATGATTGGCATTGCTGATTAGTCAGGAGGGCAGCCAGGACCCCCTGTCACTACTGTGAAGGGCTGCAGAGGGGGATCGGTATAGTATAGGTTCTGTTATTTTTTGGACAGCAGCTGCAGCCAATGGGGACTTCTTTTTAGTGCTGGAATATCCTAACCCCTTTAAGATTCAGTGAATTTTGGGCTTGCCATAGTTTTTTATTTTTGCATTTATTTTACTTTTTTATTTTTGCGGGACGTGTTGAATATTTTTGAGGCACAATTTTGTTATGCAGACAAGTTAAATATTTAGGATTTTTTTTTATAATTCACCATAATTGACATGATTCATTTATTGAAGTGATAAAATTGTGGGGATATGTGCATGTCCTGGCCTAGCCCTTGTGTAACACCAGAATCAATGTTTTTTGAGTTTAGTTTTTTTTTTGTATTTTCTGTGCATTGTTAATAAAAACATTTTGACTAAGGGTATTTTTACACTTGCGGCAGGACGGATCCGGCAGGCTATTCAGCCTGCCGCATCCGTCCTGCTGCAAGTGGCCGTGCACTGCCGTGCTGCCGCTCCGTCCCCATTGACTATAATGGGGCGGGGGCGGAGCTACGGCGCACCACGGCACTGCACGGCTGGAGATCGCCGGACTAAAAGTCGGACATGCAGGACTTTTAGTCCAGCGATCTCGGCCGTGCAGTGCCGTGCTGCTGCCAGCTCCGCCCCCGCCCCATTTTAGTCAATGAGGACAGAGCGGCTGCACAGCAGTGCTACGACCACTGCGGCAGGACGGATCCGTCCTGCCGCAAGTGTAAAAATATCCTTAAAAACCTATGAGCATATGTATTGTGTGTATGTATATATATATATATATATATATATATACTATTCATTTTTATTTTATTAAAATTATTAAAGTATAGTTTTTTTTTCCAGTTTCTATTCATGCAAATGATATTTATATTTCATTTTTTAACCCCATTAGGAGACTATTAATTTTTAAGGTAGTCATAATTCTATATGGCCTTATATTACTGAATGTGTATACAACACACATACCTAAGGAATGTATACCATAACATGCACCATGCCTGCATAGCCCTGGAGGCGTTTGTTCAGCCCCGGGCTGTCTATATAAGATATATATATATAAAACCATTAGACTTGACAACCCCAAGCCCTGGGGCTGGCAGGAAAGTAACAAGGTAATTCACCAGCAATGTGATCAGGAATGAAGCGGGTAACCATGGCGATCACATGCCAGTAAGGGCTCATGCACACAAACATAGCCTGTTTTGGGGTCTGCAAAATTTGGATCCGCAAAACACAGATACCGGCTGTGTATTTCCACGTTAAGCATCTGTAAAAAGGACAATAATAGGACATATGATATTTTTTTGCGGGTGCCACGAAATGGACATACGGATGCGGACAGCACACAGCGTGCTGTCCACATCTTTTATGGCCCCATTAAAGTGAATGGGTCCGCATCCACTAAAAAAATATGTTTGTGTGCATGAGCCCTAGCCAAGACTATTGACTCGGTTATTACTGGTCAAGTACCAAGACTGATGTCAGCACCATAAAGACAAGAGAGTGAAATTACACTAAGAATTAACCAAATGGAATTTTTCCATTTCATCCACCTTGACGGCCACAAGGAGATTGACCCTTGACCTCTGTAGGGGCAGGAACACATGGAGAGTTTAAATTCCCCACCCCCCTTCACCTCCTCAGTGTTTTCCTGCCCCTACAGGCGCCAACATGTGGAAGAATCCCTCTGGGATCTTTAACATGGTGGGATTGTACAGTTTTTTTGCAGGTCCCACAGAAAATCCTCCGGCTGTCCTCCTGAAGCAAGGGCCGATGCTGGGCAGCCAGGAGCAACGGGGTCCCTCGGCTCAGCTTATGCAGGGTCCTGCGGCCCCCACCCTGATCCTCCAGACTTCCTTCCCCGGTCGGGAAGCAGTCCAGGTGGCGGCATGTCAGGGAGATGCGCGCGGGATGCGGCGTCCTCCTCCCTTTTACTTGAGTGGCATGCACGGGGAAGCGCTTCATGCGCTAAGGGGCGGCCAGCGCATATTAATAAGATCGGCCAGGTGCGGGCCAATGAACAATCGGGCGCAGGTTTATGACGTCAGCAGGGAACTGACGTCAGACGCCGGGAAATTTACACTCTGTGGTCCCAGATAGCAGCATTGGCTACTGCACCGCAATGGATGCCCCTGCTACCCGCCAGGATGGATCGGAGCCTTCGGCCACCAGTACAGTGAGTCCCCTCTGGGGTCATGTGTTGCAGCAAATATGCTTTTATAACTATATTCATATTTAAACGGGTCATTTTGATTGTTCCTTCTAGGCCACTAAAGAGTCTAAGCCTAAGCCTAGACTCCAAAAATGCAATGCCTGTTCAAAAAGGCTTCCGGAAAATCATAAAAAGAAACTATGCAAGGCCTGCATTTCTGAAGTATGGAGGGAGGAACAACCAAATTTTCTGTCTGAAGTAAAATCTTTTATTCAAGACGAGATTAAATCTTCATTAGCATCCATGTCCACCCCTAGCAACACTCCTATTCCGACTAAAAAACGCAAGCTCTCAGTTATATCCTCTTCTGATGCAGAGGACGCTGAGGTTGCCTCTGTCTCCTCCAAGCAGGTCAATAGGAAAGACCCCTTGTCAGAGGGTGAAATTATTGATGAAGACCAAAAATATTTCTTTTCTTCCGACAAAATGGAGGACTTGCTAAGGGCCGTTAGGTCCACTATGGGCATAGAAGACACCCCTAAACCCCGCACAGTACAGGATGAGATGTTTGGGGGACTAAGGTCAAAAAGAACCATGGTCTTCCCAATAAACGAAAACATCCGTGAGATGATCATGGAGGAATGGCTTGATCTGGAAAAGAGGATAGGAGTCGCTAAAGAATTCAGAAATAGACTTTGCTTTGACCAAGTAGAGTCTAAGATATTTAATGAAACACCAAAAATAGATATACAGGTAGCCAAGGTTGTCAAAAAAACGGCTTTACCTTTTGAGGATTCTTCCCAGCTAGGCGATCCAATGGATCGCAAGGCAGATGGTATGCTTAAAAAATCCTGGGAAGCTGCCATGTTTGGAGTGAAAACAAACATTACAGCTACCTCAGTGGCTAGCGCCATGTACATCTGGCTAGGCGAATTAGATGAACGCCTTAAAGACAAAACCCCTAGAGAGGAGATAAGGGACTTTATCCCACTTCTCCGCTCTGCCACTGCATTTTTAGCCGACGCTTCCGCGGAATCCATCCGTTTCTCTGCCAAAGAAGCGGCCTTTGCAAATACTGCCGGAAGAGCCCTATGGATGAAGGCCTGGTCAGGCGATAAAGCCTCAAAAGCTAAATTATGCTCCATACCTTTTTCAGGCTAATACGTCCTTGGTCCCACACTAGACAAAAACCTTGAGAAAGCAGCGGACAAGAAAAAAGGATTCCCGGAGGAAAAGGATACTAAGAAGAAGCCCTTTCGTCAATTCCAACCTTCCAACCCCAACAGAGATCCTATAGGGGGAAAGGAAAATCGGGTAGATGGAGTTACCCTAAAGGTGGAAGAGGAAGAGGCTTCATCCTTAACCCCAAAAACAGGCAGTCCAAGCAACAATGACGCCATTGTGGGGGGCAGACTAAAAAATTTTTCCCAGCCTGGATGCAGATAACCTCAAATTCATGGGCAATAAATCTTGTTTCCCAGGAATACAAGATAGAATTTACGTCCGTCCCCCCCCCCAGAAGCTTCCATATATCCTCTCAAAAAAGAGGAGACTTAATAAAAATTTGGCCGGGTGTACAGGATCTTTTAAAACTCGCAGTAATTCAGAGAGTACCAAAATCAGAAGAAAGGAAAGGATTTTATTCAAACCTTTTCCTTGTAAAAAAAAACCCGATCAGACCTTCCGAACTATAATAAACCTCAAATTTCTAAACAAATATATCCTGTACAAAAAATTCAAGATGAAGACTGTAACCTCGACGATTCCACTCATTCAAAAGGGAACATTTATGTCATCAATTGATCTCAAAGACGCTTATTACCACGTCCCCATACATCCTCTCTACCAAAAGAACCTAAGGTTTGCTCTCAAAGACCTAGACTGGAGCCATTCATCATTTTCAGTACGTCGCCCTGCCTTTTGGAATCTCCTCGACACCACGTATTTTCACAAAACTCGTGGTAGAGATGATTGCCTTCCTTCGACAAGAAGGAATTTGCATAATCCCGTATCTGGACGACTTCTTGATACTAGGAGAGACAGAGGACAAGAACCGCAGCACAACCCACAGGTTCGGCGAAATCCTATCATCCCTGGGTTGGATCGTCAACACAAAAAAATCCTCCCTCGAACCATCTGTAAGAAAAAGGTTTCTAGGAGTAGAATTAGACTCGTCAGTTCAAAAAACCTTTCTACCAGAAGACAAAGTGGAAAACTTAATAACGAAGATTCCAAAGATCCAAGGATACTCCATCAGAGAAGCCATGAGTCTGTTGGGGAATCTGACGGCATGTATCACAGCGGTACCCTGGAGTCAGGGCCATACAAGAAAAATCCAGAATTAGATCCTAAAACAATGGAACGGAAAACAGACAGACCTGGAAAGAAGGATGCTAATACCATCAGAAGTAAAAACAGACCTAAACTGGTGGAAGAAAAAGAAGAATCTACTCATAGGCCTAGATTGGCAGAAGCATCCAGAAATCCAAATCATAACAGATGCAAGTCTAACCGGCTGGGGGGCCAGACTGGAGGCTCAATACTTCCAAGGAACCTGGCCAAAAAATATAACAAAAAGATCATCCAATTTTCGGGAATTATATGCAGTCCTCGAAGCCATCTTAAACAGGGAGGACCTGTTAAGGGGTCATCACTTAAAAATCCTGTCAGACAACACCACCACTGTAGCTTACTTAAGACATCAGGGGGGCACAAGATCAGACTCCCTGGGAGAAATAGCAAGGAAGATATTTTTCTGGGCAGAGAGAAATCTTCTATCCCTGTCGGCACTGCATCTGAAAGGCAGCGACAACCTGATCGCGGACTACCTGAGCAGACAAAAAGTAGACCCTTCGGAGTGGTCCCTAAACAGAAATATCTTCCAAGATATAACAACAAGATGGGGAAGTCCAGCAATCGATCTTTTCGCTTCAAAGAAAAACGCTCAAGTAGAACTATTCTGTTCCCTGAATCCAAGGGACAGACCTTGGGCAATAGATGCCTTATCAATAAAATGGGAATGGCACCTTGCGTATGCGTTCCCACCAGTCCCTATCAGACTGGAACAATTTCAATGGAGTCCAAGAGAAATGGGACTACTTAAAATTGGCACTACTAAAGGCAACAGAAAAGTGCATTAGGCTTGTCAGTAAAGGCAAAAAAAGGAAGAGACCACTGTGGTACTCAGCAGAAGTGGCCAAAATCATTAAAAACAAAAAGATGGCATTTAGCAAGTATAAAAACACCCAAAACGAGGATGACCGAGAAATCTATAAGATGAGGCAGAGAGAGGCCAAGCAAGTTATAAGAGCTTCTAAAGCTCAGGCAGAAGAGAAATTAGCTCAGTCAGTGAAAAAAGGTGATAAGACATTCTTCAGATACATAAATGAAAAAAGGAAATTAAAAAAAGGAATTACCAAATTAAAAACAAAAGAAGGAAGGTATATGGAAGAGGATAAAGAACTAGCTGACTGCCTCAATGAATACTTCTGTTCAGTTTTTACAAAGGAAAATGAAGGAGAAGGACCTCAGTTAGGGAGGAAGACTAATGAATCCTTTGATGCATGTGTCTTTACAGAGGAAGAGGTTCTAAGTCAGCTGTCCAAAATTAATACAAATAAATCACAGGGGCCTGATGGGATACACCCAAAGCTATTAAAAGAGCTTAGAGGTGTACTTGCAAATCCATTAACAGATTTATTTAACCAATCACTGGTAACAGGTGTCGTCCCAGAAGATTGGAAATTAGCAAACGTTGTGCCAATTCACAAGAAAGGTAGTAGAGAGGAATCAGGCAACTATAGGCCAGTAAGCCTGACATCAATAGTGGGAAATTAATGGAAACCATACTCAAGGAGAGGATTGTGGAACATCTAAAAACCCATGGGTTGATTGATAAAAAACAGCATGGGTTTACTTCAGGGAGATCATGTCAAACTAATCTTATTGACTTTTTGATTGGGTGACTAAAATAATAGATGGCGGAGGTGCAGTAGACATCGCTTATCTGGACTTTAGTAAGGCATTTGATACTGTCCCACATAGAAGGCTTATCAATAAACTGCAGTCTTTGAGCTTGAGCTCACATATTGTTGAATGGATTAGGCAGTGGCTGAAGGACAGAAAACAGAGGGTTGTAGTCAATGGAGTATATTCAGACCATGGTATTGTTACCAGTGGGGTACCTCAGGGATCTGTTCTGGGACCCATATTGTTTAATATCTTTATCAGCGAAATTGCAGAAGGCCTCAATGCTAAGGTGTGTCTTTTTGCTGATGACACAAAGATTTGTAACAGGGTTGATGTTCCTGGAGGGATACACCAAATGGAAAAGGATTTAGGAAAACTAGAGGAATGGTCAAAAATCTGGCAACTAAAATCTAATGTCGATAAGTGCAAGATAATGCACCTGGGGCGTAAAAACCAGGGCTGTGGAGTCGGAGTCGGAGTCGAGGAGTCGGAGGCAATTTTGGGTACCTGGAGTCGGAGTCGGAGTCGGCAAAAAATGGACCGACTCGACTCCGACTCCTACTAGATTTAAATTGGAATTAAAAAAATTGGAATAAAAAAAAAGCAAGTTTAAATGTCCCAATTCAGATAAAGTTATAATTAATTACTTCCCTACTGTAAGAATAAAGGCCAATGCATGCAGTGCGTCACGTTACCGCTAAACAAAGACGTTAAGTGACCGTGAAGAAGCATGCTTTTCATATGCTTTACTATGCAGTTAAAGGGACACTGACAGGCTGATTTACCGGCTAAAGATATATCTGCTGGTATTCATCAGAGGATTAGGAATACAACTAGACGACTGTTACCCCCAGTTGAGGTTTACTTGTGTTTAAAAACGTTTTAATCAATATGCAAATTCTCTACCTTTGTGCCCAAGGGGCAGGCGCACATGTAGAGTACTGGCAGCACTAGACAGTACTAGGTAGCGAGGAGGAAGAGAGAAAGCTGGCACAGCCTCAGCATAGCCAGACCAGGCTGCTGCCAGCACTCTACACGTGCGCCTGCGCAGGAATTCAGCGTTCAGCTAGCCTGAAAAAAAGCCAGTGCAGTGAATAATAACGAGGGGAACAGCGCTGGGAAGCTGTACTTCGGGCGCGGCTGGGCACAAAGCCGCAGGAGACGCTGTCCCATTGGGCACAAAGATAGTGAATTTGCATACAGATTAAAATGTTTTTTAAACACAAGTACAGCTTAACTAGGGGTAACATTAGTATAGTTTTATTCCTAATTCTCTGATGAATACCAGTATATATATATCTTTAGCTGGAAAATCAGCCTGTCAGTGTCCCTTTAAGGAGCGGCAATACTTACACTTTCCATTGTCTTGTGGTCTGCTGTTACAGGGAACCCATGGTTATCCTAGCCTCTCACTGATAACTGATTAAGGACTGGAGACACTTGTATAAGTGAAGGGAATGGATAGTCAATAGTTCAAGACTGAAGCTGTAAACCATTTGAAAAACTGCTATCATTCAGCTAAGGCTATAAAACATGTAAACTCAGATTGTTAGCTTAAATTTTAAACATGACTATGGGATTCTACTAGGAAAATCATGTTTTAAAATAAATGCCCCTTCCCCTGCCCCTTCCTGGATCCTCCCACTGCTCTATCTTCAGCAGAAGATCAGCACACAAAGGAGAAGGCAGCAGCTTCTGCTCAACTACCTCTCTGTGCTAGAGAAGATTAGAAGAACTTGGTGGAACAGCTTCGTATTTGCATATTAAATACAGAGGAGTCGGAGTCGAGGAGTCGGAGTCGGAAGTTTCAAAATCTGAGGAGTCGGAGTCGGAGTCGGAGTCGGACAATTTATCTACCGACTCCACAGCCCTGGTAAAAACCCAAGAGCACAATATAAAATCAGTGATACAGTACTAACCTCAGTATCTGAGGAAAGGGATTTAGGGGTCATTATATCAGACGACCTAAAGGTGGGCAGACAATGTCATAGAGCAGCAGGTAATGCCAGCAGAATGCTTGGGTGTATAGGGAGAGGCATTAACAGTAGAAAGAGGGAGGTGCTCATGCCGCTCTACAGAGCACTAGTGAGACCTCATTTGGAGTATTGTGTGCAGTACTGGAGACCATATCTGCAGAAGGATATTGAAACTTTGGAGAGAGTTCAGAGAAGAGCTACTAAACTAGTACATGGATTGCAGGACAAAACTTACCAGGAAAGGTTAAAGGACCTCAACATGTATAGCTTGGAAGCAAGAAGAGAAACTTTGATAGAAACTTTTTGATATGATAGAAACTTTTTGATATGATAGAAACTTTTAAATACATAAAGGGAATCATCACGGTAAAAGAGGAGAGAATATTTAAAAGAAGAAAAACTGCTACAAGAGGACATAGTTTTAAATTAGAGGGGCAAAGGTTTAAAAGTAATATCAGGAAGAATTACTTTACTGAGCGAGTAGTGGACGCATGGAATAGCCTTCCTGCAGAAGTGGTAGCTGCAAATACAGTGAAGGAGTTTAAGCATGCATGGGATAGGCATAAGGCCATCCTTCATATAAGATAGGGCCTGGGGCTATTCATAGTATTCAGTATATTGGGCAGACTAGATGGGCCAAATGGTTCTTATCTGCCGACACATTCTATGTTTCTATGTAATACCTCTCATACCAAGGATTATCCAGAAAATACAGAGGGAACCAGTCACTCTGATCCCTCTGTGGCCAAAAAGAAGTTGGTTTCCTGTGCTACAGCGTCTCTCCCTAGAGGGTCCATGGGAGATCCCCTACCAGAGGGACATGCTAGTACAGGGTCCCCTTCTACATCCCGACCCGGGAAAATTCAGACTGGCTGTCTGGATCCTGAAGGGGAAACCCTAAGAAGAAAAGGCCTTTCGGATAAGGTTATCCTCACCCTAAAAGGCAGCAGAAAAAAGGTCACTTCATCCATATACCTTAAAGTATGGAAAAAGTATTGTTCTTGGTTAGGGGTAGAGTTCCCAGACACATCATCTCCTCCCGTCAAAAGATTCTGGATTTCTTACAACAAGGCTTGGAACTAGGCCTAAGACCGAGTACTTTAAAAGTACAAATCTCTGCCCTTAGTGTCTTTTATGATTACAGTTTAGCAGACCATAGGTGGATTAAACGTTTTATCAGAGCAGCCACCAGACTTAGGCCTCCTCCTAGATCCAACTCCCCCTCCTGGGACTTAAATATTGTCCTAGAGGGCCTAACAAAACCCCTGATTTTTTACTATAGAGGAAATCTCCTTGAAACATTTATAATTCAAAACAGCATTCCTGATAGCCGTAACATCTGCCCGACGCATAGGTGAATTACAGGCTCTCTCATGTAAGGAACCATATCTCCAAATAAAAGACGATCATATCAAATTACAACTTGATCCTGGGTTCCTCTTTCATCGTAACCAAGAAATCTATCTTCCTTCAATACCCAGGTCTCAGAATATCAAGAAAGATGATAAGTCCTATCTATTAGATGTAAAAGATACAGTTATTCAATACCTCAAGGCTACCAGAGAAGTCAGGATAGATAATAACCTTTTAGTACAGTTTGCTGACAGAAATGAGGGTAAAAAACTTTCAAAAGCCTCCATAGCTAGATGGATCAAATCCACTATTGAATGCTGTTACCAAATTCAGGGTCTCTCTAGCCCTGGTTTCATTAAGGCTCACTCCACTAGAGCCACAGCCTCCTCCTGGGCTGAAAGAGGAGAAGTATCACTGGAACAAATTTGTAGGGCCGCTACATGGTCCAGTATTAATACTTTCGTAAAACATTATCGCCTTAGTCTTCGGGACTCCAATGAGACTCTCTTCGGACGAAGAGTTCTCGAGGCGTTTTCCCTACCCTCCTAATCATCTGTTAAGTCTCCTTGTGGCCGTCATGGTGGATGAAATGGAAGAACTGAATTAGTCTTACCGATAATTCCATTTCCTTGAATCCACCACGACGGCCCGTATTATTCCCCCCCCAAAAAAACAAAAAACTGTTAGCATATTTATGTGCGATTTATCTTATACTTTTCAAAAAAAAAAGAATTTTTCTTTTCAGATCGATGGATATAAAGATAAATATCCTTTCACATATTGTTGCACTTTGGGTGATCTGTAACACACTGGGGAGGTGAAGGGGGGTGGGGAATTTAAACTCTCCATGTGTTCCTGCCCCTACAGAGGTCAAGGGTCAATCTCCTTGTGGCCGTCATGGTGGATTCAAGGAAATGGAATTACCGGTAAGACTAATTCAGTTATTCTACCCTATCCTGGATAGGAACAGTCCACAGTGTTAAAAATGGTTACATGACCATTGTATCACTTTAAGTCACTTCCCGTACCTGTTTCGGAATCTTCCCTTAAAAGAAACGTGTGAACAACTTTATGCTGACCTCACTGAGGGCAGCATAAAATAGTGACAGAAATGCTGATTTCAGTAGTGTGTCACTCAGGAGCTAAAAGTAAGTGGTTGCTGAGAACCAGCATCATAATCATTGCAGCCAAGGCCTTGAATAGAGTCAAATCTACTTGAGAAGAGTTAGGCTAGGTTCACACGACATATTGTCACACGACAAATAGAGCACAACTACGCTGCAACATTTGTCGCGCGACATTTTGTTGCATTAATGTTGTGCGACAATTTTTATAATGCTAGTCTATGGTGTCGCAAAAAATCCATTCAAGATGTCATGTCACAGTCGCAGCATGTCGCATGTTGCAATGCGACACCATAGACTACCATCATAAAAATTGTCGCGCGACATTAATGCAACAAAATGTCGCGTGACAAATGTCGTCGTGTAAACCTAGCCTTATGGTTATTCATAATCTCCAGCTCTCCCGCCCGTCTGCTGATGATTGGCAGTTTTCTCCTAGAGAGAAAGGGAGAAAACTAGGTAGAAGACTGTCAGTCATCAGCAGGTGGGCGGGAGAGCAGGAATTCATGAATAACCAGGACTCTTCTCAGGTGGCCATGACTTTTTTCCAGGCCTAGTCTGCAATGATGGTGATGTTGGTTCTCGGCAACCACTTATTTTTAACTTAAATATAAGTTACAAAGTATGATATTAACTATGCTCCCTATATTTCGAAACCCCCTTTTTCCACCTGGGTCATCGCCAACTGCGTTTGTTTGGTGGAAGCATACAAAGCTACACCAGGTTGGTGACTTCCTGCTTAACTCTAAACTCATGTCCAACAGCTTCTTTTATTTCATGCTTTTCACCTCCAACAACTAAAACTTTTTGAGTTAACCAAGTCTTCCATTTCTTAACCCCGTTTGTCCCGACTGTGGAATTCACATCATTTGAGCGGCTTTGCCATAGTAGATCCTAAGGTAAGGGTTCTCTTTCCTTCATCTATGCCATTATTAACGCCACTCTCTCTGATACTAAATTGGCCTTTGTGTATAGCTGGGAATTAGATTTCGGGGAGATCCTTACTCTCGAGCAATGGCAAGGGAGGCTGGCAAGTGACACTGATGGAGACATCCATAATAGTACTTCATAGAGTATATAGTGCCATCTAGATTACATCTAATTTACCTGATGATCTCCCCCCCATGCTTTAGAGGCTGCCAAGAGATTGGTAATACTCTACACATATGGTGGGCCTGCCCTATAGTTCGGCAGTTTTGGACTAACATTCGAAGAGGAATGTTTGAAGTGTTTTGTAGAGATGTTCCTCTGTCAGCATCTATATTCTTATTGTGACTTAAGCCTCCAGCATTTAATAAAGCAGCACATAAGCTTCTACAATATATATTGATGACCACAAGGATACATATTGCTTCCAGACATAGATGCCACTCTCTTTCTCAGCAGATATACAGAGAATTAAGAAAATACTACTTTATGAGAAACGTAATGCTACTCTTAAACGGGTTATCCAATCCCTATAATGCCCCCCATATTGCCTGGCCCCTCATACTGGTTCTACTTACCACGCTTCCTGGCACCCACGTTTCTTCTGATGCCCGCACAGCCACCACTGCACCTCCCTGTTGCGCCGATCAAAACATCCGGCGATGGGAAGGGGGGCAGCCAATTGCAGGCCGCGATGGGGACGAGCCTACCTAGAGTCACCCGCAATGCTAGGGCGGCTCATTCCCATCGCGGCCTGCTATTGACTGCCAACTCCTCCCCCACATCAGAAGAGGCTCCGATGTTGGGGGGCGGGTAATTGTAACCTTTATGAAGGGCCTTGGCATTTTGGGGGGCATTATAGGGGTTGGATAATTTTAAGGAATCCATGGATAAACTGTGATAACTCCCCTAATTTGATGTACTTTTATATTTGACCATATGAGGTTGATGTATGAAGACCTGGCTTTCCTTCTTCTTCCTACCCCTTTCCTATGCTTATGTTGTCCACTTAGCTCGGTCAGCCCCCTTTCTAACGATGACATCTCTCATAATGTGTTCTGTTATGACACATTTCCTTTGTTATACTGATTATTACTTGGTATTATATTTAGCTATGTCCTACTCTGTTTCTTACGCACTTGCCCTTTCTTCATGTAATCTCATGCGTATCTTGTAATTTCTTACAACTTCATGAATAAATATATTTGAAACATAAAAACACAGGGAGTGGGGGAGCATGGGAACATTGGGAGAGGAGGAACAGGAAGTCTGTTATTCAAGCTGTTATGAAAAGTGCCTCGGTTTATTAGAACGTGAAACCCTGCAGACATTAATAGCATATGGCTAGGTTATACTATCACTGTCTAAGGGTCCTTTTACATATAAAAATAAATATGAAAAAACTAGTGCCGATCAACAACGTTATTGTGAGATTTAACATTCAAAAGACATGTATTTATGTATTACAATTAATAGATGTTTTTTTTTTGTAATTTCTCTTTCATCCTTTCCTCCTGTCTCCTATGCTAATTTACATGCCTGTTTACACAAGGGGACAGAAATTATGTTGCCAAGCGATAATTTTTAGGTCACTATAAAAGATGTGATCAACAACAAATAGTGAATTCTCACTCTCTATACTGGGCAATAATTGTGAACAACTGCTGGATTTAAAGATTTTATTTATTTTTTTTACATTATATTCATCCCGTATAAAAAACCCTCTAACCCCTTCCCAACCAGTGCCGTACTAGTGGCGCTGGCCGGGTCTTTAAAGATGAGTGGAGCAGGAGCCATAGCTGCGGGATGCCTGCTGTTTCGTCCAGCAGATACCCGTGGCTCATGTCCACGACCTGCGTTAATGCTGGTCGCGGTCATTTAACACTTCAGATTCCGTGGTTAAACCTGACCATGGCATATGAACGCGTGCAACTGGCGGCAATCAGAGGATCCAAAGCTTGTATGGGAGCAGCCCCTGCAATAGAGGATGACAGGAGGCTGCTGCAAAGTGTTTCCTATGGAGCGCCTGCCTGTAGCAGGGCTCCATAGGAAACTAGTACATTTCTCATAGACTCCAATGCTAATGCATAGACTTCAAAGTATCCCTGCTCCAGGGCACTACACTCTACCCTACTTTAACTGTGGCATCCTCAACCCTCAACACAGTCGGCACTACTTAAGAAAGAAGATTTGTGCTACAGGCACCAACTATGTACATAGGGTTTGAGATAGTCTAGGGGGACTTCAGTCTTTTCCTAGGGTGCGGGCTCTTAAATGTTACGAACAGGATTAAGCATGGGCTTAGTAGTCAACAAGGCTTGTTTTTGTTCCACCTCTTATTAGTAGGCTGTTGATGCTGTATTCTGCCTGGCAGCTAATGATGCATCCTGGTAGCTGGTTCTATAGAACATGTGGGATGCAAGTGGACAGGATACAAGTTGCTAATGAAGGAATTGGACATCAAGCTGCTTATCAGTGGTTATTGCTTTGTTCATCAAGCTGGAAGTTGGCATACTTTAGCAAGGTCATCAAAATGGTCAGCGCTGGAGCAGCACAGGATAGCAGGTACTGTGGTCAGGTTGCAGGTCTAGGACGTGTAGGGCTGGGCACTCCCATAATTTTTTATTGACTCTCTGGCCGGCATCTGCACCTGCAGCAAAAACACTCAAAAGGACATTGTTAACTGGGCCAAAAATCATCAGCAAGAATGGACAGCATCATTGATGAACCTTATACATCTTCTAAGAAGAATGAATTAGAAGCATAGGTATAGTCATACAGTACATCATCACATATTTATAAAAAAAAAAAAATTTCTCTACAACTGCAGTTCTAGCCCATAAATTACAATTACATTACAGAAATGTGGGTGGAACACTCAATCCTGGTATCTGGCTGGCTTGAAACCTTTGGTCAGGGCGAGCTTCAGGTTAATGTGGGCCCTTGGGTGATAGATCTCAGTGGGCTCCAGTGTGGCATTTTTTTTAACATTTACATGTCCCCCTGTGGCTCCCAAACCGTATAATGACCCCAATGCCCCGCAGAAAGTATAGTGACCCCCAGTGGCCCCCATACAGTATAATGACCACTAGTGGCTCTTCACACAGTATAATTACATAGTTAATTACATAGTTACATAGTTAATATGGTTGAAAAAAGACATAAGTCCATCAAGTTCAACCAAGGGATAGGTGGGGACATGAATCCCAGAAGGAATTGAGACTCAGATTTATACACATTTTCATAAGCATTAATGTCATTTACTTTTAAGATTTCATCTAAACCTTTTTTAAACTGTCCACTGTTCTTGCTGTGACCACGTCCTGAGGAAGTCTATTCCACAGACTCACAGTTCTTACAGTAAAGAAGCTTTGACCCTTCCAGAGACTCTACCATGGGGGTGGAAATCAAAACTAATGATTTTATTGGTTATTCATAAAAGGTAATACTTCCGCACCATACTAATAGAATTAGTCTTTAATGGTTAAAACATCTACTAATTAGAACGTTTCTGCAGCATCTTATCTCAAAGTTAGTATCTGTTAGCAGCGCATCCCAAACATAGGAGGAACATAACTCTTTCTTGTATGTCAGACTCTGATAAAAGGAGCGAGGGGCCTAATCAGAGGTGGACTGAGAACCCTCAGGGCCCCCGAACAAAATAAATCAAGGGCCCTCTTCCAGGCCCCACCCATACCCTACCTCCAGCCACGCCCATGTTATACATCCAGCCACACCTATATCCCGCCTCCACTACCTGGTCACACCTCCATCGTTATGCCTCTGATCCCATCACTACAGAAATACAGGGCACATACCTATTACGTCTAGTGACGTCTTCTTTGATGTAGATGTTTTCTGTCCTCGTCTTCTCCTTTCAGACCTTCAGACCAGACCGCCATGTTGTCGCCATTTTCCATCTCTGCAGTTTAACAAAAAAAAATCTTAGTTTACTACTTTTCCATCATCCTCCCATCTTCTGGACAAATCATCCTACTACCCCCAATACTGTGCTGCTGTGCTCCCTAATACTACACTGCAGAAACAGATAATACCCCTGGTAATACTAGTACCACACAGAGCCCCCCATATAAAATACCCATTCTTTGTGGCCTCAGTAGAAGCCCCCATAATGCCCCATAATAATGTGCCAGTAACACGTGCCTCTCCATGCCACCACATGTGCCAGTAATAAGTGCCTCTCTTGTGCCTCTCCCCCATGTGCCAGTAATAAGTGCCTCTCTTGTGCTTCCCCCCATGTGCCAGCCAGTAGCCCCCCCCCTTATTATGTGCCAGTAGCCCCCCATATGTGCCAGTAGCCCCCCATATGTGCCAGTAGTCCCCCTTATGTGCCAGTAGCCGTCCCCCCTTATGTGCCAGTAGCCGTCCCTCCTTATGTGCCAGTAGCCATCCCCCCTTATGTGCCAGTAGCCGTCCCTCCTTATGTGCCAGTAGCTGTCCCTCCTTATGTGCCAGTAGCCGTCCGTCCTTATCTGCCAGTAGCTATCCCACCTTATGTGCCAGTAGCCGTCCCTCCTTATGTGCCAGTAGCCGTCTGTCCTTATGTGCCAGTAGCTATCCCACCTTATGTGCCAGTAGCCGTCCCTCCTTATGTGCCAGTAGCCGCCCCCTTATGTGCCAGTAGCCATCCCCCCTTATGTGCCAGTAGCCGTCCCCCCTTATGTGCCAGTAGCCGTCCCCCCTTATGTGCCAGTAGCTGTCCCCCTCATGTGCCAGTAGCAGCCCCCTTAAGTGCCAGTAGTGCCCCCTTATGTGCCAGTTGCCCCCCTTATGCGATGCGATGCAGGCCTCTTCCGGCCTGTGTCTCAAGCTGTACCGCTCTGGCGGCGCGATGACATCATTGCGCCGCCTGCACCGGCCTCTGATAGGCTGCCAGCACTAGGCCGGCAGCCTATCAGAGGAACAGGGAGAGGACACGCCTCTCCCTCCTCTGCCGCTGCACGGAGATGAGCGCAATGGTAGCGCTCATCTCCTGATGTCCCCTGCCGCCGCGTCTGCCCTGGGGACGGGCCCCCTACTGGCCACGGGCCCTCGGTCCATGCCCCAGTGCCCTAATGGTCAGTTCGCCCCTGGGCCTAATTACCTTGGCCTTGCAGTTAAAACACATTTTACTCCCCACATCCTGCCAGCTGGCTCATTAATGTTTCCACATATGCTCAAGATGGAGGACATGTTCCTACAAAATGGATTCTCATCCCTCACAATAACTAAGACCCTCCATGCCCCTTATCATTTTAGTCGCTCTCCTCTGTACTTTTTACAGCTGTAGTGCGTCATTTCTATGGACTGGTGCCCAGAACTGAACTGCATATTCCAGATGAGGCCGCACCAATGCTTTGTAAAGTGGCAATATCACATCCCTGCCCCGCGAGTCCATGCCTCATTTAATGCATGACAATATCCTGGTGGCCTTAGAAGCAGCTGATTGACATTGTATGCTGCAATTTAATCTACCATCCACAAGCACACCCAAATCTTTCTCTATAAGAGACTTCACCAGTGTTACATCACCTAGGACAGGAATGGGCAAACTGCGGCTCTCCAGCTGTTTGCTACAACTACAACTCCCACCACGCCCTGCTGTAGGCTGATAGCTGTAGCCAGACTGGGCATGCTGGGAGTTGTAGCTTTTCAACAGCTGGAGAGCCGCAGTTTGCCCATCCCTGACCTAGGACATATGAAGCACAGAGATTATTACTACCAAGATGCATAACTTTACATTTATCAACATTGAGCCTCATTTGCCAAGTTGATGCCCAATCACTCAGAGTGTTCAAGTCAGCTTGTAGTTTATAGACATCTTCCATAGACTGTACAGTTCTACATAGCTTAGTGTCATCTGCAAAAATAGAAATGGTGCTATTAATCTCATCCTCAATATCATTAATAAAAAAATTAAATAATAAAGAGCCCAGCACTGAACCTTGGGGTACACCACTTATAACCCGGGACCATTCTGAATGGGAATCATTGACCACAACTCTCTGGACACGGTCCTTCGGCCAGTTTTCAATCCAATTACAAATTTACTTTACCTATTAAACGTCTGCGAGGGACAGTATCAAAAGCCTTTGCAAAATCCAGAAACACTACATCCACAGCTGACCCTCTGTCCAGGCTACTACTTATCTCCTCATAAAAACAAATAAGGTAAGTCTGTCACATACTCCTGTATATAGTCCCTTAGGAGTCCTTCAAACATTTTTCCCACACCAGAAGTTAAACTAACTGGTCTATAATTACCTGTGAAGGACCTTGATCCTTTTTTGAATATGGGCATCACATTTGAGAATCTTTAAAAATTATAAACAGGGGCACAGCAATGACTGAACTGAGCTCTTTAAGCCTCTTGGGTGTAATCCATCTGGACCCGGAGCCTTGTTCACATTTTCCCCATTTAACTTATCTTGGACCATATCTACAGTTAGCCAATTAAGTATATTACTGGATGTACTAACAGCCCCAGCACCATAGATATCAGCTCCTCTCTCTTCTTTTGTATATACAGAGCTAAAAAACCCATTTAGTAACTCTGCCTTTTCCCTATTTTCAGTGACTAACCCCCCTTTACCATTATTTAGGGACCTACCTGCTCGGACCTTGGTTTTTTAGCATTTATATATTTAAAGAATTGTTTGGGATTTGTTTTGCTCTCTTTTGCTGCCTGCTATTCGTTTTGTATTTTTGCCTATTTTATCTCCTTTTTACAGATTTTATTAAGCCCTTTGTAATCTTCAAACGCTACAGCTGACCCCTCAGATTTGTATTTTTAAATGCCATTTTTTGTCTTTTATTGCCCTTTTTGCAGTAGCTGTAAGCCATGGGGGGTTTAATATTAGCCATTTATACTTGTTATCTAAAGGAATACATTTTTAGTGCAATTACTCAATGTGGATTTAAAGCTCTCTCATTTACTCTCAGTATTATTATGTGACAGTAGCTGCTCCCAGTCTATGCCCTGAAATGCTGCCCTCAGCCCAGGGAAATTAGCCTTTTTGAAATTTAGTGTATTTGCTCTGCTTGACAGAGTTTGCTTCTTATAGTTCAGGGGGAATATAATTATATTGTGGTCACTATTACCTAGTGTTTCTCGAACAGTAACATTTCCAACAAGCTCTGCATCATTAGAAATTACCAGATGCAACAGATCATTGCCCCTGGTGGGAGCTTCTACAAACTGGCCCATAAAGTGGTCCTGCAGTAAGTTAAGGAATCTTCTCCCATTTGCGGTTGAGGCAGAACCATGACCCCAGTCAATGTCTGGGACGTTAAAATCTCCCATTAAGACCACTGTACCAGCCTGTGCAGCCCGATCTATTTGGTTATACAGTTACGTTTCTATCTCTTCTGTGATGTTAGGGGGTCTATGGATTACACCAAGTATTATTTTTTCAGTGTTTATATCCCTTTGAACTTCCACCCATAAGGTTTCTACATTCTCACCCACAATTGCCTCTTTCACACTTGTCTTCATATCACTCCTCACATACAGGCACACGCCACCGCCTTTTCTATTGACCCTGTCTTTCCTAAATAGTGTAAAACCCTTAATATAACTAGTCATGCGAAGAGTCTAACCATGTCTCAACCACACCAACTACATCTATGTGTTCCTCTAGTACCATAGCCTCCAGCTCCCCCATTTTGCTAGCTAGACTTCTGGCATTTGTGAAAATACATTTTAAATTACTATTACCTGTAAAGTAAATATCTGTGATTTTTGGGTTACCTTGGTTGATGTTTGTATGTAACAGGTTCTTGTTACCAGCAGTTCTATTTTTAAAGGGGGAAGTTCTGCCCAGTCTTCTCCCTACTTTCCTCGCTAACCGCAGCCCCCACTAAATCCCCACTGTCCCCTTCTATATCCCACTCTCTATCTACACTACCTACCCCCTTATTAGTATGACCAGCCATCTAACCATTTTTTCTCCCAGGGCAGTTGCACCCTCCCAATTAAGGTGCAGCCCGTCCCTACTGTAGGGCCTGTTCCTGACCGAGAAGTCGGCCCAGTTCCCCATGAACCCAAACCCTTCCTTCCTGCACCAGCTTCTGAGCCACTTATTTAACTCCCTAAGCTCCCGTTGTCTCTCTGGTGATGCTCGTGGCACTGGTGGTATTTCTGAAAACACTACCTTGGAGGTCCTGGACTTGAGCTTTTCTCCTAGTTCCCTAAAATCATTTTTAAGGACCTTCCATCTCCCCTCTGCTAGGACTGCAAATTCTGATTGGCTAGCCCAGGAGAGAGACAACACACACACAGAGTGAGTGCTGGACTGGACTTGAGAGATGACAGCCGGACACTGATATGCAGGGTCAGGAGGAGAGCTGGGAGCTAGAAGGCAAGGACTAAGCCGAAGGCAAGACTTGGGAAGTGACAGGAGCTTGTGTGTGTAATTAGGGGGCATCCACGGCTGGGCCCCTTTCCCCCAGGGGCCCCACTGCGTGGTCTGCCTCTATTGGAGGTACGCCACTGGCAGTGGGCCCCCCCCCCCAGAAGCAGTGGGCCCCCAACACATGCCTGGGTATGTCGGGTGCCGACGCTAGCCTGGGCTGTGCGTCGATCACAGGATCAGAAAGGGCATTATTGGTGACCTTGGCGATGGAACCACAAGGTTCAGGAACACGAGACACAGGTAACAGTTTTGGTACCATTCACCATTCTAGTGAAAAACTGTTTAAAAGGGGTTCCACTCACCATAGTTGATTTTAACTTTATTTCTGGTAATACATTTTAAGTGGGTACATTTTCATGAAATGTAGGGATTTCTTCCCCAAGTTCCTTGGCAGAACAGAGCTTCTATTAGTATGGTGAACAACTTTTAGGTTATCATAACCCTGTTTATTTAATATGTTTCAGCAGCTGGCATTGCTTTGATCTTGTAGGGTACAAGTTCCCATCTATTTTCCAGTTTGTTGTACCTGTGTTGTTTATGTAACCATACGCGATCTACTACACAGGGGCGTAACTACCATAGTGGCAGACCATGCGACTGCTATGGGGCCCAGGGAAAGAAGGGGCCCAGTTGGGGTCATCCCCTCTTCTACTGGGGGTGAAAACTTGGTCAGGACTCTACCCTCTAAAGGAACAACTTTTAAGAAATGAGGCAGTAGAAAAAATGGCCCAAGGGTCATTAAAAGGGATTTCGGCAGAAACCCTTCTGTCCTGTGTGGGGGTGCTGGTTTGATCCTTGCTATGGGGTCTTTCCTTCTCTATGTACGCCACTGCTCCTACACATAGTGGTTTAGCCTCAGCTTTGGCATTGTGGTCATCCATTTGTTTTTGTTGAGCATCTTGGGCTGTTTGGTTGATTACTTGTTGGATCAATTTGAGGCGCCTCAGTAGCTCTTTTCCCCAGTCAGTTTGTGGGATAACAACGGATTGTTATAATTGTCAGTTGGCACACTAAGCAGTATGGCAACCAACTTTTTGGACATATTTTAATGTATAGGCTCCTTGTTTGGTTGAACAGTGCGTTTTACGGTTATATAGCAAAGTCAATTTAGATACCCGTGTCAGCCATTTTGCTTTTCCACACTCTGGCAATTTACGCAATAGATTTATTATGTTTTACTTCATTTTTTCACATAAAACATTGCATTGATAGGCAGTTATATGTTATTTCTTTAAATATTTTACAATGTGTACATTTCTTGGAATAATTGTGACTCAAATGCTGAGGCCTGGCCAGTCAGGATATTTTCTTTCTGGTTAGGGTGGCTGGTGCATTACACAGGCCGAATTGCATATAATTGAACTCATAAAGCCCCATAGGTGTGGTAAAAGCTGTCCTCGGATGCTATGGGGACCTGCCAGTACCCACTAGTTAAATCTAAAGTAGAAAAGAATGCTGCAGAGCCCAGGGCTTATAGAGATTCTTCTATTCTAGGCAAAGGGTACGCATCTGTATGGGTGATGTTATTTAATTTGCGGTAGTCCACACAAAATCGTGTTGTACTGTCATTTTTACGCACAAGCACTAAGGGTGCGGCCCAAGGGCTATGACTGTCACAAATTACATTAGAGGCTTTCATGTCATTCACTAGCTGTTTTACTTATGGTACATGGCTGATGGTATGGGCCTGTATCTTTTTTTAATGGGTAGGTGGGATCCAGTAGGGATGGGGTGTTGGATCACTTCCACTTTCCCAAAATTTGTGGGGTGTTTACTGAAAGCAGCATTAACAACTTTCAGGACACCCTTCTTCCACTCAGCAGGGGTGTTCTGATCCCCAATGTGCAGTTACTCCCACCAGAGACCCTCTGAACAGACTTCTGCATGGCTGGTAGACTGCTTGGCTGGACAGTCGAACTGGACAATATCATTATTCCCAATATGTATTAATTTAGCAACAGTCTGGTATTTGTTCAACTAAATGGGCTGGTTACTAATGTTTAGCATGCGGACTGGCACTCAGCCACGCTTCACAGTAACTAGACTGCTGGCAGTGAGCAAGTATTCCTTACTATAGGTACCTATAGTATCTACTATAGATAGATACTATAGGTTCCACAAGGGCCTGGTAAGCTTGCCCATGTGACCATATATGTACTTTACACCAAAGTAATGTCTCACAGTGAGGTTGTAACCACATGGGTTTAGCATCAGTAATCCTTACATTTCCAGTTTCACCCTTGTGGTCACTGAAATGTTTATGCCCTCGGAGTGCTCTCAGTGTATACTGTAACACTCTAAGGACAGGCAAATGGGCTGTAACTAACTATGGCTGGAGTATACACATCAATTCCTCCACACAATTTTGTAAAATATTTATTCCCAATACCACTGGAGGAAAACCTTCATCATGAACATGCACAACTATTAACCCTTGCCGTTGTAATTCAGTGTTTAAAATCCCTGGGACGCTATGGGCTGGCCATTGCTGACGATTACATTTATCTTACCGTGAGTAGGACAAATGAGTTGGTCTAGCTCCCAATGCTGCTGACAGAATGGCAGTTCTGAAAGTAATTGTGGGACATTCACCAATGTATACAGAAAAGTTTGGATCCGAACAGTCTCCCACTGAGGGTTGGTCCATTGCCCCAGGAGATGTTAGCTTAACTGCTTGCATTCACGCTCCACATGACCAACTTTTTGACACTTACAACATATCGGTCGATCATTGGCATGGAACTGGTCAGGGCGTAATCAACCATAATTCCTAGGGTTACCATTAGAACCATATCTCTGTAGCATTTCAACATTTTTAGCAAGCTGTAACACCAACTCTTTCAAGTTAACTTCTGTATTTTCATCACATTTCTTAATATTAGACTCTACTGGTGCGCTTCTTTGTTCAGACATAAAGGCACAATTATAACCTGGGTCTGAATCAGAGCCCAGTACCTTTAATGCAAGCTCCTTAAAGTCAAGGAATGGCATATCGGGGTGTTGTAATGCAAGAACTCTCAGCTGGGTTTTTACAGCATCTAATCTGGCACCCTTGAGGGCTGCTCCTTCCAAATGACCAATGAACATAACAACTTTCTGTTCATCATTAAGGCAAATCATCTTATAAATGGCACTCATTTGATCTCTAAAGTTGTGGTGGTCTATAGTTTCTCCTCCATATTTCAGTAACCATGGTGCGCCAAAAAAGTAAGGTACTGACAAGAGTATTGTTGGAGAAGGGCTAGAGACCCCAGGACTAGCAGGGATATCATGGTCTCTGTCTACTGACATGGCAGCAGAAGTATAGTAGCACAATAAGACCGTAACCCAGACCCTGACCAGAAATTCTCTAGCTAGTAATACAGGATACAATCTTACTAGCACAGTCACTTGATTGTGGCAGACCACACAAGGGAAACACCTACAGTTACAGATGCTTATATGTTGCTGGTTCACCTCAGATATGGGCTGGGGCGTTCCAGATCCCTCTTTGTGACTCCAAATTGCAGTGGCTAAGTTTGGGGTGGCCCCAAATGGTTTGCTGGGTCCCCCGGACACCGTCGAGTTGTAACAATGAATTGCTGCTCTCCAGAAGGGATGGTAAGGTGTGGTGCACCCCAATGGGAAATAAGTCCAGAGAGTCAAGGTCTGCAGTAAACCAGAGTGCTTCTTTACTGGAGGAATTCAGCTACAAAACAATACAGGTGAGACATAGGGCTGGCTTCTCCAGTCTCCTCCCTGGCAGAAGAAGGGTTTGCTGCTGAGGAAAGGCTTGAGCTAACTGTCCCTCTCTCGCTCAGAAGGCTGGTACCTTAGCCAATGACTGAAGGCTCAGGGTCTGTGGAACTGTGGAACACCCAGGGGCTCTGACTGCTCTCCTTATATATAGTTTCTACAGGGCTTTTTTTCTCAGAGAAAAGGTGGTGGAACTCACCCCCCCCTCTCCTGGCCACACCCCTACCCACCCCTAGGACCACCCCCTAAAACCGCCCCTTTAGAGAACAGGGATGCAAGTAAAATTTGGGGGGGCTATAAAAGTCCAGCCCAGCAAAGAAACCCCCCAGATGGGGATGGCACTGTTAATGGGGGATCTGGGGATGGCATTGTTAATGGGGGATCTGGGGATGGCACTGTTAATGGGGGATCTGGGGATGGCACTGTTAATGTGGGATCTGGGGATGGCATTGTTATGGGGTGGAGGATCTGTGGATGACACTGTTATGGGGGATCTGTGGATGGCATCCACAGATCCCCCATCCTATAATAGTGCCATCCACAGCCCCCCCCCCCCACCCCATAACAGTGCCATCCACAGACACCCCCCCCCTTAACAGTGTCATCCACAGGCCCCCATCCTATAACAGTGCCATCCACAGACCCCACCCCATAACAGTGCCATTCACAGACCCCCTTAACAGTGTCATCCACAGACATTGCCGCTCCAGTACGGTTATAAAATGTTTAATTCAATTAATAATGATTCATGCTGCCCCCTCTGTAGTATAACATTCAATATATCCTACTCACAGGGCTACTGTTATATCGTAATGCAGGCCGGCCGGGCAGACGAGCGGCAGCGTGACTGACTGACATCACGTGCCTGCCCAGCCTACTTTATGAATGAAGCAAGCGGCGCAGGCACGTGACGTCAGTCAGTACTGGAGCGGTGGGGCCAGAGCACAGTGAACACACCGGCCCCGCCGCAGTTGCCGGCCCCCAGCTCCTCTTCCCAGTCCCCCCCCGCTGATACGTCGCAGCCTGCAATGCTGGAGCATCGCAGGCTCCGATGTCAAATGTCGAGCATGGTAGATGGCGGAACACCATTCCGGTGCGTCCCACCAGTAAAAAAGCCCTGAGTTTCTAGCTAAACTAGAATCTTCTAGTGGGAGGGGTGGAGTGGAGAAGCTCAGCACAAATACAATGTTACAACTCCCATCTCTCATAGACTTGCATTGGAGCTTCAGTGATACTCAATGGCAATGATACAGCAGTTTTTTCAAACAGGTTTTCAGACATAATAACACCAGACATTCAAGAGGTCAGTCTGTCTGGTTTTGGTGGTAATGGTAAACAAGCCTGGCTTTTACCCTCCAAACATGCTCTTCTTTAAACCTAATGGTAGCTGTGGAAAATTGCTAGCTTCTCATTCAGTCCCAAAATTCCCTCAGTATTCATTAACCCTTTCCACATTACACAGTGCAAATGAACAGAATATATATCACACCATACATATAAAATGCAGTTACACATTATTAAAACAGTATAAGTCAATGCAAGTTGACATTTTAAAGTGAAATAAAGTAAGGAGTTGATGACTTTGTAAAGGCGAAACAGGGGCAAATGTCCACAAATGTGCAGACTTCAAAGTATCCTTGCTCCAGGGCACTACCCAGAGCGCTGGTGACATTTATCCACATAGTGTCCCCACTCTGTATCTTTTATCATAGCTGAGTTGCAGCAGTTCCTAAACGCTTCCACTTTATAATATCACTCACAATCGATCATGAAATAATTAGAAGGGTGGAAATTTCACAAACTTACTATGTTATAACAGTGACACGTTGGAATTCAGTGTTCTCTTTAGGACAACCCATTCTTTCACAAATGTTTATGAAGGCAGACTACTTGATTAGGTGCTGGATTTTATACACCTGTGGTAATAGGACTGAATGAAACACCTGGATTCAATCATTACAAGGGCTGTCCTAATGCTTTTGTCCATATAGTGTATTTTGTGCTGAACTGTAGTATTTGGTGCTTCTGGTGAGGTATCTTGTGCCACGTTGTGGTTTTGAGAAGGTATTCTGCGGAGCACTGTGGTGTTTGTTTGGCACTGCTGGGGAGGTAAGCTGTGCTGCATTGTACCCGCAACCCCTGAAGACGCCTCACGGCGAAACATGTCGGGGGGTAGCGGTCATTGATTTTAACGAGTAACCCTATTTGCCGCATCAGTGAATATTATACCTTATAGACAGAAAGTGGGGAGAAGTGCGCACTATCCCCTGTCATGAGATACTAATCCGATCACATATAGGATTATCAAAGGAAATAGGGAGAAGGTTTTAACCATAGGCAATGATAGAATAAAAGTTAAGTTTTATTTATAGTTGAGTCTAGTTAGTCCTATAGCCAAGAGTAGGTGCAAAAAGAAAAGTTTAAAGCACTGTAGTATTTGGCGCTGCTGAAGAGGTACCGTATTTTTCGCCCCATAAGACGCACTTTTTCCCCCCCAAAAATGGGGGGAAAGTGCCCCTGCGTCTTATGGGGCGAATGCTGACATTTTTACATCGCCAGCTGCGATGTATGCGCGAGCGGGGAGTGACTGGGAGGAGGAGCTGGGGGCCCGGCAATTGCGGAGGGGCCGGTGCAGTGACTGTACCCGGCCCCCCCGCTCCAGTGCTGCACTATTAAAATATAAGGTATCTAAATCAATTAAAAGTTCTGGTCCATGCCCCCCACCCCTAATATTACCGACACACGGCTTGTTCAGTTGATAGCAGGCATTCCATGCTTCATTCATAAAGTAGGCGGCGCAGGCACGTGACGTCAGTGAGTGACGCGCCAGCCGCCCGGAATGCCTGCTATCAACTGAACAAGCCGTGTGTCGGTAATATTAGGGGTGGGGGCATGGACCAGAACTTTAATTGATTTAGATACCTTATATTTTAATAGTGCAGCACTGGAGCGAGGGGCCGGGTACAGTCACTGCACCGGCCCTCCGCACTGCCGCCCCAGCTCCTCCTCCCAGTCCCTCCCGCTCGCTCAGTTTATGGGGGAGGGGTCTGTGGATGGCACTGTTATGGGATGGGGGATCTGTGGATGGCACTGTTATGGGGTGGGGAGGGTCTGTGGATGACACATATATAACAGTGTCATCCACAGATCCCCATAACAGTGCCATCCACAGATCCCCCATAACAGTGCCATCCACAGATCCCACATAACAGTGCCAGCCCTGTTATGGGGGATCTGTGAAGGATACTGTTACAGGGGGCTGTAACAGTATCCTTCACAGATCCCCCATAACAGTATCCTTCACAGATCCCCCCAATAACAGTATCCTTCACAGATCCCCCCATAACGGTGTCAGTCACAGATCCCCCACAACAGTCAGACACCCCCCATAACAGTGCGTCATCCACAGATCTCCCCCATAACAGTGCGTCATCCCCAACCCCTCCATAAGTGTCATCCCCAGATCCCCCATAACAGTACGTCATCCCCAGATCCCCCATAACAGTACGTCATCCCCAGATCCCCCATAACAGTGCCATCCCCAGATCCCCCATAACAGTGTCCTTCACAGATCCCCCATAACAGTGACATCCACAGATCCCCCATAATAGTGCCATCCACAGACCACCATTAGTTCGAAAAGCACACCTTTTGGTTAAAAATATTTTTTTTCTTATTTTCCTCTCCAAAAACCCCAGGTGCGTCTTATGGGCCGGTGCGTCTTATAGGGCGAAAAATACGGTATTTAGCACTGCACTGTGGTATTTTGGCACTGCACAGTAATGTTTTTTGGGGATGCTACTGAGGTAATAGGGGGTTGCTGCACATTAGTATTTGTTCTCTGATGAGGACCCAGTACAATAAGTGTGAGACATGAAACAGACCATAATAACCTTATCAAGAATATTAGGAAACTGCTGTGAATCATTTATGCTGATGATTTCTTGGAAAAGAATTGCACTGGTTGGTACGCTTGTATCTATGACAGAGCTTGCTTAGTTTTTAGAACCCAACATTACTGTGGATTTGTTCTTTGAAAAAGAATAGCCTTAATTAGGACATTGCTACAAGTGTAGATGCACTGTAATTGATGCCGGCTGTCAGCTGTCTATTAGCAGACGGACAAGTATGATACTTATTATTCCTCCTGTTTGCTTGGACTGTGTGATTGTACATAAGCTAACTTCTTTTTACAAAACCTAAAAATGTGATACCACTCGTTCCTTATATACTTAAATCAGCAAAAAGATATTACTTTTACTTGAGCTCAGAAGAAAGTGAGCATCTTTTGATATAACCCTGTGTTGTCCCATTCCTCACTTATTGCCACTAGAAGTTTAATTATATAGTTATAACTGGTATTACCAGTTGGGGTTTTGTCCCTGTACAGTCTGACATTGTCCAATGAGGGGCTCCAGTGTGAGACTGTGCAGGGGCACAACCCCAACTTGTAGCAACCAGTTGTACCTTTATTCATAGGTTTCTAGTAGGAATAATAACGTAATGATTATAGACACCGCGCTCAGCCTGATTAGCAAAGAACCCCCTTCCTTGACTAGTAAGGGGGTTCTTTGCTAGTAAGGCTGAGCGCGGTGTCCATAGCATTTTTAGTGGTTTATCACGTTATTATAGAAGCTTACGGGACTGCGGAGACACCGCAGCTTATTATGAGTATATAGCGCCAGTGGTTTCCAGTATTATAATAAGGTAATGGCTACACATACAGAATCGTTACTGCATGGGGAATACAAGTAGTTACTAAAACAGAAGTGACAGGTCCTCTTTAAAGATGACCTGTCATCTTACTGATGACTGACTTAGCAAATACTTGTATTCCCTAGGAAATCACAATTCTGGATCGGCTTTTTGTGAAACTTATTCTCCTGAATATAGAGTAATAAATTGACATCTGGGTGTTACCATTCCCCTGGTCACAGAGGTGTGGCAGTACTAATTGGCCAGTTTCAGACTCTGCAAGGTCACATCACCAACTAATATCACCAGTAGAGATGAGCGAACATTTAAAAAAAGTCCGTTGTTCGGGGTTCGGGTGGTGGTTAATTGCGCATCCCGTTATGGATTCCACAATAGCGCATATGGAATCCATAAGGGGCGGCTGCCACCAACCCGAACTGTAGAACAGCTGAAGGACCTGGCGTGACGTCACTGTCATGTGATCAGTGCAGGGCGTGGCTCAGCACGGATCAAATCCAGTGCTGAGCCACGCCCCCTGCACTGATCACATGACAGTGACGTCACGCCAGGTCCTTCAGCTGTTCTACAGTTCGGGTTGGTGGCAGCCGCCTTATGGATTCCATATGCGCTATTGTGGAATCCATAACGGGATGCGCAATTAACCACCACCCGAACCCCGAACAACGGACTTTTTTTAAATGTTCGCTCATCTCTAATCACCAGTTGTCAAGTCCTTCATACATTTCTAGGAGAAATAACAGAGGAACAGCGCAACACCTCATTGTAAGAAGAGATGTTCAAGATTTGTCATTTCATAAAAATACAAGTATTTAGATAATTCGACATGTAAGGAGAGCCAAAAGGTCCCCTTTAAAGGGGTTTTTGCCTCCACTTGCAGAGCTGCTTAGGGGATGAAGGGCCTCACTACACTACTCTACAATAGATATTAACATAGTAACATAGGGGGAGATTTATCAAACCGGTGTAAAGTAGAACTGGCTTAGTTGTCAATAGCAACCAATCAGATTTCACCTTTAGTTTTCCAAAGGAGCTATGAAAAATGAAAGGTGGAATATGATTGGTTGCTATGGGCAACTAAGCCAGTTCTACTTTATACCAGCTTGATAAACCTCATTCATAGTTTATAAGGCTGAAAAAAGACATATGTCCATCCAATTCAGCCTGGTAAACTGCAAGTTGAGTCAGGGGAAGGCAACCCCCCCCCCCTTCCCCTCATGAGGTGAAAGCCAATTTTCCTCATTTTAGGGAACGAAAAGTTCCATAGTCTCACTGCTCTTACCGTAAAGAATCCTTTTCTATGTTTGTGTACAAACCTTCTTTCCTCCACACGCAGATGATGTCCCATCGTCACAGTCCTGGGGATAAATAGATGATGGGAGAGATCTCTGTACTGACCTCTGATATATTTATACATAGTTATTAGATCTCCCCTCAGTCGTCTTTTTTTCTAAAATGAATAAACCTAATTCTGATAATCTTTAAGAGTACTGTAGTTGCCCTATTCCAGTTATTACTTTAGTTGCCCTCCTCTGAACCCTCTCCAGCTCTGCTATGTCTGCCTTGTTCACAGGAGCCCAGAACTGTACACAGTACTCCATGTGTGGTCTGACCAGTGATTTATAAAGTGGTAGGACTATGTTCTCATCACGGGCGTCTATGCCCCTTTTGATGCAACCCATTATCTTATTAAGTCCCTGGTATATTAGGTGGCTTAATACTCCTATCAGTATTTTATTATTGTTTTTGCCTCCATGTATCTCTACCCACAGTGAGTCCACATGTTCCTTTCCCTCACTTATATGTTCCCGGAGTGTGGGCTTTAGACAGGATACATAAAAGCAAACCCCTCCCCCTCATTTTTTTACGATCCTTTCTAAACAGACTGTAGTCATAGCTATCATCTAGCCATGTCTGTTATTCCCACTAGGTGACAGTCCTCCTCAGACATTACTAATTCCAGTTCACCACTTTACTTTACACATTACTAATACTTTACACAAACACAAAGGGAACCAATGCCAATATGAACCCTCATGCCTGAACTAAGATTAGCTGGGGCAATGCATGATGCACTATTAAATATGGAGGTTCATGGGACAAAGAAATATATCACTATAAAGCTGGAGTGTACCCTCCCAAAAACTAAACCACAACCTATAAGAAAGCTGGAGCACACTCAAATTTTATTAAGAAAAGTAATAGTTTATTCAAATGTCAAAATTCATAAATTTATTTACTTACCTGATATATAGATAAATAACATCGCTGTTAAAAACAAGGTGGGCAGAGAGAAAAGAGCGCCACCCTGGTGGAACACAAACAGAATATAAAACTATATAAATTGTAGCAATTTGCAAGCACAAAAGGCAGAGCTACATACATATAAAGTGTAGGATATAATGGTTTTTTGCTTTTCTGTGAGATTACTCCTGTCACTTTGTATTTACAAAAAGCAGCTACTGGTCAGTCCTACCATTATATCCTACACTTTATATGTATTTAGCTCTGCCTTTTGCTATATGTATTTAGCTATACACTTTATATATTTTTATATTCTGTTTGTGTTCCACCAGGGTGGCGCTCTTTTCTCTCTGCCCACCTTGTTTTTAACGGCGATGTTATTTATCTATATATCATGTAAGTAAATTAATGAATTTTGACATTTAAATAAACTATAACTTTTTTTAATAAATTGAGTGTGCTCCAGCTTTCTTATAGGTTGTAATACTTTACACATTACTAATTCCAGTTCACTTTTAGCATAAGTATACATACAAATAAAAGTTTTTTTGTATATTTTTTTTACCCTACACCTTTCCTTGGGAACTGTTCTAGTCCCTCCCTACAATCCACTCCCAGTTCTATTACCTCGCTCCAGATCACTATTTGCACTATCTTCCCATCCTATAATGTAATTACCCTCCCCCAGTCCCTAGTTTAAACACTCCTCCAACCTTCTAGCTATCTTCTCCCCAACACAGCTGCACCTTCTTATTGAGATGCAGCCCATCCCTACGATAGAGCCTATAGCCAACAAAGATGTCGAACAAGTTCTCCAGGAACCCAAATCCCTCCTTCCTACACCAGCTCTTCAGCTACTTGTTTACTTTCCTACTCTCCTGCTGTCTTTCTGGTTTGCAAGTGACTTGCCGCATTTTGACGTACTATTACGTCATGGTGATCGGGCAGGCACTGGAGAGGTGCGCTCCCAATCACTGCCGCTGGGCCCCTGCTGTATCCGCAGGAACCCTGCCCTCTACCTTGCACGGCATCGGGACCTGCCTTCTACGGGGGCAGAGGAGATCCAGACCAAGGCTGAGGCTACTCAGTGTGATACACTAACAGGCAATGCATTACAATACAGATGTATTGTAATGCATTGCAGCGGGGATCAGACCCTGAAAAGTTGAAGTCCCAGTGGGACAGAAATAATTTTTTTTTAAAAAAAAGCCCCAAAAAGTGTTTTTAATAAAAAAATAAAGTTTCAAGTTAAACAAGAAAAAAACATACATATTAGGTATCACTGCGTCCATAACAACCAGCTCTATAAATACATCACATGATCCACCCCATCCGATAAAGGCCATAAAAAAAAAACCTGTATCAAAATAAGCCATTTTTGTCACAAAAAGTGCAACACAAAGTGATCAGAAAGGCGTATGTCCCACAAAATAGTACCAATCAAACCGTCACCTCATCCCGCAAAATATGAGACCCTACCCAAGACAATCGGTCAAGAAATAAAAAAAAACTATGACTCTCAGACAATGAAGACACTAAAATATGATTTTTTAGTAGCTTCAAAACTGCTATTATTGTGTTAAAGTGAAATAAAAAACAAAAAGTAGACACATTATGTATTGCCGCGTCCGTAACAACCTGCTCTATAAAAATCTCACATGATCTAACCCCTCAGGTGAACACCGGAAGAAAAAAAATGGTGCCAAAAAAAAGCCATTTTTTTGTCACCTAACATCACAAAGTACAACACCAAGCGATCAAAAAGGCATTTGCCTCCCAAAATAGTACCAATCAAACCGTCACCTTATCCCGCAAAAAATGAGACCTTACCTAAGACAATCGGTCAAAAAAGCTATGGCAATGGAGACTAAAACATCGTTTTTTTGGTTTAAAAAAATGCTATTATTGTGTAAATCTTAAATAAATAAGAAAAAGTATACACATTATGTATTAACAAATCTGTATCGATCTGCTCTATAAAAATGTCACATGACCTAACCTCTCAGGTGAACGCTGTAAAAATAAATAAATAAAAACTGTGCCAAAACAACCAATTTTTTTGATCACCTTGCCCCATAAAGTGTAATAATGAATGATCAAAAAATCATATGTACCCAAAAATGGTACAAATAAAAACATCAACTCTTCGGCCAAAGCCCAAGAAACAAGCTACAAAATTGTATCTAGATGGTACAGTGATGATCCACGTGTGGTGGAATTGTAGCGGCCTACGGCCTTTCTGGAACTTTGTTCACAAAACAATCAAGGAAGTCACAGGTGTCCCCATTCAAAACTCCCCAGAAGCCTACTTGCTGTTCGACTGTGTCCTGAATGTCCCAGCATATAATAAATCCCTCCTAAAATACATAGTACAGGCAGCGAAGGCGGTGATTCCCAGATATTGGAAATCCACCTCTCCCCCCCTCACCCGAGGAGTAGTTTGATGAAATTGCCCTGTATCAGAGACTAGAGGACCTCATTAGCATTACACCCGCTTACACCTCACGATATGTTAAGACATGGAGCCCCTGGGAAGCCTTTCGCTCCTCAGCCTCATTTCGGGATGCACAGGTCTAACCTCTTCAAGAAACTGCAACCCTTTCCCCTTCCCTCCCCCCTGTCCCCTTGTCTAATGTCTGTCTGTCTACTATCATGACCCACATGTCCACTTGGGCATTTCTACCTCATATTGTTCCATGGTTTAAACTGTTTAATGACGGGTTCTTTATACCCATCACAGTTCTATAGATGTCATACTTGAAAAATATCAATAAAACCTAAATGAGAGAAAAAAAAAAAAGGTCAACTCTTCCTGCAAAAATGAGCCCCTGAACAAGACAATTGGCAGAAAAATGAAAAAAATAAGGCGTTCAGAAAATGGAGACACAAAAACATAAATTTTTTTAAAAAAAATGCTTTATTATGTACAGTTGTGTTCAAATTTATTCAACCCCCAATGCTGTAAAGGGTTTTAGGGAATTTAGTGTACATTTGTAATTGTGTTCAGAATGAAATCTTACAAGGACTTTTTAAAGAACCAAATGCAACTAAAATGACATCAATTGTTTTTGTCATACAGTATTAAATGTTTTTTTTGTGATTTCTTCATTGACACAATTATTCAACCCCTTAAAGACTACCACTCTTAAGAACGGAGGTTCATTTAAGTGTTTTCGATCAGGTATTGAAAACACCTATTGGATGTCAAGGAGCAGCAATCAAGCAGAATAAGCACCAATTAGGCAGATGTAAAATGACTGTGATGCTCAGCTCCTTCTAGACATTTACTGGTGTGTTTACAAACATGGTGAAGTCAAGAGAATGGTCCAGGAAGACAAGAGAAGAGGTGATTTCTCTTCACAGGAAGGGCAATGGCTATAAGAAGATTGCAAAGATGTTAAACATACCAAGAGACACCATAGGAAGCATCATTCGCAAATTCAAGGCAAAGGGCACTGTTGAAACGCTACCTGGTGCCAGAAAGAAGATGCTGACTTTGACTGCTGTGCGCTACCTGAAGCGCAAAGTGGAGAAAAGTCCCCGTGTGACTGCTGAGGAACTGAAAAAAGATTTGTCAGATGCGGTACTGAAGTTTCAGCTCAGACAATAAGGCACACACTGCGTAATGAAGGCCTCCATGCCAGAACTCCCAGGCGCACCCCCTTGCTGTCTCCAAAGAATAAGAAGAGTCGACTGCAGTATGCCAAAAGTCATGTGGACAAACCACAAAGGTTTTGGGACAGTGCTCTGTGGACTGTTGAAACAAAATTAGAACTGTTTGGGCCATTGAATAAACGCTATGTTTGGAGGAGGAAGAACAAGGCCTATGAAGAAAAGAACACCTTGCCTACTGTGAAGCATGGCGGGGGGTCAATCATGCTTTGGGGCTGTTTTGCTTCTACAGGTACAGGGAAGCTTCAGCGTGTGCAAGGTACCATGAATTCTCTTCAGTACCAGGAGATATTGGATGAAAATGTGATGCAGTCCGTCACAAACCTGAGGCTTGGGAGACGTTGGACCTTTCAACAGGACAATGATCCCAAGCATACCTCCAAGTCCACTAGAGCATGGTTGCAGATTAAAGGCTGGAACATTTTGAAGTGGCCATCGCAGTCACCAGACTTAAATCTGATTGAGAACCTCTGGTGGGACTTAAAGAAAGCAGTTGCAGCGCGCAAGCCTAAGAATGTGACTGAACTGGAGGCTTTTGCCCCGTGAAGAATGGGCGAAGATACCTGTAGATCGCTGCAAGAAACTTGTGTCAAGCTATGCTTCATGTTTAAAAGCAGTTATAACTGGAAAAGGATGTTGTACTAAGTACTAAGATTGAATGTCACTTGGGGGTTGAATAAAACTGATAATGATGTGATCACAGAAAAGACATTTGTGGTTATTTCATTATAAATGTTGTTATATTTGTCTGACATACAAGTGCCTCTTTGATTTAATTGTAAACAAGATGACTGAAATGATCAAAATCAATGTCAAACTGGCCAAAACACTCAATTTCAGTGGGGGTTGAATAATTTTGAACACAACTGTATAACTGAAACAAACAAATAAAGTAGACATATTTGATATTATTGCGTCCGTAACAACCTGCTCTATAAAAATAGCACATTTTCTACCCTGCCAGATAAATGTTGTAAAAAATATTTTAAAAAATTAAAAACGGTGCTAAATTAGCCATTTTTTGGTTACCTTGCCTCACAAAAAAGTAATATAAAGCAATTAAAAATCATATGTACCCCAAAATAGTACAAATAAAACTGGCACCTTATCCCCTAGTTTACAAAATGGGGTCACTTTTTGGGAGTTTCTACTGTAAGGGTGCATCAGGGAGGCTTCAAATGAAACATGGCATCTATAAACCAGTCCGGCAAAATCTGCCTTCCAAAAACCATATGGCGCTCACTTTCTTCTGCGCCCTGCCGTGTGCCCTGTTTTAAAAGCAGAGAAATTGAAATGTTGAAAATTGCAAATTTTTTTAAATTTTTGGTAAATTTGAGATTTTTTCATAAATAAAGGTGACTATCATGAAGTACAATCTGTCACGAGTGTTATAAAGTGACACATCTCAGATTGGTAAAACTGGCCCGGGGTAGAAGGGGTTAATGAATGATAAAAATTACAAGTAATACATGTCTATAGCTCAATATACCTTTTAATGCCTCATCACCAGCATTTACTGTAAGCTGTAAAATGATGATAATTACCACCAAAATAATTTAGTCAAGTACCACAGGCCTCAAAAAAATCACGGACGCAGGAAAAAAGTTGCCTATTTTTATGGACTGTCCAGAAATTTCTAAACGGTTGGCAACCCTGCTCGAGTGCCAAGAAGACAACTCACTGTTCGATGATCCCGGTCTTTGTGACAGATTTCCCTAGACCAGGATCAGGAGTGCCCTCCCTGAACTGACATTTCCCTTTATCTGCCAACCTTGCAAACTTGTTGGGCGGTGTCAGATCCAGGCTAGCCTCCCTGGCACACTTCCCTCTACCCTGCTTTCTAACTATTAGCGAGCTACCTACCTAGCTCTCCTGATCCTCCTTGCTACCACCCTCCCCTGCATCTACCCCATTGAGTGCCTGTTCAGTGAGCAGCAAACTCTTTTCCATTTTGCCAAGGTATCTTAATGTTGAAATTGTCTCGTTTACATACAGGATATAATTCCAAATAGGCAATTTGCCCAGTTCCAGGACTGCATAGATTTGACAAGATGTACACTGGACTGCATTGGCAGTGATGGAGCACATACCTACTAATTAGAATTACACAAGATAGAAAAAAATACAATACAATGCAGTGAGAAACAACTGCCTGAAAGTAGTCTCTTCCTAAATTCCCTGAATCTAAAGTCACTTAATCTTAAATCACACACTTAATGCAAACACACGCTTGAAATCAAACAAGTGAACGCTCACAAATTCGTGAGCCTGTCTTCTTATACAGGCTGCTGTCAGATAACTTCAAACCAGACTGATGTTTTTTAGGGTGATAGATGGTAATAATGTGATCCTGCCTACTATATACCATCATGGCTGAGCAGCCTGACAGGAACGCTCACAAATATGTAGTATATGCAAGTACCAGAGCATAGTGTATAGTGAGGCCCCGCCCACCAGGCAGCTCTGCAAGTGGAGGCAACCAGTCCTACTCACATGCTAAGACAGGTTGCTTGGTGGCCGTTTTAAATAATTTCCAGAGATCTCCTTTAGTTTCATAATATATCTGTATTGGACAGGGCTTCTCAATCCTATTCTACTGTGAGTCACACCAGCCAGAACACGGTGATTGTTGGGCTTCACTATTGGTTATAGTCCATGTAACAAGTTTTATAAACTGCTTCAATTTATCTAATAAAATTGCCCCTTGATCCCAATATAACATTAAAATAAGTCCTAAGTGCCTAAGAAGTCAGTTACAATATAAACTGGATATTTCCATAGTAAGTCTGTGGAGCATATAATCACTTCTGTCAAAACTGCCTCACCAGTGAGGCAAAGCTCACAATTTGGAAAGCACTAGCAAAGGGGAGGTTTGCTATTCTGTCTTGGAAAACGATCTCCTTGTGGTTGCAAGAATCCACCATTAAGGGTGCATTCACATTACTGTTTAGCTTTCCGTTATTCTGATCCGTCAAGAGCATCTGTTTGAGCCATTTCTGATGCAACAGGGTCCTTTTTTTTTATAGGATCCTGTTTTTCTCTCTTCTTCTGACGGATCAGAAGAACCGAAAGTTAAACTGTGATGTGAACTCAGCAGAACTAACTGAATATAGATTTATATAAGTAGTAATAAAGTAGCTGTATAATGTCCTACTTGAAGGAGCTCCAAAGATGGTTGTGTAGATAAAGAGCTATACACCATCGGAATTGCCTATATGATTCAGTAAAAGTTTAGGTCCTTGACAAAGATTAAGGAATTAAAGAGCTGTCTGCAGGGCCGGTGCAAGGATTTTTGCTGCCCTAGGCAAAGGTCCATTTTGCCGCTACCCCCCCACCCATGTCACTCACTCACTGACAGGCACGCACACACTGACAGGACACGCACACACTGACAGACATGCACTCACTCACTGAACGACACACACTCACTGAATGACGTATACTGAAACTCACTGATACCACACACACACAACAAACTCACTGACAGACATACAACCACTCAGATACTCAATGACAGACAAACACAGACACTTACTGACAGACAGGCATACACACTCACTGACATACACACACTCACTCAATGACAGACAGGCATACACACTCACTGACATACACACACTCACTCAATGACAGACACACAGACATTTACTGAAAGACAGACATACACAGGCAGGCAGACACTCACTCAGTCAAACACTTACCCTAAGTTCACACCTGAGCGTTTTACAGCACGTTCAAACGCGCTGTAAAACGCTCAACACATGAAAACCAATTCTTTCCTATGGCCCTGGTTCTCACTTGAGCGTTTTACAGCGCGTTTGAGACGCGCTGTAAAACGCTGCGACGTATAAACAAGTACTTGAGCTTTTTTGAGGCGTTTGTCGTGCGTTTGTGATTGACACCACAGTAGTCAATCACAAGAGCTAGACAACTGTCTACTGCGTTTCCTATTTGCAAAAACGCGCTGAAATACGCGCGACAAAAACGCGCGTAAAACGCGCGTTTCAAGAACGCTCAGGTCTGAACCCAGGGTTAAACACTTACCTCCCTGGGGTCCAGTGTGGTGCAGCTCCTCAGTCCTCCAGCGTGCCGTTTAGTATGTCAGGCCGGAATGACGTCATATTCCGGCTCCCTGCATCACAGAGGGCACGCGAGGAGTGGGGAGCTGCTAGAACAGCCTCCCTTGTCGCCCACCTCCTCTGCTCCGGTAATTTACTGGCAGAGCAGGCACCTGCCATCAGGGTAAGCAGGTGCCTGCTCTGCCAAATTTAAAAAGGATCTCCACCTCCTGGCCCCCCTGTAATGGCGCTGGGGGTGGCTCAAGAGCCGCTCGCCCAGCGCTGCAGCCCCAGACAGCGGGCGCCCCCAGCAGGCCGGCGCCCTAGGCGGTTAGGAATATCACAATTTCTAGCTGTATATCAGAACCCAGGCCCTCCTGTTGGGAGATTTCTTTGGTGCAATGTTCATCCTCTCATCTATTCCTTTTCGTTTCAGACAAGTCTATTAGTGGAACCCCTCAACAACCTGCGATCTTCTGAGTCTAGTCCCCCAATCTATTTAAGCCAAAGTATGAAAGTCTGCCTTTATGCTAAGTTATTTCCTTTAGCTCACCTGCAGAGAGGCTGTGTTCTTCAAGGAAAAAAATCTAGGTGGTCTTTAAAAAAAAAAAAAATACAACCAATAGTAGAGATTTTAGGCTGGGAACACACCTAGGCGTTTCTGAATCGCGCGTTTTACGCGTGTTTTTGGATGCGCGTTTTTGTCACTAAGAAACGCGCGTCATACGCGCGATTCAGTGATTCTCCCCTATGGCAACATTGTCCATAGGCGCGTTAAAACGCCCCAAAGAAGCTCATGTACTTGTTTGGGCGTTGGGCGTTTTACAGCGCGTTCAAACGCGCTGTAAAACGCCCAAATGTGAACCATGCCCATAGGGATGCATGGCTTTTCACATGTTGAGCGTTTTTCAGCGCTTATGAACGCGCTGAAAAACGCTCAGGTGTGTTCCCAGGGTTAAGGAAATCTGTCAGCAGGAATTTCACTGTTAAACAACTTAGGTCCTTTCCTTGTTGGACTAAAATATAGTGATACCTTTCACATATTATTCTGTCTTTTCATCCTGCAGAAAAGTACTGTTAAGGGCTCTTTCACACTACCGTTTTTTTTTCCGTCCTAGAGTTCCGTCCTCAGGGCTCTAGGACGGAAAGATACTGATCAGGATTATCATAATGCATTCTGAATTTAGAGAAATACTTTCAGGATGCATCAGGATGTCTTCCGTTCAGTATGTGAATGTTTTTTGGACGTTGACAAAACCGCAGCATGCTGCGGATTTATCTCCGTCCAAAAATCTGGAAGACATGCCGTAACGCCGAATCCGCAAATAATGCCCATTGAAGTGCATTAATCCGGAATTAAACTAAACGTCGTTTCGGCGCATCGCAGGATCCGACTTTTAGCTCTGCGCATGCGCAGCAGCAGTTCCGATCGGGGCCCCAGTGTAAGCTGGGGCTCCGATCTGTTACCATGGCAGCCAGGACGCTACTGAAGTCCTGGCTGCCATGGTAAGTACTCCGCAGCAGTGTACTTACCTGCGCTGCGGCCTCCGGGCGCTCCTTCATGACGTCACAGGTCCGGGAGGCGCATTGATCTATGCGCCGCAGGGACGTGTGACGTCATGAAGAAGCGCCCGGAGGCCGCAGCGCAGGTAAGTACACTGCTGCGGAGTACCATGGCAGCCAGGACTTCAGTAGCGTCCTGGCTGCCATGGTAACCTGAAAGCATTTCGAAGACTGATCAGGATCCTGATCAGTCTTCAAATGCTTTCAGGCGACTTGCATTCTGACGGATCCGGCGGGACGGAAGTGCCTGCCGGATCTTCAGAACGCAAGTGTGAAAGAGGCCTTATCCATACACAAATGAGCAGTGAAGTGCACTGAGGGTGGGCACAAAACACTCTGTGCACCTTTGCTCCTCCTGATTCTTGTATCAGCCCCTCCCTCTCTTTTTTGGTTGACAGTTTAGGTTCCTGCATAGTAATGGTGCCAATCAAGACAAGGGGGTAGCTGGCAGAGGAAGCAGGATGAACATACAGTAGGTGCACAGAGTTACTTGAACACTTAGGGGTTTGTGCCACTATTATAAATGCATCCCGCCCAACAGATATCGCTGTTATATTTCTCAATCTACTACCATTTATCAAAACTGCCTTATTCTAAAGTTATTAGCCTACCATTGCACCCTGTGGCAAGTCTTGATGTTCTCAAAAAGAGAAATAATATAAAATATTGTAATTTGATGTTATAAGGCAAGCATTCGAGACTTTAAGGTCTCTTCTTCAGGCCAGAAATGAAAAAAATCTCTAAAGAAACATGGATATACACAGGAATGTACAGAGAGGTGGAGTAATAAATTGCAAAACACAAACATAGGAATGCTTTTGGTAAAGGGGTCCTTAATTAATTTACAGATAAGCTATGTGAAAGTTTGTTAGTCTATGAGTTTAGAGAGGAGACGACCCCTCTTTCTCCTCAGATGTTGCAGCACGCCATAAAACCTTGAGACATGTGTTAAGTTCATCAAAGACAGTCATAGATTTGTATTCCCAAACTCGTCTATCCCTTTGGGATTTGAAATTATCCTTTAACATTAATACTTGGAGGTCTGTAATGCTATGGCCAGGATCACCAAAATGTTTGGCAACAGGGAAAGTTGCCCTTTTCTCCTTTATTGAATGACTGTGAGACCGTATCCTTGCCCTGAGTGTCTGCCCTATTTCTCCCACATAAACCCTGAGTTGGACATTTAGTGCACATAATAAGCAGAGGTGCTCCTAGCCTTCCTGAGGCGAAAACTGAAACACAGCGTGATAATGATGACACTGGCCTCTGATAGGCTACAGGAACTAGGACGAAAGCTTATTAGAGAAAGCGGTGAGCCAGGGAGACATCACTGCCGTCAGAGCATTCAACTGTATTGCTGTCCTGATTACAGCAATGCAGTTGAATATGTAAAGATAAGCGTTTCCACAATTAAAAAGCTCATTGCCCATGGCCCTTCTGCTGCCCCCCTCTTGCCCCTACCTGGTGCTGCCTGAGGCGATTGACTCACCTGGCCTCATTGGTGGTGTAGCCCTGATAATGAGGTACACCACATTGGATGCAGAGCACGTGAATGTTCCAGGAATCTTATAGTCCTGCTGGGTGTTGGAGATACGTATCCTGTCTGTGGTCAGTATGTGGCAAATCAAGTTAGATTTTCAGTTGCTGTTGGTTACGTCCTGCTGATGTCAGGACACATCTCACTGCTCTAAGGCATGATGGGACAGCAGTCACATGAGAAACCAGGAAGTAGGATTCAAACATGGGGGATAAGAAAGAATATTTTACAGTGAAAAGTAGCTTATGGCACAAACCCCTTAACTACTCATTAACTGCTGGATTAACAGTTTTTTTCTTCAGAATAAAGCTACAGACCGCTAGATGAAAGGTATCATTACATTTAGCTCAGCTAGTCCTACAAGGCATTGAGCCTGGTTTAAAAGTGCATGTCTTAATGACGGATTTTACCATTCATATAGCCGTATGAAGGCTTGTTTTTTGCGGGACAAGTTTTACTTTCTAATGGCCCCACTTTACTGTTGCATACAATGTAGTGGGATGCAGGAAAAAAAAGTTCCAAATGAGGAGGAATTAAAAAAAAACTTAATTCCCACTGTTTTAGGAGTTTTGTTTTCACGGCATTCCCTATACAGTAAAAATGACCTGTGTCCTTCAGCACGATTTCAATGATACTACATTTAAACAGGTTTTCTTGTGTTTTAGTACTGAAAAAAAACTTTGGAAAAAACATATTTTTCTTTGCCTTGCCATATTCTGACCCCCATAACTTAATAGTTAGGTGTACGGAGCTTTATATTAGGTTTTAATCTCTCTTTAGTCGACTTTTTTGGGAAAGTGAAGCTACAAAAAAAAAAAGGGAATTGCCCATTGTTGTTTTGTTCATTACGCTGTTCGCAGAATGGGATATTTTTATATTTTTTTAGAACAGGTGTTTTTGGATGTGGTGATATCCATGGTGTTTATTTTTTATTGTGTTTTTACAATTTTATTCTAGGGAAAGGGGGGGAGGGGTGTTCCAATCATGTGCTGCCACCTGCAGGCCACTTTTGAAATATACTAGTAATCCGTTTGGAAGCCTTGTACAGGCTCAGGCCTATTACTTCTACTAAACGCCTTCCCTAATCTCAGCCAGGGGAAGGTGTTTCAGGCCAGGAAGTGCGCAGCTTCCGGTTTTAGCGCTCCCAGATGCAGTGGTCACATTTTACCATAGCATCTGAGGAGATAAATGTATAGGATTTGCATTTTCACCTCAGTGGTTATAGCACCTGCTGCGTTCGCAAAGGGGGGGACATCTTTAAAGGAGTCCAGAAGGGGTTAAAACGCCATAAACAAAAAAAGATACACATTGAGGCCCCTTTCACACGGGCGTCATGTTTGACGCCCGGATAAGAGGCGGGTGCGTTGCGGGAATATGCGCGTTTTTCCCGCGGGGGTGCAAACGTTTGTAATGCGTTTTGCACGCGCGTGAGAAAAAACGCCATGTTTGGTACCCAACCCGAAGCCGGACTTCATCACTGAAGTCCGGTTTCGGGTCTTCTGAGAATTGTTTATTTCCCTTATAAAATGGTTATAAGGGAAATAATAGCATTCTTAATAAAGAATGCATTGTAAATGAAGTGGAAGGGTTAAAAATAATAAAGTTAACACCTTAGCCACTTGATGCGTAGTCGCGATCTCTCCTCTCTTTCCCTGCAGCATCTAAGATCTACAGGACCTGTGATGACGTCACATCACATGGTCCAATCACATGGTCCATCTTTAGATCTTAGATGCTGCAGGGAAAGAGAGGAGAGATCGCGACTACGCGATCAAGTGGCTAAGGTAAGTTAACTTTTATTATTTTTAACCCCTTCCACTTCATTTAACAATGCATTCTTTATTAAGAATGCTATTATTTCCCCTTATAACCATTTTATAAGGGAAAATAATAGAGATTGGGACCCGTTGCTAAGCAACAATGCGGGAAAATCGCAACGCATTCGCACTTGCTTGCGGATGCTTGCGACTTTCCCGCAGCCCCATTCACTTCTATGGGGCCTGCGTTGCGTGAAAAACGCAGAATATAGAACATGCTGCGATTTTCACGCAACGCAGAAGTGATGCGTGAAAATCACCGCTCATGTGCACAGCCCCATAGAAATGAATGGGTCCGGATTCAGTGCGGGTGCAATGCGTTCTCCTCACGCATTGCACCCGCGCGGAAAACTCGCCCGTGTGAAAGGGGCCTGACGCTTGCATTTCTTCAAGGAGCCAAAAAAAAAGATGTCTATAGGGCAAAAAACACCACACCCAAAGCAATTTGAAATAAAAGGCAACCCAAGTGAAGAAAAAGGCCATTAAAACTGCACATTTGTACCTCCTTTAATAGTTCCTATAGTTTTGCAGCCAACAAGTGGAGGTCGTGTTTTCTGCAAGAAAAAAAAAAAACACACAAAAAATGCAAACCTCCTGAAAAAAAAAAACACCTAAATACCCCTGCTCAATGGAATAAATGCTTCCTGTTATCTCACAAATCTACAATTTCTACCAAATCTCAGGAAACGAGTTATAAAATTGTCTCTAGGTGGTACAGGGTGCCAGTACTACCTCATAGGTGGTTCCCGACAGTCTCGGATCGTTGCTGGAGGTGCCTTTCAGAGGAGGGTTCAATGCTCTATGTCTGGTGGCTGTGTAATGTGTTGCGCCCTTTCTGGGACTTTGTGCATAAAACGATGACTGAGGTCACCGGGGTCCCCATACGGAACTCCCCGGAGTGCTTTCTGCTCTTTGATAGCATCTTAAATGTCCTGGCTTTTAAGAGGTCTCTTGTGAAGTACATGATACAGGCGGCTAAAGCGGTGATTCCCAGACACTGGAAGTCCACCTCTCCCCCTTCTCTGGTGGAGTGGTTTGAAGAAATTGCCCTCTATCAGAGGTTGGAAGACCTTATTAGTGTGACACCCTCTGATATATCCCGGTTTGTGAAGACCTGGGGCCCCTGGGATGAATTCCGTTCCACGTCCTCGTTACGTGACGCCAGGGTTTAGATGTTTCTTGCTTTACTGCAGTTCCCCCCCCCCCCACTTCCTGATGTCTTGTCTTGTCTGTCTCCTGTGTCCGTTGTCTTTTTTTTTTTCTTCTTCACAGCATTCGCTGGGTTATAGGTGGTCGCACGACTACTTATTTGTTATGCTATGCTGTTTGCACTTTTGAGATATGTCCCTTGTACCAAATTTTATACTGTACCTTTTGTATTGCTCTTGTCATTGACATTGGTCGGTACTGCTTTGATTATATTGAAAATGATTAATAAAACGTTAATTTAAAAAAAAAAAAAATGTAAATTTCACACATTTCAGTTCAGTAAACACGTTCTGTGTGAAAGCAATATTTCCCGGCCTGAACACTGCTCCTGTGACAAAAAACTCACAGCATTATAATGATTTGTAATGCTATGTATCCCTGCCCAACCTCAGATGCTGAAGTGCTCTCACATAATGCCATCAATACAATTCAGTACAGGATCTGAAAAAAATAATTGTTGCTCTATAAAAAAGATGGCCTAGGCCTGTGATGGCTAACATCCGGCACTCTAGCTGTGTTAAAACTATGACTCCCAAAATGTACACTTGCTTGACTGTTCTCAGAACTCCACAGAAATTAATGGAGCATGCTGGGAGTCTGTAGTTTCGGAGTCTACAGCTGGAGTGCCAGAGATTAGCCATTACTGGCCTAGGCTATAAGAAGATTGCCAACACCCTGAAACTGAGCTGCAGCACGGTGGCCAAGACCATACAGAAGTTTAACAAGACAGGCTCCACTCAGAACAGGCCTCGGCATGGTCGAGCAAAGAAGTTGAGTGCACGTGCTCAGTGTCATATCCAAAGGATATCTTTTCAAAATTGACGTATGAGTGCTGCCAGCATTTCTGCAGAGGTTAAAGGGTCGGAGGGTCAGCCTGTCAGTGTTCAGACCATACTCCGCACACTGATTCAAATTGGTCTGCATGGCTGTCATCCCAGAAGGAAGTCATTTCTAAAGATGATACACAAGAAAGCCTACAAATAGTTTTCTGAAGACAAGCAGACTAAGGATTACTGGAACCATGTCCTGTGGTCTGATAAGACGAAGATAAACTTATTTGGATCAGATGGTGTCAAGCGTGTGTGGCAGCAACCAGGTGAGGACTCTGAGTACAATATTCAAATTTGCAACATTTCACAAATTTGTAATTGCAAAAATTGGCAATGAAATATGCACATATATACACAATTTCATTATCTATAATAAACAATCACACAAAAGCTGTAAGCCAACAACCTATCCATAAGATAGGTACAGTCAGCATATCTTACAATGGCAGCTTTGTGCACTATGAGACATATAAGTCGGGCTCTCTATCCAAAAGGAGAGAGCTAGCAAGCCTCAAAGTTGCTTGATTTGAGTTGGATGGCTTTGAGCACCTAGATCATTACCATTAGGGTAACAAAAATAGTAAAAAAATGTTTGGATGCCAGCTAACTCTTCTCTCACTGCTTAGGAGGGCTGCATACAAATTTTCAGTTTTTTAACATTATACAATAAGCTTTCTATACTGTTTTGTCATGTAAACTCATTTGCATAAATCTGGTCATATTGGAAAGACATGCAAATTAGCAGAATCTGCCTTGTTTGTCAGCTAAACCGCTATTTGCATGTCTTTCCCATATGCCCAAGTTTATGTAAATTAGTTTACATGACAAAACAGTATAGAAAGGTTATTGAATATAATGTTAGGACAATTAGAAAACTGAATTTTTTTATGCAGCACTCCTAAGCAGTGAGGGAAGAGTTAGCTGGCATCCAAAAAAATAATAATTACAATTTTTGTCACCCTAATGATAACGATCTAGGTGCACAGGTCCCCCAAGCCATCCAACTCAAATCAAGCAACCTTGAGGCTTGCTGGCTCTTTCCTTCTGGATAGAGAGCTGGTTTTGTATGTCTAATAGTGCACAAGGCTGCCATTGTAAGGTATGCTGACTGTACCTGTCTCATGGCTAGGTTGTTGGCTTGCACATACCTGGCTTTTGGCATACAGCCTTTGTGTGATTGTCTGTTATATATTGTATGTTATAGGTAATGATTTATTTTAAAAATAAAATATAGCATCTATAAAAAGAAATTATTAATGATAGGCAGGAAATACTTATAATAAAAGCTTATTAATGATGGGTAAAATAATAACTATAAAGAAAAAAAGTTATGGATGATAGATAGCATAATAAGGATAAAGAGAAGCTATATAGATCTTTGCAAATTCTCAAAGTGCCATATTTGCTATTCTCACTCTTGCTTAAAGTCAAGTGTGGTTGTGGGAGTGTTATGATTTGGGGCCACATGAGTGCTGCCGGCTGTGGGGAGCTACAGTTCACTAAGGGAACCATGAATGCCAACATGTACTGTGACATACTAAAGCAGAGCATGATCCCCTCTGTTCGGAAACTGGGCCGCAGGGCAGTATTCCAACATGATAACGACCCCAAACAAACCTCCAAGATGACCACTGCCTTACTAAAGAAACTGAGGGTAAAGGTGCTGGACTGGCCAAGCATGTCTACAGACCTAATCCTATTGAGCATCCTCAAACAAAAGGTGGAGGAGCGCAAGATCTCTAATATCCACCAGCTCTGTGATGTCGTCATGGAGAAGTAGAAGAGGATTCCAGCGGCAACCTGTGAAGCTCTAGTGAACTCCATTCCCAAGAGAGTTAAGACAGTGCTGGAAAATAATAGCACTTTGGGCACAATTTGTCCATTTTCACTTGGGGGTGTACTTACTTGTGTTGCCAGCAGTTTAGACTTTACATTGTATCAAAGTGTCATATCTTCAGTGTTGTCCCATGAAAAGATATAATAAAATATTATACATATATATATATATATATATATATATATATTTATTATTACTGTTCTATCATATCTGAAGGTTGCACTCCATTTTCATGGCAACAGATTCCCTTTAATTTGACCATACATTTAGGGATCAGAATTCTGTGGGTCAATGGTTACAGATGGAAGGAATGTGAACAGATTAGGCATATGTGCTTTGAACTTTGGCAGAGGAACAGACTGCTGTAATTCACTGTATCAATCGTACATGCCGGCTTTTAGCTGGACAAAAAATACTACACACAACATTTTTTGTATGGCCGAAAGTCGGCATATATGTTGGAAAGTGCACGGATCCCATTACAGCTAATGAGGATCTGACAGTACAGGCTGGTATCCGGCTAAGCCGGATACGGTGAACTCCAGAAGTCTGTTCCTCTGCCAGAACAGACTGCTGGAGTTCAAAGCACATATGTGATCCCATCCTTACGCATTTAGGTCTAGTTCATACCTCAGTAATTTCCATCAGTGATTGTGAGCCAAAACCAAACTTGTTCAAATTCATTTGGATGATACTTTGTGTGGTTGACATTTAGTTTGTGCATAATCAAAGTCGGTGTACTAGGATTGTACCACCTGGATACATTTCTATGCAAGAAATGCTTCCCTTATTTACCAAATTCTTAAATTATCCAGACAACCGCTTTAATAAGGCTACTCACACTCCAGTTTTAGTTTTCCGGTATTGAGATCCATCATAGGGTTTCAATACCGGAAAAAAACGCTTCAGTTTTGTCTCCATTCATTGTCAATGGGGACAAAACTGAACTGAGCAGTACTATCTTCCTGGCATACAAATACCGAAATGCAACAGCACTCTGCAACCAGCACTCTGCCCTACCTCTATACTAGAGGCGTTGGTGTACATTTTGATCAAAAAGTAATAAGCCACTTGCCGCGCCAAGGCCGCCTCTATGAGTGGTCCTAACGGTAAATCCTACTTGTTGTGGGCCATGACAGCCACATAAATTCAGGAGGCTGTTCACGGAGGCCGTTGTGGCACTAAGAAGGTTAAAAAGCAGGGTTGATCTATCATGCATGCTGGGCCTGCACTCCCTGAATTTATGTGGCTGTCATGGCCCACAACAGGTAGAATTTAGCATTAGGACCACTCATAGAGGCAGCCTTGGCGCGGCGAGTGGCTTATTACTTTTTGATAAAAATGTACACTAACGCCTCTAGTATAGAGGTAGGGCAGAGTGCTGTTGCATTTCTGTATTTGTATATATACTTTGCCATGGCTACGTGCACTTGTATACAGGGATGTGCTGACTGATGACTGACCCCCCTTGTGTTTCTGTATCTTCCTGGCATCAGCCTCATCTTGTTGCTCCGCACCTGTGCCGGATAAGGTCCCCGGCACCCTCTAACTCCAGTACCTGAGTGCACCTGCACCACATAGACTCGCTGGCAGGCGATGAGGCTGATGCCAGGAAGATAGTACTGGGCATGCGCAGGATTTCACTGAGTCAGGAGAAAAAAAAAACCGCCCAGTGCAGTGAATACTAATGAGCAGGGCAGCACTAGGAGACGGCAGTGCGCGGCTGGGCACACAACTGAATGAGGGACAGCCCCTTGGGCACAAAGTAAGGTAATTTGTGTATATATGTGTATATATATATATATATATAAAATGTAGAGAAGGTAACCAGTGGCACTACACCGCACCTATAGTTTATTTGGATACTAATAGCGAGGAGTGATGCCTCACGGTGGTGCTCAGCCTGTAGCAGCAATAAGTATGCAAGTATCTTCAAGTGAAGGAGAATATTAAAACGAGCGGCACTCACCGATTGTAGAGGGGTACGCTTTATTCCATAGCAGGAGAGGGGTACAGAAGCCAGAAGAAGCGCACACGCGCGAAACGGCTGTTGCTTCATGCTGTTTGCACCGTATGTACCCCCCATCTGCTATGGAATAAAGCGTACCCCTCTACAATCGGTGAGTGCACCTCGTTTTCATATTCTCCTTCGCTTGAAGATGAGGTAATTTGTATATTGATAAAAACGCTTTTTCCTTTATAAGTAATGGAAAGGCAGCATATTAAGACCAACAGAAGCACATATGTCACTTTACATGCTCTAACAGCCTGTCAGTGTCCCTTTAATGGCTTCCCCACTGCAGTATTTTAGGAAGACTTGTGTACACCCTAAATATTGCTATTTATGTGGGTTTTCTCCAGCTGTCCAAAACAGGTGGTAATTATTCATTCCTTACTTAGGCCTTGTTCACATTTCCGTTTTCCACCGACGTGTGCTGTCTGCATTTTCTGCAGACAGCACGCGTACCCATTGATTTAAATGTGTCTGTTCACATTTCAGAATTTTTTTACTGACCATGGGTCAGTAAAAAAATCACGGGGACGTGCACTACTTTGATCCGTGATGCGGACCAAGCACGCCCATTGAAGTCTATGGGTCCGTGAAAATTACTGACACACAGCTGTGTTGTGTCCGCTCTTCCCTGAAGACTAACACTCAGTTCACACCTTAGCGTTTTTACGCGCGTTCGAACGCGCATAAAAACGCACAACTGTACAGTACCCATGCATTTCTATGGGACTGGTTCACACTTGCGCGTTTTTATGCGCGTTCGGACGCGCGTAAAAACGGCCGACGCAAAAGCAAGTATGTTTGCGTTTTTTGGCCCGTTTAACGCGCGTCTCCATAAACAGAGTTTAATAGGGACGCGCGTTAAACGCGCGTTTCCTATTTGCAAAACGCGCTGAAATACGCGCGACAACGCGCGTAAAACGCGCGTTTCTAGAACGCTCAGGTCTGAACCCAGTGTTATAGGAGATTCTTTGGAAATGAATTTTCAGCTGAGCAACGTCAGTAAATTACGTATGGCACACGGATGGTAAAAACAGACACACAGACCAACCATGGATCCTTCACGAATGAAACACGTACGCTTTTTTTCACGAATGTGACACTGACATGTGAACGAGGCCTTACGGATATTTTGGACTTCAGGGTATAGTTTAATTTATTTTTTATTGTCCTACTAAAAGGACAAGTTTTTCTGTATTTGTGTCAATGCTGTATAAGAGATTTTTTGTTTTGCAGGCTAAGGCCCCATTCACACGTCCGCAAATGGGTCCGCATCTGTTCTGCAATTCTCTGGAACAGGTGTGGACCCATTCATTGTGAATGGGACAGAACGTGAAGCGGAGAGCACACCATGTGCACTATGAGCACACTATCCGCTTAAGCCCTGAACTTCCGGTCCGCGGCTCCACAAAAGATAGAACATGTCTGTGAGCTGGCCTTATGTCCCGGAGCAGCATACATCGTATGATCTTCTGATCATGTTTCGACTGCTGGGTCGAAACATTGCTTGTACTGGGGTGGAAATAAAGATCTGAAGATTCTGATCATTGGAATGCCGCAATACCCATTATTTTTGCGTTTGAGAGGAGGACCCAAGGGCCTAATATTGCTGGCACAACCACGGAACGATGTACCCGCACAGGGGGCTGTGAGTAGTGCTGCCCAAACTATTGTTTATGTGCAGCATCATAGGTTGCTATGATGCTGTACGCATTGGGCCACCCGCGGGACTGTTGTCCCGCACTCATAAGATCATATGTAAGGGGCATTAAAGGGGTTGTCCCACAAAAATATTCTACAGTTTTCCAACCAGTACCTGGATCTGAATAATTTTGTAATTGAAAGTTTAGCATAGCCACTAAGTGATTCAATAAAAGGTATCTGTATAGCGCCACCTGCTGTTTGTTTTTTCTAATTTCTTTGACCTGCTCACTGAGGACACACATGCTCAGTTTTATCCATCAACTGCCTCCTGAGCTGTGATAGGGAGAGCTGAGACACCCCCCCCATAGGTGTGATAGGAAGAGCTGAGACACGCCCCCTGAGCTGTGATAGGGAAAGCTGAGACACGTCTCCTGAGCTGTGATAGGGAGATCTGAGACACGCCCCCTGAGCTGCACCAGGAAAGACCCTCCCCTTGAGCTGTCAGCTTGATATAAATCTAGTAGAGCAATAAATGGGGAGATCTCTGGATCCATGTAAGGTACAAGGCTGGCTGATTTTCATTTTTGACATTAGTCATGGGATAACCCCTTAAGGGTACATTCACACGACAAAAAAAAAAAAAAAAAAGTCAGTTAAAAAACAATTTTTTATTCACCGATATCTTTCGAAGGTAACCCCGCACCCTTCACTGTGACTGACAGCGCTTATGCCCGAAAGCCGGCTGACTTTACCGAACAGCCGGCTGTCAGTCACAGCGAAGGGGCAGGGAAGGGGCGGGGTTACCACAGCTTGAAGCAAGGAGGCCGCTGCCCCCTTGACTTCAAGCCTGACACGAGGAGTGCGCTGGCCAGGGAAAAAAAGATCATTTTCTGAGCTTTTACCGCATTTGACTTATGAAACACAGGGATCATTAGAAACACGCTGCTGGATATTGTCAGGTGCTGCTAGCGGCTTGGGGTAGTTTCTGGAGGTGACCGGTTCCCTTTAAAAACTGTCCCCTTGAACTGTATGGGGGCTGTCTGTCCATGATAATGGCCGAAATATAACATCTTCTATATGTTATTCACTGGCCATAAAAAGATTGCCATGTAAATAACCTCATAGACTACCATCGTTCTTAAAAGGGACGTGTGACAGCCGTTAAAAAATGTCCATCACCCGTCCGTTTTTCACTGTCACGTGAATGTTGCCTAAGGATTTCCGGGAGTCCCCATTACCAAGACTCACTTGGCGCAATAGGAGACAGAGAATAGGAACCTCAGCTTCCAAGGAGACAGGTGGTAGATTTCAGGCCACTTCAAACGGCAAGGACAGCTACAAGGTAAGAAGTTGATACAACAGTATCCCACCTAGGCAGTGCTGTGAGCTAACCACATCTCAGGCCTCTTTCACACTTACGTTCTGAGGATCCGGCAGGCACTTCCGTCCCGCCGGATCCGTCAGAACGCAAGTCGCCTGAAAGCATTAGAAGACTGATCAGGATCCTGATTAGTCTTCGAAATGCTTTCAGGTTACTATGGCAGCCAGGACGCTAAAGTCCTGGTTGCCATAGTAGTAGTGGGGAGCGGTATACTTACAGTCCGTGCGGCTCTCGGGGCGCTCCAGAATGACGTCAGAGCGCCCCATGCACATGGATCACATGATCCATGCGTGTAGGGCGCCCCCTGACATCACTCTGGAGCACCCCGGGAGCTGCACGGACTGTAAGTATACCGCTCCCCACTACACTTTACCATGGCAACCAGGACTTTAGCGTCCTGGCTGCCATGGTAACCATTGAGAAAAAGCTCAAAGTCGGATCCGGCGATGCGCCGAAACGACGTTTAGCTTAAGGCCGGATCGGGATTATTGCCTTTCAATGGGCAATTATTCCGGATCCGTCGTTGCGGCAAGTGTTCAGGATTTTTGGCCGGAGCAAAAAGCGCAGCATGCTGCGGTATTTGCTGCGTCCAAAAAACGTTCTGGTCCTGAACTGAAGACATCCTGATGCATCCTGAACGGATTTCTCTCCATTCAGAATGCATGGGGATGATCCTGATCAGGATTTTTCCGGCTTAGAGCGCCGAGGACGGAACTCTATGCCGGAAAAGAAAAACGCCAGTGTGAAAGGACCCTAAGGCTCCCAGAACATTCCCTAATCTGGATATAACTGTATCCACATTGCAACTGACAACAGGACTAAAGCCTGGTGCACACAATTGTATTTTTCATCTGTGTGCTTATTAGCATTATTGCAGATAGCAGACAGACCCATTTATTTCTATGGGCTATGCACACATCAGTTTTTTCAGATCCTTGTGGCCATTCTGCAAATTATAGAGCAGGTCCTGTTCTCGTCCGTATTGCAGACAAGAACAGCCCTTTCTATTGATGGGAATGAGAAAAGGCAACTGTATTTTGCAAATCCGTTGTTTACATGGCCGTGCAGTGTCACGATATTGATGACCTATCCTCAGAATACGTCACCAATATAAGATTGCCGAGACCCCTACCGATCAGCTATTTGAACACAGTGCAGCTACATCTAGACAGTGTGCAGGTAAACATTGCAGAGATTACGTAGTGCTCACACAAGCACCGTCTTTAAACAGCTGATCGGTGGAGGTGCTGAGAGTAGAACCTCTGCCGATCGGATACTGATGACTTATTCTGAAAATAGGTTGTATAAGAGAAGATCGGCACTAACGCTATGCGGTATCTTTATCAGTTTTATTGGTCACGTGAAGAACACAGTGACATGTTTCGGCTTGTGAGGTGAGCCTCTCAAACAGTTCAAGAAAGGCTCACCTCACGAGCCAAAACGTGTCACTGTGTTCTTCATGTGACCAATAAAATTGATAGAGATACCGCATCGAGTGAGTGCCGGTCTTCGCTTGTACAACGTATACACGTGCACCACGGAGTCCCGACCGTACCTCTGCTGGATTTATCCTGAAAATAGGTCATCAATATCATCATACTGCACAACCCTTTACCCTGGGAACACACCTGAGAGTTTTTCAGCGCGTTCAAATGCGCTGAAAAACGCTCAACATGTGAAAAGCCATGCATCCCTATGGGCATGGTTCACATTTGGGCATTTTACAGCGCGTTTGAACGCGCTGTAAAACGCCCAACGCCCAAACAAGTACATGAGCTTCTTTTGGGCCTTTTAACGCGCCTATGGACAATGTTGCCATAGGGGAGAATCACTGAATAGCGTATGACGCGCGTTTCTTAGTTACGAAAACGCGCATCCAAAAACGCGCGATTCAGAAACGCCTAGGTGTGTCCCCAGCCTTAAGGTGTTCAGTTTCTGGATTCAAGGACAGCAAACAGATCTTGAAAATAGTTAAGAATTATAGCAAAGTATTTCACAAATTGAATTCATACATACCGTTATTACCCTTCCGCTTCCATACAACCCTTTATAGCTTCAGTAGGACAAGCAATTAAGTGAATAAATACATTCTCAGTAGCATTGTAGAATATGTCAGTGCTATTTATTCGCCATTATTTATACAGTTCTTACAGGTCCTATTTCTATAGGCATAAAGCATCATGAACAAATAGATTTAGATGGAGTGATTTGATTTAGAAGCAGCATTTTCTCAGAATATAATGCATTGAATTCATGTTGTTTTCTGTGATGATTCTTATATGGAAAACATTTCATGGATCACATTCATCAGTTCTATATTTTTAATTCACATTCAAAATAAGCTTAAATTTCCAGAAAATGGACCAAATAGGTTCTAGTAGTTGTATCCTTATTTGGGTCTAAATATATTTCAATTGGTTAAGTATGGGCAAGATACACAGTCGAGTCACACTGTTATGACTACATCCTACTTTTGACATCGGCAGCACTTAGCTCATGAGGGAAGTCACGTGTGATGAGTTGGCTTGGTGAGTATATCAGGTGTGCGATAGGCTGTCTGCACACATATCCCTCATTGTTATCATGGGTAAAAGGCAGCGTTATGGTCTGGGGAATGTTGTCATGGTGTTCTTTGGGTCCACTCATCCATGTGGCAGGCACTCTCAACCTATTTGGCTATGAATCCATTCTTGCAGATCACGTACACCCATACATGCCGATTGTCTACCCTGAGGCGGATGGGGTCTTACAGCAAGACAATGCAACATGTCACACAGCTAGACATGTCTTACATTGGTTGGAAGAGCATGACAGACTTCCAAGTACTACCCTGACCCCCTAATTCCCCAGACTTGAACCCAATTGAGCATCTGTAAGACCACCTCCATAATCATGTTCGCTCTATGGATCCTCCCCCATTCACCCCCGGGATGCACTGCAGTCAGCATAGCTCCAGATATATGTGACAGCCTACCGGGACCTTACCAAGTCTCTCCCAGCCGGTCTAGCTGCTGTCCGTGATGAGCATGTTAATCTGGATGGCAGCTGGTGGTCATAATAATGTGACTCCACTGTGTATGTATTATCCCAGAAACTCTGCTAACGTGTTACATAATCCAATTGTGGCTATTTCTTCTGGGCTGCAAACTTTCCTATATACTGGTTTTGCAAAAAAAATCTCATATGAGAGGATATACCACAATACATAAATGCTGTCAGCAGGAGATCCATGGCAGAACCAAGAAACACAATAAGATCAATTTGGCTACAAATGATGTAATGTCATGTAAAACAATTAAGGCTCTGTGCAGACGGCGTATAAGTGTTTCAGAGGCAAGATTTTCTGATGTGCACTTCCAACAGAAGGCTCGGAAACATACCACTGCATAGGCACACAGTGACATACATCTCCCACTGACTCAAATTGTTAAAAAAAATACAAATAAAAAACACAGCATACTTGAGACTGAAAAGTAAAATGCAGTATGGCGCACTCTCGTACAGTTAATCAAATAGTTATACCAATGCATACCACCCCAACAGATTCCAAAAGCAGACCCTTTTGGCCTCCGTCAAGTGAAATGAGCCCTGTGGATGACATATATTGCAAAACATAGGGCTCAGATGCACTTATCAAGCTCATCTATCTTCCAACAGTGTTTTCCATAGACGTTTTTCGCAATGTCTCACAAAAAAAAAAAACTGACCCACAATTTAAAAAAAAATAAAATTGCATGTATTGAGATTTTCCATAAGCAGTTGTGTCACATCAAAGCAGTAAAGATGAGATCCATGTTTCCCAGTCAGTTTATTAGACAAGCGCATCAGGTCCTACAGTAAAACATCTCCAGAATAAAATCTGAAATTTAGTAGATATTCTTTATGAAGTTTTATTTCATCGACAATTCCTTACAAAGGAAAAAAAAAAATCTGATTCACCAAATCCCTTTTAACGTTCCACAGAACCAAATAAATTCTCTATACATCCATTCAAAGTCAATAAATTAAATAAATTTACAGGAGCGAGACACAGGCCTTTCACAGTGACAGGCAGAACAGTGGAATATAAAGGTCCAAGACAAAGCATTTGTGGCATATGGCAGGGCTGTGCGCCCATTGGCCCTACACCAACGGCAGAATGAGAACCATCCCATAGGCTCCTTCACACCTCCATATGAATATAATATATACACACACACATATGTAGGTCGTAAGCCTTTTATGGGAGAAACGAAAAAGAACTAAGAAATCTGAGGAGGGTAAAGCAGCTCTCTTCACACTCTCACCTCTATAAATTCCAGTTTAGAGAGGCCTTCCTCGCGGGCGCACAGACCTTCTTGCTGTGCACACATGCGAGGTGGAGGGCTCTCGCGACGCTGTTCGGGAGGAGATGGCGGAAGTAGATGGGGAGAATCATACTCCTCTGATGCTAGGTCAGGCACATCATCAGACTGAGCATCAGAGCTTTCCAGATCGCTGCGGATGCTCTCAGGTTGTGCTAAAGTTATGTCCCGGGTGGCCAGATGGCCCCTGCAAGCATCGTCTTCCTCCCCCTCCACAAGAGGGGCGCCAGCATGCAAAGATTCTTCTGTGCTGCTTTCACTCATCAGCTGGTATCGAGAAGGTTTGGCTTCTATATGTACTTGGATTTCCAGATTATTGACCTCCCTAACAAAAAACAAATAGAAAAGGAAATGCCATTGTGAAAAATGGAAGAAAAAACAAATATTCTCTCTTTCTTGTATCTCTCTATAGCAAGGTTACTGGTAAAGAGCTGACTTGCTCCCATTCACTTTTTTTTCCCTACCAGCAATTCAGCCATTGTCTAAAAAAAAAAAAGCTGTGAAAAGGTCAAACAAATGAAAAAAATGCTTGGACCTGATAAAGGCTTTGCTGAATGGAGATTTCTTAAGAACAGAGAAGCTGTATGTTGTTGCACTTCACTGATTGGGGTTCCCTACACTGATAGAGCCCAGGTTACGACTGTGGTAAATGACGGACTCATACATTGTTACAAACCCCCGCAGTGTGAACGTAGGACTAGGTCGTGACAAGCTTTCAGCTTCAGTGCAAACGACAGCTGACCCAAAATGATGCTTCTATATTTTTACACCTCAATGTCATGGATGTTCAAGTGTGGTGACAGAATATGTAATCTCTGCCATGTGTGACAAAAATGTGCTTCTGCTTTTTTGACCGTGTCAAACCTTACATAGTTCTCTAGAATACTGTATTGGCCATGCTCTGGAAACAGATAGTTGGCACAGGCTGATGACATGATTACCCAGCACCAAGTTGTTTTTTTATTCAAATACCCACATACAATGATAGACAGACAGATTCAGTGAGGAAAAAGTATTTGATACACTGGTGATTTTGCAAGTTTTCCCACCTACAAAGAGCGGAGAGGTCTGTAATTTTTATCGTAGGTACACTACAACTGTGAGAGACAGAATCTAAAAAAAATCCAGTAACATCACATTGTATGATTTTTAAATAATTTGCATTTTATTGCGTGAAATAAGTATTTGATACAATAGAAAAACAGAACTTGGTACAGAAACCTTTGTTTGCAATTACAGAAGTCAGACGTTTCCTGTAGTTCTTGACCAAGTTTGCACGCACTGCTGTAGGGATTTTGGCCCACTCCTCCATACAGACCTTCTCCAGATCTTTTAGGTTTCGGGGCTGTCGCTGGGCTACATTGAGTTTCAGCTCCCTCCAAAGAATTTCTATTGGGTTCAGGTCTGGAGACTGGCTAGGCCACTGCAGGACCTTGAAATGCTTGTTACGGAGCCACTACTTAGTTGCCCTGGCTGTGTGTTTCAGGTCACTGTCATGCTAGAAGACCCAGACACGACCCATTTTCAACGCGCTTACTGAGGGAAGGAGATTGTTGGCCAAAATCTAGAGATACATGGCCCCATCCATCCTCCCTTCAATATGGTGGAGTCGTCCTGCCCCCTTTGCAGAAAAGCACCCACAAAGTATGATGTTTCCACACCCATGCTTCATGGTTGGGACGGTGTTCTGGGGGTTGTACTAATCCTTCTTCTTCCTCCAAACACGGCAAGTGGAGTTGATACCAAAAGTTTTATTTTAGTCTCATCTGACCACACTACCTTCTCCCATGCCTCCTCTGGATCATCCAGATGGTCATTGGTGAACTTCAAATGGGCCTGGACATGTGCTGGCGTGAGCAGGGGACCTTGCGTGCCCTTCAGGATTTCAATCCATGACAGCGTAGTGTGTTACCAACGGTAATCTTTGAGACTGTGTTCCCAGCTCTCTTCAGGCCATTGACTAGGTCCTCCGGTGTAGTTCTGGGCAGATTCCTGACTCCTTTCTCAGAATGATCCTTATTCCACGAGGCAAGACCTTCATGTAGCCCCAGACCGAGAAAGATTGACAGTCATCTTGTGTTTCTTCCATTTTCAGTTGTTGCCTTCTCACCAAGCTGCTTGCCTATTGTCCTGTAGCCCATCCCAGCCTTGTGCAGGTTTACAGTTTTGTCCCTGGTGTCCTTAGACAGCTTTGATCTTGGTCATGGTGGAGAGGTTAGAGTGTGATTGAGTGTGTGGACAGGTGTCTTTTATACAGGTAATGAGTTCAAACAGGCGCAATTAATACAGGTAATGAGTGCAGAGTAGGAGGGTTTCTTAAAGATGAACTAACAGGTCTGCCAGAGCCAGAATTCTTGCTGGTTCGTAGGTGATCAAATACTTATTTCATGCAATAAAATGCAAATTAATTATTAAAAAAAATCATACATTTTCTTTTTCTTTTTTTAGATTCTGTCTCTCACAGTTGAAGTGTACCCAAGATAAAAATTACAGACCTCTGTATTCTTTATAAGTGGGAAAAGGTGCAAAATCACCAGTGTATCAAATACTTATTTTCCCCACTGTATGAGATAGATACGAGATAGATACATAGACAATTGAAAAAATGAAAGAGCGGCAGCACTCCAACGTAAAGTGAAATGGCTAGATGGACCCATTTATTCACCTCAACTGGTCCACCACCCATTTCACTTTACTTTTGGAGTGCTGCCTCTATTTTATTGCACCCTAATTTAATTGACAGTGCTGCTGTTTTTTGAGAGGAGATAAAATAATTATCATGCAATGAAAGTTTTTTTGTTTTTTTTTATAATGTACAAAACTGCAGTAGAAGCCAGCCATATAAGCCAGTCATAAACAATATTAAAACCACTCAGGAATTGTGTAACCTGCAGAAGTCTGCCGTTAGCTACCTGGGAAGCTCGGGGGAACTGGAACTCCCTGCTGTTCTGTGCCATTATAAAGTCACTCCTGACTGTAAATGGAGCGGCTCTGAGAATAGCTCTCACCTAATGAAGCTAACACAAGGCTATATTTATGGCTTTAATACAACTCCACTTACATTGGGTTTGTGCAGATTGTGGCCCTACTTACTTCACAAGAGCTAACCATTTACACACCAAGTTATTTAGCAAGGATGGGAACATTTAGGAAAAAAAAAAAATCAAATCTTCCATAATACACCCTTGCTACATTTCTATCAGAGAACGTTGTTTACTTGGTACATTTACAGCAATGTATGAGGTTTCACACAATATTATTTCCAGCACATGAAACATATTTCCATCGAAAGATTGTCGATTTATGCACAAAAAATAAACCTAAAAAAGAAAGTCGGGTGCAAAGGGGTATTTCACGTCAGCAAATGGCAAGGGGGTAACTATTAGATCGGTAGGGGTCCTACTGCTGGGACCCCCACGGATCATGAGATACATTCACTGCTACAGGACTTCTGAAAATAGCAGTATGCTTACTATGTGCATAAACGTCCAGAAGTAAGAGCTTTTCTTTGGAAATTGTAATATCTTCTGTTCTGTGGTAAAACTATAGTGTTGAGCTGTTGAGTGCTTGTTGCACCTAATGTACTAACACACAATGTATGCAGCTCTGCGCACCAATGTGTGAACACACGCTGAGGATGGAAATCAATGTGTTCCTGCACCAATGCAATGTTTACAGCAGAAATAGCATAAGATATAAGAATTTATGCCAAATTCCTATAAAAATGTTATGCTAGACCACCAACCTTTTAATACAAAGGGGGGGGGGTTATCAAAGGTAGTGGGGTAAAAAAAAGTAGCAAATTTTGGCAAATGGCATACTTGCGCGATAATTTGCAAAATGGGGGGCTTGGCAGGAGGAGACAGGGCCTCCCGCATCCCGTTGGATTTACTATAAGGCTACTTTCACACTACCATTTCTATTTTCCGGTATCGAGATCCGTCATAGGGTCTCAATACCGGAAAAAAAATGCTTTAGTTTTGTCCCCATTGGCAATAAAAAAACGTAACTGAACAGAACGGAATGCTCTAAAATGCATTCCGTTCCCATACCAGAGAGCAAACCGCAGCACGCTGTGGTTTTCTTTCCATCATGGGATGCGGAGCAAGACGGATTCGTCACGACCCACAATGCAAGTCAATGGGGACGGATCTATTTTCTCTGACACAATAGAAAACTGATCCATCCTCCATTGACTTTCAACGGAATTCATGATGGATCCGTCTTGGCTATGTTAAAGATAATACAACCGGATCCGTTGATGACAGATGCAGATGGTTGTATTATCAGTAAAGGAAGCGTTTTTCCTGAACCCTGCCGGATGCAGTAAAAACGCTAGTGTGAAAGTAGCCTTACCTATTTCAGAAACTGCCAAAAGTTATAGCTCAGGTCTACGCCAGCCCCTACAGAGCGCCAGAGATGCGCCTAACTTATTAGGGGGCATCTGCCTCTTAATAAATTAGGTGCATCTCACTCCGGCGCAGGGGGATCAAGACTGGCGTATGGGAATACCAGTCTTGAGAAATCTCCCCCATCGAGTATGATGAATACACTTATTTCTTAGCTAAAACATTCAGCAAGCTCATCCATTTCATGAACTGTCCATATCTGCTAAATCTTTGAACCTGAAATATCAAATTATTGGTAAAGTTGGAAAGGCATTTCCAGGAAACAAAAAAACCTGAAGAAACACAAAACAAAAAAACTTACCTTTCTTGTGGGTTGTAAGAACTAATGATTGAGCCAGCCATTGCCCTAGTGCTGGCACTATCACTTGCGGCTCCAAGGCTGACAGAGTCTTTTTGGCATGTATCTTTCTGTACATCTGCCTGGACCTCCAGCCTGCAGAAATAGTAATATTATTAAAGGGGTTGTCCCATCTCAACATTTATGGCATATCGCTAGGATATCAGACACTATTGGTATTTTAAGGAGGTCACAGCACTCTACCAGGCGATAATTTGCTTTTAGGGTGCACGTCAAAGGTAGCTCCCGCTTCCACCTCAGGAGCATAAACAGCTATATCAATATGAAGATGACAGCACGCCACACTTTAGATGATGCTTTTAAAGGTTTATTAGAACATTGCCGGACATGTAACGTTTCGGGCTATTAGAAAGCCCTTCGTCAGACTAGAGCATGTGCATATGGAGCATAGACGCCGGCGTGGATATCAGACAGATGCGGCTTTCACCTCTAGGACCCGATCCCATTTCCAGAACGGGGCCCCCTATGTGAAAGATCACACAGCGTATGTGCAGGTTCCTTTCCGTTTGCTGTAATGGGACTTCCGAAAATAGCTAAGCATGCCCTTGTCCATTTTCAGAACTCCCATAAAGGGGAATGCAGAGGGGCCCGTTCTGGAGCCAAGAGCAGAACCCAGAGGTGGCACCTGAGCCTGACATTTATGGCACATCCTAGCAATATGCCATAAATGTTGAGGTTGGCAAACCCCTTTAAGTCGGCAAAGCATCATTGTTCACACATTTTTTATTTATTTTTTATTTCCATCCAAAGTAGACATTGGGCAATTTTCCTGATGTGTATTACTGCAAAAGCATACACTGGCATTGTCATTCATTGGCCCTCACAAAAATAATAAAAAATAAAAATATTGCGCATTCAAACATTTTTTACTGTATTGCTCTCAGTTTAGATGCATTGGAACAATATAAAATGGTTGCGAAGGACATGGCCAAAAAAAATAATATTAGGGCCTGGATATAAAAGTCCAATGTGCAGAAAAACACAATGCCTATGGATAACACAGTGGCCCACATCTACTCTTGTGGCAGTGCCAGAGTTTTGGTATAAATTATGCCAAAATTTGTAACTTTCCTTTCTGAGGCAAACAAGCCAATAACCATAATTTACTGCATGGCTTCCAGGAGGCGTAGCTTTGTAAGGAAGCTTGGGATATGCCATTTGGAACCAAAATTATGTCGCAAAACAAGCCAACTAATAGGTGGTATAAAGCCAGACTAGACACTGTAAAGAGTGACCAGATTTATCTTCCAGCACCAGACACTATGATAAATCTGGCGTTTTTGTCTGTCTATTATGCACGATTTAGTGAATCTACCTCAGTATTCTATTACGGGGTCATTTTATAGACAGTCTCCAATTTGTTTGTAGGCACAGACCAGAATTTTAACTTGGAAATATGCAGACAATTACAGCTCCTTGAAAATGAAAAATTCCAGGCTTTGGACTAGTCATAACGAATTGCCGGAGTATTAATTGGACCTAATGTATCAAGACTAACAGAAAAACTAGCCTTGTTGCCCACAGCAACCAATCAGAGCTCAGATTTCATTTCCTAAATTACCTTGGGAGATGAATGCACCAATGTCATTGGTTGCCATTGGCAACAAGGCATGTTTCATGGTAGACAGTGTTGATAAATGAGGCCCCAGGTATTTCACTAAACAGTTTTAGAAGCATACACTAAAGATTACCTGCAGTACTTGGCTCTGCCTCCACTCAGCATTCCACCAGTTAATGTCCCACCAGTTAAAGTACCGCCGGAGAGAGCTGCAAAGCTGGCAGTTTCACTGTAGTTTCCTTGTAGGACACTAAGTCCATCGGTGGGGCTTCCACTGGTGCTCAGGACACTAGTAAGGCCCTCCATGCTGCTTTCCCCAATACTTGGGTTTTTCAGTGCTCGCCAGGCATCTGCCACTAAAAGGAAAAAATAAGGCATCAATGAGGGGACAAGAGGACCTGTCATGTCTTCATAGACCTTTACAGCCACATGTTCACTGGCTCTTTCTTCTAGTTGCCCCCAATACTAGGCAACTGTCTCCACCGTCCAATCTCAATGGAATGTAACTTCAGCCATTGATACTGGGAGGTGGAGACCGCCAACATGACAATTCACTATTATCAGACACCTTTGCGTGGGAACTGGGGGAGACTGCCAATACACCAGTCTTCATATGTTGTGTGCCGGAGTGAAATACATCTAATCTATTAAGAGGCAGATCCCCGGAAATTATGGTGCAAATATACTGCGTGCTATAATCTGTGACTTTGTTATGCCACAATTGGGGCCTAAAATGTTTGTAAATGTCTACTAACAGCTCATCATAGAGTCAAATGGTGTCATCTATGTTTCACCACTACAGATGCCCCAACACTCCTCATGATGTAGTGTAACACTTGTACAGATTACCTGTGATGGGCCCATCTTCTTCAAAGTCAATTTTGACCCCTTTGCCATTAGCCGTGCTAACGCCACATCCTCCACCACGACATAATGAAACCGGCACCACTCCATACACATAAGCTAGCATGATGGGAACACCAATCCCTGGCAGGATACAGAGAGCACCACAGATCAGATCAGACCACAATTTTAGACTGGTTCGTAATTTTTCCTTTACCGATCCCTCTAACTTACCAACACTGACTGCTGCCACCACAGGAGATGCAATAACGGATAAGATAACGCCTCCGGTCACAGCCAAATTCTTCTTGTGTTTGGAGGTTTTTTTGTTCTCAAAGCGGCCATGGATCTGTAGAGAGATGACAGCTAACAAGATGAAATACACAGCTCTCCTCTGTGGACGAGATGAATGTTACTCGTAATTATCAGAATGATAGAGAAAAGGTGGATGTGGCGAGAAACAATTAAAGATGAGAGATACACCTATGGTAGCTTTTTTTACCTTCAAGACCAAGAAAATTAAGTTTCAAGATGGATGTTCAATAAGTTATCCACGTAAATATGAGAAAATTAAATGTACTACTTTTCAACCTAATCCCCCTTGACTTCAACACACTTATTCTACTTTGCCTCCAGTGATTGGATGCCACCAGAATAGAAGGAGACTTCTTGCTGCCGCAGGAATCCTGTTACTGCATTGCACCCGCACTGAATCCTGACCCATTCATTTCAATGGGTCTGTGTACATGAACGTTTTTTGACACGCATCACTTCTGTGTTGCGCAAAAATCGCAGCACGTTCTAAATTCTTTGTTTTTCACGCAGCTCTGGCCCCATAGAAGTGAATGGGCCTGCGTGAAATACGCATTGCATCCTCAAGCAAGTGCGGATGCGATGCATTTTTCACTGACGGTTGCTAGGAGATGTTGTTTGTAAACCTTCAGTTTTTTATCACGCGCGTACTTTGCCTGTGAAATCCGACAGTTTGTGCTAAGTGAGACTGTTTTCCATGTTAATAACCCACAGAGATGAAGGAAAAGACAGGACAGGACTTAAATGGTGACTCATTTTTCATAAAACTTTTGATAGGTCATAAAGCCATATCAAAAGTTTAGATCTGTGCGGTTTAAGAACGGAGACCGCCACAATCCCTAAAACAAGGGGACGCTGCACGAGACAGGCTCCATAGAAGTCTATGAGACTGTAACGATCCAGAGTGTGAAATGCACGCACTACTCTCAATTTCTTCTAGGGATTGTGAGGGTCTCCGCACTCGGACCTTACAGATCTAAACTTTTGATATGTCTCTATTACCTATAAAAAAAAATTTTTTACATTCGTGACCCTTTTTATACATTGCACAACTTCAAAATATCATATCCAGAAAAACGTCGGGTTGTTAAAGAAGTATTCCGGAGATATGCGAGGCAAATATAGAAGGATTCCTGCTAAAATGTACACAAATGAACATTTGTCACCATGATGTGAAAACTAACCTTTCTCCCGACGTAAACTGGAATCCCTATGACCATGGCAGGAATGGCAATGCCAGCGATCAGGGATATGCCCACTGGAGCCCCAATCAGTGTTCCCAATTGCCAAATAATTTTCTTCTTCTTGCTCCATGGCTTTTTACCCCAAAATGTGCAACCTGAGGGGCTGGAAGAGATTATATGTAAAGATTATTTTATCACGTCAGCGAAGGCCAAACTCCTGGGCATTTCATATTGTGAATTAATTACCTGAGGTAGTGTAGATCAGAGATCTCCTTCATACACAGCCAGCAGAATTCACAGCCACAAACGGCACAGGTCATGTGATTACAACTCCCATCATTCATCTTGATGATGTAAGCACTACATCTAGGGCAAGATTTCATGTCATCAGCTGAAGAAAAAAACAAAAAAAAAGGCAGTAGCCAGTGTACTCTTTTTGGAGGGTCAGAATCCACCAGCTTCTGTATACCCATCACCTCAATGCCCAATAAATCCTAAAAATACATACCTGAACCAGATTCCTGACCATAGCTGATGCCCGAGGGGTGCTTCCGGCGCACACCAAATGAAGGTGCCCGCTGCTGGCGGGCCATGTCACATGTTTGATTTGGGTGCCACACATGTTTGCAGTGGTAACAAAATTCTGTTTGGCAGCCTTCTCTCTCACAAACCAGCCTGGGGCAGCTGGCACAACCATAGGCAATAACTGCGTACCTAAAATACAATGCAATAGAGTCAAATCCAAGCATGACGGAAGAAAAGGAGCATGGGTATAGTCTTGCTTTTCCTTCCCCATCTCTCTACATTCAGGCGGCCATATTACCTATAAGAGAATTCTAATGACAGCAGCATCGAGCGTAGGGCAAACCACAGCCGAGACTGTTGGATGCATACAGATACACATATACGGTAAATGTAATTAACGTCCGTAAATGTAAACTTTTACTTTAAGGCAATATCACAATGACAGCCACAGGGCGACCAGAAGCATCACATATAGTGCTGATGTTACCACATCTATACTCCCACTGGAGGCTCCCTAATGAACGATCTCTGCGCTGTTTGCTACACGGCAGTCTAAAAATGTTCTGTTCACTGCTTAGCAACACCAGATACTGGGACACAGCGCTGTCAGCCTCCCACCGAGACACTTCCACTGCGACCAGTGGGAGGAAGATGGGAGCTGGATCCAGCAAGGGGTTGCCCAATAGTAAAAAACATGGCTGCTTTCTTCCACAAACAGTGCTACGGCCTGACCATGGATTGCGTGATATTGCTGCTCAGTTTCATTAAAGGGGTTCTCCGGGAAAGTAAACCAAATTAAAAAAACAAATGTTATGTCATAGAAAAAACATTCATAAGTACCTTTATTTATCAAAAGAAGCTCGTTTTCCCTAGGAAGTTATAATTGTGGGACACTAAAATGGCTGCCATCAAGTCATTGCGTCAGAAACACGTCCTAGAATGCCCAGTACACTCACTAGGACGGGGTGCGCCAACACCAGCAGCTCGAGACACTGTTCAGTCTGAGGTAACCGCTACTTCCTGGTTGAGCCGACTGCTAGTGAGATGTGAACGTGCATATTAGAGCATGCGCACTGTGCTTAGGCAGTTCCCAGTAAAGAGGAAGGGAGAAAACAGTTCTCTGGAGACTGTGTATTATAAACAAATAGAACAAAACCATTTATGTTTTTTTATTCAATTACATAGATATATACTTTTTATTCATATCTATATGTGTGTATGACTAATATATATATATATATATAATATATATAACATTTAATATATACATATAATAGTACAGTGCGTATATATATATACACATACACACTAACAAAGATATTATATATACACACACATATATATTTAAATTAATAAGTTAGCCTTTTTTATATATTTATTTTTACTGGGAAATTACTAGCTTATAGAGCCAACAGCTGATGATGTAGCCGGCCTCCCTCACTCCTGTCAGGCTGACAGGGCACAGCACAGAGCCGAAAACTCTGCTGCAGAGAAATGATTTGTGACGATGTAGCCGGCCTCCCTCACTCCTGTCAGGCTGACAGGGCACAGCACAGAGCCGAAAACTCTGCTGCAGAGAAATGATTTGTGACGATGTAGCCGGCCTCCCTCACTCCTGTCAGGCTGACAGGGCACAGCACAAACTGTGATAAGAGTAGATTCCTTTTAAAATTGCCGCTTCAGAACCTTTCCAGGTTCCTGAGATGGATCACAAACAAAATCTCCAGGGAACTGTTTTCTACCTGCCTCTTCACTGGGAACTGCCTAAGCACAGTGCGCATGCTCTAATATGCACGTTCACATCTCACTAGCAGTCGGCTCAACCAGGAAGTAGCGGTTACCTCAGACTGAACAGTGTCTCGAGCTGCTGGTGTTGGCGCAGCCCATCCTAGTGAGTGTACTGGGCATTCTAGGACGTGTTTCTGACGCAATAAATTAGTGGCAGCCATTTTAGGTTCCCACAATGATAACTCCCTAGGGCAGTGATGGGCAACGTGCGGCTCTCCAGCTGTTGCTAAACTACAACTCCCACCATGCCCTGCAGTAGGCTGATAGCTATAGACAGGCTTTGCATGCTGGGAGTTGTAGTTCTGCAACAGCTGGAGAGCCGCACGTTGCCCATCACTGCCCTAGGGAAAACAAGCTTCTTTTGATAAAGGTAATTATGAATGTTTTTACTATGACATAATATTGAGCTTTGTTGGGCTGTTAACCCTTGCTTTGTTAGCGGAAAACAAATTGATTAAAATGGAAAATCTGCCACAAAAGAGAAATTCTGAAATTTCATATCCATTTTCCATTAATTCTTGTGGAACACCTACAGTTAAAGTTTGTAAAATCAGTTTTGAATACCTTGAGGGGTGTAGTTTCTAAAATGGGGTCATTTTTGGGTGGTTACTATTATCCAAGCCTCACAAAGTGACTTCAGACCTTAACTGGTCCTTAAAAAGAGGGTTTTGGAAATTTTCTGAAAAAATTCAAGATTTGCATCTAAACATGAAGTAGACATATGGGGAATGTAAATCAATAAATATTTTTGGAGTCATTACTATCTATTAAAAAGTAGAGAAATTGATATTTGCTAATTTTTCCTAATTTATGGTAAATTTGGTATTTTTTAATAAATAAAAATTACATTTTTTGACTCAATTTTACCAATGTCATGAAGTACAATATGCGACGAGGAAACAATTTCAGAATGGCCTGGATAAGTAAAAGCGTTTTAAAGTTATTCACACATAAAGTGACACTGGTCAGATTTGCTAAAAATGGCAGGGTCTTTAAGGGATTAACTTAGGTCTCATGCACAAAACCGTATTTTTGTTCCACATCTGACCCGTATTTTTTGAGGACTGAATGCGGATCTTTGACCAGTTAGGACAATAGTATAGAGTGCCCACTGTAGGCCTCTGAAAACCACAGCCCCAGAGGCTGTTCACTGCTTCTAGTCTCTGAGGTGTCAAAGAGGTTGTCCACGTTATTTTAATTGATGACCTATCGTTAGGTCACAGGGATCTTAAAGGGGTCTTCTGGTAATAACGATTTTTACCAAGTGCCTGCAGCCTAACCCTGAAACAGTAGATTTATACTTACCTGCTCAGCACTGCCTCTGCTCTCTCCAGAAGATTCATACTTACCTGCTCCACACCGCTCCCTCCATCTTCCGGTCCTGGCGATGTTTACATGCGGAAGTGCATGGACATGGTCACATGCACTGCTCCAGCCAATGACTGGCCTCAGCAGTGATGTGGTCACCAGGCATTGTGACCATGCCCATGCACTGCCAGATGTAAACATCGCCGGAACCGGAAGATGGAGGGAGCGGATGCAGCATGGACCACCGCAGCGGTGTAGAGCAGGTGAGCATGAATCTTCTGTTTCAGGGGGCAGGCTGCTGGGACTTACTGAAAAACCCCTTTACAAGAGTTTGCTTTTCGGACGTCTCACTGGGCAGCACTTGCCAAGGGCATTTTTAGTGCCAAATACTGGCATATATGTACATCAGCCCATGGAGTGTTGCATGAAAGGAAGTGTACGCTCTACAATGTGCGCCATCTTTATTTAGTGTAATTCACCCTAAAACCAATGCCAACTTGTCCCTTAGTAAAGTGTCACAGTTCCTACACTATGCGATAAATGTACCCCATTACCCCGCCAGATGATCATCAGGAGTACGGGGCGGAGTACAAATGCCGGCTGTGACTTTAATAAACCAGAGGAGGGAGCTGCTGCTCCTAACATCACGGCAAGAACTGCTGGCATCCATTCCGATAATCTAACAGCCTTACTCTGTAGAAGGCGCCCCTATAGGCAAACTAGACACAGCATTCGCCAGTGTCTCCGGTTTATTCCCAGTGATGAACAAGCGAGAAAAATCTACAGACATATCGAGTGCTGACAAGAGAAAATAACGCTTTATGTGGACAACTTCACGCTGATTAAGGCTACTGTCACACTATCGTTTCTATTTTCCGGTATTGAGATCCGTCATAGGGTCTCAATACCGGAGAAAAACGCTTCCGTTTTGTCCCCATTCATTGTCAACGGGGACAAAACTGATCCGAACAGAATGGAATGCTCCAAAGTGCATTCCGTTCCGTTTGGTTGCGTTTTTATACCGAAGAGAAAACTGCAGCATGCTGCGGTTTTCTTTCCGTCATAGGATGCGTAGCAAGACAGATCCTTGACTTTCAATGGAGTTCATGACGGATCCGTCCTTGCTATGTTAAAGATAATACAGCTGGATCTGTTCACAACGGATGCAGACGGTTGTATTATCAGTAACGTAAGCGTTTTTTTGCTGAGCCCTGCCGGATCCAGCAAAAACGCTAGTGTGAAAGTTGCCTAACAAGGGAGGCATTCTGGGGTGAAATATACCGCTCCATTAGACAGCGCCTGTATTCCGCTTCACTAAAGAGTGCAGCCTGCATCCCGTACCCAGAGTTAACAGGTGAGCAAACTCTATGCGTATTCCTTCACCTCTGTATCCTATACCGTCTGGTACACTAGGGGGCGCTCTATAGGGGGAGATTTATTATGCTTGCTTCAAAGACACAGAACAGGACCTTTGCTCATTTTTGGCCTATTTGCACCGTTCACTCCAGTTTTGAAAAGTGGGAGAGAAAGTGGTTAATTCCTTAGTTTCTCTCCCAAAATAGGTGGTTAAAGGGGTAGTCCTTTGATAATTTTTTAACAATATAGGTCAGTAGGGAAAATAAAGAATAATAGCTTATTTCCACCAATCCACCGCTACTGCCGTTCTCCGGTCCCTGCTGCTCCAGACTTCCTGAGCCAGCTCCGAACGCCAGGAAAGCTTGAGACTGGGCCTTCCCAGGAATTTCGGACATGTGGGGACTGGACAGAACGTGCACAGCATTAGGGACTGAAATATCAGGACAGCAGGGACAAGGGATCAGTAGAGGTGACCCATATTCTTAAAAAAATAAATCTCACAAGAAAACCTCTCTGTGCCTGGCACCAGTGGGAGCTCAGAGGTGGGTGTTCTCAATAAGGGCCTCTGCCTAGCTGCCCTGGTACAAGGCACAGTCTGACCCAACCTAACCTGTGCCAGGTGAGGTTGTATTACACAGCCTGGTCCTTCCTGTACTCACCCGCAGTCTGGGGCAGGGCACCACCTGCAGTCCGGGTCAGCTGCCAGGCAGCGGCGCAGCAGGAACTCCTCGTACTTTCGGGTGAGCTGGGGGTCCCGCAGGATGGCCCGCACATGCTGAGGGCTGAGCCGCTCCGCGCACTCCGGACACCGCAGGTTCACCCGGCTCTCGGTAATCTCGATGCGGAGATACTGGCGCAAACAGCGCAGGCAGGAGCGATGCCGGCAGCTCAGTAACTCGGGCAGCTCCTCGGGGGGCTGACGTACCAGACATAGCGGGCACTCGAGGAGCGAGTCCTGGCCTCCTGGGGAAGAGGGGGGCTGGGGAGCACAGGCCGGCACTGCTGGCGGAGGAGGGGGAGACGGGGGTGGAGAGGGAACCGATGGCTCTGGAACTGCTCGGGTCCGTCCTGGAAACACACTGGGCAGAGACAAGAGAAGCCGGCGACGACGGGCCCCGGGGCAAGGGGGTGGCTCCGCGGAGCCCTCCTTCATGGTACGACTACCGAGGACTACAAACCAGGAAGTGATCAGAGTACGGGTGTGGACTGAGCCTGCGCGACTCACACAGCCTGCGAATACTACGCCCTGCTCAAGGGAGCGTAAACGTACTGTCAACTGGAAGCACTGAGCCCCGCCCCAGTGAGGGCATACCGCATGCGCAGAAAGCTCAAGTGACTCGTCAGCTCGCTGGCGGATGTGTGTTCTCACAACGTGATATGAAAGTACGTGACAGGTTTATCAGGGGGATTATAGCAGTGCTGACTGCTCAGTGTCTTCCTCAGCAGATTACGTGTACAATGATAGCACCACAAGGCTGAAGCCTGGAAAATAAAAGATAAAATAAAAAAAATACTACATGTCTGTAGGCGCGCAAAGTGGCACATAATGCTGTCATAAGCATTTAAAGGAACACCAAAGAGAAAAATAATACAATATGAAACTGTCTAAGAGCATGAGCCCTAAAGCCCCTTGCAGACGAACGGTCCTCCCGCAGCGAGTCCGCATCACAGCTCCTGGCCTGCGTGAGTGCAATGCATTTTGCACATGCGTGAAAAAAACTGAATGTGGTACCCAGACCTGAACCCAAACTTCATGTTCTGTATATTTTATTATTTTCCGTTATAATGGAAAATAATAGCATGGCAATGACACAGCACATACATCCCCCGACTATAAATTAAAAATCACATGCCCCATTAGATACAAACGACACAAACGAAAAGGAGGGTGGAGATAACAAACTGGTCAGTTTATTAAACTTCATAAATTAATTTCCAATATATAACAGAATAAATAAATACATAAGCCTAGTCCTAAACTCAGGCTTTTAATTAAAGACTCACTTTAAGTCCATCCTATACACAGGACGACTTTTAAAAAATTCACCCACCAGGCCCCGCACGCTTAACAAAGCGGAAGGGGCCCTACCCCACCAACAGCTATCTCGATTATAGCTTGTAAATTAAGATTCAAAATGTCATAACCAACTTCAGACAAATGAACACCATCTCTAGAATATAAACCAGCTTCTCCACCCTCCAAATCTATATGCCGGAAGGAAGAACCTCCAATCAAAGGCATAAAACGGGACATTAGCCGGTTAATCCTTTTCCTCACTTTGTCTTTAAACTTCATCTCCGGGTGCAACCTCCAGCACCTTCTCGGAATGATTTCAGAGAAACAAAGCCGTGCACCGGGAAAGAGGCGCTGGAGTTCAGTCATCGTCCTTTTCATGGCAAAGACCAACTCCATCGTCTCACAACACACAATATCGTTCCCTCCCAAATGTATAATAATAACATCTGGGCTGGGAAAGACATCATGAGCATGACATACCAAATCAATCAAACCTGCCCACCGTAGACCTCGGATTCCAGCCCAGAAAATCTGCACGGCGTCCGCTGGCAGGGACAGATTCGTACCATAACAACGATCTGCAGCCCTCCTATGCGTCCAGTGTATGTAGGAATGGCCCAGAATCCACACGACACAACCTGTGGGAACTGAAAAGAAAATTAATCCATCAGAAGATGCGGCCGAACATATAATTTATACCTATTAGACGACCATCTCCCAATGCGCTTAATCGCCGATTCCTGCATACCAGCCTGAGCGGCCGTAGTAGCAGCTCCAATACGAAAAGAATGTGTTGAGAAAAACTTGGCACCAAGCCCCAGTCTCTCCAAACATTTAGCAAAAACTGCCCGGAACTGAAACTGAGACAAAGGAGATTTGTCCTCATGGATCAAAAAACAAGACTCCCGACCTGCAGGTCTGAGCGCCAAATAACGTGAGACAACTGTCACTGGACAAATAATTTTGCCAGGCAAACTCTGAATATAAACATAACACCCACTCCCAGATATATCAGTTTTAGACCTACGGATAAAAATACTCAATAACGAACCTCGCACCTGTACGTGTTGCAAACTCAAGCCAGACCCAAAATTCCTAGAGCGCGGTAATAATTCCCCCACACGTAATGCACCAAAGAAAAGGATGACAAAAGCAGTGGAGAATAAACAAGCCTCGAAAGGGGAAAAACAAACGGCCTGCGCAATCTCACAAAGCTTTGATAGCAACTCAGGTGAAATCGGGCACCGGCCATCCGGCAAATGCCCAATTGACTTATACCCCTTCAAAAGCTGCTTAATTAGAAAAAACTCAGAAATAGACTTTGCGCCAAATGCCTTCAAGAAAAAAGACACCCCTGCTAAAATCCTACAAACCGAATTATACGCCAACTTCTGTTCAAACAAATTCAAACAAAACGCTACCGCTGAAGACTCACTAACATCCAATGCAGAGGCAAAACGCCCTTCTGCAAACTGATACCATCGCCGCCATGCCGATACGTAAGACCTCCATGTGGTAGCTGCAACTGACCGGCTCAGCAAATTCATAATCAAGACCATATCAGACCCCACAAATGCTCCGGGCAAGGTATTCCACCAGGATCTGCCAAAGGTGCCAGCTTCCGGAAGCGATCCATCTGGAAACGTGATAAAGAATCCGCAATCTCATTAGTAGAACCCGGAATATGTACCGCCTTAAGCCAAATGTTTAACTTTAAACACAGTAACACAAGATGACGCAACAACTTAACAACCAACACACTCTTAGATGATAAACAATTAACAGCAAACATAACACCTCTATTATCAGTGTGCAACCGGATACGCTTATTACAAAAATTCTTTCCCCATAAAACTAAAGCCACCACAACAGGAAATAATTCTAACAAAACAATATTAGAAACCACATTGCCTTCAACCCAAGACCTGTGCCAAGCCGCCGCACACCAATGACCATCCCAGAATGCTCCAAAACCTGAGCTGCCTGCAGCATCAGTGAACAAACTTAACTCTGCTGCATCAACAAAATCTGACTGCCACAATGACCGACCATTAAAATCCTGCAAGAAACTCAGCCACACTAGCAAATCCTCTTTTATATCGCTCCCAATTGACACATGCAAACACGGGTTCCGTAAACCCGCCACCCGACTTGCTAACTGCCTACAAAAAATTCGCCCCATGGGCATAACTCTTCCACAAAACGCCAACAAACCCAATAACGATTGAACCTCCCTGACTGTAACAGTAGAACGCCTTAAAAAATTCCTAATCAACAAAACTGCCTTCTTAATCTTTACTTCTGGTAACCTAAACTCCCCACAATCTGTATCAATAACTATACCCAAATATTCAATGCAACTAGAGGGATACACTGTCTTACCGGACGCCAGGGGGACACCAAAATCAGCACAAACACTACCAAACTCATAAAGTAACTCAGAACAAACAGGCGAATCAGCTGGACCCACAAACAAAAAGTCATCCAAATAGTGCACAATACCACCCTTCATGCAACGCACCGCAACTACCCATTCTAAAAAAGTAGCAAAAGCCTCAAAGTAAAAGCAGGAAATGGAACACCCCATGGGTAAGCATCTATCAAAATAAAAATAACCATCAAAATGGAAACCTAAAGAGTTAAACGCAGCAGGGTGGATAGGAAGCAATCTAAAAGCTGATTCAACATCAGCCTTCGCCATCAATGCCCCTTTACCAAACAATTTTACCATAGATACAGCTGCATCAAATGATGAATAAGACACCTGAGACAAGGATTTATCAATCTCATCATTTAAAGAACCGCCAAAGGGGTACGATAAATGATGGATCATACGAAATGAGTTGGGCTCCTTCTTAGGCACCACCCCAAGAGGAGATAAACGGAAATCCTCAAATGGCGGCGCCAGAAAAGGGCCAGATACCCTACCAGCATCAACCTCTTTCTGAATCTTTGCTCTAACAACTGCAGGACAGTCTAGAACAGAAGGCAAGTTATTAACCATAGTACAGCCTTTACCAGAAAAAGGAGGTATTATAAAACCATCTGCAAAACCATCAATTAACAAACTAGCTATCTGCTTGTTTGGGAACCTGTCTAGCCATGGCTGCATTGTCACTAAATTTACTGGCGTCGATGCTTTTAGAAAGAAAATCCTTCATTGAAGGCTGTACCGGCAGGTTCGCTTTCTTAAAGCAACGCGACAGGGGATGACTCCCGCCACAAAGAGCACATTCATGCTTATACTTGCAAGTGTGAGGCCACTTACATTGTGCCTCATTATAAGCAAAACAGAGGCCACGCTTCAACACGTTTCCACTAGGAGGGAACTTCTGCGGCATCTGAGTTTTCTGTGGGATTAGCAGATTCAACCACAACCCCACATCTTTAGAACCTCAAGATAAATGGGGATAAATCGCTAACTTCTGCCTGAAGTTCTCATCATAGTAGAACCAACCGAGACCACCAAAACTCCTGTATGCCTCTAAGACAATATCTACATGCTGAAAGAGGCCCGTACATTTATCAGGGGACTTCTCACCCAAAACACCTGCAAAGATACAGAACGCTTGAAGCCAATTATTAAAAGTGCGAGGCACAGGACGGTGCCTGTCCTCCTCAAATCTCTCCTCCTTCCGCTCAAGCTTAATCACAAATTCCTTGGACGCAGGGAGGAGAGATAAAATATCAACATATTCAGAATTCCAAATCTTTTCTTTAACAGCCGCAGAAAGATGGAAACCAAGGGGAGAGACTGGACAAGGCAAAACTTCTCTAAAGCATGTCTCAGCTAACCCTCTGGACCTATCTAGAACCGGTAAACTATGAGAAGAAACTAGCGGCTCAACCACACTATCTGCCTCACCTCCTCCACCCGCCACCGCCCGCCACGCCGCTGAAACATCCTCGCTTTCATGTTCCACAGGCATAGGAGAAGGGGGGGGGGGGGGGGGGGGAGAGAGGAAGGGAGAGAGGAAGGGAGAGAATGAGAGACAATAGCTTGAAGAGATGAAAGAACAGATGACAGGGAGGAAAGGACAGGGGCCAGCTGCAAAGCCTGCAACTCACCTGATCTTGAAGATAATCCAGGCAGAGGGGCTGAAGCTGCAGCAGAAGACCCCTGGTCCGTAGGAAAAGAGGGTAAACCGGAATCCACCAGCCCAGGAAGCTGAGATCCCAGCGCAGGTCCCTCAACTCCCCGCAGCACCGGTTCCGGCGCCCGCAGAGAGGAGGATGGCACCCGCGCTGGCCGGCTACGACTTGCACAGCTCCTGCATGACCCGGTCGCCTGCTTGACGTAATAGCTGGGCGCCGGTCACAAGATCCCGGAACATCTTCACTTCTCGCGATGACTTCCCTCCGCGCATGCGCAGAGGGAGAAAATCTTCTTTTCTGCGCTCTGGTCCGGCGGCTCCTCTCACGGGATCTTCCGAGACTTCCAGCGGCAACATCAGGAATCCGCTGGACGGGAACATCGGGAACCAGAGACAGATCCACCGCATCTCCCATTCGCGCCGAACCGGAGGAGGGCTCCAAGAGGACTTCCGACGGGGCTTCGGGGGGGACAGCAGAAGATAGGATGACAGCAGGATCCAGACGTTCCAGGCATTCGCGCAACCAGGTAGGGGCTCCGTCTTCAGCAGCGCGGCCAGATAGTTCTCGCAGCAGGGCATCCATAGCAGGTACCAGGGGCACGCAGGTTCAGGCTCCACGGTCCAGTCAGGTAACAATGGCCAGCCAGACCGTGGAGCCCGGACACTTATACCCACCACAACCTGTCAGGTAACCAATCAGACACCTGTTACCAGGAGACAAGCATCCTTGACCTGACAACAGTATCCTGACAGGTCAAAATCTCCACCAATCAAAAGCAAGTCTCAATGGCTCGGTACCTTAGCTCAGGTAGCAAAGTAAAAGATCCATTGTGGTGGTTAGAATTTTTTTTTTAAATTGATCTCACCTCATCCACTTGATCGCACAGTCGGGCTCGTCTTCTTTCTTCTTCTTCTTCTTGCAGGACCTGGCTGATAAAGGACCTTCGGTGACGTCATCACGCTCACCACGTGGTGTGCGCAGTGATGTCAGCGCAGGTCCTGCTGAATGACCTGCGCTGACGTCCTGGGTAACTCATCCCTCGTCTCCTTAGTAACCATGCATGAAAATCGCACCACATCCCCACTTGCTTGCGGATGCTTGCGAATTTCACACGTGAAACTAGCGGAACTAGCGGCAGGACGTGAACTAGCGGCAGGACGGATTCGACAGGCTGTTCACCCGACGGAACAGCCTGACGGACTTCCCTGCCGCTAGTGTGAAAATAGCCTTATTCTGCTGATCAGTATGATTACAGCAAATTTATATACTGTATTTTTCACTTTATAAGACGCACCTGATAAAACACACCTAGGTTTTAGAGGAGGAAAATAAGAAAAAAACATTTCAGCAGACCCCCAAATTAGATCCTCAGTCTTCATCAGACCTCAGGTCAGACGCACATATCAGACCCCCATCAGAGATAATATAAATAAGCCTACCTCTCCTGCTTTGCAGATCTGGTGGTCTCTCCTGCACCCACCGCTCCCTGGTCTTCTCTGGGCCGCGCTGCGACCTGCCTGCATACAATGTCAGGTCATAGTGTGCGCTCTATATCCTAATGCTGTACGTAGTAGGGAGCCCGAAGGAAGACCAGGGACCGGCAAGTACAGCGCTCACCACTCTCCGTGCTTGCTAGTATTCGATCTATAAGATGCACTGCCACCCCCACACTTTTTTTTGGGGGGGGTCCGCTGTTATAAAGCAGACACTGTGGTAGCTTTTAAAATCCTTAAAAAAAGAAACATTTTCTTAACATTGCCATGTTCTGACACATGTATTTGTCTACAGAGCTGTGTGAGGGCTCATTTTTTTGGGGCGATTTGTAGTTTTTGGTGGTATATGACTGATCACTTTTATACAATTTTTTGGGAAGAGCAATGTAACAAAAAATGGCGAATCACATTTTTTTTTTTTTTTCTGTTACAGCACTCACCATGCAGGAAAATCATTTTTACACTCTAAAATGAGTTTTCCGCGCGGGTTCAATGCACGAGGTGAACGCATTGCACCCGCACTGAATCAGGACCCATTCATTTCTATGGGGCTGTGCACATCAGCGGTGATTTTCACGCATCATTTCTGCATTGCGTGAAAATCGCAGCATGCTCTATATTGTGCGTTTTTCACGCAACGCAGGCCCCATAGAAGTGAATGAGGCTGCGGGAAAAATTGCATGCATCCGCAAGCAAGTGCGGATGCGGTGCGATTTTCCTGCATGGTTGCTAGGAGACGATCGGGATGGGGACCCGATCTTTATTATTTTCCCTTATAACATAGTTATAAAGGAAAATAATAGCATTCAAAAGTTAAAAGAGCGATTGAGGGTTAAAAAGTAACTCACCTCCTCCAATAAAGCGCGTAGCTGACGGTCCCCTGTTGTGTCTTCAGCTGGGGGGGTGGGGGTAAAGGACCTTCTGTGACATCACTGGGACACATTGGTCACATGGTCCAATCCAGGGCTGTGGAGTCGGTAGATAAATTGTCCGACTCCGACTCCTCAGATATTGAAACTTCCGACTCCGACTCCGACTCCTCTGTATTTAATATGCAAATACGAAGCTGTTCCACCAAGTTCTTCTAATCTCCTCTAGCACAGAGAGGTAGTTGAGCAGAAGCTGCTGCCTTCTCCTTTGTGCTGATCTTCTGCTGAAGATAGAGCAGTGGGAGGATCCAGGAAGGGGCAGGGGAAGGGGCATTTATTTTAAAACATGATTTTCCTAGTAGAATCCCATAGTCGTGTTTAAAATTTAAGCTAACAATCTGAGTTTACATGTTTTATAGCCTTAGCTGAATGATAGCAGTTTTTCAAATGGTTTACAGCTTCAGTCTTGAACTATTGACTCTCCATTCCCTTCACTTATACAAGTGTCTCCAGTCCTTAATCAGTTATCAGTGAGAGGCGAGGATAACCATGGGTTCCCTGTAACAGCAGACCACAAGACAATGGAAAGTGTAAGTATTGCCGCTCCTTAAAGGGACACTGACAGGCTGATTTTCCAGCTAAAGATATATATATACTGGTATTCATCAGAGAATTAGGAATAAAACGATACTAATGTTACCCCAGTTAAGCTGTACTTGTGTTTAAAAAACATTTTAATCTGTATGCAAATTCACTATCTTTGTGCCCAATGGGGCAGCGTCTCCTGCGGCTTTGTGCCCGGCCGCGCCCAGTACCACTTCCCAGCGCTGTTCCCCTCGTTATTATTCACTGCACTGGCCTTTTTTTCAGGCTAGCCGAGCGCTGAATTCCTGCGCAGGTGCACGTGTAGAGTGCTGGCAGCAGCCTCGTCTGGCTATGCTGAGGCTGTGCCAGCTTTCTCTCTTCCTCCTCGCTACCTAGTCCTGTCTAGTGCTGCCAGTACTCTACATGTGCGCCTGCCCCTTGGACACAAAGGTAGAGAATTTGCATATGGATTAAAACGTTTTTAAACACAAGTAAACCTCAACTGGGGGTAACAGTCGTCTAGTTGTATTCCTAATCCTCTGATGAATACCAGCAGATATATCAGCCTGTCAGTGTCCCTTTAACTGCATAGTAAAGCATATGAAAAGCTTCTTCACGGTCACTTAACGTCTTTGTTTAGCGGTAACGTGACGCGCTGCATGCATTGGCCTTTATTCTTACAGTAGAGAATTAATTATAACTTTATCTGAATTGGGACATTTAAACTTGCTTTTTTTTTATTCCAATTTTTTTTTATTCCAATTTAAATCTAGTAGGAGTCGGAGTCGGTCCATTTTTTGCCGACTCCGACTCCAGGTACCCAAAATTGCCTCCGACTCCGACTCCTCGACTCCGACTCCACAGCCCTGGTCCAATCACATGCTTCCATCACGGGAGTGATTTTGGACCATGTGACATCACGGAAGGTCCTTTACCACCCCACCCACCCCCCCAGCTGAAGACACAACAGTAGACCGGCAGCTACGCGCTCAATTGGAGGAGGTGAGTTCCTTTTTTTTTTTTTACCCTCAATCGTCCTTTTTACTTTAGAATGCTATTATTTTCCTTTATAACTATGTTATAAGGGAAAATAATAAAGATCGGGTCCCCATCCCGATCGTCTCCTAGCAACCATGCAGGAAAATCGCACCGCTTTTTACTTTGCATTCTGTATTTAGAATGCTATTATTTTCCTTTATAACTATGTTATAAGGGAAAATAATAAAATATACAGAATACTCAACCCGAAACCGGACTTCAGTGATGAAGTCCGGCTTCGGGTCTGGGTACCATACATGCCGATTTTTTGCACGCGTGTGCAAAACTCATTACAATAGTTTGCACACGCGCAGAAAAATCGAGCATTTTACCGCAACGCACCCGCCTCTTATCCGGGCGTCAAACGTGACGCCCGTGTGAAATAGGCCTAATAGAAGATATTTTCTTACACAAAGTTACAAATTATGGGTTATAGGTGGGGCTCGCAGCCTTATTCTACCTCACATTGCATTAGTGATCCTACTATGGAGGTATGTGGGAGCCTGGCTGTGAGTTGGATCTCAGCACCTATCACACACCATAGGTGCACCTTTTTCAGTGATTAATGTAAAGTTACAAATCATGTTTATTTTTTAAATGTAGAAAGCGTAGTATATAAAAAAAAATAATTCCAACAAATAAAACATACATATAACTGCGATATAATGTAGCAATATTCGGCACTCGCTTTCTACATTTATAGTGTAGTTTTTTTTTGTCTGTTGGCACCAGGAAAGTCAGATGCCTCAGACTATATTATAGGTAAAGTGATATCGAGCCAAATACAGTTATATAATTTGATTTCATTATTTCTGTATCAGGTGAGCCATTCATTATATATTCTTATGTTTATTTTTTATTTGATTTTTTCACTAACTTTTAGCCCCTGGGGGACTTTAAGATGTGATCTTCTGATCACTTGTATCATAGACTGCAATAAAATATTATTGAAGTCTACTGGATTTTTACAGGGCGCCTGTCAGGCTGTGCCACAGCCATAGCTTTTTAGCCAGCTCATTAGGACAGGCCTGGGAGTCTCCTTTCACTTGTACAGTTTTCCCCAATAAATATATCAGGGGAAACTTATCAAACTAGTGTAAAGTGGAACTGATTTAGCTGCCCATAGCAGCCAATCAGATTCCACCATTCATCTGTCACAGCTCCTTTGGAAAATGAAAGGTGGAATCTGATTGGTTGCTATAGGCAAGTAAGCCAGTCCTACTTTACACCAGTTTGATAAATCTCCGCCATCCTTTCACTCCAATATTGTAATCACTTACATATATCATTATTACATTCACACATAGAAAGTTTCTTTCCATTCCAACATCTCCTTCTCATAGCATTATTTTTTTCATAGTGTATTTTACCAAATCCCATTAAATGGGAACCACAGCATCAAAAATACTTAGAGGATGGCGTAAAATGGGTATTTTACGTTGTGTAATCCTTCTTAAAATGTGACCACACTACCTCCCATTGATTTCACATGGGCATGCAATTTTATTCAGCTGTTGGTAATTTGGTAAAAAAACACTGAAGAAAATAATAATGCACCGAGAAGGAATTGTTGGAATCGTATGAAATTTTCTATGTGTGAATGTAATGATGACATATGTAAGTGACTACAATATTATGCTTTAGTCACAAAGTCAGTGTTTTGACCAGTGATTTCCATGAGTGATTATGAGCCAAAACCGGGAGTGGAGGCTACACAGATATAGGCTATAAGGCAGGTATGCCCAACCTGCGGCCCTCCAGCTGTTACAAAACTACAATTCCCAGCATGCCTGCACAGCCTACAGCTATTAGAGCATGCTGGGAGTTGTAGTTTGCAAAAGCTGGAGGACCGCAGGTTGAGCACACCTGGTATCAGAGAAAGATCTGCACCTGTTCTATGTTTAGAGCCGCTCCAGGTTTTGGCTGACAATCACCGATGGAAATCACTCAACACTAATGGTGTTAACGGGCCTTCGAACAAAAGCATAAGGGCTCATGCACACGGCCGTTGCCCGGCTGTGCCTGTATTGCAGGCCTCAATTCACTTGAATGGGTCTGCAATCCAGAAGGTCTGATGCAGAACGGAGTGTTTCTATCCATGCCTCTGCGCCATAAAAAAGTAGTGCATGCACTACTTTTTTGCGGTGCGGACAGGCCACAGACCCATCTGGATTCGTCTGCGGAATCCGCACGGATGTTGCCCGTGCATTAGGGACCGCAATTGCAGTAGCCAATGCACAGAACGGTCGTGTGCATGAGCCCTAAGTTTATTGGAGGAAAACTATAAGGAGGCTCTAGTATCCAGTTGGGCTGCCTCTAGCCTGGATATAAGATGAGATCCGGTTGACATGGAGACATACAGGTTCTGGAGGGTATCCTGCATCACATTTGCCAACAGATGTTACAACTGGGCCTGTAGATACTGCACTCTCATAGGTGGCTGAAGCTGGTCCCATGAATGCTCAACTGGTGAAGAAAGTGTTATAACCTGGCAGAGACACAAGTGGGCATGTCGTGGTTTCATACGCCTGGTTTAGGCATAGAAAATGGTCTAAGTGTAAAACAGCTAGGAAGCTGGCTTACATTTAGAAGCGGCGCTGGATACACAGAAGTTATGTAAAGGGCCGATGCCACTGCCAAAAAGCCGGTCTTAATAAATGACCCCTTAAGTGTCTGGAAATAGTCTGGGCAGAGACAGGGGTGTGCAATGAAGGTGCCACCTGTGTGTGGATGGTGGTCAATGAAATTGTGGTAGCTGCTTGCGATTGTCAGCAGATCAAACAATCACCGCTACTGGTGGTATGTCTGGGCGATCCAGAGCCCGTTTGCCCTAACCTAACCACTGCTCTCAACAGAAAGGTCAGAAGGCCTAGATGGCAGTCAGTTCATCAAAACAACCATCCTGCTCCTCTCAGACCAATGATGTGCCCCCTGTTAAAGTCTGACCAAATGCAGGGCTCGAGAGGGTGATGCACGACTTTAATGTTCCTTGGATTCCCGAGATCACTACTTTTTCAGGCCCTAAACTAGGCACCTAAATCTCCTGAAATGTACCTTTAGGTGCAGCTTGACTGGGATGTCATAGGCAGGCAAGCTCCAGTCAGCTGGGGGGTTCCTTGGCTGATCCTAAATTTCAATTATACGCTGCCAAAACTTCATAACCTCTGATTTTATTATCATTGTAAAGAATATCTGTGGTCCATATTGCCAGAAATTCCATTTCAATGCAGCTGCAATTTTCCTGTTGGACAGTTTCCTTGAACATTCACAGTTACTGTGTCTTATGTGGTTCTGAACATCCGCACATCATATAAAAAAAACCAGCCCAAAACATGATGGAAGCACTGGGTTATCTGTGACAAGCAATCACCAAGGGCTGAACTTCTGTAGCTTCAGTCTCTTGCACGCGACCATGTCCATTCTAGTTCATAATGCAGTGCACAAAACTGAACCTTACGGCATACCATATTGTGACCACTTCATTCTTCTTCCTCCAGAAGCACAGAATCTCGTTCTATTCCTAAGGGTACCATATATAGGCCTTTGTGATACCTCTCCCGAATACACATGTTCGTGTGTCCTTACCCTTACTACTGGAGTTTTACAAACAGCAGTGGAAAAAATGTGTCGTGTACTGCATAAAACATTGCAACAGTGTGAAAACTGAATGATTGGATGAAAAGGAGACCAATGTTGGCATTCATGTAAGGTCATATTATAGCCACATTATAGTGTCTGGGTTCCAGCCACAAGAATCAGACCTTCCCATGAGGAGTTCTACAGGGTCAAACCAAATCCACCATAGAATGCAATGCTGATGTCAGTGGCAGTGTAGGGCATTTCAGCACTAAGAATCGACCGAAACTGTGATTCTTAGTGCAGGCTCCTGCTCCGATCCCGACTGTTAAAATTTTGACGGCCATGGTCCATACTATGATCGAAGGGGATTCTTCCCAACCCCAAAAGGGAGTGTTTTTTTTTCCCGATATTGCCATTTCAGTTATCCACACCAGTATGAGATTAGGCATATGGTGGATACAGCTTCTTCACATGCCACTTTCTGACATACCCCCACAATTGATACAAATGCAACTACTGCCAAGAGAAGTTGACTACCAATAACCAGAAAAAGAAAATCAAAGAACAGTTGAGTCCTGTACACAGTTTATTGCTATGTTCTTAAGATAAGGCACTTGTGTGGATCTGCACTGACAGATAAAAAGGATTATGAGCACAATGAAGCAAATTGTCCAATTAGGGCCAAATGGTTTTTTTCCCCCCAAAATAGTGGAGGTCATTCTATGACACCTTGGTTGTTCATTTCAACTTGTTCTTTAAGCAAAGATTGTTAGTGCATCTCTGATAGCAGTCACAGTTCTAGTTTTGCCATCTTAGGCTGATCATAGGCAATGCATAGGGAGTAAAAAAAAAATAAAAAAAAAAAAATTTGTCACCAGAATTGGTTTCATCATTGGTTAGTTCAAACGTGGATTTCAATCAATACAACATGGTTTCCCAAAAGATCTAGGAAAGCTCTTTGTACCTGAGAACACAGACATTGCTCAGTCACACACCTCAATGAGGTTAGACATACTCTAGCTTCCGCAGAATGAAAAGCTTTAAGACATATGGATGAACCCAGTACATTTTGGGCATAGGGACAAAACAGCAGACAGAGGATTTGGCGAGTCTACTCAGTCCTCAGTTTTTAAATGCAGTGCCCTACTCTTGTGCACAGGCTTGTAGACAACACACTCCTGGGATGGCTGGGAATCAGTGAACTGAAATGAATGAAAACATAAAAAAATGAATTGGAATATAGGCCAAAATTAATTAAAAAAAAATAAAAAATATGAAGTGCACCACAAAAAAAAGCCAGCAACATACAGGAAGCTGAGAGGAAAGACACCATTTTGGCATCCAGAAACATCTATAAATCATTATTGTACAAGACCTTTTATTAGAAAGGATAGTAAAAGACATTGATCATTGCAGACACAAGCAGTCACAGTAACTCTATGCTTAAAGGAGTTTTCCAGGAGTAATCAATATTAAGACAGGTCATTAATATCTGATCAGTAGGGTCCAACTCCCACCACCCCATCTGATCAGCTGTTTGAGGAGGCTTCTTCTTAGGCTAGTGACATCACATTCATTGGTCATGTGGACTAGTTGCTGCTCAGTACCGTTCAAGTGACTGGGCAATAATACCAAGCACAGCTTGAGAAGAAGCCATCAATACTGAGCCCTTGGAAAAACCCATTAAATCATATCAGCTGATATCCAGAAAGGTCACTTTAACAACCAACGCCAGCAACAGCACATAAATTAACTTTACTCTTTCCATAGGATTATCACAGAAATATAACAAGGTCTTTACTGTGTGCTTTGGAGAAAGCTGCCAAGATGCTTGCAAACACAACGTCTGGAGATTGTGAAGCATCCACCGCCGTGTGGATTCCATGTTTTTGATAGTAGTCCACCAATGGTGCAGTCATGGTGTGATAGGCCTCCAGTCGAGATTTCAGAGTATTCTCGTTGTCATCGGAGCGTTTGATCAATGGTTCACCAGTCACCTGTGGAACAGATGGGAACCCAGAATTTGGACTTAGATCCTGATACCAAGTGTAGTATCACGATTCCCAATACTAAAAAGACACTTAATTTTGGGGAAAGGGGGCAATTTGAATTTCTATTTTAAAAAAAAAGTATTTATTAAATTTTTTTAAACTTTTTTTGAGCCCTCATGTGGACTACAACACAGAATCATTAGATTGCAATTTGTACAAAATAAAGGAATTTTATACATTACAATATACAATGGCTGGCACTGGTGCCTTGCAGCGGAGTCCTAGGTTCGAATCCAACCAAGGACAACATCTGCAAGGAGTTTGTATTTTCTCCGTGTCAGCGTGGGTTTCCTCCGGGTACTCCAGTTTCCTCCCACACTCGAAAGACATACTGATAGGGACCTTAGATTGTGAGCTCCATTGAGGACAGCTTGATGCTAAGGTCTGTAAAGCGCTGTGGAATATAGCAGCGCTATATAAGTGTGTAAAATTAGTTATTAGTATATTCCAATGCCACCTGCAGGCCTGCATTAGTATATACCAGTAAAAGGCCTAGAAGACTAGTGCAGGCTTTGACTTATTACTGCACAGCTATCTTAGCCAGGGGGAAGGAAGCATTCCTGCCTGGAAAGCACACACTTCTGGGCTCTTTGCCTTTCAGATGACATGGTCCTATTTGACAATGGCATCTGAGGGGTTAAATGTCCACCAATCACAGACATTAGCCCTGGGTGTCTGCTGTGTGAAACAGCCGGCACCCAGTAGCTATGGCACTTGTTCCGCTCTGGAGCGGGTGCCATCTTTAAAGACCCGATTTGTCGGGAAGGGCTTAAACCTCAGTTTAATAATGCTTAGTACTAGCTGCAAGCATTTGCTTTAGGCTGGGTTCAGACTTGAGCGTTTTACAGCGCATTCCTACGCCCTGTAAAACGCTCAACAGGCGAAAACCCATGTTTCCCTATGGGCATGGTTCTCACCTGAGCATTTTACAGCGCGTACGAACACGCTGTAAAACGTCCTACGCCCAAAGAAGTACAGGAGCTTCTTTGGGGCGTATTGACGCGCGTCCCCCATAGGTATATATAGCGCGCATGACGCGCGATTTGTACTTTCATTTTCACGATGCGAAAATAAAAGTAAAGATAGAGCGTCGTACGCACGAAGCGGGACGCGCAGGTCTGAACCCAGCCTTAAGCAGCAAATGTGCAGCTAGTAATATAAACTGGACTGCCCCTTTAATAGTAAGTAACCTCATCACTGTCCACATCCGTTGCTCCATTCCGAGCCCCCGCAAAAAAAAATATATAGCATGTCCTATTCTTGTCCGTTTTGCGGACAAGAATAGGCATTTCTATAATGGGCCGCATTCCGTTCCGTAATTCGGAGCAGCTTCCGTGTTTTGCGGATCCGCGGTTTGCGGACCGCAAAACACCAACGGTCGTGTGCATGTAGCCTTAATGTGAGGAACATGGTGTTATAACCTTAGTAAGTGGCACCTATTATTTATTTCACGTAATGGCAACATTAGGAATAATGAGAGTCAGATCAACCCAAATGTTCCTTTATGCGGCTGGCTTCTAAATATTTTTATCTTGGCTGTTGCCTTTATTTCAGGCGGACCAATACATGCTTCAGTAGCACTGTACTAAACCCCGAATGAATGGCGTGAACGACACACACATTTCAGTGATAGACATAGCTGTGATCTGTGACTACAGCTTGGCTACACTGCTTATCCAAAGTCTGTGGTAGTCCAAGACACTCCTACTGTCCTCAATTGTTCTGGCCCCTGTTCTCCGAGGCCAAGTTCACATGGAAAAATCCACGGCAGAATAATCAATAGCAGATTAGTCGCTGAAAACAGGTCGTTTGGTGGAGGTTTTAGGAGTTTTTACAAGAGTATTAGGGAACGTTCAAACAACGGATTTGGAAAACCCACTGAATAAAATCAGGGCGGATTTTCTGTGCATTTTTTTTAGCTTTCCATTCATTTCAATGGGAGAATCAGCACGAATTCCGCTCCAAGATAGAGCATGCTGCTTGTTTTTTTCAGCGTGAAAAAAAAAAAAAAAAAAAAAAACAAAAAAAAACAGGTTCTGGCTCCCACTAAAAAGAACAAGAGGCGCAAAAAAACCTCTACCATTTGAGGCCTCATGCACACGACCGTTGTTTTGGTCCGCATCCGATCCGCAGTTCAATGGGGCCGCAAAACATGCAGACAGCACTCCGTGTGCTGTCCGCATCCGTTGCGTGGTCCGCCAAAAAAATATAACCTGTCCTATTCTTGTCCGTTTTGCAGACAAGAATAGGAGGTTTTATTAATGGCTGTCCGTGCCATTCCACAAATTGCCATCCGTGTTTTGCGGATCAGCAATTTGCAGACCGCAAAAACACACAACGGTCGTGTGCATGTAGCCTTACACCAAGTGCACAAGGTGGTTTTTAACATTAAAAGGGGTTCTCGGGGAAACTAAACAAATAAAAAAAAAATAATAATTATGACTTTTTTTTTTTTTTTTTTTTTTATCAAAAGAGGCTCGTTTTTGCTAGGGAATTATCATAGTGGGAGCCTACACTGGCTGCCATCAGGTATTTGCTTCTGAAGCTCGTCCTTGGACGGGCTGCGTCAACTCCAGCAGTTCGAGCCTAAAGTAAAATCTACTTCCTGGTTGAGGAGCTGGACGTAAACCTGCATATTAGAGAGCTGCTGGAGTTGACGCAGCCCGTCCAAGGACGAGCTTCAGAAGCAAATACCTGATGGCAGCCAGTGTAGGCTCCCACTATGATAATTCCCTAGCAAAAATTAGTCTCTTGATAAATAAAGGTAGTTAAGATTTTTTTTTTATTATGCAGGGGTGTGGAAATTTTAAAAAAAACTACTTGTCGAAGGACTAAAGCTGGGGCTCAATCTACTTGTCCCTCATGACAATCTACTTGTCCTGAACTTCTACTGTATGGGGGCGGGGGCCACAAGAAGACGTTCTACTGTATGGGGGCGGGGGCCACAAGGAGATGTTCTACTGTATGGGGCGGGGGCCACAAGGAGACTTTCTACTGTATGGGGCGGGGGCCACAAGGAGACGTTCTACTGTATGGGGGCGGGGCCACAAGGAGGCGTTCTACTGTGAGGGGCGGGGGCCACAAGGAAATGTTCTACTGTATGGGCGGGAGCCACAAGGAGACGTTCTACTGTATGGGGCGGGGGCCACAAGGAGGCGTTCTACTGTATGGGGCGGGGGCCACAACGAGACGCTCTACTGTATGGGGCGGGGGCCTAAGGAGACGCTCTACTGTATGGGGGCGGGGGCCACAAGGTGACGCTCTACTGTATGGGGCGGGGGCCACAAGGTGACGTTCTACTGTATGGGGCGGGGGCCACAAGGAGGCGCTCTACTGTATGGGGGCAGGGGCCACAAGGTGACGTTCTACTGTATGGGGGCGGGGGCCACAAGGTGACGTTTACTGTATGGGGCGGGCCACAAGGTGATTCATTAAAGTGATTCACTGCCGCAGTATGTCATGTACATTAAAGTGATTCACTGCCGCAGTATGGCATGTACATTAAAGGGATTCACTGCCCCAGTATAGTATATACTATATTGCATACTGGGGCAGTGAATCCCTTTAATGTATATGCCATACTAGGGCAGTTCGAGCAACCCCTCCCCTCCCCCGGGCGACCCGGCAGCTCACCCAGGGGAGTCACCACACACTACATGCTGGGCTATCTTTTAGGAGACACTGGCTGCCACCATGTGAGGAGACAGGAGCTCCACTACTGGTTCAGCCGCTGACTGCCTGACTCGCGCTTCTGCCCGCTATTATGATATAAAAAAAAAATAATATTTGTTTAGTTTCCTGGAGAACCCCTTTAAAGTCAATGAGAAACTGTTGGCGAGTTTTGAATGTGGATTCAGCAGCAGAAAACGCCTGTTCTCTGCTGCTGAATCAGTAACTTTTTTTTTAGGCCCCTTTCACATGGGCGAGTTTTCCGCGCGGGTGCAATGCGTGAGGAGGACTCATTGCACCCGCACTGAATCCGGACCCATTCATTTCTATGGGGCTGTGCACATGAGCGGTGATTTTCACGCATCACTTCTGCGTTGCGTGAAAATCGCAGCATGCTCTATATTCTGCGTTTTTCACGCAACGCAGGCCCCATAGAAGTGAATGGGGCTGCGGGAAAATCGCAAGCATCCGCAACCAAGTGCAGATGCGTTGCGATTTTCCCGCATTGTTGCTTAGCAACGGGACCCAATCTCTATTATTTCCCCTTATAACATGGTTATAAGGGGAAATAATAGCATTCTTAATAAAGAATGCATTGTTGAATGAAGAGGAAGGGGTTAAAAATAATAAAAGTTAACTTACCTTAGCCACTTGATCGCGTAGTCGCGATCTCTCCTCTCTTTCCCTGCATCATCTATGAGCTACAGGACCTGTGATGACGTCACATCACATGGTCCAATCACATGGTCCATCTTACCATAGTGATGGAGCATGTTATTGGGCCATGTGATGTGACGTCATCACAGGTCCTTTAGATCATAGATGCTGCAGGGAAAGAGAGGACAGATCGCGACTACGCGATCAAGTGGCTAAGGTAAGTTAACTTTTATTATGCTTAACCCCTTCCTCATCATTTAACAATGCATTCTTTATTAAGAATGCTATTATTTCCCCTTATAACCATGTTATAAGGGGAAATAATCAATTCTCCAGTAGACCCGAAACCGGACTTCAGTGATGAAGTCCGGTTTCGGGTTGGGTACCAAACATGGCGTTTTTTCTCACGCGCATGCAAAACGTGTTGCAAACGTTTGCACCCGCGCGGGAAAAACGCTTATATTCCCGCAACGCACCCGCCTCTTATGTGTGAAAGAGGCCTTAGTGGTGGAAACATACCCTTACAATTTATCCCACAAAAACAAGTCCTCATATGGCTACATCTATGGATAGATATTTGGCTTGCCGATATTCCTATGTCAGTTAAAGGTCACATTTTGAGTCATAGGAAGTCACTTCCACAAGGTGGTGCTAGAGAGATGTTCTCCTTGGAGGATACCTCTTTGCATATTCTTTCCCATGGAGGGTTTCCAGCACACAAGTCTCCATGACATGGAGCGCTTCCAGCAAGTGGAAGTCAATTGGTGCTTGCTTTTCTTCTTTTTCACCTGGGAGGGGTTGGAATAAACGTTGGTTCTTGCAATTGTTTCTTCAACCCCCTCCTCACAGATGACATTGTTAGGAGTACATTCCCAATTTACATGGGAGATAGATGTAACGCCAATAACTGTTTTTAGATGTACATAAAATGTGAATGGCTGAAGAACATTTTCTCCCTAGTGCATCTTTACACGGTTGGGAGCAACCGATTGTTCAATTGCTCGACTGGCCCGTGTAAAATTATTCAATGCGTTTCCTGACAGGGTAGTGATCATAAGGGCAAGTGTTTCCTAACTGACCTCCGGAAATGCTCACCACTGGAATACGTTTACTGTGGAAGAAAGGGCAAATAGCTGCATACTCACATCGTCTTTCATGTGCTCTTTAGGAGGATTGAATTCCTCATGGTATGACCGTCCACTTGATGGGTGGATCAACCTGATTCAGAGAAAAATGAAAAGAATTCTCGCAAAAGAGCAATGTATCTTAATGAATAATAAAATAAGGAAGGTACTGCATTTGTTTAAAAATAAATAAAAAACATGAATGGGATTCATTACCTTCCACAGATTCTGCGTACAAGCAAAGAGTCATCCACACTAAACTCAATAACTGAATCCAGTTTTTCCTGGCGTTTTTCCAGAAGACCATCAAGCTATTGCAATATAAAATGGGAAACCTTGTCATCCAAAGTTAATACAGCATAGTATAGTTGATTAAGCTGGCCATACACAAGATAGCTGATAGACAGGTTTCTCTCCTGGTCCACCCATACACAAGCTTGCTTAGCCATGAATGCATGTAGTACATACAAAGGGGAGAAAGAAGTTGCCAGATTCCTCTGGCAGCGGGTTATTTCCCTGCTAGCAAGGGTCAGGAAGTTGAAATCCAACATGTTTAATCCTTAGGGTACTTTTACACTTGCGGCAGGACAGATCCGGCAGGCTATTCAGCCTGCCGGAACCGTCCTGCCGCAAGTACCCGTGCACTGCCGTGCTGCCGCTCCGTCCCCATTGACTATAATGGGGCGGGGCTACGGCGCAGCACGGCAGTGCACGGCCGGAGATCGCCGGACTAAAAGTCCTGCATGTCCGACTTTTCAGTCCGGCGTTCTTTGCAGTGCACGGGTACTTGCGGCAGGACGGATCTGGCAGGCGAGACGTCCTGCCACAAGTGTAAAAGTGCCCTTACCTTTCCTGATATCAGCCATCAGGGGAGAGCCAGAAGGCCCAATATACACTATATCAGGGATCAGCCAGCTTTGGCACTCCAGCTGCTGTGAAACTAAAGCTCACAGCATGTACACTTGCTCGGCTGTTCCTGTAGCTCCCATAGAAGTGAAAGGAGGATTATGGGAGTTGTAGTTTCAGAAGAGCTGGAGCGCTGGAGGGTGCTGATCCCTGCACTAGATGGTCAGCAGAACCTGCTGAAATAATTGGGTTTGGCTGACACACATCTC